>JAAGEH010000434.1:8153527-8184700 GCA_011751065.1 Lasiurus cinereus
TTTTTTTTTCTTCCCCTCCTCTCTCTTCTCTTCCCCTCCATTTTCTTCTTTCTCCTTTAAAAATTAACCTTAAAGCTTGATCATGCCTGGGCAGTTGGTTACCTCTGCTTGTGGACCTCATGCAAGTTAATATGGGATTGGGTTTTACACAGACCCCAGGTGGGTGGTAGTTGGCTTTGACCCAGCACTGGTATTGAATTTAAATCTGTATTAACCTGGTGAACTACTAACCCTCACGTTGTGACTCCCTGAGAATGCACTTTATACAACTCATGTACTGCCTGCGGCTCTGTCAGTGGCTGAGACTAATGGGCAGCCAGCAGGCATTGGCAGGTCTTGGGGTGCCTTGAGCCTTTTGCTGACCTGCCCCAAGCCCAATCCTGGAAGCAGCCAGTCTTGGTACACAGCTTGGCCTCTCCCATGTGTCCCCAAGCCCAGCACAGGCAACTACCAACCATAGTTTGCTTTGTGGCTCCTAACAGCCCAGGGCTGCTCATAGGCAGTGTCTGACATTGACTTGCATAGGAGTCTCTGCTATGAGGTCCCCGAACAAACACACCTGGTGGCTGGCTTTAAACTGCAAGCAGTAAACCCAAAGGGAGGTTTTAGCAGGCTGGTGACCCTGCTTTGTAGGGTCAGCCTCTGCACAGCAGCTTGCACACTGTGGTTGTGGCCAGTCCTCACAGTGAGTCAGCCTGAGAGTCAATCCTATCCGTGGAGGTGCCAATAGCAATCAAGACTCAGCTACAGCAGGAGGGTTCACATAACCACACAAGGAATATTCTTGGGGCAGCTGGCTCAGGTGAATAGGGAAACTGTACCTTTGGGCCCCATGGGACACTTACTACATAAGGCCACCCTGGGAGACATTAGATCTACCTAATATACAGAAACAAACACAGAAAGGCAGCCAAAATGGGGAGACAAAGAAACATGTTTCCAAATGAAAGAACAGGAGAAATTGCCAGAAAGATAACTAAATAAAATGAAAGCAAACAATCTACCAGATATAGAGTTCAAAACAATGATTATAAGGATGCTAAAGAAACTTAGTGAGAACTTAGCATAAAAAAGGACATAAAAATAAAAAAAGAACCAGTAAGAAACAAGGAATACAATGACTGAAATGAGAATATAGACTTTATCTATATATATAAAAAGCTAAGTGACTGGCTGACCAGCCAACTGACCAGTAGATATGATGTGCACTGACCACCAGGGAGCAGATGCTCAGTGCAGGAGCTGCTGAACTGCAGGGACTTGGAAGCAGTGGTTCTCGGGTGATACTCTCCAGAACCAGAGAGGAAGGAGCCTGATTCCTCACCAGGCAGTGTGATTCCACCTTAGGCTATGGGTTATGTTGTTGCTGGGGCACTGTTTGTCCCGAATCTGGTTTACTGTACACTTGCAGTTGCATTCCACACCCTGTAAGACAGCAACTTTGCAGAGTGCTCACTTGTACTCCAGGACCCCTTGGGGAATGTTAGAGAACCCGTTTCAGCCCAAACCCCACAGGCTAGGCCATGGAACTCCACCTGCCAGAGGGACCACACTCACTCCACAGAGGCCCTTTGAGCAGCAGGCGCTGCCCTAGATGTGGCTGGCTAGGGAGGGACCAGGGGAGGTTGGCTCCAGGGTGTGTCTGGCCCTTCTGGCCCAGTCCTGCCCTGTTGGCCACCTTCTAATTAATTTCCTTTCAATGTGCAGGAATGCATGCATTATCCACTAGTATTATCTGTATCTATAGATATCTACATCATACATGTCTGTATCTACCTATAGATATTTATACATACACATATATGACCTATAGATATAGATGTAGGTATGGGTATAGATTAGATTAGATATATCTATAGGTATTAGATATAGCTACACACATGCATAGACACTTAAAATTATAAAAGTAGAATCAAACTGTCATTTAGAAATAGGTCAAGAACAAGGACAAAAGGCGTGAATGCAAAGACTTTTGCAAAACTAAAGATGATGAGGAAAATCATGAAACATGAGTTCAAAGCAGTTTCCAGAATTATTATACTCCCTCTGTCAGAGATGTGCTAAAATCTGACTTAGGATCATGTCTGTCACTTGAAATTGGGATACAAACTTTCTTATTCAAGAGAGTTAAAAAATGTATAGCTCAGAGCTGAATTTTTATGATCTCTAGAGCTAATCTAATTGTAGCTTCAGATGATGTCAGAAATCCTACTGGTGTTGAAAAAGGAGTGGGTTACATGAAACATCCAGGCCTCCTTTCTCTAACCTGTCAGAGTAAACCTTGACAACGTTTTTAATGGTTTGGGAAGCCATGATCTGCTAATATAAGACAAAGTTGACCATTTTAAGGATATGAGCCAATGACAAGGAAATTGATATTTTGGAGTTCTGAGATCCAGACCTGGCTCAGCTACTTGCTGTACAAATACTGTATATCCAAATGACACACTATTCCTTTCTCATTAAAATTGTGGAGTGGGAGAGACATTTCATTCCCTTCCAATAACATTTACAAAAATGAATTGGTGAGCAGTCTATAATAAGAATAGACGCTATCATGCTGAAATTTACCTATAATCATGTGGCACTTTCAGAATTTTTTCTTTCATAACTGAAGGCTAAAAAAATAATTTTCACCACATAAATTTGTTTAAGATAAGTGTAATTATAAAAATGCTAGCGGCCCAGGGCACGGGTGGGGGACGTGGCCTGCAGGGATTGGCCCACTGTTGGAGCACCGCTGATCCAGGTCAGCCAGGTGGCCGTGGACCTGCCTTCTGAGCGCTGCTCTCTGGTCTGGCATCTTCCTTGGAGCTGGAGCACTGGCCTCTCCAGGGGACCTGGTTGGGGCCAGGTGCAGGGACAATAGCACTGAGAGGCTGTGGAGTACATCTCATTCGTGCAATAGCCAGCTCTGTGAGCCTGGTAGCAACGTTACATGGCCTGCGGGCATCCAGAGGAGGCTGCAGGGAGCAAGGAGCAGGATTGGGGCGAGTAGGCAAGGATCGCAGCCCGGGTTCCTGCCATTGGCCCAGGGTTTACAGTGGGAACATCCACTCATCCTGGTCAGCTGAGCTGCGTTTCCACTGTGGTAGTGCACTGACCACCAGGGGACAGCTCCTGCATTGAGCATCTGCCCCCTGGTGGTCAGTGTGTGTCATGGAGACTGGTCGACTGGTCATTCTGGTCATTCCACCATTCACTCACTGGGCTTTTATTATATAGGATGTGTCAAAATCAAGCCTATTTTCAGTTACATTACATTAAAATGTTAAAATTGTAATAAACAATGAGGTATAAATTGTTGAAGTTCAAGTAAATTATTTGCTCACATGGTAGCAATTGTGTGGTATCAAAATTGTCCCATGCTGAAACCAGTTTGGCTCAGTGGATAGAGCGTCGGCCTGCGGACTGAAAGGTCTCAGGTTCAATTCCAGTCAAGGACATGTTCCTTGGTTGCGGGCACATCCCCAGTAGGGGGCATGTAGGAGGCGGCTGATCAATGTCTCTCTCTCTCATCGATGTTTCTAACTCTATCCCTCTCCCTTCCTCTCTGTAAAAAAATCAATAAAATATATTTTTAAAAAATTGTCTCAGGCATACACCATGTTTACTTTTACACAGAGATTCAGCAAGAACCTGACATCTTCCTAAGCCCCTGTTACGCCACTCTCTCTTTGGCTCACTACATCAGCCCTTTCCAGCCTCAGGGCCTTTGCTCAGGCTGTTTCTTCTTCAGAGAAGCTATTCCCATATTCTTCTGCAGGTTCTTTCTCTTTTTTTGGATCTTAGCTTAATTATTGTTTACTTGAGAGACCTCTTCTATCTGAAGTAACCACCTTTTCCCCCATTATTCTCTTCTTAGCTCCATTTTCTTCCCATCATCACAGTTATTCTCATAGTTAAAAGCCAGCCCATTTTTTTCCAAAAATGAGGACATTGGGAAACTTTTAAGAAACTTTGTTAGATTTGAAATAAATCAAAGACAACACATAAGTTCAGCAACTTTTCTTGAGACTCTTAATTTGTTCCTTCTCTGTTTTGAAAACTTCAAAGTGATACTTGAAGGATCAGAGAAAGAATTTTTCTAAAGTATTTTCTTTTGGTTCTACGACTTGCTTTCCTAATTACAATCATCATGCTATCTGAGCTTGAACTGTTCCACTATTTTTATGGCAATGTTAATCAGTTCTATATTTAGAACTGATTACAATGGAGAGTTATTTGAAAATGTTATCAATGATCCTGATTGCAAAATAAAATTGCAAATTATTTGCAGAGCTAAGTTTAACAACAGAATGCTCTTTAATGTTCTGTAATAATCCCTACCTTTTCAGACCTCCCTCCTACTGCTATCTTTGGAGAATCATTCTTGACTCCGGATTTCTTATCATAGAATTTATCATTGGCATCGCCTAGCTGTTTGACCTTGACCATGTCAACTATTAACTTTTCTGCGCCTTAATTTTCGTCACCAGTAAGAACAGGATAACACCTTTCCTGCCTAAATCACAGGTTCATTGGGAAGATATACTGAGTTACTCTTTGAGAAAATGCTTTGTAAACGATAAGGTGCTATAGATGATATTTTTATATTCTTGATTTTGCTTTTAAAAGATATCCCAAAGAATGAGCCTCACAGCAACTCTTCTAGAACTACTAAGTAAAGTTTATATAAAAGTAAATGTATTAAAAGCTCCAATTCAAATCCATGAAATAAGTTTAGTGACAGAAGTTTGGACTCAAACATCAGAGAAAATTGTATAAGCCACAGCCCTGTTTTTTATTGACTCTTTGATCTTGAATAAATTAGAAAATTTACTTGAGCCTTCAATTTATTGCTAAAATGCCCATAATATATATTTGGTACCCTCCTTCTGAGGACCGGCTGCTGAAGGTGATGCTGTGATAACAGACAATTCCAACACCTTAGTGGCATATACAACCAAGATTGGTTGGTTTCTCCTCCCACTCGCACTGCTGTGGGTGCTTTGTGGGTCAGTGGGGCCTATTTCTTCTCCCTCCGGAAGCTTTGCTGATATAGCATCGCTACCAGGTAAAAGTTTATTGATCACCGGAGAGCAGGTAATTCTGCACTGACTTGGCTTTACCTGCTTCTGTTTTACACCCCAACAAAAGAAGTCATCTGGCCTCCCCCATTTCAAGGTGCAGAAAAGTGTCACCCTGTCATAGGCCTTGGAAGAGAACTAGAAATATTTGAAGGAGAACCATAATCATGGTCCCAAACAAGTTGCTTTAAAATCACATGAACAATAAATGCTTATCATGCTGCCTGGCACATATATGAAGGATTCAATATTGTTTTTTCTGTGTACTGTATTTAGTATTCCCTCACTCGTCTTTATACAACCAATAACTTTGAAACTTCCACAATGAACGTTCACAGTACCCTGATGAAACAGAAAGCTAGAGACTGCAACAGAAACATAAATGTTTAAGTTACTCTGCAACAAGGAGCAATAACTCTTCTCCCTCTTTCATACCTGTTTTTCTCCCTTCAAAACAATGGCGAAGAAAAATGTGGTTACTGTGTGAAAACACATGGCATCCGGAGCAGCTTGGGCTCTGAGAAGAACCTGTGTGAGGCACATTGACTCTGTTTTGTTGGGAGGGACCCCAGAGCCATCATTCCTGATGCTTCCGAGAAGAAATGAAACTTGCAAACCAATCTTGCTTTTTCGGCAACTCTGCAATTGTTTCTCTGGAAGCCCTCTGCCTCTTCTTCCATTCTTCATGGAGACTGCGCTTCAGGTTGATACTCTGCGATCCCAAAAATATCCTGGCTTCTGTGCCAGATGACACAGATAAGCAAGGCAGAGAGAGAAGAAAATGGGAAAGCGAAGGTGCTCACAGATGCCCAGTCTGGTCCCTCCATGCCAAGGGCACTCACTCCTTCCCCATAACCCCCAGAGTTACATGGCTGGTGTATTGCCTCTCATTTAGTCCCCAGGTGTCCATTCTGCTGAAACCCAGGCTTTCCCCCATTATCTAAGAATAAATATTCAGGTCCTATATGTTTCATGTCCAATGTAAAGGCATTCTGTATAAACTCATAAACACGTTGGTAATATTGTATGAAATAATGACTTTATGGAACCGTAAGATCCGTGAGAGATAAGATGGGTCAGGCTACTGGTAGTGGCTGCTTCCCACCCTCACCCAGGCCCCTTCCTCCCCATGGCTCCTGCACAATCTCAAAAATGGTCATTAAAAAGTAACGAGGATGTCTAATGTGAACTCAGGTGTCTGGGTTGTTTTGTCTGACATTCTAGGCAAATTTCTTGAATATGGCGCTCCAGACTGGGGTGACCGGAAGTAGATTTGTTGTTGTTGTTGTCTGTTTTAAAATAATTTTTATGGATTTTTAGAGAGAGGGGAAGAGAGAGGGATAGAGATTGAAATATTGATGAGACAGGAACATCATCGATTGGCTGCCTTCTACACCCCCCACACTGGCCATCGAGACCACTACTTAGGCATGTGCCTTGACCTGGAATCAAACCATCAACCTCTTGCTTCCTGGATCGATGCTCAACCACTGAGCCACACCTGCCAGGCTAGACTATTTTCTTCATCAGCTAAGAATTTAGAATTATTAAAGAATGGCTGTTATATTCACTCCCAGCAAGGGCCTTCCTATCTCCTTGCTACTAGCCCATGACCAGATGTGCTTAGCTGAGGCCTGGGCAGGCTCATGCACTGCTGTTGAGACCACAGCTCTCAGTTGCTCAGGAAAGTACTATTTTGGGAATGTGGAGACAATTAGAGATTCAGTTTTATACAGGTGTTATACCTCTGACAGGCTTTCTTTTCTCTACCACCCTCCCCACCCCCTGTCTTTTTTTTTTTCCTTTCCTTTTTATTTTACTAAATCTATTTGCTGGAGTGGAATTCTGGCCCCGAGAGGCGCAGCATTTGTCAGTGGGAGAAGGTGTGGGTGGGAGCAAATATATTTTTCAAGCCTCTGCCTCACTCTGCACCCAGAGCACGACTCCCGCTGTAGGGATGGGTCCCCATGAGTCTCCCTCCCTCAGGGGCAAGCGTCCATAGTCGATACTTAATTTGTGGAAGTGCTCAGCCCGATTTGAGAAAATACCTGGTGATGTCAGACTGAGAATCAAGGAAAAAGATCAAGTTCTCACCGTCGCTGCTTGCTAATTAATCCCTGTGATTAACCACCTGAGAGAATCATCTAAGAATAGCTGTATTGGACAGCATCACTTTCTGTCTTTTTCCCCCTCTCTCTCTGGCTGCCCACAAACAGGAGAAAAGAGAGGCTATTTGGAAGGGAATATTTTGGCAGTTGTAAAACAATAACCAGGCTACATGTAATTAGTGATTTTTGCTTTGGTGAGCTATAGCTCTCAGGGGGGAAAGCAGGCCTGCCTTTCTTTTCATTTGCAGCCTTGTTTTCTGTTTCAAATGATTCAGCTTCGGCTATGTTCAAGATGTATGCAGAAAGCTTTATAAATTATTTGAGGTTTTCACAAAAGCCAAACTCTGCAGGCAGCGTGATCAATTCTAGATAGCATAATCCATTACACTCTGAAATCTGTAGCCAAATCAAGACTGAAATTTTTACAATTCATCTTTTCCTCTTAAAACAAAAATCTGAACTAGTCCTTTTGAAGCTACACTGTGTAAAAATTTAGTCAATAGTCTTAAGGGTTCTACTGCAGGTATGTTTGTATACATGCATATATTACATAGAAAGCATTAAAATATATTGGAACCTGCCACAGGCCAAGCACATTATATTTATAACGAATTCAGATGTCTTTATGTATAATGTTACATATTTGTATATTTACCTTAAACTTAATCACAAATGTCTGGGCTAAGATGGGCATAGAAACAACCTTATATTTCAATACTATGAGATGACATAAAATTCGATCTCCCTGAGATCTCTAATAGCACTTCATTGTAAGTCACTCTAGATATTTACCTCTACTTACACATATGTAGAAGATTTTCAAAAATAGGATCTGCACACTAATTGGAAACGAAGCATGATTTAAGTATCACAAGAATGATTTTTTCTAATCGAACCTTCCAATCAGTTCCTTTCTGATTTTGCTTCCAATGGTTCAAGCATAGTTCCTTTGAAAGGGATAGTTCTGAGTTCCCTCACCCATCAAATCCCTTGCGATCACACTGCTGTACAGGGGAAAGATGAAATAACTGGACATGCGACCTTCAGCAAACCTTACCCATTCCTGGAATTCATTATCTGTATTCACCCAATGACAGAATTAGAATAAATGGCTCCTGAATCTTAGTGACTTCATCTCATCTCTCCAGAACTGTCTCTCAGATGCCCCTCCCTCTCCCTGTGGTCTACTAAGATGGGGGAAGTGAGGGGAGAGACACAAAGGAAGAGCCCATGTTCATTCTAAAACTTTACTAAGCTCCGCCTCTGTGAGGGTGGGGCACCCAGGATATAGGGGTAAACAAGGAGGTCTGATTCAGCATCTAATAACTTCTATATTTTGGACATTTGAACTTTGCTCTAGTCTAGATTGGGAGGTAACGAAGGCCAGCTTTTGGGAAGTCTGGCAGCTCGTAGGTGGCATACCAGGGAAAGAGATCCCATAGATAGGACTCAGAGTTAACAGTGCATCTGCCTGGCTAGCTTTCTGGGTACCACTCAGTTTATAATCCATCGTGGTCACTGCTGATGAAATGACATTCAAGGACTTAGAGATCCTGCATCAGGCCACATGCCACCACAGTTCTTTGCTGCTCTAAAACATCTGTCATACTGTGCTTGGTCTAGTATACAGTGAATTCTTAGATAAGTATTCGTGTTGTTTTTTTAAATATATTTTTATTATTGATTTCAGAGAGAAGGAGAAACATCAATGATAAGAGAGAAACATAGATTGACTGCCTCCTGCACACCCCACAACTGGGGGATCGAGCCTGTAACCCAGGCTTGTGCCCTGACCAGGAATTGAACTGTGACCTTCTGGTTCACAGTTTGATGCTCAACCACTGAGCCATGCTGGCCAGGCTATTTGTTTAAAATCAGTTAGGATACCAGTCAGCATTCCCAGCACCTGGCACATTGTAATAACTCAATAGATGTTTTTTAAACAAATTAATGACTCAGGTCCATCTCTTCTCAAAGTGCTATATCCACACACTGGAATATAAAGGTAAGAGACAGAATGCATTTTATTTACTTAGAATTTCTCTAGGATATACTGATTGCATCCTAGATATGCAGAAAGTGGAAGCAAATAAGAGAAGGGAAAATGGCCAATGCTATTCCTTTGCTTTCTAAATCTGGTGCTTGCTCATCATCCACTCTAATCATGCGAATGCCTTGAGTTGCGGATCAAACAGGGACATTGTAGCATCAGAAAGTTCAGTGCCCTTTCTTTATTGAAGCAATTATTTTTATTAAGAGCCTAATGTGCCTTGGATATGTTCTACATTCTGTACATTAGGAAGCCAAATATATGTTTTCCAATATCCAACCAAACAGATTTTTATACAAAAATGCTTCAAACAAATATTGATTTAGAATGAGGATAGAGCAAGTATACTCTCTCAAAAATCTTTTCCAGACAGAAAGTTAAACACGGTTTACAAATTACATCACTATGTTCTGTATTATTATCTGCAACTGTGCTTCAGAAGACAATGGTACTCATAGATTTGAACAAGAAGGGCATTCTGGTTCTTCATCTCACTGCTGTGCTGGTTCTTACTGCCCTCTTCTTCCAAATGTATATATTAATTTTCAGGAAGGAAAAACATTAGTATGGTGAAATTGCTGCAGTATTTTTTTTCTGTTAACTTACTAAATCTTTATTATTCAGATTATTACAATTATTCCTCTCTCCCCTCCCCCGGCCCCGCCATAGCTCCCCTTCACCTGGTTCCCCCACCACCACCCTCTGCCTTACCTCCCCTCCACTAACTTCATCCATAGGTGTACAATTTTGGTCCAGACTCTTCCCAAACCCCCTACACCCCTTTCCCCATGAGAATTGTCAGTTCACTCTCTTTCTATGCCCCTGATTCTATTATATTCACCAGTTTATTCTGTTCATCAGATTTTTTATTCACTTGATTTTTAGATTCACTTGTTGATAGACATGTATTTGTTGTTCGTAATTTTTATCTTTACCTTTTTCTCCTTCTTCCTCTTCTTAAAGAAATCCTTTCAGCATTTCATATAATTCTGGTTTGGTGGTGATGAACTCCTTTAGCTTTTTCTTCTCTGTGAAGGTCTTTATCTGACCTTCAATTCTGAATGATAGCTTTGCTGGGCAGAGTAATCTTGGGTGCAGGTTCTTACTATTCATCACTTCGAATATTTCTTGCCACTCCTGTCTGGCCTGCATAGTTTCTGTTGAGAAATCAGCTGACAATGATATGGATGCTCCCTTGTAGGTAACTAACTGTTTTTCTCTTGCTGCTTTTAATATTCTGTCTTTGTCTTTTGCCCTTGACATTTTAATTATAATATGTCTTGGTGGGTCCTCTTTGGATTCCTTTTGTTTGGGGTTCTGTACGCTTCCTGGACTTGTAAGTCTATTTCTTTCACCAGGTGGGGGAAATTTTCAGTCATTATTTCTTCAAGTAGGTTTTCAGTATCTTTCTCTCTCTCTTCTTCTGTCATCCCCATAATTCGGATGTTGGTATGACTGAAGTTGTTCCAGAGGATCCTTACACTATCTTCAAATTTTTGGATTCTTTTTTCTTTTCCAGTTGAGTATTTTCTTGCTTCTTTGTATTTCAAATCTTTGACTAGATTCTTGTGGTCCTCTAGTCTGCTGTTAGATCTCTGTATATTATTATTTTTTATTTCAGTCAGTGTATGCTTAATTTCCAGTTGGTCCTTTTTCATATTCTCGAGGGTCTCGCTAAATTTATCAACCTTTTCTAGAAAATTCTTGAAAAACCTTTTAACCATGGTTTTGAACTCTATATCCAGTAATTTGCTTTCCTCCATTTCTTTAATTTGTGACCTGTTTCTTTGTCTCTGCATTTTGGCTGCTTCCCTGAGTTGATAGAGTGGCTTTGTGTGCTAGGTGTCCTATATGGCCCAGTGGCTCAGCCTCCTCAGTTACCTGAGGTGGACACTTCTGGTGCACTCCTTTGTGGGTTGTGCACACAGTCTTGTTATAGTTAAGCCTTGATTGTTGTTGGTATCACTGGGAGGAACTGACCTCCAGGCCAATTGATGCTGTAAGTATCAGCTCTGTCTATGCTGGGAGAACTTCTGTGCTGGAGACACTCTTATAAGATAAGACTTGCAAAGCCTCTGTGCTCAGCTTGGATGGGGCAGAGTCTCAGGGCGGAGCAGACAGCATTGGTTTCCCATCAACCCTGCTTTAATAGGACCCTGTGTCTCAGTGTCCCATGGTAATCACTGCAAGCACCTCTGAGAGAAAGCCACCCTCGAGTTCCACCTGCTTCCAGGCAGTCCACTTTCTCCCCAAATGAGTCTGGGTCCCCAGAGTCTCATTCGAAACTGGAGTTCAGTGCAGTTGGGAGGTTTTGTCTCCCTACTGCTTGAGAAAGTCAGCCATGCACTCCATTTCCAGTCCTCTCCATGCTTCCTCCTGCAGCTCCTCTGAATCTCAGTGTGCTTTTCTCTTTCCTTCTAGTTATAGAATTTCCACTCAGCCAGCCTTTCTGTGGTTCTGGATGGTATCCTTTTTGTCTTTTAGTTGTAGTTTTGAAATTGTTGTGAGAGGCAGCAGTTAGGTGTTTACCTATGCCACCATCTTATTTTCTCAGGATCTCCTGCAGTATTTTTCTTCCCAACTGTGTGCAATTCATTTATTTAGCAGTGTGTCTGTTGCCTAGGAAACCTTGGTGGAGTAACATTTGATTGGCTGTCATCTTGGACTTATCATGAGAGTCTTGAGCACAGAGTTAGAGTGGTATAGCCCAGATAAGTTGTTCCAAAGATATAGCAATATCTCTCAGTGCTTGTTTGCAAACAGATGCAAAGTATACTGAGTTTGAGGTGTTATCATGTTGCAGGAGGTTCTGTGTGTAAAATTGTTAAGACTCCTGTAATAGACATTATCTAGCATTATTTTCTCAGGACTGCAACTTGATCTCTTGCCAGGTACTCAAAATATGTTTTCCTTACCTGTAGTCAGAGATTCTTAATTTAAGGTCCTAATTTGAGAGCCATAACATTACCATCCCTCCAGGGCAGCGGAACTGTTTTCAAAGTTATGCTATTTTACCTGCTCGAGGGGATGATTAAAGTAGCCAGGCTATATTTTTCAGTCACATTCCTTACATAATGTATTTAATTTAAGGACAATTTTAATATATGTAATACACTGCTATTTATACACTATCTCATCGAATTCTTTCTGGAACCTGCGAGCTAGGAAGGATAAGTCTAACTAGCTTGCTTAAAAGATGAGATATTAAAGGCCCAACGAGATGAAACTATTCATGTGTGATCACAAAATTGAAAAGTAGCAGAGCTGAAATTCATATCTGAGTCTGCTGATAAAGGTCAGAGTCCTTGCCGTAAGAATTTCTAATTGTCCTCATCTAATAAAACAGCATGTCCCAGTGGCCTCCAGCTCTGAAGAATATCACCAACCCATCTATTTCTCTGCTTCTCTGCTGTACCACATATTTTTCCTCCAGACTTCCAATCGGCCTTTTAAATGGTTTCCTTGAAACTGCTCTTACTTCTTGAAATGCATTCTTCTCACCACAGCCAAGTATTTTAAAAATTATAATGTAGGTGTTTTTGAAATAAAATTTACATGCCACGAAGGCTCAGATTGTAAAAATACAGTTCAGTGTGTTCTGATGAATACCATTATATACTTCATAAGACTGCTACCAAAATTGAGAACCAGAACATCTTCAGAATTCTAGACATTTCTCCCCTACTCTCTTCCAAACCCTATCCCTCAGAGGCAATGTTGTTTTTCTTTCTTTCACATGAAAATGTATATAAATGATGTCATGCAATATGTACTCTTTGGTTCTGACTTTTTTTCTCAGCAAAGTATTTTTGAAATGCATCCATGTTATTGCAGGCACAAGAAATTTGTTATTTTATACCATTTTATACAGTGTAATATACCATTGTCAGCATAGACCTCAAGATACTTTATCAATTTTAATTTTTAAAAAAATATATTTTTATTGATTTCTGAGAGGAATGGAGAGGGAGAGAGAGCTAGAGACATCAATGATAAAAGAGAATCATTGATTGACTGCCTCCTGCATGCCCCCTATTGGGAATCAAGTCTTATACCAGGCATGTGCCCCGACCTGGAATGGAACCATGACCTGGTTCATAGTCGAAGCTTAACCACTGAGCCATGCCAGTTGAGAAATATTACTTTTGATGGACTCTTGATTCATTTCTTATTTTTAAATATTATGCTACAGTAATTTTTTGGTAGAAGTCTTATTTTAGAACCAGAGGCCCAATCTATGAAATTCATGTAAGGGTCTCAGCCCTCACAGCCCCAGCTTCCTACAGAAGGTTGTTGGACTGTTGTTCTGCTGTTCGGTCTAATTAGCATATTAGCTCTTTTTTATATAGGATAGTTTCAGATTATGTAGATGTTTTTTCATTGGCATTTGTTTTAGTTTTTCTCCTACAGATCATGTGCATATTTTCTTAGTTTTATACCTAACTACTTAATTGGGGGATACTACTGAAAATAATATTTATTTTTATTTTCATTGATTTCAGAGAGAAAGGGAAATGGAGAGAGTTAGAAACATCAATGATGAGAGAGAATCATTTATTGGCTACCTCCTTCATGCCTCCTACTAGGGATTGAGCCCACAACCCAGGCATGTGCCCTTGACCTGAATTGAACCTGGTACCCTTTTAGTCTGCAGGCTGACACTCTGTCCACTGAGCCAAACCAGCTAGGGCAATAGCATTATTTTTTAAATTCATTGTTTTATATCTGGCAAACATAGTAAGTTTGGAAACATAAGTAATGCCATGTTTAACCATTGCACTTCAAATGCACATTTCTTATTCTGGCCTACAAGATTCTGCGTTTTTCTAAACTAATCTCAAACCAGGTAACTATTACTAGTATTCCTCAAGTGCAAATTCATTCTTTTTTTTATTTCTTGACTTATTTCAAGCTTTTCCATTATGCAGGGTTTTTGTGCTTGTTCTTCATTGGTGCCTGGATTTCTCTTTTTCTAAGTATTTTCCAATTTGGTTCTGGCATTTTTCATCCCTCAGTAGTAGCAATTCAAATTTCAAATGATCACTACATTTAAATAGCCTAAAATTTCCTTTCTCCACTTTATTTATCCTTCGTAGCCTTCATAGTGCTTATTACTATTTTACATCATTTTATTTGTTCTTCTTCATAGCTATACAAATAGAATATTAATTAGATGAATAAGGACTTTGCCTTTTTCATTCACTACCTGATTCTCAGGGCTTATTACCATGTATAGTCTTCCACAGAAACATTCTTTTGCTAAGTGCTATTGTGTAGAGGTTGGACACTAATTGTACTTAAACCAGTCCCATTAACACCAGTTTTTCACTCTTCTTTCTTCACACATCCCTTTCTTGTCACTTGACTATAAGTTCATTGGTCCTCAGTTCCTCCTCATGAATCTTCTCCCACAGAAAAAAAAGAAGAAATGAAATGACTAGTATTTATATGAACTGAAAGTTCATAGTGACCCTAAGTCCATGAATGATAGAGATTTCCCTGAATCTTACACCCATAAGCCATTCTGAACCTCTGACTAGGTCTAGGTCAAGGCTTCTGTTAGGAGGATCCTCACACCGAGGTGACAGTCTTAGAGCACAGTAGATATGAGAATCTTAGAGTCAAGTGGAAAAAAAAAGCCTCAATATGGCTTCTGAGATATATATATATTTCCAACTCTTTCATTGGCACCATTGTGGTTATTTTACAACTTATGCCCCCTAACATGAAAGGAGTCTTCCCGACAAAGCAAGCTTGATAAGACAGCTGGAGTTTTTGGAGAACGTTGACCAAAGTAATTACAGTATTTCTGATAGCAGCTGTAAAGTTTCTGTTGCTAGGGTAGAACTTAACCCTTAACTAACTGAATTCTAGGGAATTGATTGTCACATTTTGCAGATACATATAGCAATATCAATTTTAAAAACATGAGCTATTTCATTGGGTAAACAGCATAACACTTTATTCCTAGATACCCTAGGTTCAAAATTTTGCAAAAATATTTATATAATAGATGGAGAAAAAGTGGTTCTCTCTACTAGTCTATTTATGCCTGCTCTTTTTCCCACCCACAGTTGCATGTACCCTAACATTTAGCCTACTTGGTAATTAAATAGGATTATATCCTACTTGGATGCAATTAAGCTTAAAGCAACATTGAGGTAATATAGACTAAAATGCAGTACTTCCTCTAATCCCAGATTGCCAAATTTACATCTAAAACTTCTACTCTTCTTTTAAATTATCAAAAGTCATTGCAACAACCAGTTGCCAAATATTTGCTGAGTACCTACTCTTTATAAAATACTAATAGATTACAACAAAGTATAAAGCATGAATTCTGTATTTAGAGTTTATGCGATAGGTATGGCACTAAGATACACAGAAAAATTACCAATAGGAGTAAGTAATAAATTCAAAGGCATCATTATGGTCATAAATTTATTATTCAGTGCCTGGTTGGGATCTTGAATAATATTCAAATTAATGTTGAGCACAACATTGCATGTCAAACTGTGAGAATGAAATACTGCTGTGGTTATAGCAAAACATGGTGGTCATAATAATAATAGAGTTAGTAGGAATAAGAACAACTTCACACTTATTCCTTCTAACCAGTGGTTCTTTTTTAATGCTGTGACCTTTTAATACAGTTCCTCATATAATTTTGCTACTGTTATGAATAATAATGTAAATATCTGTGTTTTCTAATGGTCTTAGGCTCTACAGCAGGGGTTCTCAACTTGTGGGTCAGGACCCACAAGTTGAAAACTGCTAGCAAGGTCGCCTAAGACCATCGGAAAACAGATATTTACATTATGATTCATTAACACTAGCAAAATTACAGTTATGAAGTAGCAACAAAAATAATTTTAAGATTGGGGTCACCACAACATGAAGAACTGTATTAAAAGATCACAGTATTAAAAAAGGTTGAGAATCGCTGCTTCTAACCCTCTCAACTGTCCTATGGATTATGTGCTGTGAGTTCTTACCAAAGAGAACCCCAAGGCTCATGTACATCCCAAATCAGGAATTCCATCAACATTCCAAAGTCAGGACTCCTTGTCCCAACCATGGTACTCTTTAGGACATCAAATCAGGCTTCAGGGAGGAGACTGGATTGGAACAAAGTTTAGCACACGTGAAATTCGATTCAAACAGCCCTAAGGGAAGCATCCATTTACTTTCCATATATCAGCCTAAATGTTTTTTTCAGTTCCCCACCATGTAGAAGATCACATCAGGTATTTATTTTTACTCCAACTCCAACCATTTGTCATTTGTACAGAGAGGTTCTAAGTTTGTTTAAAACGAGAAGGAAACAGCTTCCCCCCTTCAGTGCCCAGGACTGTCTAGTTTATGTGCCAAACTTGGGTGTTTACATCTCTGACAAGGCTGGAAACTCTGTGGCTCGGATGCCAATACCCTAGAAACAGTACCCACACATCTCCTCAGGCCTGTGGCTCCCTTAGACTTTTATCCCCTTTTCGGGCCGGGGATTCTCCTCACTGCCGCTGCTTTGCAAAGACCAGACTGTCTCCTACTTTCCAAGAAACCCAGCACCTCTCTTCTCAGTGGCTTAGCCTTCAGGAAAATGAAACAGGCTAGAATGTGTCTTGCAAGTCACCTTTCCTCTGGCCCAGAAACAGAAATTTATCCTGAGACGAGGAGGCATGGGAGAGCATGCTATCTTTCTCTTTTATTATTATTATTAATATGTTACATGTATACATATCTTCCCATTGCCCCCCTCCTAGGCCTACCCTAACCCCCCAGTGTCTTGTGTCCATTGGTTATGCTTATATGCATGCATACAAGTCCTTTGGTTGATCTCTTATTTACCCCACCTCTCCTTAACCTTCCTGCTGTAATTTGACAGTCTGTTTGATGCTTTACTGTTTCTGTATCTATCCTTTTGTTCATCAGTTTATAATGTTCTTGATTATCCACAAATGAGTGAGATCACGTGGTATTTTTCTCTCATTGACTGGCTTATTTCACTAAGCATAAGGCTCTCCAGTTCCATCCAGGTTGCTGCAAATGGTAAGAATTCCTTCTTTTTTATGGCAGCATAGAATTCCACTGTGTAGTTGTACCATAGTTTTCTGATCCACTCATCTACTGATGGGCACCTAGGCTGTTTCCACATTGTAGCTATTGTAAATTGTGCTGCTATGAACATAGGAGTGCTTTGGGATAACACAAAACAAAACAACATCCGCATAATTGGGGTTCCAGAAAGAGTGGAAACTGAGCAAGGAATAGAAAACCTGTTTGAAGAAATAACGATAGAAAACTTCCCTGATATAGGAAGGGGGCATGCTATCTTTGTGAAAAGGGTGGAGAATGAGAAGGACGGGGAGGAAAAGAAAGCCAGTTAGTATCTCGGTGGGTCACTGTCACATAGACATTGCAGACAAGTAGAAAGGAGATAGGCAAAGAGGACAAGATAGGCCCTTGTAGGTTCCCTGAGATTGCAGTAGCCTGGGTGGAGTGCCTTGCTACTCAAGCGTGATTGATTCTACCGCGTGGTAGGACCAGCACCAACTGTATCTCATGGCCATTTGTTAGGGACACAGAAACTCCTTGTGCTCCCAAGTCCACGAATGAGCACTAATAAATGCTAATGAATGGGATTATGTATACAAACCACAAGATTCCCTGGTGATTTGTATACGTATTAACGTTTTAAAACTACTGTAGAGAGGGCAAAAAGCATGAAGTATGCCCGAAGTATAGTGTATTGATCATTTGGTTACAACACAGGGTTTGTGCAAGAGATGTTTGATGCGTCTAGAAATGATGGCTCAAGAGACGTGAATGTCATGTTCAAGGAATTAGAAGTTTCCCTGTATTTTTGGGGGGTGGGGGAGGGAGGGGGAAGGGATCTTTGGAAGTTTTTGCACCATTTGTGAAAGAGCATAGTAATCTGTGGCCTCAAATATTCTCTGTAAGATAGGCCTTTAAGTCCATCTGCCACTTTCAAAATATATCGACTTTTTCAGGCTACTGGAAGGCCATTCATTTCCTGACATTTTATGATGTAAAGATGTTCTGATTAATGACTTGTGAGAGTAATTTTAGCTCTTAGGGTCACTGGGTTCTGCAAAGAGGCAGTGGGAGCTATGATCTCAGATATAAAAGGGATTGAATGAATGTTCACAGTCACAAACAGAATATGTAGGGCTAACAGGGCACCAGGAATGCCATATATGGATCTCTCAGGTTTTTTAACACTAAAAGTGTATACCTTTTCGCATCTGCCCTTTGAATTCTTATTTGATTTCTCACCTGAGGGAGGTCGGATGCAGAATGGAGCTAACTCTCCTCATCCTCCTGAAAGAGCCTTCAGGCTAGTCATTTGCAGCCATCACTGCACGTTAGAATCACCTGGGGAGCTTGAAATACTCCAGCTGCCCAGCCATATTCCCACACTAATCAAATGATTATTT
The DNA here is from genome assembly GCA_011751065.1 of Lasiurus cinereus. Taxonomy (NCBI): domain Eukaryota; kingdom Metazoa; phylum Chordata; class Mammalia; order Chiroptera; family Vespertilionidae; genus Lasiurus; species Lasiurus cinereus. Next base: position 8,172,210 of record JAAGEH010000434.1, read on the forward strand.
CTACTAGTGCTAATAATCAGCCAGGTATGGCTAGAACCACATAAATGCCCTCAAACTGAGAATTACACTGAAAGAGAAAGTAAGCTTCTGGCTCAGTGTGCGGAGTGCAGCGTGATGGTTACCATTCATTAGGTCTGTTAGATCTGTGTTTCAGTGCATCATCTGTTAAGGAGTGCCCTAGAGAGAGAATTGTGTGTCAAGGAAGATTTTTACCATAATCCCTCCTTTACAAAACAGTAAACAGAGGCTCAAAGAAAAGGATGCAATTGCCTACCACTCAGGAAGCAGTTGAGCTGAGATTCAACCCAACGGAGTAAGACTTAGAGCCTGACTCTTGTTCCAAATCACATATCCTGGGAATTATATGTGAATTCATTCATTCTTCCTGATGCTGATCTAAGGCTATTGAGGACAAAGTATTTTGTTGTTATTGTCCTCACCCAAAGATATTTTTCCATTGAATTTTAGAGAGTGTGAAATTGAGGGGGAGAGAGAGTGGAAGAGAGGGAGAAGCATTGATGTGAGAAAGACACATTGGTTGGTTGCCTCATACCCTACTTCTTAGCCCAGGTGTCCTTTTGGGCATCAGACATGTTTCCCAAATCCCTGGTCTTTGTCAAGCTTCTGACTAGGATAAATGTTTATTTCTCCAACTAATTTGGTGGCTGATATCACCAATCTGTTCTTGACCTTGGTAATCACATTTATGTACCTTCCGACTGCCGATCTAGACTCAACAATATTGTCTGGTTCTCACCTGGAAATCTATATACAGTGTGGGGCAAAGGTAGGTTTCCAGTTGTGAGTATGTGAAACAGAGTTTGTTTTTGTTTTATTGTTTATTAAATATTGAATTATTTTCCATAGAAACAACTGGCAACCTACTTTTGCCCCACTCTGTATTTCTTGATTCACATTAATATATGAGAATGTTTTTTTTAACCTTAATTGTTTGGGTTCTTGCACAATATTTAAGGTGACTATCTAGAGTCAGACAGACCTGAGCTGGAATTTTGAGTATGCTATTTACCTGCTGGGTCCCTTTGGGCAAGTCCCTTAACTTTTCACAATCTTAGGTACCTCATCTGAAAATTGTGACCACAAACCCAACCTCGGAGATTGATGTGAAGATTAAATGAAGTAAAGCATATTAAACACTAAGCATAGTGGGTAGTATAATGACCTACTCAGGCAATCAGTTAATGATGGCCATGTAAGACACACACAGTGAGAGAGAAAGAGAGAGAGAGAGAGAGAGAGAGAGAGAGAGGAAATTTTATTTAAAAAAATGATGTTAGGAATTCTGATTTGCACAGAATAAGGAATGTATCACCCATAAATAAGGAACATATGAGCCATAAATAAAAGAGTTAAGTTACAGTTATAATATCCAAAACTAGATTGAGTCAAGTTCACATAATGTGGTCAAAACATTGTGACAAAATATTTACCATAAAAAAAATTAAAATAAAAATCATTAATTCAGATGACTGCCCTGCTTCTCCATGACCTACATCTCTTTAGATCTCCTATCACTCAAGGGAAATACGTTGGAAAATGCCCCTGCATCCTCCCTCTTTGGAAGTCCCCTTCTTCCTCAGCTTACATCAGTGTGAACTCTTTCCATCCCGGTGGGTCCTCACCTCGGTGGAAGAGGATGCACACAAATATTTTGAGGGAATTTATGTCAATGGGCTCTAAAAATAAAAAGTAAAAAAAAACAAAACACCCAAAAAACACCACAACAACAAACCAGACAGTGTTGCTATGCTGCCCGTGACCTTCAGCAACATGGTTTCCTCCCAGAGCTGCAATCTCAGGATGTGGGGAGGGAATTAGAAGTGAGAAGTGACACCAAATGATGAGTTCCACTCCGCAGACCCAGGGTGCTGGCAGGCTGAGGACCAAGTCAAGCATCTCAGTCGTGAATTTGTTTGTGAAGGTGTCTGTGACTTGCACCAAGGAAAGATGAAGAGAACATAAAACCGCATTTTAGGACTATGTGTGATGGTGAGAAAATATTTTATTGGTGGTGTTATTTCCTGACAACTTTGATGAACCTGCAGACTTCCTCCCTCTCTCTCCTCCATTCATACTTCCACATGTATCCCTGTTAATGTTAACCTTCCTACTAAAAACAAAGCAAACACACTATGAGTTTGTTACTATGAGTCAGAGGCACTAACATGCATTTTCATTCTGGCCTTTCCAAATGAGGGCAGGTTAACAGTGCCAGTTCTGGAGGTGGATGGGCTGGACGTGAATCTCAGCTCTGCCATTACTGGCCCTGCAACTTGGGCACATTACTTAACCTTCCTTTGCCTCAGTTTCCCCATCTGACTTCAAAAGGTTGAGGATGATAATAGTACATGTCTCATGGGCTACTCAGTTTTGCAGTTGGAGCATGAAAGCAGGTATAGACAGTTTGTAAACTAATGAGTGTTTCCAGTAGAATTTATTATAAATCAGGGCAGGCAGGACTTGATCAGAGATCAGTTCCTTCCACATCTCAGATTACCTAAATAAGGAATCAAATGTGATTTTCATCAGGAAATGACTTAGATAATCTTAGATGTGGAAGAAACTTTAGGGATCACCTATTTCACATAGGAGACAACTCAGAGACAGGAAAAGGCTGTAACTTGACCAACTCTCCCCTAACTGCCCCCCCCCCACCACCACCGAAAACATCTCATAGATAGTGTTTTCTACAGTGTTTCATCTGTGGAGTTCCAATAATGATATCTTATTTTCCAGAAACAAAGGTTTTTCTCTAGGATGCATCTCATACTTTCCACTCATCTTAGATTCATTCCCCAGAAGCAGACCAAGAGAGAAGGATTCTTGGGCAAGTGATAAGCAAGTAGGGGAAGTAAGACAGGAAGTGGGAGGGTAAACCAAGCAAGGATGGTATTTCTTTTTTTTTTAAATATATTATTGATTTTAGAGAGGAAGAGAGAGAGAAACATCAATGATAAGAGGAAATCATCGATTGGCCGCCTCCTGCACACCCCCATTGGGGACCGAGCCCACAACCCAGGCATGTGCCCTTGACTGAAATCGAATTTGGGACCTTTGAGTCCACAGGCCAACATCTATACACTAAGCCAAACCAGCTAGGGCCGAGGATGGTATTTCAAACAAAAGCTCTTCTGAGTATACATTTGAGCATGACTGCACAGGGATCCGTGGAGTGCGGATTGCTTCTGAGCTGTCCTATTCCCCACCAGGTAATCACTGGCTAATGGACACCCTGGGAGGTTGCAAATTCTCCAGGTATTTCTCAGTGGCCCAAAGCTGCCCCAATGGCCCAAGGGTGGTATACTGAAGAGGTTGCATACAGGATGTAGAAATCACTCCAAAAATGTGTATGTGCTTGTGTGATTGGAGGAAGGCATGTAATGCAAAGTGATCTGAGGGAACTTGGAGGGGCACTGAGGTTGTCTTCTTCAGGCCCTTATTAGCAAAGGCAAAGACATAAATTAACCAGTTGGGAAGCATAGACCAGAGGTTCCTGTGATGAGCTAGACACTTATTTTAAGTTTCTTGTTTTATCTATAAGAATTTATATGAATTTTGTGTTTTCCTCTAACATCGCAATGATTGCTTACTCGAGGGTCTTTCTAAATCTCTTTGCTGTCTTCAAAAGTTGTTTTAACTGATACTTGATTTTTTTTAATCTTTACAGTTTAGATTTTATCTTCCTACCATCACTGTCCCACTGTACTTTCTTTCCTAGTAAAACTTCAGTTTTGGTTGAATAACATCTTAATCATTTTCTTTCCTCATGTCCTGGTAATTCATCCCTCTCTGTACAGAAGAATGGAAGAGGACAGCCAACTCTTTGTATACCATAGAACTCGGGCTCTAAAAGAAAAAGAAAGAAAGAAAAAAAAACCCACATACAATTAAATGGGCATCATTTTACTATTCAGGTTTTTTATAGTAAATTCTTAAGTGCTTTTCCAGTCTAATTTTAAAAGAATCTGAGATACAAGTTTCTTCCCCCAAGTCAGTTGAACTTCACACTAAGATTAAAAGGAAATATAATGCTATGCCTTTTCTTCAAAATAGTCTCATGCCCCTTTGAATATAAAGATGACATAAAAGACCCTCTCAAATCACTAGTGCCTTTTCCATGACAGGAGAGGTATTTTGTTTTTTCTGTTCTGGTAAATATCTTACTGTATTTTCCCACTAGTGGACCTTTTTATTTATTTATTGTTTCAGTAATGGCTTTCCTATGTAATTCCGACCTCTTTTTCCTGCACCCTCCTTGGATTATGCACTTTCTTATAACATTAATATTCTATTACTTAATCAATTTTTTTCTATCTTCCTCACCCTGCTACAATTAAGCTCCTTAAGGGAAGGAATTTTGTTCTCTGCAGAACCAAGCACATTTCTGTGCACATAGATGTGCAGAATATTCACTGGATTTCTGGATTCGATTTTGGCAGCCTGTGTCATAGAGGGAACCTTGTCATCTATTGAGGTTCAGGTTAGCTTCACATTTGAATGCTGATCACTCACACTAGTGATTTTTTCCCTTTTTACATCCTCACCCTAGGATATGTGTTTATTGGTTGTTTTGAAAAAGAGGGAGGGGAGAGGGAAAGAGACAGAGAGAGAGAGAGAGAGACAGAAAGAGAGAGAGAGAGAGAAACATCTATGCGAGAGGAAAAACATCTATATCAGAGAGAAACAATGATCAACTGCCTCTCTTATGCACAACTATCAAGGATGGAATCACCTTGATCAGAGATGAAACCAGCAGACTAGATATGTGCCCTGATCTGGAATCAAACCTGCAGTCTTTTGGCATATGGGATGACACTCCAACCAACAGAGCCACTGTGACAGAGCTCCCGCTAGTGACTTCTGATAATCAAAGATACTTGAGAGTTAGGAAGCCCTCACTTCAGTCTACACTCTGAGACTTTATCTTATAAAATTTTGGCAGGTTGTTCCTACCCAAATTGTTTAGTGTCAGATTCCCAAATGTTTGCATACCACCTACATTTTTTTTTCAAATTTCAGGTACCACCTGCTCTGCTTTTTCTTAAAAACGTTTTCTTTTTTTATTATTAATTTCAGAGAGAGGAAGGGAGAGGGAGAGCTAGAAACATCAATGATGAGAAAGAATCATTGATCACATTGATCAGCTGCTTCCTACTTGCCCCCTAATGGGGATCAAGCCCACAACCTGGACATATGTCCTGACTGGGAATAGAACCAAAAGGTGACCTCCTGATTCATGGGTTGATACTCAACCACTGAGTCATACCAGCCAAGTGGCTTTTTTTTCTTATCAATATGTTCTTAAACTGACACAGTTTTAACTTAAATAAATGTATTCAAATGAAACATGCTATCACTACCTTTTATGGAACTCTATTATTGATCACAAATGAAGAATATACATAATGAAAAAGAACAATGATTTGCATCTGAAGACTTTTATTCTTCAGTTCAAATGGACAAGAAACAAGTAAGTCATAGAGGAATATTGATGGCATCTTGACAGCAAACTGTGACTTTCTTTGTGACTAACTCGGGATGAAAGAGAGCTGAGACACCTGGTGATATTCCTATTTAGACCTCTGTCCATCAAATATCTAGAATCATCGCTTGAACCGTCAAAGGTCTTCATGCCAACTTCTGGATAAAGTGCATGTTTAGAGCATGCCAAATTCCCAAAGTTCCCATTGCTTTTTGTTGATGCATCATTGACTCTAATAGCTATGTCACTTACTTCTAAATTTCCAAAAAGATAAATTATACTTCACAAAAATCCCACAAATATTCCAATTAAAAATGGGCAAAGGCCCTGAATAGACATTTCTCCAGAGCAGATACATGAATGACTAACAGGCACATGTAAAAGTACTGAACATCACTAATCATTAGGGAAAAGTGTATCAAAAACCTAAGTGAGTATCAGCTCATTCCCTGTTAGAGTGACTACTGTTAAAAAAACAAGAGATAACAAGTGCTGTTGAGGATGTGGAGAAAAAGGAACACTTGTGAACTGTTGGAGGGATTGTAAAACGATATAGCCACTTTAGAAAACAGTATGGAGGTTCCTCAATAACATAATAATAGCACTATCATATGATCCATCCATTCCACTCCTGGGGGGTTATATCCTAAGGAAACAAAACACATATATGAAATAGACATCTGCACCCCCATGTTCATGGCACTATTATTTAAAGTAGTCAAAACATGGAAACAACGTACGTGTCCATCAACAAATTAATGGTTAAAGAAGTTGTGATATATATGACAAAAACAGACAAATGATGGGCTCAGTTACATGTGGGATCCAAACAACAACAGACTCAGAGAAGAGGAGATTAAATGTGTGGTTCTCAGAGGCAGGTGTGGGGAAACTCGATGAAGATGGTAAAGGTACACACTTCCAGTTATAAATAAGCACTGTGGATATAATGTACGACTTGATGACTAGTTAACACGCTGCATAATATATTTGAAAGCTGTAAAGACAGTAAATTCTTTGAGTTCTCATCACAAAGAGAATCTTTTTTGGTGTATCTATATTAGATGATGGATGTTAGCTAAATTTATTAGAGTGGTCATTTCACAATATATGTAAATCAAATCATTATGCTGTACAATGAAACATACACAATGCCATATGTCCATTATAGCTCAATACAACTGGAAAAATTAAAAAGACAAGTTACATTTAAAACAGTAAACCCTGGTAGACATTGGTTGATGGGCTTTCTCGCCTGAAAGGGATTGACTTTATCTTAAGAAGCAATGGCTGTGCTCTCTGCCACCCCCTGAGAAAGCCCTCTGTAGGAACATTTCTACTCAGTGCCCTTAAACATTGACCCCAAAACCAAATTTATCTTCCTGGGAGCTTGGACCTAAATGATCTTCATGCAATTTTGTGATGAGAGAATTATGTTAAAACAAATGGAAGGAAAGAATGTTGATTACTATCTATTCTTTAGGTTTCCATTTAGAGAAAACATTCACTCTAACAGACTTTGACACGTTCTCCATTGCTCTTTTTGTGCAGAAAAGCTTTTCTTAATCACAAAATCTTTGACACTTTCAGAATATTGTGAAATGGGGATAATATTAGAACTTACCTCATAGTATTTTGTAAAATTAATTAGGTGTAGTAGAGAGGTTAGAATTTAAGGTCAGGAAAGGTCATTTAGTATCAGCAATGACTTACGTGTTATAGTTCTATACCAAACCACGGTCTATTTCTATTAAGGAAAATTATACATTAACATCTAATTGATTATTAATATGGGAAATATTGTATTTAATTGCTTAGACAGCAAAAAGGTTGTGAAATTCATTTATTCAATAAAGTATAAGTGGAGCTAATGAAATTATTTGATATAAACATTTTATTATTTTTACTATAGGTTTCAGTTACCCAAATATTCCAGTATTAAGGGTCTTCTATGCCTCGTCATTCTTGTTCACAATTTTATTAAATTTTTCTATTGATATTTGCATGTATTTACATGTTTATTCATTTACACCATGATTATTTTTAAAGTTTTCAGGGTGATTGTGTCACACATGACTATGTGAGTTGCTAAAATATTAAGTAGTAATCATCTACCCTTGACATAAATCTGAGAGACCACATATTCTAGACTGATATGTTCATTCATTCATTCTTCTTGGCTACCTGGGAAGGACACTCCTTTAAGTGAATGTTCTGGAACCTCTTCTAGTCATACTCAAGTCCGTATGTCACAAAATCTTTATAAAAAATTTATGGTTAGTAATAATACCTCTTCTACCTATGGTAACAATATGTGGTTTTTATCTGTACAACCTCCATTCCTTCTCTTTCTTCCATTAACAAACTTCCTTTGGATAATCATTCCTCCACCATTCCTAGTCCAATGCTTTGGATATGGTTTACTCCAACTTCAGGACCAGGGGTGAGAGCCAGCTCACCAATAAGAACAAGTGATAGGTAGATGATGGAACTATGATCTAAGGCCCCATAGACTGGCCTATCTTGTAGTTTTGGTGGAGTTACTAAAATACTCATCTTCTCAGCTTTGGTAATTGAAATCATAGGAGATAGTAGTTGATGGTCATCTTTGGAAAAGAGCATGTCTGAGAATGAAGTCAACTTTCATAAAATCAAATTGTGAGATGAAATAGGTTAAGCCTCTACCTCCATCTACACTCAGAGCTGAACACCCTGGACTTTTTTAGTTACATGACCTAATATTCACTTTTGCTAGTTTGAGTCTGGTTTCTGTCACTTGCAATCCCAAAAGCACTGAATAATACACTACTGAGTAATACACTTCAAAATATTAAATGAGTAATTGTTGCTGTTTATCATAGAGTGAGCAAGCTAGTAAGCAAGCACTCAAGAAATATTAGCTATGAAGAATAATTATAATTTATCCATCAGAATGTCTCACACAAGTTAGGTAAATGCACTGAGCCTGTAGAATAATAAAAATAAGAATGCAAGTCCCTTGTAGAATTAGCAAATGGAGATGCTTGCGAAGAGGGTTTTAACAAAATCAAAAACAAAAAAGGTTTTAGATGCATAGAAGTGAGGAGAGATTGACTCTGACTGAGGATGAAGACAGATGGTGCCTTTTAATACCTTCATAAGCCCAAGTCCTCTCTCTAACTTTGAAGACCCTTGACACAATATAAAGCAGATTAAAATGTAACTTCCCCATATAAAATTTAAATGTGTGCAATTATAGACATGGTATTACATTTTATAGACATTTAATTAAACATTAACTAATTTCAACATTGCCGTTTGCTTTTTCAATATGGAGCCAATATGTACATTTTTGAGAATTCCATCATTTTTATAGGTTCTCAACATGCTTGTAGACCCTAGACTCTAACTCATCTAGTGGTAAAGAGCCCTGGCGCACACGGGGGTATCAGGAAAGGACTCAGTGGTGTGACTCACATTTGGAAAACTCCTTTTTACACTTTGGCTTACCTATCTCTGGGCAGTTCTCAGGGGCCATCCCTAAGAAACCAACTGGCTAGAGATTTTTAAAGAACATTCCTTGGGATCTTCCGTGTCACTGCTTATACATCAATTTTGTTCCATGACTTATATTGACAAGGCACACCTCTTCTCCCCTTTAGATTTTGAGAAGCAATTAGTAAAAAAAAAAAAAGAAAAAGAAAAAAAAAGGACTTTTCTCCCATTGTATCCTTTCATAGCGTACGGGATGTGCTGCTGAGACTGGACATGAATAGAATTAGCATCTCACGGTGTTGGTACTAATTTTACCTAGATTTAGAGCATCCGTGATTTTACTCTATATTTGAGGCGCACTTTTCTGTACTCTTGGAGACTGATTCATTTGAGGTAGTGCTAAAAGGTATACTCCTTCAGAAAATGTCCTGTTAACTCGAGCTCTCAGCATTTCCCGTTGGTCATGAGGTTGTTAAATCCAATCTGTGTTAGCTTCAGAGCGCCTTTGTCTAGCCTGAGAGTTTATTTCTGTTATGTTAACGCAGGCTGAGATAAGTTGAGAAGAGTAGAGAAGATAACATTAGAAGAGTTTTATTTATAAAAATCACACAGTTATCAGGAAGGGTGTGAGTCCTGTAATATTTTCTTATAAACTGTGTAATTTTATGGCAACTTAACCTCTGTTTCTGTGTCCTCATAGATAAAATGGAGGTAATAGTAGTTAACATTTTACAGGCATATAGTGAGGATTAGATATGTAAATTTAAAGTATAAAAAGAATTTGCAATAGCATTTGACATATTGATATTTTTTATTACATGTTATATTTTTAGTTAAAGGTCAAAATTGATTTATATGTCATCAGATAGTGTGGTCAAGCATTTTATGGGAGTTTTGATGTTAGTGCTACTTACTGAAGGAGAAACATCCAGGACTTGGTGAGCATTTCTAATTCTGTAGATTAAAACTTCATTGAGCAATAAGCCCATATTTTGGGATTTATGGTCATTTAGGAGCAATTTTATTTTCCAGTGTTTGTGAAGGCAATGATTGCAGCAAAAGGTATTTTTGACTAACATAAGGAAAAATATTTGATAAAAGTAAACCACTCTAGGAATATTCATTAGCAAATAAATATAAAGGTGCATTCATCTATAACTTTTATGGAGAGGTTATTTTAAAATGGTTCTTATTTGTATATTAAAGTACCTCCAGGAAGCCATATACTGGATAATACTTTACTAGTAATTGATCAGTTTGTGCTCTTGTATCATCCCCATCAACTTTATTCCGCCACCACCACTGGGCTGCGCAAACCAGAAATGCATGAGCCATCCTTGAATTCTTCCCTCTCAGCCCCCATTCCATTGGTCACAAAGGTTAGCCAGTCATCCCACATAACTCCAGCCACTTCTCTCCATCTTCAGTCACTATCCTAATTCAGACCCAAATCACCTCTCTCCTGGACTCCTGCAATAACAGATCCCCTGCAGCCATTACTGTCTTCCTCCAGGATGACTCACACTCATCTTGTCACTCCTCTGCAATATAGGTCAATGGTCCCAAATTACTTCTGTTCAGCTTTCCAGCCACATCACCCTTAGACTCATTGACCTTTGTCCTCTAGTCTACTGCTCCCCTTTCATTCTTCATCATGCTCTCCTCTCTTGGCCCAGGATATTTGCACATACGTATTTCTTCTTCCTGGAATCTTCTTCCTTCAACTCTTCACCAGGCTTACCCATTTTTCCAATCTGAATTGAAGAATCACTTCACGAGGCACACTTCATCCAAATCCTCAAACTGAGTTATTGGCACCAATTATGGATTCCTACTATCCATAATTGAATGGATACATGCTCCATCTTTATTATGTCTACAATGGCTCCTTCCCACTCTGGAGTGTAAGCACCAAGTAGATAAGGACATCTGTCTTTTCAACACAACACCCATGTGCTTATAGAAAATGTTTGACATAGAGTGGGTGCCCACCATATATTTACTAAATAAATGAATGACTACTATAGTGAAGGTTAGTAGCACATGGCTGGTGACAGCTTTTACTCGGCACTTACATACTTCATATTCAGAGATGACTTTGAATGATGATCTCTTAAGGGGCCTTACCTTTGCCTTCTCATTGTATCTCTGGGATCATGGAGGATGCTCTCTTACAATGGACCCCCCTTTGCACATCACTCTTCCAGTGTTCACAGTCCTGGGCAGTGTTCTCAGCAAAGTCTTCCAGAGAGACATTTTAGTGTTAGTGTTGATTCTGCTTTTCAATAAGGATCCACTTTAGGTATAAGTTGAAATCAGGTTTCATAACTAGTAGGGTTATCTCTTTAATTACTACATTAGTTACAACTACAGTAAGAGATATCCCTGAGATGTTACCATTTCAAGAACATAAATGACCTTTTACCTTTTCTCCTTTTGATTATTCCTGGATCTTGACTGTATTTTCTTCTTAACCTTCCGTTAATTCCCTTGAAATATATGCTCTGCTCAGGCTTAATCTATGATCAATGTACCAAATTTATGTCCACTCAGACTTTATAGATTAATGCTACTAAGCTTGTTTGCTTTCCTGTCCATTCATTACACCTCATTCATTAAAATCTGTCAATCTTATTAATCACATGCCAGATGCTATGTATGTATTTGTCATTCTACAACAATCAAATGGAGAAGGTACTATTATTACTTTCATTTTTATGGAAGAGGACACTAAGGTTTGAAGAGGGTAAGTGGTCTGCCCGAGTCTCAAAGGTTACTAAGTATTTGAACCAAAATTTGAACCCAAAGTAGACCTCTAGCTCCTGGCCCGTCATCATTATTTTCAGTGGAAGACAGTATTTGTGGTTTTGTTCTGTTTACTGCATTTTAGCCTTTACCCTACACTGCAGTGAGCCTACACAGGAGGGGCAGGCAGTGTGGAAGGTGCCCTGTGCATCACCAGGGGTCAGGAGGAAAACCCTGTTTTGTCTAGAGCAGTGGTTCTCAACTTTCCTAATGCCACCACCCTTTAATACAGTTCCTCATGTTGTGGTGACCCCCAACCATAAAATTATTTTTGTTGCTACTTCATAACTGTAATTTTGCAACTGTTATGAATCATATCTGTGTTTTCCAATGGTCTTAGGCGACTCCCAAAGGGGTCGCAACCCACAGGTTGAGAACCGCTGGTCTAGAGGAAGAGATTTTTAGGGCTTCACCTTGGCTTTTCTGGGGTTTAGGTGCCCTCTGGGTATAAAGTTAACAATCTGAACGTTGTTTTCCCTCCTATATAGGAGTTTGTGTAAAAGATTCCCATTGTGTAGAAGAAAAAAATGGAAAATGGGTAATTTTTCTCTGCCATTGGTATGCATTTTAACTTCTGTAAGTAATTACAGATAGAAGAGCTAGGGATTTCAATTCTCTTCCCTTTGCCTGCAGAATAGAGGGTGGAGTGGGGGTGGATTGTCTGTGTGTGTGTGTGTGTGTGTGTGTGTGTGTGTGTGTGTGTGTGTGT
>JAAGEH010000434.1:8189700-8504375 GCA_011751065.1 Lasiurus cinereus
ATAGCGTTCCGATATGTCTATAGCCTGCCTATATGTGTTTTTCCCCTTTCCCCTTTAATTTATTTTTATTTATTTTATTTATTTTTTTTTTTTCTCAGCCAGAAAGCCTGCTAGGTCCCAGGCAGCCGCCGCGGGCTGCCCCTTTGATGTTTTGGTACGCCGCGCGCATGCGCCTCCCATTAGCATCACTGCACCGGGCAGACCAAGTTGGATCTCCGCTCGCCGGCGAAGCCCTCCATCCATCCCATCCGCAACTAGAGGGATGTGGGGAGTTCGGAAAAAAGGCTGCCTGGGGATCTGGCCGTTCCCCTGGCTCATCGCCGCCGTCTGCGCGCAGAGGTAAGTGTGCCCGGGGGGGGGCCCCCCGTGCGCCCCGGTTCCCACTTGGAAGGGCTCCGCTGCCTCCCTGGGCGGTGGACCGGGCTCGGTGGGGAGGAGCGGGCGCCGCCGTGCCTGCCGCCTGACCCATGCCTGCCTCCCTGTCTCCTCTCTCCTCAGCGTCAATGATCCCAGTAACATGTCCCTGGTTAAGGAGACGGTGGACAGGCTCCTGAAAGGCTATGACATCCGCCTGAGACCCGATTTTGGAGGTAAATGGGGTTGCCGTGGAAATCAGAAACAACCCAGCGATTGCCTCCCAAGCTGTCTTTTTTTTAATTTTTTTTTATTTTTGAGCTCTGTGCTGGCTGCCTCTTCCCTCTCCCTGGTCCTGGTGAATGGACTGTGTCTTGGGTGGGGGGGTGACCATATGGAGACACTGACCCAAACTTAAACCGCTTGGTGACCAGCCAGCACGCGGAGGGTCTTCCAGCGGGGGAGACCCTCCTGGCATGTATATGGGTGCTTGCTGTCCTTGGGCGTCACTGCCAGAAAGCCTTCTGCTTCCCTGTCGTTGCCTCGCTCAGTGACAGACCTCAAGTTTAGTTCACGGTGTGCCCGGAGAACCTGGCTTAGTGGAGGCTGCGGTGAACATTTGGGGGGGACGAGAGAAGTGCAGACAATTGGATGAGAAGTGGCATTAACCCCCTGTGCCCGCCTACTTTGGGAGAGTTCTGACCAGGGTTTGCAGTCCTGGAAGGCTCACTGCAGGGGCAGTGGAATGGGGGCGGGGGGCGGGGGTGATGGGGATGGGAGGGGAGAGGACTTGAGGAGCTTGGAGGGGAAGTGGGGAGAAGGGCCAGAGACCTCTTTGGCTGCAGCCGGAGAAAAGCCACAGATCTGCCCCGTGTCATTTTGCTTGGGAGCCTCAGGCAGCTCAGGGAGTTAAAGGCTGCACACAGAAGCGGTGGGAGTGCCTGAGGAGGAGGGCTTCAAGGCACTCTATAACATTCCCTTGGGCTGGAATGTTCCCGTGCTTTGGGGAGCGGCGTGTATGCTCCCACTGAGGCATGGACATGTGCAGACAGGGCTGGGGCCCCTCATCCCTCAGGACATGCATGTGCCTGTTCCACAGAGCGTGTCCTGGAGGGGCTCCTGCGCCCTTTGAGGAAAGAAGCAGGATGGGAAGAGATTGAGGGCGACCCCTGGGGAGGGACGTGGGGCCGAGTGTCCCAGGCCCAGGGACAACTCTGGCTAAGAATGAATGAAGTTCTGAGCAGTCACGTGGCTGGCCCTTTTTTCTGGTTGGCAGGTCCCCCCGTGGCCGTGGGAATGAATATTGACATCGCCAGCATCGATATGGTTTCTGAAGTCAATATGGTGAGTACTGAGCTTTCTGCCTGCGCCTCCTCAGACATTCAGGGGGGACCGGGAGGAGAAAGGAGCCTGCGTGTGTGTGTGTGTGTGTGTGTGGCTATGTGGGAGCGGTCGGAGCAAGGACAGGCTTTTGCTTGGCAGCAGCCCCAGGTGTTTGTAGTTTCAGAGGCAGCGCTTTCTGGTCCCCACAGATTTTTCCAACTCGGCTCATCTACTTGGGACTTGGCCTAAAGCAAGTGAAACGCATCACACATTCACGTGCGACACGCAGCCACCTGCAGAAGCCACATTTCCTAGTGGAAACCAGGTTCATCCAATAAATTCCTGGGTTTGGAGTGGGCTTAGCAGAAGAAGGGAAGGTTTTGGTGTAACAGGTCAAAGAGAATATCACCTACACATTCAAGGGTTGCAAAGAGGCTGAATAAATTCCCCAGGCGATATTCACGTCCACTTGTTGCTTTCAGAGATGGCCTCTTTACTACTGAGGGCAAGCCCTGCCCTACCCTCCTCCCCCCTACCCACCCCCCAGCTCCTTTAAGCCTCCAATCACCCAAATCAACAAAAATAAAAATTGGTCACTGTTGTTTTCAAAAGGCAGAGTGAGACCCACGTGTCCTCTCCAGTCCTTTCTGCAGTGTTATTCACCGCGTGTCCTGAGCTTGTGCAATTTATTGATAGGGGCGCTCTTTTGTGGGGACCTCCTGGGACTTGGGGCAAGGGTGAACAGAAGGAGGCCGGGTGTTCCCAGACTAGGAAACACTTGTGGGGGGTGAGCCTCACGCAGGTCCGCCCCCTGCTGCTCATGTCGCGTCACTGCAGATACACAGCACCGACAAGTGTCCCAGACATCCCCTCTTACTTGGAAGTGTTTTGAAGTTTCCCCCTTCAAAAGTTTCTCCAAGAAGGGCGCGTCCGAGTGTCAGATTGCAGGCTTACTTTCCATTCTGGCAGCACGAAGCAAGCACATTGCTCAGAAGATTGTGGGGTGGCGAGGTTCTGCCTGGAAACGGAACTTGCTGTTGAAGAGAGGGTTGCACCTCGGGTCTAATGCAGACACTTCTGAGCCAGCCCGCAGGAGTTGAAATTTAGAACACATATCAGCTGGGTCCGAAGTACTCTGTAGTGGCCAGGCTGTCCACATCACACTAATTTCCACAGCCCCGGAATCCAAATAAAGAGGAAGCTCAAATAGCCATCCTCCTTCCCCTGAATGAACACTGTCCAAAGATGGGTGAGAATCCTGAGGTTTGAAAAGATTCTGAAACAGCTTATGACTGCTGGAGGGAATATTCACCTCCCCTGTGGCCCCAAAAGTGTATACACACACCGAATAATTATGAAGGCAGTGTTTCTGAAAGTACATTTCCTTTTCAAAACTGACACCTTGTATTTCAGAAATGCCTTAAGGACATGCACCTTCTTAATTTATAATTATTTGGCAAGCTTTGATCTGGAGTCCATAAACACAGACTAAAGGCTATCTTGAATGATTCAGAAACTCAGATTTCCCGCACATTTTGTAATTCTCGTGGGTAGAGGATGCTTGTTTCTTAGGAAACTAATTTTTCAGATATACACATGTCCACTTTTATGGGACTTTAGAGGTCTTTTGTCAGTGTATGTTTTGAGTTTTACCATCAAAAATTAAAAATGTCCTAATGTGGGTACTTCCTTAATCCCAGGTACTTGAATCTAAATTGTGTTGCTAAGACAAAGTAATATAGAAATTAAGTGTGGTCCCTTGTGACTAAATTAGAGTCCCCTCTTTCACATTTTGGTTTATTTATGCTCTTTTATCCTCCCAAATTTCATTGTACCACCTTCCCCTTTATAGGGTTACAAGCTCAGGAATTTATGGAAAATATAAGAAATATTTAACATCCAGAGACAGTGGTGGCATAACTAGATGTTGCTACAATAGGTTAAGAATTTAGATATATTCTATCCCACATTGTTTGGTATAGGGTTTTTCTTTTCTTTTTCTCTTGTTAAGCTTTGTGCATTTCTTTTTTTACCTGTATGCAGCATTTTGGAGAGGTAGCTGAATTGGACACAATGCCAAGACCTGCTAGTCAAAATATAGACCCAGCTAAGGCGAGGTGTCATCTCTGAAAGTTATTTACTGTTGCTGGAAAATCATGGGATGCTGGAAGTGTAAAGACAAATGTCAGGTTGTAAATAGGACAGTGGCGCAGCATTAATGACTAGAATCCAGTGTCAAAACCCCTGTCAGACCCCTTCCTAGCCCAGGGCTTACACGTGGACTTGACCAGACACATTTTGACTTGTAAAGTACACTTCTTTCAGCGAGCCTTCGTAGTGGCCTGACGTTACTCCTTAAAAAAAAAAAATGTTTGGTGGTGTATGCTAGTTTATGTAAACATGGTTATTTGATTCGAAGCAGCAGATGGGAAAGCCCATCGCTGGTGTCTCAATAAAATAAGATGTGTGTGGCATTTTGCCTTGTGTGGACAGGCCTATAAGGATTAGGATTTTTTTATTTTTAATTAGATGCAGTTCTGGAAGAACAGTTGATTGATTGAACAAAACCTCAAAAGTGATCAACATCCATGTTTCTGCCTTATCATCCCTTGTGGCCTGTGACCTCTGGTGCTTGTAACTTGCTTTTATTCTAGCAGATCTCCCTTTGAAGAATGCTAGGCACGAGAGTCCATTTGCATTGCTCTTGACTGATTTGTATCAAAAGCAAAAGGTCCATGTCCTCGTGGTGATCCTGGCAGATGACAAGGCTGGAAACACCCTGACTTCAGCCAGGAGTCTCGGATGCTAGCTCTGCCTCTGCGGTCCCATCACCCTGAGAGAGTGACTCACCTGTTAAAGGGGACCAGCAGTACCGTTTTACCTCTCTTGGGTGACAACAGAATTAGTGAAATGATGTATGTGGAAAGCATTGGTGCTCTGTGAGGGGAGCCTAGGTAGAAGACTTAACACCAGTTGTCACTCAAGAGACCCAGTGTCCACTTCCACTGCTACCCTTCATGAGGCTGGGTCTGGAATGTGCATCGCTGTGTTTCAGTTTCCTCATGTTTGAAATGACAGAGGACATATTAACTTGATGTCCAACTCAAAGCAGCACGTGACTCTGGTCTGGTTTATTCTAATAGCCATGTTGGGTTGGGCCGAAGAAGTTGTAGGAAAATCAGCCCAGGCTAAGGAAAATGCAGGAAACCTAAATGACACGCAGTCCCGAGTTCTTACTCGGGACGGTGGCCATGGCCTCTTCCACAGCCACGTGACTCAGGTTGGCTCAATGGAACATCTTTGGAGGAACGTGGTATCCATTAGAATGTTTCCTGAGCAGAGCGTTTGGCTTTCGAGTGACATATTTTTAGATGTCTTGGTTCAACTGGCAAGAAGCTTTTTGTTAAGATTCTTGATGAAAAGTGCATTTGAAGATCCAAAATTGGCTCTGAGGATTAGGGACTGAAATAGCTTTCTCTTCATTTAAAGCAGATCCTGCTCTGTCTTGAAACAACACATTTGCCATCCAGAGAGTGAAGCAATATTTCACTTTTGAGGAAAGAGCTCTAGTAAACACAAACACAAATTACCTTCTTATGGGATGGCAAGTGGCGAGAAGCACTGCCTCAAAGACACAACAGAACAAAAAACCCAGATGTTGTCTGTGCCAGCTGCAAAGTTTAAAATTTCCTGCAGCACAAATACTTTTTTAGTGGCTACCGTGATCCTGCCATGTGTGTGGCTAAGGAGCAGAGCAGTGAACAAGGCCATCTTGTCCCCTCCCCTCCCGAAACTGAATATATAGGTGTTCACTCTTGATAATCCTGCAGGCTGCTGCCGTACTTTCACTCACTGTAAGTCTGACCTTCCTTCCCCCTAGAACTTTCTCTGAGCATCCAGTGAGTACTCAAGGTCTGTGTCTCCCATGGATTACTTTGTGACTTGTTGACTCCGACATCATTCATTTGTTATTGGACAGTTCAAGTTGTTTTATATTTACATATTTATTCTATCCTAATTCATATTTATTAAATAGACAAAGACAAGGCTTTCTGTTTCTCCCTGTGGTTTTGACTATATAATGGTTGGTTGGATGTTTGACTCCTGGTGAATACCAAAAATATTGGGTCAAGTATTTGTTTTTAAGGCAGTGATTTGTTATTATTCACTACATACTAGACCATATATGTGGAGATAACCAAACATAGAATCATAGTTCTAAATGTCAGGGCATTTTACTGTTTAAACCAACAAATGTAGAAAGAATCACAATGTAGGATCATCGGTGCTTTGAAAGATGGAATATTGAGAATATGCAGTGCTGAGGTATTACACAGAAATTAGTTAAGTGAAGACAGGAGTTACAGGTCTCTGGATACATGTTCCATGCATAAAGGTTGCATATAGGAGAATAAGAGAAGGGAAAGATATGGATTTTCACGTAACTTCAAATGGCTGGAGTTGGGAGTAGCTGTGAGGAGGTGGCCATGTTGGTATTGAAGTCAGAGGGGGCGATCAGATGATGAATACCATTTCTGTGGCTTGCTGAGGAGTTTAATTTTTACTCCCAAGGCTGTAAGGACCCAGGAATTGCAGGAACAGATTCTCACTTCAGGGTGGATTGAAGTGGAATAAGACCTAAGGTTGGGAGATGAGATGAGAATGTAATGCAAAAATCCAGGAAGGACTGATGAATAAACAGGGATGCAAAGGTGATAAAAATCGTGGCATTTACAAGGTAGAAGTGATAGGACTTGGTGCATCTTAGGTTTCTCTTGGAGTCATTCATTGACACACAGAACAGGAAGAGCAACCGAATTGGGCAGTCTGGGAAATGTCGGCTTTTCTCCACACATGGAATCTCTGAGTAGAGACAGCCAGTAGGTGGTTGAAAATACAGGCCTAGAGCTAAGTAAGGAGCCAGGACTTAGAGAGCTGAACTTGGACATGTCAGCATGTAAGTGGCACTGCTAATAGCTGTGTGGATGAATACAATTAAAAGGGGAAAAGGAGAGACAGCTGAAAAGGGAGTTCAGGTGAGCACTGTAGATCACGTGGCGGAATCTGAAAGGAAGCCCCCCCACCCCCCACCCCTGTGGTGCTTACTAAGCAGCTAAACAGCAGTTAGTAAGTAGGAGAACCTGCAGATAATGTCTTCAAAGCTGAGGTGCAGGAGAGTTTACAAAAGAAAGAAGCGGTCAGCAGTCTCTTATTGAGCAAAAAACACACAGAAAAAACACAACTTCCACAGCTGAAAGCCCTTTGACATTAGGCCAAAAAAGGAGCAGGGCCTGAGACCGGAAGTCTAAACCAGCAGCAACAGCGTTAAGTGCAAAAGGCAGCGAGTCCGCTGTCCTGGAGTTGAAGAGCGCTTTCCATCCCTTGTGTTTTGGAGAAGAAAGTTGTTTGGGAAGAATTTACACAAGTAAGGTGTAAGGGGCTGGGATAAGGTGAAGCCTTATGGGTAGTTTTATGACAGGAGCACAGTCCATAAGGGAGACATAGTTTCTCCTTTCGGTTGCTTACAAGGTAACGGGACTGGAAGTTCATGCCCATGTAGGTACTGGGGTCCTATTTGTGGCTGGCTAGTGGCCACTGGAGTGTTGACTCATTAACCCAGCATTCATTCAGGAATGTCATCTGGCCCCCAGCTTTTAACTGACTGACTGTTCCATCTCACTGAAATTCAATTGAGAACATTCAGACTTGCTTTTCTTGTCAGTCAGATGCCACAGTGATGAAACGAAGCCAGTTCTGAGACTTGTCTCAGAAATGGTAGCAGGCGTTCGCTGGTAAGTGTAGGGAGGGGAGTTTAGTGGTTGAAACTACACTTCTGAAAACTTTGGGTCTAAACTGAAGTGGGGAGAGGCCACTTGGCGGGAAGGACTCATGTAATTTGGAGGAGGAGTAGCCTTTAGATTGGCGGTTCTCAACCTGTGGGTCTCAACCCCTTTGGGGGTCGAACGACCCTTTCACAGGGGTCGCCTAAGACTATTGGAAAACGCCTATTCCCCATGGTCTTAGGAACCAACACACCGCTCCTCGGTGTAGCAAGGTGTAGCAATGTAGTTTACTGTTGTCCTATGAAGACTGTTACCCATGCTACACCACGATTCAAGACAAAATTTCATTTATTTGTAATTAGAAATAAATATTTCACAATATATCATTATATATTGTTTTTGTGATTAATCCCTATGCTTTAATTATGTTCAACTTGTAACAATGAAAATACATCCTGCATATCAGATATTTACATTACAGTTCATAACAGTAGCAAAATTACAGTGATGAAGTAGCAACGGAAATAATTTTATGGCTGGGGGTCACCACCGCATGAGGAGCCGTCTTAAAGGGTTTCGGCATTAGGAAGGTTGAGAACCACTGCTTTAGATGGAAGGGCAGAGATAGCAAATACAAAGCGGGAATTGGGGTGGGGTGCTAGCCAGCAATGGGAAGGTTGCTTGATTGAAGACTTCTGTATTCTCTGTGACATGGGAGACCCTTTCTTTTGAGCTTAGAGGAGGGCGGCCATGGAGATGGGTGGGGTTGCTCAGGACCTGTGGAGAAGGTTATCTGGGAACCATGAAGCATGCACAAGGTGGATGTGAATACTCACAACAGGCAGGCTCTAAGTTATGCTGAGCAGCCTCCTCCCCAATATTAGCAAGCTGTCAATGTTCTCACCTTCTTTTTCTGCTTTTCCTTCCCCTTCTCTGCCCCTTCTTCTAGCCTGCTGCAGTGCTCAACCTTTTTTGCCATCATTCTAATACTAATATAATAAAATAATTAAAAAGCTGCTGCTCATTGAGTCATAACTTGTGCAGGCATCCTGTTGATATGCATTATCTCACCTAATCTTCCCGTAAAGAAAGTGAGATGGTGACTAAGAACCTATGTACAAAAGAGGAACTTGAGGCCCAGGGAGGTTGAGTGACCCGTTCAAGGTCACACAGTTTTGTTGTAGTTGTTTGTTTTTTTGGTCTTGTTTTGTTTTCTGGATCCGACAAAATAAGCGTAAGATGTTACTATTACTCTTACCTTCTTCCCCTTGGGGGGAAAAAAATCTAACATGATTAAAATAATTTTTTCAGGTAGGTACTTTATTCAGTGCCTATTCCATGTAAGATGTGACCCCCTGTTCTTAAGAAACTTACATTTTATATTTCATATGTGGAGCAAAATGTAAACCAAGCAATAAAGAAAGATTTGTGTCAGATGTTGTAGAGTCAAGGATATTGCTTATGCCAATTCTTTCATTGTGAGTGGGTGCTGTTTAACTTTTTTAATGATGATGTTTTTGCTTCAGCAGAGCTTGTCAGATAACCATTAAGGCCAATAATTGTCACAAAATGTTGGATGGTATATGTTTGAGAACTGTCAACTATTTCAGTGGATTTGGGCTGTAGGCAGGCACTATGCGAAAGACCACGTCCTTTCCCCTTCTTTTCTTTATTATCAAAAACTCGATTTCAATTGAGTTTTTACAGTATCTCTAGAAGATGTGCACATCTATTTGAAAACAAAGGTTATAAAGGTTATACAGTATCTCTAGAAGATGTACACATCTATTTGAGAACAAAGGTTTAAAGGTTATAAAGGATATACAGTATCTCTAGAAGATGTACACATCTATTTGAAAACAAAGGTTATAAAGGTTATACAGTGTCTCTAGAAGATGTACACGTCTATTTGAAAACAACAGTGCCACTTGATTTTGATAGTTTATAAATTGATTTCTCTTGCTTATCTCTTAGGGCACATTTTTGACTGTTGATTTGTGAGACCCTTGAACAATGCTCTTGCTAGAATGTGGCATGAAATAAAGATCTGACTGTGGATTTACCTTGCACAGGAAGGCAGGGGAAAGCAGTGTTTCAAGTGTTATATTTTAGAAGCACAGCATGTATGCTTTAGTATGCTGTCCCATCCCCATTCGTGATTAGGTGGTCATGGAAATTCCTATAAGAATGTAAATCATAGAACATGTTTTCTTAACTTGGGGTGGGGGAGGGCTTAATTTTAGGGTTGGGAACTCACTAGTTTTGAGATCCTTCTATGGCAGGGTTTCTTAACCTGGTACTGTGGGCATTTGGGATAGATTATTATCTGTTGGGAGGCCTGTCTTGTTCATTATAAGATATTTAGCAGCGTATCTGGCCTCTACTAAGATGTCAGAGGTATCTAATAATTGCGAAAACCAAAAATGTCTCCAGAAATTGCCAAATGTGCCTGGCCAGGGGTGGGGCGGGGAGGCGGTATTGTCCCCAATTGTGAACCACGCGTATAAAGAATGGTCTTGTGCTTTTTGTCTCCATAAAAACAGAAAAAAATGATTTTCTCATTGAGTAATAAGTTTTGTGCTTAATTGCCATGCCCATTAATGTTTGGAAGTACACTGTGATAAAACACCAACAAACATCAAAGGCAAAAATGGTCCACATTCAACCACTCCATTGAAATGGTGTTTTAATTTGCCTATGTTACCTCTGGTTCTTGTCTATTTCACATTTAACTTATTTTATTTTGTAGAGAAAAATTTACAGTCTACATTTTCACTTAGGAGACTATGAATATTTTCAGTTTTATGCTTTCTTTAAAAAAATATAAACCTACTCACTAATGAAAACTGTTGTATATGTGTATTTTTTGTGCCCTTTCCATGAGCTTATAAATATATGAACACATTGGTATTTTCTTTTTTACTCCTTCTGTACTGTTTTCTAAAAAGATTTTGAAAATACATTTTATAGATTATTAGTCATGTCTAGCTACAGATTATTTGAAAATTAACATATTTACTTTCACTTCTGCACCATTAACTACAATATACAAACCATATACAGAGTAGAGAGCTGTATTTAAAAAGCACGTAAATGGAATTTTAAAAAAAACGTTTTATGGATCAATTTGACTCACATCCACACAGCTACTCTTGGCTCTGTCTCCATCCTGATATTACCAGTTTTTTCTGAAATCACAATTTACATTTTTGGATGCCATCGAAATACTTTGCAATAAGAAAGTAGATGGTTTTGAGTTTTGAAAGATGCAAACATAAGGTCTGTATACTGCTTCCTAGTGGGCCTTTGATTTTAAAATATATTTTATTAAACCAGGAGACACTGGGTTAAATCATCCTTCTTATTTATGTGGGAGAATATGGGGGTGTCTTAGCCCACTGGCTCTTGCTGATGCTCTTTTGGTTACCATTCCATCTGCATTTTTCCTGCCAAGTCTCATCGCCTTGCTGTCTAACTTGGCACCTACTGCCAACCTACCCTCCAAGAGGTGTTAACTTACAAGTAATTGTTTGGACCATTGAAGATGAAATGACTTCTCTCCCAACTCAGTGCCAACAATTAGATGAGTGAGGTTTGGGGGGTAAATCTATGTGCACCTTAGAAGAGTGAGACTGAATAAGCCATGAAGGAAGATTGGAGATTTTGAGGTGTGTGAATACAAAGGCATGGCCAGCGTGTGTATGCATCCCCAGCGCATGACAATTAGTAGATGCTCAATAAATGTGGATCGTGTGGGTTTGTTGGAGGAGCTGTTGAAGGACTGCAATCTATCAGGCTAACAGCAAATATTTATCAAGCTTACCTCCACAGCATGTGCCGATGAGGCTGTACTGTGGATGGATAGGAGCAGTTCTTACATGAGGACTAAGACTCTCAAGTCCAGAAGGATTCGCCTTCATTGCCTGTAGAGAGGGAGGTGAGGGTTGCTGGAGAGAAGTGTATTTCAGATGGCAGGAGAGTGGTGTTAATCCCTCAGGTAGAAGAATCAAAATAAAAGATGGAGAACAAAGTTTTCTCAGTGATTCTCAGACTTGGCTGGGCAACGGCATCCTCCAAGTCTAGTGTGAATATCATGATTTCAGGGCCTGTGCCCAGCGTGTGACTCAGTGGGTCTGGCAGGGCGGTCAGAACCTGCATGTTCAAAAGCTCTGACACTGGCTTAGAATGTTGCATTTCAGTGAAAACAAGAATAGAGCCAAAACCAGTTTGGCTTAGTGGATAGAGCATCGGCCTGTGGACTGAAAGGTCCCAGGTTTGATTCCGGTCAAGGGCATGGACCTTGGTTGCAGGCAACATCCCCAGTGGGGGGTGTGTAGAAGGCAGCTGATCGATGTTTCTCTCTCATGAATGTTTCTATCTCTCTATTCCTCTCTCTTCCTCTCTGTAAAAAATAAATAAAAATATATAAAAAAAGAAAAAAAGAATATAAGGAATAATAATGGAAAATTAAAGGTGCTCTATTCTGCTCATGGGACATGTTGATTAGTGGGCTGCTAATTTAGATAAGTCTAAGGTGATTGCTGTTTTCTATCCATATTGCCCCATTGGTTCTGACCTGGCAGCTTCTAAAGCACCACCAGAGAAAAAACAATGATTTCGAGTGTGCTGTTCCCCGCTTCTTTGAGGGAGCATATGTTCTAACATAACTCTCAAATCTTCCTGCCTCTCCGGGCTGCAGGTTAACTGGTTCGTCGAAGGACTATCTACACAGACCACTGGCTTTTAAACAAATATCCAAAGATCATCTTTTTTACATTGTCAGTGTTTGTGAGGTTGTGGGCATTTCACTGACTACCGCTTTTATAAGAAATATTTTTTAACCATAATCTTAGGGGAAATGGTCTGTAGGTCATTTTGAAGAATATCAAACCACAAGAAGCAGAGATGTGAAAGGTTTTTAGATGTGAGTAGCTGCCAGTCATTAGGTTGTAAAATCTAATCAACATTCTGTGCCCTTACTGTTATTGAAGCCACTATGATCAAAAAAAGAAACTTAATTACTTTTTCTGTTAGTTTTTCCTTGACCTACATACAGACAAAGAAACGTCGAGACTTATTTTGTAAATACGTACCACTGTTTCTTTGGCTAAAATAAGTATTTGAGTTAATAGACTGAAGATCTCTCGTAGTGTTTTCTGATTGACCGGTTGCATAAATTACTCCTTTTTCAAGCGTAGCTTCTCCAGCTTTTGCTCTCCCCTCTGCTGGGGCTCCTCTGCAAGGCTGTGTCAATTTGCATCTGGGTTATGTGTTGGAAGAATGCTCATAGGTGTTTACTGGAATCACATGAATATGCCTGTGTGGCAGACCAACGTCTGTGTTTTTTAAATAGAAGTCAATAGGGCATGATGCCCGTATTATTTTAAAAATCATAATCTTGGGTACTTGCCACATTTACAGGTGAACGACCTGCCAAATTACAGACCCCAAGAAAAACAGAGTTTTTCTTATTTCTTTCAGGTTTTTTGGAATGTTTTATTTTAGGCTTTATTTTGGGATGCATTATGTTATTTTAGGGTTTTGGAGGCCAAATTCTGTTCTATAAGAAATTTGAATAAAACGATTTTGCCAATGTCTTTTTTTTTTAACACCATGAAGTATTATTTTCTAGCAATTATACTATTACTTGGTTATTTGGAGAGATCAACTATCATTTTAATATCTTGATTGCACATTTTCTTAGAGACCATAAAACACTTTCTGTTTACTGAGTCACCCTTGGAAACCACATTTTAAAATGACTATTTCGTTATTTTGCAAAACCGACTGTGCTTATCACCGCCATCTAGACCACATGGGGGGAATGTGTTGTAGCAGAATTTTCTTTACTTAGGGTGCTTTAGTCAAGGACAAATGTTCTGAATGTGTCCAGTGGTAAAATGCCCAGATTTGGGGGAATAAACAAATAAACAAACAAAAAACCCTTTTACTTATTTATGCTGTCATTTTAAAAAATAGCCACACTCCGCAAGCTCTGGGTTTCCAGTTTTATTGCTGTTTTAATGCTTAGTGCAGTCATAGAAGGAATAAACTGGACTAAATCAGGCACTTCTTAGGCTGTTGGGCTTTAAAGAGAAAGGAGATGGAGAGATACATATGTGGTTTCTATCATTGCAGAGTTTGTAAGATTCTTCCCAGAGGTGAGAAATAGCTGAAGACCCTTTTCACGTGGTTAGCGAAGATTTGCTTAGTATAAATGAGTATTTTATAAATTATGCTACAAGGATTGGCCATGTAAGAAGGTGGATATATTCAGGGACTGTCCTTTTGAATTGATATGACAGGGAATCAACAGTATGAAAGTACATGTAGATTATCTCTGTTCTTCTAAGCGTTGGTAGTTTATAAACCAACAATGTGAATAACTAGGGTCAATAAAAAAAAAAGGATTTGAAAACGTACATTATACCTTTGACATAAAACTGAGGTATATTTTACTATGATTGTCAATGTTACTAAAAATTACTACCATTTATTAAGAAACTTCTGTAAAATGACATGAAATTTTTCAATGACTTCACAATGAATCTCAAAAACTGTGTAATAAGCAGTATCACTTTCTATAGGTGAGTAAACAGGATGGAAGAATTCTATGAGTTAGAACCTACTAGAACCAGGAAAACACAGCCCTTATTACTTCACTGCTAGAAAGTGGTGGGACTGGAGTGTAAGCTCAATTTGTCTACTATAGCATTTATTTTGTTTTTCTTAAGTTAAATTGAAAGACTTGAATGGACCTGCCTCAATTATAATCTCCTAAGGTGATTGCTAATAATTGGTCCAACCTTCCAGATGACTTTGGGAAACCTGTAAAAATCAAACAAGTAGGACATAAAAAATAATAGCTATAGTATTTAAAAGTAATATACAGATCAATTAAAATAGTAGTTATCACTGTTTCTTCATCATAAGGGTTTATGGTATGTTGATAATTATGATCTGTTTTTTTCTTGGTTGCTATAAATCATCTTTCATCACTGAGAAATGAACTTAGTTCTTGCTCAAAAAATAAAAATCTGGTCTGAAAATAAGTATATGATGATGCTGAGAATTAGTAACAAAATTCATTTTTTATTAAATTTTCTGAGAGACTTTTAGAACCAAGAAAATGTCAGCCCTACATATCTTATTATTTTAATGAGGTGGTATCTAGCTCAGAATACTCAGTAAAATAATGATTGGCATTTGTGTGAAATGATAATTGTGATATATTTCAGGGTCAGCATGAGAGATTTTAGTTGAATGCATTTGTGTTTCTGAAGGTTGGAAAAATATGTGGCTTAAACAAAATATTTCTAAACTCCTTTTTTTACTCTATCAAATAAACAACCGGTTTGGTAAAAATTATGGATAAAATTAGGCCTGATGCAGCCAATTTTATATATATATATAAAATTATAAAATACTATGTTCTGTATTTCTTTTTAAAGCAAGCTATTCTCTTTCTAAAATAGACTCTGCATTTTAAGAGGTTATTTCTATAATTAATGTGAAATGGTCAGTAGGGCCAACATTTATTTCAAAAGCAGGAACTAGGAAGTTCAGGATTTTCCCTCAATTTGTCATTCATGATAAAACCTTGCACAAATTTCTTAGATTCTACTCTACAGTTTCTATACTGGAAATTAAATGAACAATATAAGGTAATGTTATGTTTGCTTTCTAAAGCAGGTAATTTTGCCTGTCTTATACTTTTCTTAAAATTCTGTGAATTTTAATTCTGAATAGTTATTACCTATTTCTGCCCCTTATAGAAAAATCATTAATGTAGCTAAAACCAGTTTGGCTCAGTGGATAGAGCATTGGCCTGGGGACTGAATGGTCCCAGGTTCGATTCCGGTCAAGGGCATGTATCATGGTTGCAGGCACATCCCCAGTAGAAGGCAGGCAGAAGGCAGCTTATCGATGTCTCTCATCAATGTCTCTCTCTCATCAATGTTTCTGGCTCTATCCTTCTCCTTTGCTCTCCGTAAAAAATCAATAAAATATATTTTAAGGAAAAATCAGTAATATAATAAACTGTAATGAAAAGTGAAGATCTTTATTATTGCCATTCCTCAGAAATGGATGCTATTGGCAAAATGACCACCAAATCTCCAGACTTTTAGGGAATTCACATGAAGGCACGAGAAATAGAATTACCACATTTTATAATATGATTTCTGCACTTAACATTTTGTGAACATCTTTGGATGCACCTACAATTTTTCTACAACATAAAATCCAGTGGTGGCTTAGAATTTCATTGTATGGCTGTACCATATCTACTCTCTGTTGAAGAACATTATCATTATTCATAGTTATTTACTGTTGTGAGCTAAACTATATTAAAGAATCCCCATGTGCACTTTTGATGCAATTGTAAAATTATTTCCCCCTGGTAAATTCTTAGAAGTGAGACTACTAGGACCCAGAGTATATACATCTTAGATATTATAACATATTTTAAACAGTGCTAGTGTATATTCACACTCCAGTGTATGAGAGTTTCATTTCACATACAGTCTTAGGTATCTTTCTTAGTAGGTTCATTTCTTTCTACTTTTGCTAATCTGTTAGGAAAAATTGGTAATTTTTTTGATTAATCAAAAATTTTATATCCAGGTAATTATTTCAGCTACTTTTTTGTGTTTTAAAGTCCATTGTGTTTCTTCTCTCGGATTTGCCTTTTCATGTCCTTTATTAGTTTCTTTCCTATAAGAGGACTCATTTTTTTCTTAACAATTTATTATAGCATCTTTTACATGAAGACAATAATCCTTTTGTTATGTATTGCAAAAATAGTTTCTTGTGTAGTAACTTTGTGAGAACTATTAGTGTGCAGAAGGTTTATATTTGTATGTACTAAAATACGTTAGGATTATGAATTTGGTTTTCAGACTTTAAAAAGTCTTTTCCACCCCAAGACCTTTAAAACATGTTCAAATGATCTTTCAGTAGTTGATGTAATTTTTCCCATCAATGCTGGATCCATTTGAGATGTTTTGGAGTAAATCCTAAAGCGGGATTCAACATAGATAGGAGAAATAGAGACATATAGATAGAAAGATGTCATAGTAACATTTAATGAAATACTCTCTTTTCCTTCATGATTTGAAATGTTGTTTATCATGTAGGAAATCTTATGTCCTTAAGTCTTTGTAAGCTATAATTTTCTGCATGAATATTTTTTCATTCTCTTGTGCTAGGCCCATATGCTTTTAATTGTTTTAGCTTTAAATAGCAACACAAATCTCCCCTCATTATGTTTCTACTTAATTATACTTAACTATTAGGAAATAATTATGTTTTCTAATAATAATTAAATTTTGGCAAGTTAAAAAACATTACTAGTATTTTGTTAATCCTTTAAAATGTATTGAGGAATTAAAAAGGAAATTTACTTCCCAAAAATATTTTTTTCCTACTAAAGGACATAATAATTTTGTCCATTTATGCATATTCTTTTATGTCTTTCAGTAAAAATTTACCATTTTCTCTACATAAGTCTTGCATGTGTCTTGTTAAATTTATTCCCATAGGCCTTACATAATTCTAGTTAAATTTATTCTCCAGTACTTTGCAGTTTTTATGGTTATTGTAAATGAGATTTTTACATCCAATTATCATTATTTTCAATTCTTTCCAAAAGAACAAATGCCATATATCCATATTAAAGGGGGTATCTTTTAACTTATAACTCAGGGTTCCATTTCCATTTCAATTTTTGCATGAGTGTGCCTTGGGTATCACTAACATATTGGAAATATATATGTAGAAACATCATGCATCTTTTTGCAGCTTATTATGATCCTAATCCATTTAAACATTTTAGATGAAGGTTTTATTTCAGTTTCAGTCTTCTAGTATATAAGATTCATTTACTTGGCCCTATAGAACAAGCATGAATTATCACTGAGGGCATAGCCTTACAGATTCCTTTTATTTTTTTTAAACTTAGAATTAAAGCAATAGTCTCTGATTACTATATCCTCTTTTTAAATTGCACATTATAAACCTTATGATATATTAAGTCAAATCATCATCATGTGCTCCATATAAACTCTGCTGACAATTATTTGAGGTATCAATGGTTTCAGCACAGCCCGGCTGGCCTGGTTCAGTGGTTGAACATAGACCCATGAACCCAGAGGTCATGGTTAAATTCTTGGTCAGGGCATATGCCCGGGTTGGGGGCTCAATCCCCAATGTGGGGTGTGCAGTAGGCAAGTGATCAGTAATTCTCTGTCATCATAGATGTTTTTATCTTTCTTTCCCTCTCCCATTCTGAAATCAATAAAA
The DNA here is from genome assembly GCA_011751065.1 of Lasiurus cinereus. Taxonomy (NCBI): domain Eukaryota; kingdom Metazoa; phylum Chordata; class Mammalia; order Chiroptera; family Vespertilionidae; genus Lasiurus; species Lasiurus cinereus. Next base: position 8,207,463 of record JAAGEH010000434.1, read on the forward strand.
ATACTATATTTAAAATAGTTTCAGGACAAACAGTTGAAGAAGGCTATTTCATATTGGTAAATTTACAACCGGAGAATGAAACAGTGTAACTGACATGCTATGTGTGACTGTTGCTGCAAATACCCGTTTCAGAGTGAAGGCTTTCCTGGATTCAACACTAAATCTGATCATAAGTTTTATCCAGAGTCTTGACCACCAAAAGATGTAGAACTATAAAGCTCTCCCATTATGGTCATCTAAATTAAGAATTGGTTTGGCTGTTTCAAATACATTGACTTGTCCATCTGCTATACTAGACAGTTTGAATTGTCATTTTGATCCCATCAGCTAAGAATGGATTAGTTATGCATGAAGTTAAGATTTCTGGAAAATATCTCTGTTACTAAAATTCCAAGAAAACATGCTCTGTATATTTTAGGGGATTTAGTGGCTCCTTAGTTGAATTGTAACTTCTATATTGGTTAAGTCAGGTGTGCCTTTGAGAGAAAAGTCAAAAGCTGAATCGTTGTGAGAAAAAAGAAATTTCTGTAAACTAGCTCAGCACTGTCAATTGCATATAGTATTTGGCTGTCATATAGTATATGTGACCTGAACAGATGGACACTTTTGAGAAGTATTTGGTCGTCACAGGCATAGATACACACACACACACACACACACACACACACACACACACATCTAACACAAAATTGAATATAAAATAGTTATTTCTTCCTGTTTAAGGAGGTACTTAGCATCTACTGGTTGAATTAATTAGTACTGATAAACTAAAATTAGAATCATAGCACACTGGGATCTCACATGAAATAGCAATGCCACATACATCAGATTAAAAAGACTGAACATCCTGAAGAGGAAAAGGTACTTCTTGTAATACAGCATCTGCAAACCATAACAAGGCTGGGGCATGGGTTTGCTGAATGTATATTTTTACATGCAAAATGAAGTCTCTATATTGGGTAACTTTTATATTGAAGTATAGATATGTTGCACTGCAATAAATTTAGACTTCTTGAATGTATCAAGAGAGGTCTTTTGACAATTAGGTGCAAGACCTGTATATTTTTATTTTAAAAAAATGTAGATAGAGTACTATCATAAACAGAATACTAATTATAACACAATTCAAAGTGAATTTGATCATTAATTATCTATAGGTTTATTTCACCCCTATCATAATTTTAAGGATATCATAAAATTTTATTCCAAAAAAATACCCTTCAAATATTTTATTTTTTAAGCTGGATTTTAACGAGACATGCTTTTCATGAGTGTTCTCATCTCTGTTCACTTAGAGTTGGCCAAAGATTATTGGCATTTTGGAGCAGGATCAAAGAAAATATATCTGGCGCTTGATTTTTATAAATAAACTCTTATTGGACTATACCCATGCCCATTTGGTTATATATTACCGCTACCTTCTTTTGCACTGTAAAAGCAGAGTTGAGCAGTGACAACAGAGACCACATGGTCTGCCAAGTCCAAAATATTTACTAGAGAGTAATGACAGAAAAAAAATGTTTTCTTGACCTTTGTTTTAGGATAATAACTGTGGCATGAAATATGAAGTCCAACTCTGTATATAAACCAATGTAAGATACAGTATATGAAATTGAAATCTTTACCTGGTTTTCTTCTATATCTATTAGGGCTTTATGTGTTTGAGATATAGTTCAAGTCAAACGTGCTGATGGTGTGATTTCATGGAGAAATACATTTTTATCAATTAAGGTTATAAAAATCATAAAAAGGAATACTTCTTTAGAATTAAAATTGGAGGTGTTGTAGGAAACAGTGTGAGGCTCTTTGTCTCATTAATTCCTAGATTTGCTCTTGAGCTGTCACAGATAGATTTTTAAAAACTGACAGTGTACATATATCAGGGGGAACACTTTGTAAAGTATAAGATTGCATAAGTACTATGTTCTATACCTGAAATTAATACAAAATAATATTAACTGTAAGCTATAATAAAAAAAAATAATCCTATATAATAAAAGGGTAATAATGCATGGTGGAACAACCGGTTGCTATGATGTATACTGACCACTAGGGGGCAGACACTAGATACAGGATCTGCCCCTTTGTGGTCATTGCGTTCCCACAGCAGAGCACTGCTCAGCCACAAACCGGGCTGATGGCTGGCCAGCGTAGCAGTGGTGGCAGGAGCCTCTCAGCACTAAGCCATCAGTCGGACATCCCCCAAGTGCTCCCAGACTGTGAAAGGGTGCAGGCCAGGCTGAGCAGCCCTCCCCGCCCCACCCTCCGAGTGTACAAATGTCATGCACCGGGCCTCGAGTAGCAATAAAAAGAGACTGATAACCTTAGCCAGTTTGGGTCAGTGGACAGAGTGTTGGCCTGTGGACCAAAGGGTCCTGGATTTGATTCAGTCAAGGCCAAGTACCTCAGTTGCAGGCTCCTACCCAGCTTGGGCCCTGGTCAGGGCGTATGCAGGACGCAACCAATCAATGTGTTTCTTTCACATTGATATCTCTCTGTTTTTCCCTCTCTCTTCCACTCTCTTTAAAAATCAATGGAAAAATATTGTTGGGTGAGGAGGAGAGAGAGAGAGGGGGGGGGGGGGGAGACGGTTAGAAACTTATGGTAAGTTTGCTTTGTAGTAAATTATAAAGTTTTATGACAATATCATATGGATACTTCTGAGATTGTGCTTCATGAGGTCTTTACCATGTCTGTTTCCTTGACTATTTCAACTCATGGAAGTTACATAATAAATGGACTGAGCTGATGATAAAATAGCGTGTAATTCCTCTTATTCATGTTTCTTGTTCTCAAGAAGTTGGAGCACTACAAAATTAAAGTTCTGTCCAAAAGTTTTTATCCTTGTTTACATTTAACCTGCAATTGTGTAAGGATCGCATACCCATGGCAGTGACAGTGACATGCACAGGACTTTCACATGCCCCTCCTTGACATAGCTGGGGCAGTTCTTCCTTTCTGAAGTTTGTACAATGGAAGTATGACTCGGATTAGAAACGAAACCAGAGAGCAGAGCTAAACAAGAATACCAGATTGTACTTAAAATGAGGTAACATCATTGTCACGTCACAGCTCATACCTGCATCCTACTCTATCAGATGAAACATGAGTAGGGCACAGAAAGCCAGGTTTTAATCTCAGTCCTGGAACATCTTTATTAATACCAAATGTCTCTGAACTTGGTTGAAAAGTATTTAAAGGACAGAATGAAACACAGTCTGTTGTGTTTTTTTTAATTGCTTGATTAGAACTAAATACATTTGGTTGTGAATTATCCAACTGGTGGAGATGCCGGTTTCTTTGTTCAAACTGATAACGGCAAGTTTAGTTATGAAAATGTGTGGGGCATGTGTTTCCTCTGTAATGTTTTCATAAGCCTGGGTAGTGTTACAGTAGCTGAAGATCTGACACGAGGCACCTCAGCTCTTCCACTTACTAGCTGTGGAATACGGTCCAAATTACTTAATTCATTAAATTATCACTTCTCTCACCTATTGAATAGGAATAACAGTAGTATCAGTCTTCAAAGATTATTCAAAAAATTCAGTGATTTAATGTACATAGAAAACTTAGTAAAGTTCTTTGGACATAATAAGTCTCAATAAATCATACCTATTAACAATACACACCCAGAAATTTAATTTTGTCTGATGTCACAGGCCTCTGAGACACTCAGGACTTCAGTTCATACAGAATGGACAACAAGTCAAGGGTAATGATATCCTGTAGAGTATGGTCACAGAGCTGTGTGGTAGAAAGAATTCCTAGAGACATAGGCTAGTATGTGATGGAAAGTGATTTTTTTTTCTTTCTTTTCAGTCTATGGTTACATTTCTGTGTGTGTAGAAGAGGGGGGAAAGATTGGGTTTAAATAGCCTTTCCGTTCTGAAATCCTGAAAATCTTTGAGTCTTAAAAAAAAAAAGGCATATATTTTTTCTTATTTTTAAATTGTTAAATTTGAAACAAATTTGGAATGAACCGGGGATGGGAGAGGGGGAGACAGCATAGCTTATGAGGCCGGAAAAAAAGAGCTGACAAACAGTACTGGCGTTGTTTATCAGAAAGTGTGCTTCTTTTTTCCACCTGGATATTCTGCCGTTGTTTTTGTAGAACAAGCATTTTGCTTCTTCTGTAGAGCTTTAGGGGTATCCTCGTCCCAAGGTAGCTGCCTGCAGGAGTAGACCATGCAGTCGATGATGTTAATATCTCTACGTGCTCATATCTGTTCATGTTTCTGAGAATGCTCGTGAGAAGCTAACATGCAGAACAAAACACTGACCACTCTCAGCTCTCTACCGAGGTGGTTTTCTTTCTGACTCAAATGTGTCTGGAAACAGCTGGGGCTGTGAAATGTACATGGTTCTAACAGAGCTTTGTTCTCAAAGACCGAGATCCAAGGTTCATGCATGGAAAATGGCCTTCTTCTGAGTGGAGCTAGCATGAGTCTCATCTCAGGGAAGGCAGATGCCATGAAACGTGGCTTTATAGCTTCTGGTTACCTTGAATGATGGAAGAAAAAAAAAGAACTTCTTTTTGCTTTGTAATGCTAAAAGACAGCCTGGTCTTCTTGGATGCATTTAGAAGTAGTAGCCAAGGTCCTTCTCAGAGTATCAATAATAGTCAAGTTACACAGAGATGTCAGAACGCACGGCCCTTCCTGCCTTCAAAGTGTGATGGGTCTGCTTTGCCAAGACAGAATCTGTGTGTCATCACAAGTTCCTCCTAGCTCAGCCCCCAGAGACTGGCTTAGAAGTGGTCTTTCCACATGCATGATGACCCATTATTTTTTTAACCTTATTATAGTTACAGTCTGCTATCCAGATTACTTCCTGGTTGAGTATAAATACTTCAACCAATGATAATTCCAATAGTATAATTTGTTTTTTACCACATTTCAGGGTTTTCAAAATACTTTCATAAAGTGTTTGTATTTCCTTCCCTCCCTCCCTTTTTTAAAAAAAATAAAATCCAGAGAAGTTAAGTGACTTATGAATACTTAGTCATATGGTTAACTAAAGAGTAGTATGTGGACCAACATTCTGATTTTGTAGACGGAGATTTAGTGTTCTACCTTCCAATTCAGGAAGCAGGTTGGTGGACCTGTAACCAAGGAAAAGATTTTTTAAGACAATAAGAAAGTGATGGAGGACTTGGTCAGCAGGAAAAAGAGAGTTACAGCAGGCACTCCGTACATTCCTTTAAAGCGTTGGTAAACCCAATAGTGAACCCAAAAGGAGCAGCTCAGCTTTGCTGAGCATCGTTTCCTTTTAATGGCGTGGGTAATCTCTGGAAAACCACTAAAGCCAGTGGTCCTCCAGCCTTTCTTTCCCCTGGGATTGGTCGAGGTTGAAAGGATTGGCACATGAAATCGAGCATCGCAAATCATCGATGTACCTAGTCACAGCCAACAAAAGGACCCCTCCTGCAGACAGATCCCCCAAATCGGTAAATAAGATTTGTTCTGTCTGTTTTCTGCGGCAGTGCATTGTAGCAGCTATTGACTGTTTGACAGACTTGATCGATTGTTGAGGTCTAATGTGGCAAGCTGTGATTAGGCGTTCAGCCTTGGCCCTTTTTTTTTTTTTTTCCATTTCACAAAAGCTAATATGCCTTGTCCATGGTCCTAGAGTCCCTAGCAAAACAACGGAGCTTCTGCCGTGGCATTGAACAGGGGCACACTCTTGTAGGATGTGTGCGTTCTTGCGACCTGGTTTCCAGGTGCCTGGTCTAGAAACAGGCAACTACATTAGCATCTCAAGCACAAGTAGGCAAGTTACTGAATTTCTACATCTCTTATTTTCTCACCTGTACAATGAAGTAAATCTCTCCGTGGTTTGGGTTGGAAATTAAACATGATCAGTTACTTAATTTTTTAGGAGACTTCCTTTGCAGAGAAAGCAGTCATGAAAAGCCAGGTTTGATACATTTGAATGTTTCTGTCACATCAAAAGATACTGTATTTTCAAAGAAGCTATGGAGCCTGGCCAGTGTGGCTGAGTGGTTGAGCATCATTCCATGAACCAGGAGGTCAAGGTTCAATTCCCAGTCAGGGCACATGCCCCATTTGCGGGCTCAATCCTTAGTAGGGGGCGTGCAGGAAGCAGCCAATCAATGATTCTCATCACTGATATTCTATCCCTCTCTCCCTCTCCCTTCCTCTCTCTGAAAATAATAAAAATATTTTTAAAAGAAGCCATGGAAAAAGATGAAACAGTGAGCAGCTGGTAACTGAATATTAAGGATTTAAATAGATCGATATATGTGAAATAATCCTTTGATTTTGGACCTATATAGTTTCAGAAAGATTTATTCTTTGATAAAGCACACAAATAAAAATTAGCAAAGCAAAAAGGCATCTTATAGTTCACTAAGTCTTGAGTCCCTTTATTTTATTTATTTTTTGTAAAAGAGCTGGGTGTTCAGAGTTATGGGTACCACAAGGCAGAACTCTGACATCCAACATTTATAAGTCATTCCTCCCTGCCTACCACTAGAGGCAGCACAGAATACCCCCTTATTATACAACTCTTCATCTCATGGCCAGGTGGAGGCATGGTTATATGTTGGAAAGTTGCTAGAAATTCCGCCCCCCCCCCCTTAACTTGAATGTGCATATATTTCACTTGGCAGTAAATTATTGTAAAGACTAGCAGTTATGGCCATTATATGGTCACTCACTGCAAAATCTTTGGTAAAGAGAGAAAACCAACATTGGAAAAGGGAACTATGACCACACCACCTAAAAAATCACCTGCATTTTCTGTTCCAACTTGACCTTGCTTTACTTGTTGGAAAGACTTCTTAAACTTTTTTGTATTGCAAAATATGTAGATAAAAAAACAACCCGAGATTGACTTGCATATTTGTCTTTCCTTACCTTTGTGCACTTGAAATTATTTTGTTTATTTTATCAAATTGGGATAGTATTTTGTATTTTAGTTTCCAGAAGAAATGTCACTGGGTTTTTGTTTTTTGTGTGTTTTTTTTCTGAATTAAGTCCTGTTCTTTTCATCTGTATTCCCTTTAGAAATTATGACCCATTTATTGAGAGTCTGTATGTTTCATTTAATGAATGCCTCAATCGTTGAGGAGACTCGCATGTAAAGAGATTCTTTAAAAATAGTGAACTTCTCTAATATCAGAACATTTTTATGTGGAAATGATAGAAACTAAAGATTTGGGTGAGGTCTCATTGATTTCCCCTCTGCCGCAGAAACAGGAGGGCCACTTTTTTTGGGGTAGATACTTCTCAGTGAGGAGAGCACCATATAGCTTCCTGCATAAATCCATGCCCGAGCTTCTGGCAAATCTGTTTCTATTCAGACAAGGGGCAAGGTCTTAGCAAAGGCCAAATATAATCAATGTACTTCCAAGCAAAGCGATGTGGAATGGCAGGATAATTGAAGTAAACAGCTGGTGGGTGAGTGCACTCGCTGAATCTTCTCGTCTCCTTGGATCGATTTTCCAGCCTCTTTTCCAATTGTTATTAGTTCAGGGGTCGCTGGTGGTCTCCTGCTGGACCTCTCACCCACATATTCATTGCTCTTCTAGAATGTGCCTCAGGGCAGAGCCCTTTTCAAAACAGTGGCCTCCAAACTTAAGCCTTCTTTACAGACTCTGAAAGGCCAGTCCGCCTGTGTTCATCACCACTTGTAAATTCTGCCCTGAAGCTACTTGCTGTTCTTGGTTGACCTTATAAAACTCCAAGGGAGTTGTTACTTTGGTGCCTAATAACCTGCCTCTATTACACGCCACAGCGATCTGTTTCAAGAATTAATAAATTCCACTTGGAACTACAATTTGATATCGGTCAATAACTTGTGTTATAGGCACGACACAGAGAATTCTGGTTCAATTGATAGATTGTAACTTGTCATCTGCCTTTCCTTAGATCTGAAAATAATGTGCGTGCTTTCAAGTGTCTTCTCCAAAGACCCAGGCCTTGATCCCTGCCTCTCTTTGGTTACCCTTCGTGAATCAGGCCACCTCTCTGTTTATGTGGGTCACATTTAGAGCAACGTTCAGAAATCTTTGGCTTCTGTGGTTTGCAGTGTTTATAAATGTTATGCTCTCAAAAAAACGATGAATAATTTTACAGTTGTGTCGCATCACCTCTAAAAGACTGTTTCATGGTGGAGTCATAATGGTAATCGGTATGTTTGCAGTTTTCACAGTCAAATGGGCTTTCTACTAGGAACTATTGCAAAAGTCAGGGAGACCGTGGGATTTTAATTGACAATGAAAAGCCTTAGAATTCAGTTCTGACTACGGATTTATCACTTACGTTATGTCAATGGGATGGTAATGTTCACAATGGCACATGTCTGTATGATGCTCTCTTTCTAAGATTTTAAAACTTTGTATTTATTTTTCGTCATTTATTATTTTTCTAGATTAGGAACTCTTTCTTCCAAAGGGATTCTTTTTTCATACTTTTTTCAGGTATGTTTTTATTGATTTCAGAAAGAGGAAGGGAGAGATAGAGAGGTTTAGAAACATGAGTGACAAGAGAGAATCATTGACTGGCTGCCTCTTACACATCCCCTAATGGGGATTGAACCCACAACCCGGCCATGTGCCCTGACTGGGAAATGAACCATGACTTCCCAGTTCATAGGTCGATGTTCAACCACTGAGCCACACCAGCCAGGCTATTCATACTTACCCATATTTTAAAAGTGTGTTTTTTCCCCAAAGACTTAGTATTCTACAGCCTGAAAAAAGGACATTGTTTTAGATATAAAATGAAATAGTCTTATATAATTTATGCTAGAAATAAGAAAGACTTTTCTAGGTGTGATGATTGGTTTTTAACCTCCCTATCACTGTGGTTTCAGTGTAGAATAGTATGGTCACCTCTGCCATCAGAATAAATCTATTCATGAGCGGTACCCCTATAATGATGTATGTGATACATACATGAGGTTGCTACTCTTCAATCACTATAGACAAACCCTTTTGTTTTACTGTGAAACTAACCACAGTGCAGTAAGATAGCTGTATAGTAAGTACCCTGGTAACATCAGGATTGTCACCACAATCTGATTATCATGATCTTAACTATTATTGTCTGACAATTATTAATATGCCCTTAAAAAGATTAAAAAAAGATGCAAAAACTTGGAGATATTGAAATTACCATGAAAAATAAGAATTTTCTCCTTGCCTTCTTTCCATAATAACTGTGTGTGTGTGTGTGTGTGTGTGCGTGTGTGTGTAGTCTAAGTGTAAGTTACAATGTCAGGCCATTTAGATAGACTGGTAGGTAATTCAACTTAAAGAACCCAGCCATTGTCCTCAAGACTGTAGTGGAAATCAGGGCTTACAGAATTGAAATTCACCAATAACTCTGTAGTAAAATACCAGTTTTTAAAAAAATTTAGTGGGAGAACTCTTCTGTGTAAGATAAAGCTGATTTTAAAGAAAGAGTGATTAACTCTCTCAGAGGAGGTCAGAAAAATGTGATGCCTGAGCTGGTTTTCCTTGAGTGAAAAATGGGATAAAGGCTTTCTAGGTAAAAGGAACAGCATGTGTCCAATTTGCAAAGTAATAAACCTGATGTTCAGGGATGTATTCAGGGATTGATATTGCTAAACCATACTGTATAAAGTGAGAAAGCCTGGTAGAAATGTTACTGGAGAGCTATTTTATCTTCCAAGTCACTGGGAGGGATGAACATCACTGAAGTTCACATGGATAATTATATTTAATATATGCTGTCTATCTATCTGACATTACATTGGCTGTTACAGTCCTTTAATTAAAGAGTGAATTGCCCATGCCATGTTTTGTGTCTTATTTTGAGACTAATGCAAAGTGAATGAAATAAGAGAGATCTAGTACTTCATTTATGTGGTGTTGCCTCATTTATTTCCAGAGCATCAGTAACGGTAACTATAACTGGTATAAAAAGGAGCCGCAAAGCCTCTTCAGAGAGAGAATAGCCTAGAAGAAATTGGTGTTCTAGAAAATTAATCCTGTTTTACTTACACAATGATGGTCTACAGATTTGCATGCCTTATTTTTATAGCATTAGCAGAAATGCGATGATTCTGGGTCATGTACAAAGATGACCATCAGCCCTAACCAGTTTGGCTCAGTGGATAGAGTGTCGGCCTACAGACTCAAGGATCCCAGGTTCAATTCCAGTCAAAGGCATGTACCTTGGTTGTGGGCACATCCCCAGTAGGGGATGTGCAGGAGGCAACTGATCGATGTTTCTCTCTCATCGATATTTCTAACTCTCTATCCCTCTCCCTTCCTCTCTGTAAAAAATCAATAAAATATATTAAAAAAAAAAGATGACCATCAATAGTAGAACTAGTTAAGAGTAGAGAGGGAGAATAATTGGGCCTACGCTATGTCGCATCAGTGTTAGGGCAATATACTCTGCACTTATTATTCTTTTATTACTAGCTGCACCCTTTGGGTCTCTGCGTAAAGCATAGGCCCGGTCTTATTTGCTCTTTAGAAACCTGGACACTTTATTATAAACTTAATTAAAAAGTACTGGCCTTAGTTCGTCTTAGGGCCCATGTGCTTGCCAAAGTGGCAGCTGCTTGAAAGGAGGGACATGGTCTTGAGAGGCAAGGAGTGTGGTATTCCGCCTGGCTCTGCAGTGTAGTGGGCAAGGGCCCTGCATTTTGGGTCAGAGACATTTGATTCAAATCCTAGCCTCCATCGCTGGAGCCACATCTGTGTAATGGGGGCAGTTGGCTACCCGTGTTCATGTCGTCTTGCTTTACTTATCACTTGTCTTCCCATCTAGAGCGCAAGCTTCATGAGAACAGGGTGCTGAACTGGTAGTTTCTGTCTCAAGTGCTTAGGGCACTGCATGGCAGACTACACATCCTTAAATATCTGTGCGGTACATGAACTAAAGGCAGCAGAGGCAACTGCATAGGGTTTTTGGAAGGGTTAAACAAGTTTCTGTCTTTAAAGCTGTTAGCCTCGTGCCTGTGACAGAATAGGCAATTAATTTTTTTAAAAAAGGTATTTTATTTGATAGCTAATATTAAAGCAGTTTTTATCTTGCAACAGTTTTTAGCCCTGGCCTGTGCGGCTCAGTTGGTTGGACATTGTCTTGTCTTATGCAACAAAGGATTGCAGGTTCAGTTCCTGGTCAGGGCACTTGCCTGGATTTCAGCTCAATCCCTGGTAGGGAATGGGATGGGGTGGGTCTTTGGGAAGCAGCCAGTTAATGTTTGTCTCATATCAATATTTCTCTCTCTTTCCTCCCCTCCCTTCCTCTCACTATAAAAATCAGTAAGCTATTCTTAAAGAAAAACAACATTTGATCACTTTTGTCCAAGTCTTTTTGTGTACATATGTTTCCGTTTCTCTTGGATGAATATCCAGTATGAAATGGGGTTAGTGTGTGTTGGTGGAAATACATATGTTTCACTTGGTAAGAAACTGCCCAAGCCTTCTTCCAAGTGGTCATTTCGATTCACACTCCCACCAGCAGGGTGTGGAAATGTGGTTTGCTCTGCAGTCTTGCCAACCGTTGGTGTTCTTGATAAATTTAGCCGTGCTCGTGGGGGTGTGGTGTTAACTCATTGTGGCTTTAAAATGCATTTTCTCTGCTGACTAATGCTGTTGTGCAAGTTTTCATATGACCAGTTGGCATATATTTTTTTAAGAAGTGTCTGTTTTAGTCTTTTGCTCATTTTTAATTGGGTTGTTTGTCATTTCATTATTGAGTTGTAGCAGTGATGTACACATTCTGGGCACAGTACCTTATGACGTGTGTGTGTGTGAGTGTGTGTGTGTGAGTGTGTGTGTGTGTGTGTGTGTGATTTGCCTATCTGTGGCTTGCCTATTCATTTTCATAACAAACATTCCCCCTCCCTCAGTCTTTTTCTTTCAAAATAATTTTAGATTTACAAAGGAGTGGCAAAGATGGTACAAAGTTCCCAAATATTCTTTTCCTTGCATCCTCTATTATTAACATGTTACATAACATTTTCAAAACTAAGACATTCACATTGGTACAGTAGTATTAAATTCCTAGTGTTTTCACCAGGGAACTTTATGGTTGCTGCTTTTATGTTTAGGTCTGTGATCCAACTTGAATTAATATTGTCCTATAGATTGAGGTAGGGAATCAAGGTGTGTTTTTATTTTTAAATAGGTAACTAGTTTTACAACATTATGTGGTATTTGTTTGAACAATTAACCCTCTCCTATTGCATTACTTTTACTCCTTTGCTAAAAGTTAAAATATGTGCCCTGACCGGTTAGGATAGAGCATCAGCCTGCAGACTCAAGGGTCCCGGGTTCGATTCCAGTCAAGGGCATGTACCTTGGTAGCTGGCACATACCCAGTGGGGGGAGTGTGCAGGAGGCAGCTGATCAATGTTTCTCTCTCATCGAAGTTTCTAACTCTCTATCTCTTTCCCTTTCTCTCTGTAAAAAAATCAATAATATATATATATATTTTTTAAAAGTTAAATATGTAACCGAAGGACTATTGCTGCATTCTCATCTGTTCCATTGTTTATCTCTTATGAACTTGTTATCTTGATTACTGAAGCTTTCCATGATAGGCCCATTAAATTTTTTAAAGTGGAAAATAGTATGTATTGTAGGTTTGCAGGCTACCAGGTATCTTACATTTCTCAGCTCTGTTATAGAATGGCAGCAGCCACAGGTAACATGTAAGTGAATGTCTGTGGCTATGTTCCACTAAAACTTTACATACAAACAAGCATACAGCCTGTGGTCAATGTTTTGCTGATGCCTGCTTTAGAGTAAGACTTTAAATCAGGTAAGGTAAGTCCTCCAATTTGGTTCTTCTTTTTCTTAATTGTTTTGGTTTATTCTAGACCCTTTGTAGATTCATATAAATTATGGGAAAAGCATATCAATTTCTGAAAGCAAACAAACAAAACAACAACTCTGGAAGTCTTAGTTTGATTATATTGAACTTATAGATCAATTTGGGGAGAATTGACACCTTACTAATACTGTCTTCCAATCCACGAGCATGATATATTTTTTCATTTATTTAGATCTTCTATAATTTATCTCATGAATGTTTATGTCCAGGCAATGCACAAGATTTGTTTAAATGTTCCCTAAGTAGTTTGTGTTTTTCATGTTTTTCTAAATGTTCTTAATGTTTTTCATTTATTTTCCTGTTGTATCGCTGTCAACCTTGCTTTCTGTGAGCTTTCTAAATTCCCTGATCAACCTTAGCACTTTTGTTTGAAGGCTCTTTAGAATTTTCCAAGGCTTTCTTTATTGTTTTTGTGATTAAAATCTAATTTAATTCGGTTGCTATTAGAGAGCATTATATATGACATCATTCCTTATAAAATTTAGAAACACTGAATATTCTGGGTTTATCTTAGTAAACAATCCATGGGCACAAGAATTATGTGTTCCTCTATCTATAAATATTAATTAGGTTATTTGGCTTTAGAGTCACTCACACTTGCTTTGATTTTTTTTGGTCTACCTTATCTATTAACCACCTAGAGAAGGTTGTTAACATTTACAACCATAGTTGTGGCTTTAGCGTGTTTCTCCCTTTAGATCTCTCAATGTTTACTTCATATATTTCAAAGCTCTGCAATTAGATGCCTACACATTTCATGTTGTCTTTTTGATAAATTGGTTCTGTGATTAGTGTGACATTTCCTGGTTATGTTTAGTCAGATTCCGTGTCTAGATTTTTAATTTGTCAGTTTTAAATGCAGTCACTCCAGGGTTTTTGTTTGTTTGTTTTGGATGCGGGAGTAACCTGAATCCTAAGCGATGGCCTCTTTCAGTCTCCCCTGCATGATGAGGGAGTCCCTAAAGTCTCTGTGTTCTGGCTTGTTGGGTGTTTATTGGACCAAAAAGAAAAATTAATTTGTTCAGCCTATTTTATATTCTGATTTAGATAATAGTTTTTCCATCAATATATAAGAAGTTACACTTAGGTTTTCATAACACGATGAAAATTTAGATTATATATAATAGGCTTTTATATATATAGATATAAACTAAGTGATTGAACAACCAGTCGCTATGATGCTCACTGACCACCAGGGGGCAGATGCTCAAGCTGCCCCTGGTGGTCAGTGCACTTGCACAATGGGAGCACTGCTCAGCTGACCAACCTGTCCTGGCCCACCAGCCTGGTGGCAGCCACTCATTCTCTGGAAATGGGCCTGGCACCGACAGAACAGTGCCATTAGCATGATCCTGACTGTGCTGCTATGGCTGCTTCCCCTCCATAGATGCTCCAGAAGGAAGAAACAATATAAAAGCAGCTGCCAGTGGCTCCTGACAATTAGTGTGAATGTCAGCGGGTTGAATCTGGATCCCAGGCTGGCGAGGGTGTCCCACTGCCCATCCAGAGGGTTGATCGTGTCCTGACACTCCCTCCATGCCCCTCCCCCCATCTTGAGATCCCACATGTGCAGGAATTTGTGCACCAGGCCTCTAGTATAATAATATTTATGTTAAACTTACAAGCATATTTATGTATAAAAATAAAATTATATAAAATACAGATATAAAATAATTACAGTTCTTTAAAATATTTAAAATAATTTATTTTACAGATTCTTTTTTATATTATGTATACATTTTATATGTGAATATAAAATAATTTTACCAATGAAATAAAATTTCATGGTTAAAGTAGTTAACCTATCATTCCTACTTTCTCTTAGTTATAGAGAGAAGAAATAAATACATAAATTTACATACAGATCCAGGCACACAACTCCTAAAAGTAAATGTCAATGTCAAATAAATTTGACTAGGTTATTCTTAGAAAATAGACTAGATATCTGTGTGATATTGAATATGTGTAGCAGTAACTTAAGACTAAACACTTAAGCTTATAGATCTCTAAAACTCTGCCATTAACATTAAAAAATAAAAGCATAATTAGATCAAAAGGAAAAGTAGCACATTTTAACATTTTGGAAATAAAGTACTCCAAAGGCTATTGCAGTTTAAAATGGATAATGGAAAATTACAACTGTCTATTTAAAGATTTGTGGTTGAAAGGTAATTAATTCTACCTTGCTAAAGGCAAATTATTTTCTCCTCCTTTGAATTCCACTCAGAGCAATTTTTTTTAGTCATTTTCTTTTCTTTCTTTTTTTTTTTTTCAACAAGGACTTGGCATACAGAAGATTTTTGTAAGGCAGTTCAGGCTTCTTTTGAAAGGTAAATCTCATACATGTGCATAGCTCTTTGTATTTTCTCCTTGACTTGAGGATAGTTGTATAATTTAGCCAATGGTGTTTCTTTTTAAATATATTTGTATTGATTTCAGAGAGTAAGGGAGAGGGAGAGAGCTATCGAAACATAAATGATAATCATTGATTGTCTGCCTCCTCCACACCCGCTACTAGAGATCAGGCCCCCAACCTGGGCATGTGCCTTTGATGACCAGAATCGAACCCAGGACCTTTCTGTCCTCAGACCAATGCTCTATCTGCTGAGGAAAACTGACCAGGGCCGCCAATGGGTTTTAATGTATATTAAAAAACAAACAAACACTTATTCAGGAACTTTAAGAGATTTCACTAAATACTGAAAATTTGTTATTTAAAATATTTCATGTATTAGATGATACATGTTCATTTTAAAGTAAATATATCAGGAAAAAATAATAGTGTGAGTTTAAAAGATTTGGGGAAAATTTGTGATCTTTCTTAATAAGTTTGGAAACATCTTTTAGTTATGTAAAACCTGAACTAGGAAAGCATTGATCAGTAAGCTTCTTTGAATTAAATGGATTTTTCCTTTACATTGAAAAGAATATTTATTGTACACATGATGCTATGATTTTTGAAAACTTAAAGGAGACCCAGGTTGGTAGCTTGATGCCATTCAAAGGGGCTTATAAAGTAAGAGAAGGTAGAACAAAAAAAATCAATAACAATATCAGCAACAAAACACAAATAAAAATGTCCATTCACCAACTCCTCATTGAATACTACCCAAAATAATGTCCTTTATATACATTTACTAGTTAATCCCCACAACAGTCCTATGATGTTCATTTTACAACGAGAGCCCCATTGACCAGATCCCTAAGTCAATGTTCTTTCCATTATTCCACATGGACTTCAAGGTCATTCACTCCAGCCCCTTAGTTTTATGCTATGAAAAAGAAAGAAAAAAAAAGAAGGGAAAGGAGGGAAGGAAGGGAGTGGGGAGGGAGAGTAGAGGAGAGGAGGGAAGGGGAGTAAGGAAGGGAGGGAGGGAGAGAGAGAGGGAAAAGAAAAGGAAAGGAAAAACACAAAAAAAAACAGAAACAGAGTCCCAGAAAGATAGGGATATAAGGACTTGTATGCATGCATATAAGCATAACCAATAGACACAGTCCATAGATGGGTGAGGCATGTGCAGGGGGGAGGGTGGCCAGGGAGAGGTCAATGGGGGAAAAAGGAGACATATGTAATACTTTAAACAATAAAGAATTAAAAAAAAAAGATAGGGATATTTAGTTTACGTAAGTGGCAGGTTGGGTAATCAATTCCAAGCCTCCCCAGTGCTTTGCTCTGTAACAGACACAGCAATGTTATCTGCAGATTGATAGCCCTCATCTTGGGAAAGGAACTTGGGGAGAACTTACATATTTAATTTTTTTTTTAAATCTACAAATCTGCACTCGCAAAACCCTGGGGACTTTCTATCACTTCTCTTGTTTTATTTATTTTATTTTTTAAATTTTAATAAATCTTTATTGTTCAGATTATTACAATTGTTCCTCTTTTTTCCCCCATATCTCCCCTCCACCTGGTTGAATGACTTCTTTTTTTAATCACTCTCCTAGCCCTTAGCTTAGGATTTGAACCATGAAATCAATTTCCCTCTGAGTGTAAAGAGCTATAAGAGATAGTACTTTTAAAATATATATATTAATAGAGATAAGCAAGGTAATTAGTGTGTTTTCATATTCACCATGATTTGTCTCCCTCCTTCTCTACTCTAGAAAAAAAGATAAACTACTTGACTTTTTCATGCTTCTCTTTTATCCAAACTATCCAGTGGTCATTGTGATAAATGGCTTGAAAATGTTCCTTCGATGCTTCTTGTAGCACTAGAAAAATTATTTTCATTATATGTTAATATTTGTTTAGCTGGTTGTTTTCAAAATGCTACATACTCATTAAAAGGCATGGCATTGGTAATATTTGCAGAGGTACTAGTAATTCTATTATTCAGAGATAGTCACATTCCATATATTTTATTAATTTCAACTCTCCATTGGAATCTTAAACTTTTGAAAAATTAGGAGAAAAGCCATGAACTTCCAGAGTTTACAGTGTCTCATAGTGGATTAAGTAGCCTTGTTTTTCCCTTATTCTACAGTTGAAGAAATGAGCCTCAATTGAAAGATTTACTAACGGTCATTCTGACTGCTGGTTTAATGCTTACCGTGTGGGCTCTTAATGTAATTCAATTTTTTAAAAACCTTGCTCATTTGTTCCCTGTTTTCAAAATGAGATTCTTTTTGCCTTGTGTGTAGCACCTATTATTGGTAGTAATTTGGGCCTTAGGAGGTGGTGCATGTTTTGTTTCTCAAATAAGAGAGCTGACCTCTAGGTCTTCTATTTAAAACTACTTTAGAAATATAGTGATTGATAAGCTAGTGTTGGAGGAAGGGATTACTGTGTAGTCTTTGAGAAAGGGTGCCTTTCAGAAGAACCTGATGGATTACTGACCTTGATTTGCTGAGTGGGATTTATTAGTTTTTCAAACAAAACTTAACATTATTGCAGCTCCACAGTATCAAAGCCAATAGAAATGCAGGGATGTGATATTTTTGGTTCTTAAACTTATTTTAAAGCGAGCAGTGACATTGGGGCTATTTTAAGTATGGCTAGAAGAAATTAAATAAAACAAAATAATGTGAATCCATCTTAACTCTTCTTTAAAGGAAGAGCAGTGAGTCCTCAAAGACACCGAGAGTTAACACGTTTATGTGACACACACTCTTTGCTATTTGAAGATGTAAGAGGATCAATTATGATGTATTTTAAGGCATATGTTTCAGTCATCCTTTTCCTGTATCTATATCCTTTCTACCACTTGTTTTAATGTTTTGAATGACTTCTTTTTTAAAAAAATTAAAAAAAAAATGCTCGAAGATTCATTCACAGCCTCCTAAATTTCACGGTCAGGTCAAATCAGTATTTCCCATAGGCAATGAAGTAGCATTTTTATTACCACACTACTTTGCATAGCTTTTCAAAGAAAAGTAGAGGAGAAACGTTATTTACCTACCTCTTGACTTACAACAGTTTATTATTTCCAAATGTTTCTCTAAGAAACATCCCCATCTCTCACCCTGATGTCAAGAAATCCTTAAATATTCTTGAATTAGAGCAGGAGATCCAAGTAGAGGCAACCTTCACCAAGAGTGATACAGGCAAGGGATCGATGCCCTCCAAAAACAAAGGCAGAATAACTGGAGGCTTCCTCAGTGAAGACCAGTTAGAGGGCAGGCCAGCAGCCCAGCTGGCAGGCCAGTCAAATAATTGGCCTTCTATGACAGTGGTTCTCAACCTGTGGGTTGCGACCCCTTTGGGGGGTCACCTAAGACCATCAGAAAACACCTGTTTCCCATGATCTTAGGAACCAACAGACCGCTCCTCGGTGTAGCAAAGTGTAGCAATGTAGTTTACTGTTGTCATATGAAGACTGTTACCCATGCTGCACCATGATTCAAGACAAAAATTTCATTTATTTATAATTAGAAATAACTATTTCACAATATGTAATCACATATTGTTTTTGTGATTAATCACTATGCTTTAATTATGTTCAATTTGTAACAACGAAAATACATTCTGCATATCAGATATTTACATTACAGTTCATAACAGTAGCAAGATTACAGTTATGAAGTAGCAACGGAAATAATTTTATGGTTGGGGGTCACCACAATGTGAGCAACTGTCTTAAAGGGTTGCGGCATTAGAAAGGTTGAGAACCACTCTTCTATGAGGTCTCTGCCTCTTCTATCAAGTACCTAGGAAAATAACAAAACTCACCACTGTACAGAGAGAAGGAGAGCTGCCGGGGACAGAGGGCTTTTATCACCAGAAAGCTGTGTTGATATTACTGTCTTGATTAGACTATCTCATCTTCTAAGCCTTAAAGGTCATCAGCATCGCAGACTGGCTGCCTTCTGCCCCGGCTCACTGGGAAACTGTAGTCATTGTTTAACAAAGAAAAAGGCAGCAAGTCTAAACCTGAGTTCCTGGGGAACTGCATGATTGGGGCCCGCTGATTTCAGATTGGATTCTGCCTGTGAGATACCGCCTTTCAGCGATGGCCATGCCTGGCCCCCAGGCTGTCCTCTCCCAGGGCGGTGCTTGCTCCCTGCCATCCCTGCCCCTGGGGCTGTGCCCTTCAGCGCTAGCCCTCTCCAAACCTCAGCCATCAGGGATTGGGAGAAGATGGCCAGATGCTGAGTGAATTATTGTTAAGATTCCCTGCTGCCTTATGCACTTAAAAGGGGAAGATAATCATATTAAAAATCTTCCTTGAGCTTGAAACATTTTTTTTTAATCAAAAGCTTCACAGAGGGACTCATGGAGTGAGAGTTCACCTTGGGGAGGAGGGTCAATAACGTTGAACTCGGTTTCTGAGGATTTCATACCTACAGTTCGAAAATTCCACCTTGAGGAGTGTCTCCCCTCATGTTTTGGATATTTTTGGGTTATTTGCTTTTTTTTAAATTAAATCTTTATTATTCAGATTATTACATTTGTTTCTCTTTTTTCCCCTCCATAGCACCCCTCCACCCAGCTCCCACCCTTTCCTCTGCCCTTACTATTCGCATTTTTAATTGAAAAAAACTAAAGGCAGCTGAGAGGATCCTGAGTCTTATGGAGGGAAAAAACAACAGCTATTATTATGTAACAGCTCTATCCAATATAATAATACATGTAAACTATTCCCTCAAGAAATATTTTGCCACATGTATAAAAATGTAATATTGAAGAATGCTCCTTGCAAAGTAATCAGGTTAGTAGAAAAAAATTGTACAGAAGAAAAAAAAACCTACATAAATCAGTAAGAGAGTATCGGTTTTTCTCTAAAATTGAGGAGACTGCTTTGTAGATATGACCAAAGGACTGGCATGCCTGCATATAAGCATAACCAGTAGACACAGACAGTAGCAGGCAGAGGGCCTCTGCTGGGGGGTGGGAGTGGGTGGGGAGAGGTCAATGGGGAAAAAGGAGACATCTGTAATACTTCCAACAAGAAAAATTAAAAAATAAAATGATATATTTTACATTGAAAATGTTACAACAAGGCATGCATACCAGAGTTATATAAAATTTTATATTTATATTTCTGTTCTGGAGGATTATGTAACAGTCATTTACCAGTGATTGTTTTCTAGGTGGTGGGTTATGTCTTCTTGCTTTCTCCTTTACATTTTTCTGTGGTTTCTAGTCTTTCTAGAATTGTGATGTCTGATTTTAACAAGAAGACCAAATCTGTTTGCACTTTGAGAAAATTAATCTTATCTGGAGACAGAAGGCCTTGAAAAATTCAGGTGTACGGACTACTGTGGCCTCACACTCGATGGGGAATTTGGAGGCAGTTTGGTGGCCGGTTCTCCGTGGTCTGCCAGCCTCGGAACAGGGAGGTGGAAGGTGCTTCTCTCCCTGGCTCACAGCCCTCTTTCCACCCCTGCTTCCTAGTGTGGGGTGTGGCATCATCCAAGCCGACCAGTTAGGGGTGGAAATGCGATGTCCTCCTTGACTATAGGAAGTGTCCTGTGAAGACTTAGTGCAGTTGCCGAGACTGGTTTGGCTCAGTGGATAGAGCGCCAGCTTGCGGACTGAAAGGTCCCAGGTTCGATTTCCATTGAGGGCATGTACCTTGCTTGCGGGCACATCTCTACTGTGGGGTGTGCAGGAGGTGGCTGATCGATGTCTCTCTCTCATCGATGTTTCTGACTTTCTCTCTCTCTCCCTTCCTCTCTGTAAAAAATCAATAAAATATATATTTTAAAAAAAAGACTTAGTGCAGTGGATCAGAGGGAGCATATGGAGCTTGTCTGCTTGGATTTATTTTCATTTTCCAACTCATCACAGAAAACAGGGGGGAGAACGTGACATCCCTTTCTCGTGAGCCGCCAGCTCCCAAGGAGGCCTCCCTTGTGACTGTTGGTGAGTGGCACATTTCCCTGCGAGGTGTGTCCAGACTGGATTCCTGGTTCAGCTAATGACACGGATGAGACTCCACTAAAACCTACAGAAATCTTCCTTTTCTGGTTGCAATTTTAATCATTGAGCTTGAATGCCATTCAGCCTCTGGAGTATAGAATCCACTATTTTGAGATGACATTTACTTTCTCAAGGGTACCTTAATATAGCAGAAATTCAGGGTGATTCAGGACAGTTGTCTCCAGATTTTTATCCAGAATAATGAACTGTAAAAAAAATCCTTCAAAATGAGTTTTAAAACAGAAACTTAAAAAAAAAATGTTCTAACGGCATTAAGTCATTCATTGGTCTTCAATTTTTTTCTATAAAAATCTCTTTTCCCTTTGTAATAGTATTTTGTTATGGAATAATAAATTATATTTCTTTCTGAATTATTTTTATTCAAATTGTAGGATTCAAACTACTATGAATACTATAGATAATATATAATTCTCATGAGCATATGTGGTAGAACTTAATCAAGAACATTTTCCTATAATAGTGTTCAATTAATCTAACATCAGTTCACACAAAACAGAGTAATACTTGTGAATTAGATTTTAAAGTATTTAGATTACAATTCTAGGAGTGGCTGGATGTTAATTTGTGATAGCAATAACAACAGCAACCACTTTAAACATGGAAAACTTTGTAGTCAGTTAAAATGTTAAATGTCAAACTAATGGGAAAGAGGATTAAGAAACTAGAACCAATGAAAAGGCCTTTTTTCTAAGTTTTTATTACTTATAGAGGTTCTGGGTAATGGATCTCTCTCTCTCTCTCTCCCTCTCTCTCTCTCTCTCTTTCTCTCAATCCCCACACCCCCCTTTCCTCCATCTCTTTATCTCTATCTCTCTGGAGGAGGAGGAGGAATCATGAGAAATGGCTATGGGATGTTTGTTTATTGACTTGAATTTTTTTTAAAGTAGACTTTTAAAAGAAACAAAGGCATCAAGTAGCATTTCAGGTTTGCAAATGTACAATTTCCCAGTAACTTTTCTCCAGATGGTATATAATGTTATTAAATCTTGAGTGGACTATATGGTGCAAATTTGACTTCATTAAATATGAAGCATATTTAATGCTTCTCCACATAGAACAGTACATTTACTCTTTGCAATTCAGGAGATATAGAAAAATGTTTTCAATCCTCAGTCAACTCATACGGACACACCCATGCATGCACACCCACACAAGCATATATATCAGCAAATATATCCACACTGTTTTTGAATTGTTATGGCAAATTTGTGTGTCTAACCATGGGTCAACTCATTTAGATAATATATGGTTTTACATTATACCCAAGATTCACTTTTCATATTGGAACCAGAGCCATAGAAGAGAAATTAAGTCAATTCTCAAAATCTCTCCTTATATATTAATTCATAATAGAGAAGGTAATTCCCACGTGCTCCTTTTTTTGTCATCAAATGTAGATAGTCATAGAAGAGCATGTAACAATCTGGTCATTGATATTATTTTTCTTATATACTTCTGATTACATTATAGACTCATTGAAAGAGATGTTTTCCTAAAATTGTTTTATTAACACAATTAAGCCAGTGCTCAATATGTGATCACTGGATGAATGGAAAATAGAAAATAAATATATACTGTGTAAAAGAGCCACATAGCAAAGGATATTGCTGTCATTTATTTGTTAATTTACTCCTTTTTTACTTGAAATGTACATAATGAATATCAGTTTTAGAGCACCAAACATCATTTTTTTTTAGTTCATAACAGCCTTTATTACTTCCAAAGTTTAACTTTTTATTAGTGTATATTACCTTCTTGACTTTTATAGGCATTTGAGTTTGAGGTCATATTAGAGACTAGTGACTTGGTGCACAAATTTGTGTATATTGAAAGGAAATTAATTAGAAATTAGAAGAAATATTTTAATATCGCTATTTGCCCTTTCTCTATAATAAAAGTGTGAACCAAATTCATGATCAACAATGACAGATCAAAACAGACATGTGCAATTGGTGCCAGCAAGAGCTTTATATGTATAACACATGTGTGAGTCAACTTAGCCTTTTATATGTATAGAATAAACTTGCTTAATTAGACCTGCTTTGTGATTTAGCTAAGCTTTTTCCAGCCCAGTGAATCATCCCGACTTCCCTTTCAGGTAATTGTCAGCAACACAGCAGTAAATATCAACATGAAGCAGATTATTATTGTAGATCACGCAGGGAGAACAAAGGGTAAAATATTTAACTGCAGCAGTGTTTGACTATATTCTGCGCAGTGAGAAACCAGAAGTCATTTTCAAGGTCCACCATTTCTTCTTTTCAGTCAGGTCAAGTTTCTAAGCTTTCTAAATCTTTGTTTTCCAGTTAATGAAAAGAAAATAGGATTCCATTGAGTCTCCTATCTACCTCCTTCAGGACTTCTGTGAGGATCAAATGAGATGAGGCATGGGAAAATGCTTCACAGACATTTGGTTAGAGTGTGAAATGATTGCACCTGGCTATAAAGTAAGTCATGTTCCTGGGCTGAAGAAACTGCAAGGAGGCTAGTCACTAGGGAGAGGAAGCTGGGCATTGCTCTGTGACATCATTACCTGGCACCCACAGCGACCATTTCTGGCCTGGCCTGGGCTGGGGGCCACAAATTTTGCACCATGGTGTCTTGGCAACATTGGCTGCAATTTGGTGGGCTGTTGCTCCAGGGTAGTGGCATGGCCTGGGTCCCACTGGGGGGAAGCCAAGTGCTTTGTGGGCACCAGGTCCATGGTGCCCTTTCTCTGTAAATGGCCAGTGCATGTCACAGCAGCACCTGCATTGAGTGTCTGCCCCCTCCTGGTCAATGAGCATCATAGCAACTGGTTGGATGAGCTGAGGGACATTTAGCATATTAGCAATATATATATATATATGTATGTGTATATATATATATAAAATTTCTTATTGTGACTATAGATGTATATTTCACAGGGTATTTAGAGAAATATATACCATATTATGTAATGTTTTATAACCCAAGAATCCTTCAACATTAGAAAGTATATTAACGCAGTTTAGTATACTAATAGAGTAAAGGCGCAAAATATATTATCATCTTCATAGATAATAAAAAGGTACTAGTAGTTCATTAAGTTGGTCAGATACCACATAAATATATAAAAATTGGTAGCTTTCCACTGTCTCAACAGTCATCCATTAAAATGTGATAGAAATATACATTGAAATATGCACAGTTATTTATGAAAAGAAGAACAAAACTGAATAATTTTACAAAAACACATTTTCTTGGAGCCATGTTATAAAAACCCCAGTTCTCCCCAATTTATGTAAAACCACAGAATTACCATCCAAATTTCAATGGGATTTCTTAAAAGTGAGAATAAGTCATCTCAGAGAATAAATTTCTGAATTAAGTAGATTAATGAAACTTAGTATATGAAAAATGGCATTTCAAATCAGTGGGAAAAAGGATGGAATACCTAAAATGATTAATGGTTATATTATAAAATGTGGAATTAATAAAAAAGATTTTTTTTCTCTTTTTTCAGAATCTGGGTGGGAAAACCAGTTAGAACTAAGTATTATTATCTATACTGTGTAAGCATTTAATTTTTACCAATAAGGAAAAAAATAAAAAAAGAGAAGAAACAGTAATGTCACATTAATATGTGAAATGTTCCTCAGCCTCAGTAATAATTAAGGAGATGATAAATTAAAGTAATGAAGAGATATCACCTTATTTTGGGGAGACATTAAAATACCATTAGTATTCTAAACAATTCAAAGTATTTGGTGCTGGCTATTTGATGCTATCTATCAAAATAAAAAGTACAGCCTTTTTACTGCAATGATATTTGTTTCAAAATTATTTGCAACAGGAAAAAAAAACATTGAAAGCAACATAAAAGTACCTCAGTGAGGGAATGAATATATAATTTTTTGTAAGCCGGTACAATAAAACAATATGTAGAAATAAAAGGGTAAGGTAAATTTACATGTACTAATTTGAAAGATGTCCTAGTGTATTATCAAGTGAAAAAGCCTGTTGGAGATAAACATGTCTAGGGTGATCCCATCAAACCCAGACCAAGTTGTGTGCAGTGGCTGTGAGTTGGGTGTGGGTGCAAAATTGATGAAAAAGTAACATTTCCTTTTTACATTATGCACTTAAAAAAGGAAAAGTAAAGGAGAGAGATGCAAAATCCTATTCATAAAAGGAAAGGCATGCAAAGCCCTATCCATAGGGAACATACATGGATTGCAGCAAAGTAGGATGAATAACGGGAAGACCTTTTAGAAGCTGTCTGCCTTAATCCTAGAAGTAGATGATCATTTATGGACTAGGGATATGAATGTGAGGGTAAGGGATTAGTCCTGTGGGTAATTAGAATGTAGGATCACCATGATTGGATAGAGAAGGAGAAACAGAGAAAGGACTAACACTTTGAGACTAATTTTTTAATTAGTAAATTAAGACCCTCTTCCTGGAGTGTAGATATGACGGAAGCATTTGGAGAATTTGGCTACCATGTGTTAAGAGTAATCAAGTTTTCTTTTTAAGTTCTGAAACACGAATTACTTATTTTCTGAGATCTTGGGCTGAAGGCATTAGGTTGTTACTTAAACATGATTGAAATATGGGTGTGTAGTCAGAGTTCACAAACATGCTACACTTTTTCCCTATTTGGAACGTCGACTTAGTTATTAATCTCTTTTTGCATCTGAGTTACAGGGAGCCCCCTCCCTGGCACACCACTTTAATTATGGATCGCTTCACACGATGATATTAGGTGATCAACACTTGATTAGCCACTGCCTCATGATACTCATTCTGTCCTGTTGGTGTTGGAAAATAAAACAGCCGCTCTTTTATAGAGAGCAGTGCATGTGCAAGCAGAATGGCATTTTACTCATTTGCTCTAAGACAATCTCCAGGAATAAAGGGAATAGCTTTCTCAATTGAGAATGTTCTAGACAAACCTCTCTTACTTTTACAATGAAGAACTCTTGGAAGGCTCATTACTCTGCTATGTTTTAAAGATGCTGCCCACTACGCCATTGGGCAAATATCCTTGAAAAATGGGCAGGGCAGATTCTGAAGAAAGATATTCAAAAGGGGGGGAAGGGCGCATGTGGCTTATGATAGAATTAAGAACCTTCTCAGAAGTGCAATGAAATGCTAGCTTGAAGAAAAATTTGCTTTTCGGTGAAGGGATTATGAAGTACAAATTGGTAGTTACAAAATAGTCATGGGGATGTAAAATAGAGCACAGGAAATATAGTCAATAATATTGTAACAACTATGTATCGTGCTACGTGGGTACTGAAAATATCAGGGGGAGCACTTTGTAAAGTATATGATTGTCTAATCACTATGCTGTACACCTGGAACTAATATAGAGATGTTGGATGTAAACTGTAATTGAAAAACAACATTTAAATAAAGACAGTGAAGTAAGTTTTTTAAAATTGCTTTTAGACATGGCGTGGAGAACCTAAGACAATCTCAGATCATTTATTTCTGAAATCGATAGTCATAGGCACTGCAATGGTCACACAACGGAACACACTACAGCTGACATGAATATATTGCCCCCCCACCCCACCCCCAAATCACTGAAAACATTAATTGGGAGAAAGGTTTCTTTTCCCCCCTGAAATCTAGCAATCACCTTCCCTGCTTAAAGCACAAACATTGGATTTCTCTCACCTACTACCAAAAGCATTTTCCTAGCTGCTGCCCTGTAATCCATGTTTGATTGAGTTTAGAGCTTGAATCTATAAGAATAGTTCAGTCTCATGCCGAGAAGGAGCTGTAGTGTTATAACCAACAAGTGGAGAGCTTTTAATAAGCCTCAGGCTAAACATTTAGGGGAGCATTTTTTTCCTTCTCAAAAGACGGCTCCTTGACTACATAAATTTTGCAATGCAGTTTGTTCAACGTCACGTGGAGGGAAAAGTCCTGTATGGTAGCTTCAATGTTGCCCAAGCATATGATCTGATACACTTTTCTCAGTGTAACTCATGGTAGTGATTTCACTTTGATCCTGTACCAGTGAAAACTTCAATTCTTTTGTCAAAATGCATGGAATGGAACTCGGCTTCTCTCATTTCCTACATGTGAGACTTTGACCCATTTATTTACCTTATCTGTCCTTTGGTTTCCGCCTATGTAAGAAAAGGAGAGGGTGATTGATCATATCCCCCTTTTAGGGTAGCTCTGAAGAATAAATTGTGAGAACTATGGAAATTGCCTGGCCCTGAATATGTGCTTCATAAATGTTACCTATTATTATCTGCCTCGTTTACATTGTCTTTTTATATGAGTTACTAATCTATATATATAAAAGGCTAAGCAACTTGTCGACCAGCTGGTGGCTATGACATGCACTGACCACCAGGGGGCAGATGCTCAATGCAGGAGCTGCCGAGCTATGGTGACTTGGCAGTGGAGGTCCTCATGGGCCACACCTCAGAAGCAGAGCAGAGGGAGACCAATTCTTTGCAAGGCTGTATGATTCCACATTCAGTCATGAGTTATGTTGTTACTGGGGCACTCTCAGCCCCAAATATGGTTTACCACCGAGCTGCAGCATCACCCCAGGTGCGGCTGGCTGGGTAGGGACTATGGGAAGTTGGCTCCAGGACATGTTCAGCCTGTCTAGCCCAGTCCTGCCCTGCCGGCCACGTTCTAATTTCCTTTCAATGTGCACCAATCCATGCACTGGGGCACTAGTATATATATATAATTTTGAAGATCATTCTATTTTCTGTTGTATTAATATTGTTACAAAATAGAGTTTCTGCAAAACATGGGTGATCTTTTCTGCCTGGGAGAAACTGTGATTAGAAAGCCTGTTACTTCACAGCTTTGTTCCTCAGCAGCCATCCATCTCCACCACTAATCAGCTGTTAATATGAAGAACAGCCGTTTCATTACAGTCCACGTTCCAACCATCAGATGATCAGCTTGAATTTGACTACCTCTTGCATTTCCTTAGAAGGCATTTCTGATCTCTAATATGTTAATCTTTGACACATAATCGAAGTAGAGGCACTTAACATAATAGTAAAAAATAATAATTATCCTTGCAATACAATCATGAACAGGATTCTGATTCACAAGTTGGCTAAGTGCTTTTTCCCATTCAGGAATAATACCTGCTGCTGACCAGCCTGACATCCATGTATACCTTGGTAAATATTTGGTTTTGAGGAGATACCACACAAAATTAGTAACAGTGCAACTTTTTTTACTTTGGGCTAGAAAACAGGTTTTCTGGTGCCAAGCGTACTGAATGGATTATTAGAGAAGAATTTAGAAGAGATGTTATCACTGGAGGGTAATAAAAAGATAACTGTAATGTGAAAAAAATCAACCATTTTAACTACTGAAAGATTTCCTGAAAGCATTCTGTAATCAAAAGCCAATAATCATAAAATAGTAAGAGGCAATAACTTGCCTACACTAAGGATTTAATAAGTATCTCCCCAGCCATAAAACCGTACTTATAAAGTCATTTCTCACACACAAAAATGTGTAGTTGGAGTGAGATAATGAGCCACAGGTAAAGAAGAATAAAGGCAACAAAGAAATAATACATCCTTGCTGGGCAGCTGGGGATCAGAGCTCCCTGGGTCTGGAATCGCGTCGGGTGTGAAATCTGAGTGCGCACATCAGCATGGGACTGGAAGGGTCTCTTGAAGCTGTTGGAGTCTTAAGGACCTCAGAAAAAAGTAAAAAAAAAAGAGAGAAAAAAAAGAAAAATCCCAGCCACTTGTGCCTGTCCAGGTTCTTCTGTCCTCTCTAAGGGGATCTCCACTTTCTGTGCAAACTTATGTGATCCTTGAAGCACTGATTCTATTCCTAGAATAAGCCATGGACGAGGAACAGTGATTCACTTGTCCATCTTACTCAACTGGACAGTTTTTCTTAAAGGTAAATGGAATGTGGTCATAGATTTAGTGGAGATGGTTATACTGTCCTCTTCTCGTTCCTAGCGACTTTGTCATCGTGCTACTGGATCATCTGGTTTTAGTCATTGGTTTCTGTCTTACGCTGTCAGCTCCCCTTTCAAATCTTGGAAAATAAAATGTTAAGAACATAGGAATTAGGAGTGTAGACGTGGGTGAATTCTCTTTACCCATTTGTGATTCCCATCACTTATGCTACCATACATACAGTGCTTAAGATATAACAAGAACTAGGATAAATGCTTGCATACACCATTTTGTTTAATATTCATGGCTACTCTCTCAATTGGGCTTTAATGTTTCTGGCTTATAAATAAGGAAACAGAAAGGACACATGACCAGCCAGATTCAGCTCCAAACCCAGGGCTATGCTCCGAACCCAGAGTTACAGGACAGATCTTTTCTAGAACCTTCTTCTTCATTTCCATAAGTCAAAAATGTATCTTATTCTCCTTTCAAAAATTCAACTTCAGTAGTGTTTTAAACCCCAATAAATATGTACTGGCAATTTAATATTCACAGCATTTTTTCACCAGAACAGTCAATAAAAATATGGGTCAAGGGGAATACAGTGACTCTTCCCCCAAATCTCTTATTCCCTAAGTCTAATTTTTAGCATTTTATGCCACTGTGAGAAAAAATAGAGATCTCTGTGATAAATTATCTAGGAAAGCAACAATCTTTTCATTTCTATAATAAGATTAAAAGCATCACATCTTGAGTTAATTTTTCCGATTAGCCCGTCACTCAAAAGAAGAGTATGGGGCAAAGGATGAATAGTTTTCACCTAGGAAAATTGGGGGAGGGACATTTTCCTAATCAGCAATGTGGTACCACTGAAGCAGGCAGATCTAGGAAAAAAAAATAGTAAATTTCCTGGCTTTTATATAGCATGATAACAAGCTATGGAATGAGGTCCTTGTAGTAATCTTTGTGGAATTTTGCTCTGGGACTACCCACCCTTATTCCTGAGTTGAACACCCAATTTCTTCCTTGTCTACTGGAATCCAGAGCCTACAGAAAACCTAGTGGCACATGAGTCAAGTTCAGTGACGTCCAAAATTACTTGACTGAGGTTGTTCATCACCGTGATTTCTCCAGCATTTGGAACGCAGTAGATTGATAGTGTTGAGGTGATGCTTCTTTGAAATGAATATTTATTGTTACCAGCTGCAGAGGAGGGGACTTAAATAGGACTGTTTGGGAGGAAAAAGCAATCAGTTTTGTTGAGGGTGCCATAAAGCAAGTTACTAAATTGATATATAAATTTATGCACTACATGGCTGACTTAACATGCCATAAACCAACACACTTAAAATTGATGCTCCATCCTTCCAGCCTATAACCTGTTGTGTGTTCTCACCTGTAAAGATGCTGTAATGTATGTCCATGAGCCAGGCTGGGCATATTGTAGGGGAATCCGAATCTCTTAGGGTTACATGTGCAATAGAGTACGATGTAATGTATCATTGTTGACAAAGTGCCTTCATGTGTGCATTTTCCAGGAATTTAAACTCAATGGCAAATACATTCTGGAGTTCATTCAGTTGTGGCAGATGAAATGTACAGATCAAACTCTCAGAACCGGAGGGCAAGGATGGTGGTTTATTAATTTTTTTGATGACTATTTTTAGGCAGGCAGTCTGAGACAGAATATGCATTTCATGAATATTTCATGAATATTTATGTAGCTAAAGAAGACTATTCCCCTTTTCTTTCCTCTACAAATCCTCCCCTAATCTTCCAAGATTATTGTAGACACATTTGCCTGTGATTACTCTGACCATGGAGAGGTGTACCATATATTAGGCATGGTTTACTTAAATGACCAGTGATAGAGACAAAACACAAACAGGCTTATGTGAAGAAGCATTGTATTATCTTAGTAGTTACCATGACTAGGGATTGTCCTGGTTTTAGACAGACACCTATATTTTGATAGCTATAATCTAATATATATAAAAGCCTAAGTGACCATTCTACCATTTGACCATTCCAGCATTCGACTGGTAACTATAATGCACACTGACCACCAGGGGGCAGATGCTCAACACACAGGTATGGAAACATGGAACAGATTGATGAATCTCAGAGGGAAGGTGGAGAAGGGAGGGCGGGAAAAGATTAATCAAAGATCTTATATGCATACTGGAGGCCCAGTGCATGGACTTGTGCACTGGGATCCCTTGGCCTGGCCTGTGGGGATTGAGCTGAAACTGGCAGTCCAACATCCCCCAAGGGATCCCAGAGTGCTCAGGCCAGGCTGAGGGACCCCACCGGTGCATGAATCTGTGCACCGGGCCTCTAGTTTTCACATAATTATGTCTCTGTTCAGTCAAATTTTGCTGCATAAGCTTATACCTATTAGCCAGGGTCTCTAGCTCCAGAGTTTTTCACAAATGGTCTCTTTCTCTTCTAGCTTGTGGCTTTATTCATATATGACTAAGCTAGCTTGCATCAATATTACTCTCTTTATGTCAGCTATCTTCAGACTGTCGTCTTTAACTACTCATGTTGCAGGGTTTTGGATTATATTGTCCTCTTTTCATTGTTCTCAGAAGTGCTTTATTCATCTATCCATGTGTTCATCAAACATTTCTGAGTTACTACTCTGTGCTTGTCATTGGTGCTGCCAAGCATATAATAGTGAGCACACTGACCAGGACGATGACATATTCAGGGTACCATATAAGCAGCAGGAGAGGATTGTAATAGAGATGGAGAACCTAATAATCAGAAAAGGCTTCATATAGGGTGTGCTGTATACTCTAGGACCTAAAGAATTAATAGCAGAGGGCTGGGTAGGAAGTGAAGAGCAGAGTAATACAGCGGAAGAAACAGATTGTGCCGAGGTTTTTCTGCAGGGAAACCTAGCTGATGGTGGAAATAAAATAAGTTAAATGTTCTTCAGCATAACCACTGAGCTAGGACATTACTGGAGATGAGGCCGGAAAAGTCCACAGGCCCTCATATACCACACTATAGAAGTTTAGACTCTTTACTGAGGACTGTGGATCACTATTAAAAGACTCGGCCCTGGTTGAGTCACTCAGTTGGTTAGAGCATCGTCCCACTACACCCAGGTTGCAGGTTCAATCTCTGGTCAGAGGACATACAAGAAACAGCCAATGAACACATAAATAAGTGGAACAACAAATCGATCTCTGTCTCTTCCCCATGCCTCTCTCCCTATCTCTAAAATTATAAAAGAAAAACAACTAAAGAATGAGAATCAGGGTAATGGCATGACAGAACTGCATGTTGAGAAGCTGCCCCTGGAAAATGTGGAGAATAAGTCAGAGGGAACAAGACTGGAGGCAGAGAAACTTGTTTCAATCATCCATGTGAGACACAAGGTGGCCAATAGACAGTTGGGAATTGTGGGGTGGAGATAAGTGAGTGATGCGGAATAAAGTCCTTGCTATAAGATGTGGATGTTCTTTTCTATGTTTTGTTTTATACCTAGCCTAGTGTTTCTATGAAATGAACAATGAAAACCATGAGCATTGTTTCTTGGTTTCTTGGGTAGAAAGGAGGTAGGGAAGCCATCATGCAATGGGAGCCGATGCCTTTGGAGGCCTGCCTCTCCAGGTGGACACTTTATTTCCTACAGACTGCCTCCTCCATCCACTCCATTGTACTGGTGAGGGGCCATCACTCAGTGGAGAAGTGTCTAGTCACAGTTAGCCACAGGACACTTAATCTAGAGCACATCAGAGAAGGAAGATTTAGTAAGAGAGGTCCCAAAAGAGAGGTAATGAACAGAGGTGGATGGCTTTTTTAATTTAAAAAAAATACAATATTGTACTAGCTTCAGTTGTACAACATAGATGAGTGACCTTTATATACTTTATGTTATGATCACCGTGATAAGTCTAGTCCCCATCTCGCACTGTGAAGAGTTGTTACAATATTATTGACTATGTTCCCTGTGTTGTACATTATATCCCCATGGCTTACGTAATTTATAACATTTTTAAACTCTAGAGAGGAGAGTAAATACCTGTGAATGTCATAAAAATAAATATACATTATTCTCTAGAAATATTTCGGGCTGAGGTTTTAAATCCAGGAATAGTAATAGTTGTAAATCAACGATCCTTGCAAATCATTGAGATTGACTCAGATAAGGTGGGAATAGTGATAACCACGTGGGCATAGAGGATGAAACAAAAACTATGATTTTTTTTTAATCATCCTTTTTGTCTTTGAGCCTTCTGACAGATTTCTCAAACCGCATGCCAGTTACTTTTTTTTTTTTTAGTATAGAATTCTTTTTAGTATATCTGTGGGTGAAAGTCACAGGGTTGCATGTTTCTTGTAATTATCTCGTCCAAAAGTGCAACACCAGCCTTGCCAGGTAGAGATTTTTGTACTAGATGTATCCAAATAGAATTTGGGTTACCATCTGTCAGTAATTTGGGAGAAAGGGTTCTTTCATTAAAGAGGAAGGTTGTTATAAGAAAATAGAACTATAATATTCCAACTACTTTTAGCACTCTATGACTGTGTTTTCAATCAGTTTTTTTTTAGTCTAAAACATAAGTGAATGTATTTTAGGCTGTATTTTAAGCTAGCAACAATTTTACCTTTTTTATATGTTTGCTCCTCTAACATATCATATTACAGTTTTTACCAAGTTTTCCTTAAGTGGGCTTTTCTGAAGCAGAATTCCGAATCTAGGATAACTTACATCTGAGAGTTATTCATCTTAAATCTATTTTAACCACTTTAATACCAGTTTTAAAAATACTTATTAAATACAGAGATGAGGACAGTAGTCTTATAGAACATTTAGCTTAATATTTTTGTGTTTGCTTTTTTTCTTGTTTCTATCTTATTTTTTAAATAAAAGAATTCTACTCATTCATTATTCAGAATTATTTTTGAACCGTAAGCATGTGTTAGTTCCTCTGTTCATCCCTGAGAACACAGCAGTAAGACATAGAGAAGCCTTCTGTTGGTATAGCTTTCAGGCTAAGAAAAAAATAAAAATCAGGAGGTACGCCTTAAATAACACAGGAAATAATGGGGAAAGATTGGGAATGGTGTTTGCTATACTGTGCGATCATTTCTCAAAGAATGAGGTTACAAAAATCTAATTCTACTAATTCCTATTCATTACATGGTCAATGAGTTGGAGACATTATGGATTAAACAAAGTTAATAATTCTTTATTTTAGGACTTCTCAGAGATATTAATAAACGCATGTGCCTGGTAATTCTCTGAGAAAAAAACAACATAGAAAAATACGTAATATTTTCCTAACACATTTGATCATGTTTCTTGAGAAACATCTCAGTGGAACTATTATTGTGTGCAACACATTTTGGCCAGGCTGATGGTGCATGTGAAAAATTTTACGTCAATCAAGTAGGAAATATTCTATGAAAGTCTAGAGTTTCTGGAGTAAATAGAATAGTTACTGTCTACTTTTCAAAACTGTTCATAAGTGTCACTTAAACATGGAACAAAATACCCACCTCAAAATAAATAATGTTCTCAAATTTCAACGATAAGTAGAGAAGATTTCATCAATGGATTTGAATGCCAAAGGGAGGGAATATATCTTTGGATATTTATTTCATTCAGATCTGTAAAGTGTGTGTTTTAAAAGAAGTAATGTGATCACACCATTGCCTCTGGAGTACCACCTTTTTAAATGAGATTGTGGGTTCAACAGTATGTGGGAGAAAGTTACTTGCGCTACATAGATTGGACAGTGGCCCAAAGAGCACTTAACTTGTACAAAGAAGGCAACTGCAGTATTAACATACATTAAAGATGGCCTTTCTGCCCTCAGACTAACTCTGAGACCCTGTAAACAAAGAAGCATTAAAGTGAGAATGAATGATGTTGGTCTTTGAAAACTGTCATAGTAACTCTCATAGTTGAGAGAGGAAGGGAGAGGGAGAGAATGATAGAAACATCAGTGATGAGAGAATCATTGATTAGCTGCCTTCTGGGGATCAAGCCAGCAACCAGGACATGTACACTGACCAGGGATCAAACTGAGGCTCAACCACTGAGCCACAATGGCTGGGATGAAAACTGTCACAGTAACTGTCTTGCTACCAAGTCCTCTAAATTCTCATTCAATCAGGAAACAGCCTGCTATAGGGAACCAAAAGAAGGCAGAAACAGTAGCTCGATAGACTTGGGAGAATACTTTGAGCAGGTCTCCTTGTGTAGAATGCATATAGTTTTATTTTCCAGATCTCTGAAACCAAGGCATGCCCTTTCTACCTTCCTACCCACATCCTTGGAAAGTAGTTTGATGTTGAATGAGAAGGTTTGAAAGCAGCAAAGCTTTCTGTTCCTGATGAAGCTGAGATTGGGGAGAGAGCACACAATGGCATGGTCCGACCCCCTGCAGTCTGCCTCCATCCAGCCTTTAAGTGGCTGGATGGTGCTGGGCAGAATTACAAATGTCAGAATTTTAGTTTCCTGTTCTTCAAATGTAGAGGATTGGACTCCAAGCAAAGGGTTTCCTAGTTCTAAGAATTGGACTGTTGGTGATGATTTGGGGGTTCAGCACCATTGGATGCCTTTTGGATCATGTACCCAGAGAGCCTGGGAAGAATGAATGGCTGAGTTACTCTGGATTCAGACTGAATTTTCAGTTTGGGTGTTAGGTATAGAAAGCACATAGAGAACTCTGCCCTCAAATGCATGGGGTCAGAATGCACACAGACTTTATCAAACTCTTATATATTTAGTAGAGGCCTGGTGCATGAAAGTTCATCTCATCTCACAGTCCAGGAGCCCTCAGGGGTGGGAGGTGACCCACCAATCAGGGAAAGGCGATGCTCCATCACACCTCTGCTGCTGCCACTGCCGGCAGCGCAAGCCTCAGCCGGCCCTGGTTATATGAGCCTCAGGTGGCCCTGGGTGGCTGGGAAGCTGCCATCCAAAGCTTGCCTTGACCTCGGGCTGGCCCTGGGCAGCTGGGCAGCCACCATCCAAGGCTTGCCTGTGCCTCAGGCTGACCCTGGGCAGCTGGGAGGCTAAAGGGACTGGGGGACTCCAGAGGCAGGTGCATGACAAGGCCAGGCCTGCATGCAGGTGAGCCCGGCCTTGCCACACCCCTGCCACCCCGGTGGGGCTAAGGGAACTAGGCTCTACCATCTTATGGCTGTGGCAGTCAATTAGCATAGTCCCTCCTTATTGGCTATGAGTGCTGTCATCTTTGAGGGTGGGGCAATCAATTAGCATATTCCCTCCTTATTGGCTATGGGTGCTGCCATCTTTGTGATGGTATGAGGCTCAATTAGCATATTCCATCTTTATTAGATAGGATTATTAAAGTCCATTGAATGAATTAAACCTGGTTAATTCCAGGTTTTGGGATGGGATGAATTATTCATTATCAGCTTGCTTTTGTTTTGGGGTAAGACATTCCTCTTCACAAAAAAAGGATTCAGAAAACAGGCCTATTCTAAGTGATATCTGTGCCATGTATGACGTGTTTTTAAATTGCCATTTATATTTCACTTTGGGAATGTCAAAAATTTATTTTCATGTAGAACAACTCAGTTTACCAGTTGGAGCCTGCTACATCTATGGCAATTTCTCTTCTCTTTATAAATAAGGAAGCATAGTTATTAGAAGAAGAATTATTGAAGGTAATGTGCTAAAAATGATAGAAATGACTAAATATTGAGTTTCTATTCTGTGCCCAAGCTTTTACATATATTAGTTCTCCTCACTATGAGCCTGCAAGTGGGTTCCTTCTCCTAAATAGCTGTGCTTACTATGTCATTCTATTCGCCTAGTTGCCTTTAATCTGCATTTTCAGGGAAAACTACATTTGCTACTTCAAATATCATCCTTTAAAACTGGGCCTAAACCTCCGTTAGCCCCTTCCCTGTATTATTCTCGGCATTGCGCTTAATACAAGATAGATAATCAAATATTTGGTGAAATACAAAATAGATAATCAAATATTTGTTGTTCTAATAGATGTATATCTATGTTACTAAATTTGTATATGCTATTCTGTATTTGTTTTTCATCAGTCCTATATCTCCTCTTTGGCAACAGTGAAAGTATAAGCCTTCTGTTGACTTAACAGCCCCAATTGATAGCTAAAATGAGAATCATTATTACATTCACAACCAAACTATAAACTTTAATGCTTTTCTTAGTGGATAAATTGGTGCTTTTTAAACTTTAATAAGTATATGAATGGCCCTTTAGTTAACCAAGTTTACATTTCCAGCGTATCTAATTTGCTTCAACTGACTTCTGGCAATCGTGGTTTTTAATCAACTCTGTTCCTCTTGAGAAGCAGGTGTCATACCATATACACAGTCATAAATAAATGAAAATATGTGTTTCCATTTGATAAAAGAAAAACAGTAGCTATACATTAAGAATAGTTCGTGTTTGTTTTATTTGCTTGCTTACGTAACAATTGCCCATACAGAATGCTTGTGTTGGGCACACACAGCATTTTCATGTTTTGTTTTGTTTTTTAAATATATTTTATTGATTTTTCACAGAGAGGAAGGGAGAAGGATAGAAAGTCAGAAACATCGATGAGAGAGAGACATCGATCAGCCACCTCCTGCACATCCCACACTGGAGATGTGCCCACAAGCAAGGTACATGCCCCCAACCGGAATCGAACCCGGGACCTTTCAGTCCGCAGGCCAATGCTCTATACATTGAGCCAAACCAGTCTCGGCTCGTGTGTTTTTTATACTTATAAGAAGCTTGCAAGCTGGGCATCATTCTTTCCAGTTTGTCGAGACTGGGGGACTCCTTGGCAGCCGCACCAGAAATTAGAAATCTAGTCAGGGAGACTCCAGTTCCATCACGATCCCTGCATTTAATAGATAGACATCTGGTGAGTTTATTCTCTGCTGTGTTAAGCTCACATCAGTTTTCTTTTTTAGCAGGCAGCTTCTCATATGCTGTGATTCCGAGAGTCGGGTTCTTTCCATTTTGGGGTCCCTGTCATTCCCCAGGGTCATGGAAGGGCTCTGTGTTCTGAATGTGACGCATTGTGCTGGCTTGCATTTGATGGTCTCACATAATGAGAAGAGAGCAGGTGGGGAGGACTGGGGGGCGATAGTCCCAGGCGAGGCTTTGTACAGTACAAGGCTTATGAGGTTGTATGTAAGCATGTGTTTACTCACTTGAGATAAGACCCTCAATTTTTAAAATATGTTTTTATTGATATTTAGAGACAGAGGAAGGAAGGATAGATAGAAACATTGATGAAAGAGAAACATCAATGTCAATCAGCTACCTCCAGTACACACACACAGAGAAAGAGCGAGAGCGAGAGGGAGAGCGAGAGGGAGAGGGAGAGCGAGAGCGAGAGAGAGAGAGAGAGAGAGAGAGAGAGAGAAAGAAAGAAAGAGAGAGAGAGAGCAAGAGCGCTGGGGATCAAGCATGCAACCCAAGCATGTGCCCTGACTGGGAATTGAACCAGTGACCTCTTCTTCCTGGGTCGATGCTCAACCACTGAGCCATACCAGCTGGGCAAGATCCTCAATTTTTAGTAATGAGAACACTTCATTGGAAACATTACCTAAAGGAAAGATCCCATGTGTTCAGGGTTATCTGGAGACTCAGATTTTGAGCTATTTAACTATTCTTCATGGTACCTTTACATGGTGTTCCCATTTTCTGAGGTCAGTGCTACGATAATAAAAACCAATAAGCACGATGTTTAGAGTCTCCTGAGAAGCATGCAGGGCCATGAGTCCAGAAGGCAGGGAGGGCCCAGAAGTTAAGAGCTGTGAAATGCTGACGCCGCACTTGCAGAAGGGAGCTACGTATGGGTGTCCCTACTAACCAAGGAGGCGCCCCTTCAACCCCAGAACTCCGGGCCTGTTGGTACCATCAGTGGGTATCAGGAATATCTGACAAAGGCACAGCCAGTGGTAAAGCTCGGTGCCCAACGCCACTTTCATCTCACCATTTTTCTTGAAAGGCCAGCCTTGCCTCTGAAAGTGATCAGACGCATTTCTGGTTCATCTCAGCACCTCAGGCATTCTCTCGGATGCTCTGACTAAGCATATTCTGTTGGCTCCGGCCTGGCCTGCAAGCTGGCCTCCTTCTCAGCTTCTGCAAGCTGGTGGAACGTCTGAAAGCCAGGATGTGGACTTATCTTCAAACGCCCTTTCTTTTGATGATGGTCGGTTCTCTCCAGAGGTGCTGCTTCAGAGAGAAGGGGCCTCTCCCACACAGAGCAGAACAAAAATAAGCACCTAAACTGCTGGAAAGAGTTTGCATAACAGTACCTGTCCCTCTCTGCCAGGGTCTCTGTACTTTTTCCTTTTCCTATAAAATTGCTGCTTAGAATTGAAGGGAAAAAATAAAATAGTCAAAGAAGAGAGGATAGTCTCCACTTATTGCAGATATACATAAGTCAGGTAAGACCAGTTCATTGAACGAAGGACCGACTCATACATGAGGTAGCATGCATTGTAATCAGCCAAGACAAATGCTTGTGGAAAGCTCTGTGCACTTTGTCTTTCTATTCCCTTCTCCCCAGTAGCTCGCGCAAAGTTATTGTTTTGGAACCGGCAAATTAATGAGCCATTGTAGGAAACTCCACAGGGGATCACAAGCAAAAGGATCATCCTATAAATAGTTGTATTTTGGTGTACTTAATAATGCGCATCAATGGCCTGTGTACGGTAGGAAGAAAATGTGTTCTTAAATCTTAACGGCACCAATTTCGAAGATCAAGTTTCAAGACCATTATCAGATACACCAGGGCTGGTGAAAGCAGCAATTTACATCAGTGATCACTCAATGAGTTTCTTTGGTTTGAAAATAGAATGGTGAGATGAATGTAACTTCTGTTTTCAATGTGAGTTTTTAAAAATAACTTCATGGCACCATGGTAGCTGTAAATGCAATTCCCTTGAAGACTAGTGCTATCCCAACTTCATTTTTCCTGATGAGCTCAACCAAAACCTGTGCTCTTAGAGAAAAGACATTTGTTTCTTTTTAATTAAAAAAAAATATTTATGAAGCTTTCTCCCTCTCTGTACACTTTTATTCAGCTTAGATCATGGCGTAGTGCCCGATTTCTGGTATTTTGTAATGAGTCGTTATATGCATGGCCATCATAATATGATTTAGAAAAATCTGCTGAGTTTCTCTTTGGGATGGTTGTATTCAAAGTGAATACCAATCTGTATAGCTTTGATGTTGTATTTTCGAGGCAAAAAGTGCAATAGCATTTCCCAAATCCCTAAGTGTTAGAGTGTGGTCTGAGTTTTGCTCCTACTCTGAACACAAATTTCAAAGCCACTTAAAAACCAGATTATAAAAATAATCAGTTTTTTTATTTTTCAAAATTAGTGTGTGTGGGAGTCTGCCACTAATTATTTAGAATCTAAAATTATTAATTGTAGTTAAATAAACTTAATAACTTTATTTTTATGCTAGCTAACATATATATATATAGGTGGAACCATATAAAACTGCTAAAAAAATCAAACATTTTTAATTAATAAAAAAATTTCTATTTCTTATAGTTCCCTCTAAGAGTTAAATAATCATTGCCACAATTCTACTGAAAAAAAAAAAAACAAACACAAAAAAAACACAACAAAACTTCCTGAAATGGTATGACTCTAAGCTGAGCATGTTTTAGTTCCCTGGAAATAGTTGCCCTTCTGAATTACTTCTGAATGAGTGCATTGCTACAGAGCAATGGTTCTCAACCTGTGGGTCGCGACCCCTTTGGGGATCGAACGACCCTTTCACAGGGGTCGCCTAAGACTATTGGAAAACACCTATTTCCCATGGTCTTAGAAACCAACACACGGCTCCTCGGTGTAGCAAAATGTAGCAATGTAGTTTACTGTTGTCATATTAAGACTGTTATCCCTGCTGCACCACGATTCAAGACAAAATTTCATTTATTTGTAATTAGAAATAAGTATTTCACAATATACAATTACATATTGTTTTTGTGGTTAATCCCTATGCTTTATTATGTTCAATTTGTAACAATGAAAATACATCCTGCCTATCAGATATTTAC
The DNA here is from genome assembly GCA_011751065.1 of Lasiurus cinereus. Taxonomy (NCBI): domain Eukaryota; kingdom Metazoa; phylum Chordata; class Mammalia; order Chiroptera; family Vespertilionidae; genus Lasiurus; species Lasiurus cinereus. Next base: position 8,248,618 of record JAAGEH010000434.1, read on the forward strand.
ATTACAATTCATGACAGTAGCAAAATGACAGTGATGAAGTAGCAATGGAAATCATTTTATGGTTGGGGGTCACCACAACATGAGGAGCTGTCTTAAAGGGTCACGGCATTAGGAAGGTTGAGAACCACTGCTACAGAGAGTGCCCGGCAGTCCCTCTGGTTACTTTGGGGTTCTGAGTTGCAAAGCATATGCTCTGCCAAGACCACAGGTATTTTAATTATCCTGCAGGATCAAAGTGAGTTGATGCGATAGCCTTTTGCATGACGTTAGGTTTCTGTATGTATATTCAGGAACATGCACATGTATGCACAACTCAGAATTCAAATCCCAGAGAATTCTCAGGGATCAACATTCACCTGTTTTCCCTCCCAAAAATAACTTATAGTATTTTATGTATGCCCTAAATTGTTCTAGTTTTTGTTGTTGTTGCTGTGTATGGATGGATGATAGATAAAAAGATAGATAGACAGATATATAGATAGATGATAGATAGATAGATAGATAGATAGATAGATAGATAGATAGTTTCCTCCCTCGCTTTTTAGAAGCTATGATGGGAAATTACCATTCAAAATCAAAACTGACAGTGAAGTGAGTGTTCAGAGGTAGCTCAATATAAAACATGGTCTCCACGGTCAGAAAGCCCCCTAGCCAAATTAGATTATTATCTAAATGACATCAGTAAAGTCACTCGCCTCTCTATGTTTCATATGTGTCACCAGGAAAATAGAAATATGAGAATAATGATAATAATAATAGCCAACACTTCATCTGAGCCAGACATTCTACTCCTCACTTTCCTTGGTGAACTTATTCACTAGAAGGAACTATTATTTCCTGTGTTTTACAGAGCATGGCAGCTCAGGGAGAGAAGGTAGCATGCCCAAGATCTCTCAGCAGCTAATAAATAGAAAAGCCAGCATACAACATATAGGGCTGTTGTAATAATTAATGAGATAATGCACGTGAAAAGTGTTAGCTTGAGGCCAACGTTAGGTATTAAAAGAGGGGACAGACTAATTAGATAAAAAATACCCCAAGTTATAGAGTAATAAAGAAGCACAAAATGATCGGGAACAAATCATGCAGACAAAGTGTATTTTTAATATTGATTATCTCAGCGTGAATAGAGCCCCCTGCTGTATTAAGATAAGGGACAGAGATAACAGTTTTAGTGGCTTGATTTTTTTTCCTCATCCTTAGAATAAATCCCATTATCACTGAGAAGTTAAGTCTCTAATAAAAGGCAAAATGAACTAAGCAAAACTAGTGGGAAAGCTTATTGCCTTGACCATGTACATTTTAGTTTCAAATACAAAAATATTCAGTGACTTCTTTAAAAACATCTATTTTCAATTGCAGTTGACATTCATTATTATTTTGTATTAGCTTCCGGTTGGAGTTACCTTTTGGGTGGTCTTAAATGTAGCTCTTAACGTCTGAATGTGACTCTTAGAGCTGCTACTTTGTGCTTCTTACAAAATGCTGCCATTGGACCTTGGGTGTGATGGCTCCTATTATGGGGGAGTGAGTTGTGCTCCATTGTATTCTAGTTTAGAAGGTTGAAAATGTGGAAATCTGACCTTGACCTGTAATTTGATCAGCACTTTGTAGGCTCAGATCTGTAAGACAGAGAGCACTGTAAAGAGTTAAGATTGTGGACTTGCCTTTGGTGGGAATATTTGCACTTCCCTCTGTCCTTCAGAAATCCTTGTCCACAGCCCTGGGGACTTTGCTAGTAGAATTTGAGAAGCTATGAAAAACAGAAAGAATATTAGTGGCTTTGAGGGTGTGTGAAACATGGGACAGGGAGAGAATGAAAACTCACTTTCAAAAGACAGCCAGCGGGGAGAAGAATTCCCTGGGGACGTTCAAGAATAATGATGAAGGAATGGATTTGTTGATGTTGTTCATCCTCACTGGAAGACATTTTTTCATTGATTTTTTTTTTTTTTTTAGAGAAAGGAGAAGTGAGGACAGGAGGAGGGAAAGGAGAGGGGGGAGGGAGAAACATCAATATGAGAAAGAGACATCTATTGGTTGTCTCTCTCACTTGCTCTGACTGGGTCTGGGTATCAAACCTTCAACCCAGGTATGTGCCCTTACCAGGAATCGAACCTGTGACCATTTCTGCTCCCTGAACTGCCAGGGAGGTAATTAATATAGGAATCTAAAAAATCAAAATTTGAAACCCATGTAGGAAGAGTGAAAAAGTGAGAACAAACATGAGCAAACATTCATAAAAACCCCATTGTGTTAAAGAGAAGATGCTTGGATCATTTTGTAAATACATTAAAGAGGTAACAAGTCAAGTGCATGAGGCCAGCATGCTACAGAGCGCTGCTTTAAGGACTCAGGGGATGAACGTGGGTAGGCAGAGTTGGTGGGGGAGGGCGGATAAGAAAAATGGCAAGTAAAAGGTGTGTTGGAGGATGTGTAAAAACGGTTTTGTTCCAACAAAAGGTTCAGGAAGGTGATTAGTTGAAGATAAATGGAGTGACAGAATCGTGGGGTAGCGGAGACTTGCACAGGGATCATCCACTCTATTGTAGTGTATTAACTTTGGAGAGGAAATAAGAGATACTGAGGGTTAAGTGTGCAGAAGAGGCTGAGAAGAGCCTTGTAAGGCATTTGAACTTTACAAACAATGGACTCTCTGAAAGCTTTTGTAGATCAATCCATTGAGAGGAACTTCTATTGCAGTAGAGAGAGTACTATTAGAGCTAAAACTAGAGTGAATAGGTGTGTATGTGTGTATGTATCATGCAGGCGTACACACACACACATTCATCTCCTCTGAGTATTAAATAAGACACAGATAAAAAGGCTTTCTGTTAGAGGAAAATGATATTTCCTAATAGTGAGGGTGAAGACTGAAGTTAGTGCCAGAGGAAGATTCTGGGGTCTCCTTTTATTGGTGCTTAAGAGGGAAAAGAGGGATGGATTTTTACTTCTCATTGATGAATTAAATGTAAACATCCCTAGAAAAGAAAACACAGTTGACCACTTCAAGCTCTTTTTGTGTGTTTGTCTAGATAAAACCCCTTGATCAATACAAAGGAGATGTGTGGGCTTTGTTAACACTGAGGCAAAAGGCTGAGAGTTTTTCATTTATTTGTGACTATATTTCCTTTGCCTTCATGCTGAGCTCTCAAATCTGCAGAGAGTAAGACATTTGTAATATTAGAGGTTATTTTTAGAATTTTATTCAACAAAGAATTATTTGTGTATATTGTTTTTGTTGAAGAAATAATTCATTTTGATGAAACAAAAGATACAGAGATTAACAAAAATAATTGAAGATCACTTGTCATATCACTACACAGAGGTCCACCACTTAATACTTATATTTTAGACACATTTCCAGTATATAGATATGTATTTCCAAAATGGGATCATATTGTGTATATTGCTATACAGTATTCTCTTTACAAAGATAATATACAATAATATAAAATAGTAACAGTGTGCCAAGAACATCTATTCATGTCAATATATATTTTTAGGATGATGTCTTAATTTCTGCATATTTTCTATTCTGTATTTGTAGTGTTTTATTTACTCAGTTTCATGCTGATTCTCTTTACTAACTTTTATTTTATTGCTAATGCAGTAATAAGTATTTGGGTGAGATACTATATCTGCATTGTCTCTCATTCATTCTTTCACATGGTTCAATAGGTAGATTTATATTGCTATTATGTGCTAAGCTCTTTTGGACATGAAGATGCAGTGATGAACAAGTTTGAGAAAGCTTCATATTTTCACAGAATTTACCTTCTAGTTGGAAGAGAGAAAAAGTAAAAAAGTAAGCTAATAAATGAATCTTTTTTTTCATTTGTGAAAAAAATAGTACCATCAACATATTAAAAATGGGGGGTGATAGGCCTGCTAGTGATAGGACACAGATGGTCAGGGAAGGGCCCGTTGAGTTGGTTTGACCTTTGAGCTGAACTCTGAGTCCCAAGGAAGAGCCGACCATCTTAGGGACATAGCTTTTCCAGTATGTCAGGCGTTCGGGTAACATTGGTGAGAGCTTGGAGTAAAATAGGAAAAGGCTAGTGTGGTTGGGCTCAGTGAGTTGAGGTGAGGGAAGAGAAGAGGTGGTGGGAGGTGAGATCAAAGAGGTACGTTGAGTCCAGGTCATGTAGGACTCGAAAGGTGAATGTAATACCTTTATGCTTTATTCTGAGAGCGATGAATAGCCTTTGGGTGATACTAGCCAAAGGAAACATGATCTGCTTAACGTATCTGCTCCCATGTGGAAGGTAAAGGTTGGAATTAGAGAGACAAGCAACAGTGGCTGTAGAATCACTCACGAATAAACTGGATTGTTAGTATCGCAAACAGAGAGAAGCAGGAGATTTGTACTAATATTTAAAGGTAGAGCTCTCAAAATATACTGCTTAATTATTTTCTACAAATATCCCTTGGAATGTAAATGTCAGAGCAAAGGGTATGCACATTTAGAGACCCTTGTACATAGTCCCCGGTGTTCACAGGGGAATGTGTACCATTTAGCAGACAATTGCAGTTTCTACAATTTATCAGAAAGTATGCATTCACAGGAGTAAGGAACATCATTGTGCTCAAGGAGCTGACAACTTAATATGTTGAGAATGTACTTACTGATATTTATTTAGGTGGTAGCTTCTACATTAGATGTAATGTCTTTTCTCCCAAGGGAGTTAGGGAGTGTAAAAACAGAAATACCTTAGCATCCCTAATCTGTGTTTGTTTTGTTTGTTTGTTTCAAACTATAAAATTAAATATTAAAAAAGAAAATAACAAAATTAAATATCATTGTCTACATCAAATATCGACTAGAATACCAAGCAGAAAAAATATTCAAAGAGTAGTAACAGGCAATTCACAAAACAGTAAAGTTAAAAAAGACAAGAAACAAGAATTAATTTGTACTGTTTTTTAAATAACACGAAGTCAAAGAAACCAGAAACATTTGAGCCTTGGTTTTAGAAAACAATTTACAAAAATAACAAGAAACAAATATATCGCACATTTAGAAAATTTTGAAACGAAGAGATGTATTTAAACACAAAGTTAACAAGGCATTTACTGGGATATAATGATTTTATTCCTAGAAATGGCCTTTAAAACACTTTATCCAGTTAGTTGCCTCATTGTATAATTAAAGAATTGGGAGCCTCTAACCATATAGTGGGTGTCTTCTGAACTCATCCTGATGGGGCGATCTGTCCCCAGTATGAAATTGGGGAGACTTATTTTGTAGCATCACTCGACTATTTTCTTCTTCGATAACAAAGCAATTGTTGTTAACCCTAGTTCCCAAGTTAATTAGCTTCCGTTCTTTTGCGTTGGAAACAGATGCAGAGACTTGAGAGGGTTCACCCAAGGTCACAACAGAGGGACTTTAAAGTACTAGGATATGAGTTTGGTGTGTTTTGACCTTGGAGACCACGTATTTTAGAAAAGTAGTTTTAAATGTTTGCTTTTTTAATGCACACACAGAAAAAATCGCACTCACTCTTGGATACAGTTCTGTGAAGTGATGAGGCACCATTGCGGGTAAGAGGCAGAGCGGTTTTAGTACCCCAAAGTGTTCCCTCAAGCTGGTGCCTGAGTTGCCACCTCCCCAACCCCTTGGAATTCCAGGGAATCACTCATCTGTTCTCTGACCATGAAGTTTTACCTTTTACAGGATGTCTTATACATGGAATCATATACTAGGAAGCCTTTTGAATCTGGCTTCCCTTGCTTAACTTGCTATATTTGGAAACCATTGATGATGATGCATAGACCCATAGTTGGTTCTTCGTTGTTGGTGAGTAGTATTCTGACCCAGAGACGTACCACAGTTTATCTCTTCATCTGCTGAAGAACTTTCATCCAGATGACTCCCAGGCTTGGCAGTTACTGTAGAGCTGCTTACTGTAAGCATTCCCCACAGCGGTAGGATTCCTGGCTCATATGCCAAATGTATGCTAACTTTATAAGAAAGGGTCACACTGTTTTCCAAGTGGCTGATACTGTGTACTCCCACCTGCTGTGCGCAAGTCTCCATTGTTCTGTGTCTTCGCCAGCTCCTGTAATTGTCAGTGGTTTTTAATGCTTTTGTTTTAGCTTTTCTAATAGGGATAGAGTAATATCTCATTTTAGTTTTCAATTTGATGTTCCCTATTGAGCTAGGATGTGTTCCATCATTGCAAGAGCTTATTTGCCATTTATAGATCTTGAGCGGTTAAGTGTCTGCTCACAACTTTTGCCTATTTTTATAGGATTGTTTGTTAAGTATTGCTAATTCTTTATATATTTAGATATTCGAAAAGCTGTCCTTTGGCAGATATGTGATTTGTGAATATTTTCTCCCAGTCTGTGGTTTGTCTTTCCACTGGCTTCATAATGTCTTCCATGTAGCAAAACTTTAAAATGTTGTTGATACCCAAATTATACATTTCGTCTTATTGTGCTTTTGAGTTTATGTCTAACAAATTTTTGCCTAACCCAAGGTCACAGAGGATTTCTCTGATATTTTTTTCTAAAAGTTTTATAGTTTTACATTTTATATATAAGCCTCTGACTAATTTTGAATTAATTTTTGTATAAGGTATAAAATATGTTTGTATATTTATTTATTTGTTCATTTATGTAGATATAGATATCCCAGCTGATGCAGAATATTTGTTAAGAAGATTGTGCTTTCTCCATTATAGCTTTGGTGTCTTTGTCAGAAAATATTGAGCTTATTTGTGTAGGTTTATTTTATTCTTCACTTTTATTGACCTACTTTTCTATTAATACCATACTACCACACTGTCTTAGTGTAGCTTAATAATGTCTAAAACCCAATAGTGTGGATCATCCAAATTTGTTCTTCCCTTTTAAAATTGTTTTGACTTCTCATTCCTTACATTTGCATGAACTTTTAGAATCAGCATATCTACACAATATGCTGATGTTGGATGTTGATGGAATTTTACTTATAGACCAATTGGGGAGAATTGACATCTTAACTAGACTTACTTTTTAAACCAGGAACATGGTATATGTCTGTATTTATGGTTTTGGCGTGTGCGTGCGTGCGTGTGTGTGTGTGTGTGTGTGTGTGTGTATGTGTGTGTCTTATTTATATCCTACATTTTAGGCTATTTGTAATATAGACACACGCAAACAATGTAGCTGGTTTCTTTTCTGTTTTCTAGTTTTGTAATTGATAAGCCTTCAAGGGTGCATTTTTACAAATCAAGATGCTATTCTAGAGAGCCTCAGACTGATTTTTTTTTTTTTACTAAAGCTGAGTGTTGCAGAACTGTCCAAAGCACGAACGACAGTGATCCACCAAAGAAAATCTCACCTACAGTTACTTTAAATACTTCAAGGAGATATATGAGGGAGAGAAAAATAAAACAATACTCACCATTGAAATGGTCTTTTTTCATATTTCAATTGGCTCCCAAATCTGACTACTGATTTTTACTTTGCATAGACCTGAGGTGTTTGTTTTTTTAATTCCCTCCAGGATATTTAGTTGTAATTAGTGGGTTTCCCTCCTATTTGGAGTTGAAAGTGAATTGGTTTTAATTGTCCTTAACATAGTCCTTCTTGATTTGTGATGCCATGGATTGTGGAGCAGCCAGAAGTGGTTTATTTGTGTTGTTTCTTTTCTTTTTCACTTTGAATAAACCAAATGCAAGACAAGTTTCATAATGTGGGATTGTTAAATGTGAAAGGTATGCTTTCTGTATGAAAGTTCAAAGGATTTGTCTTGGGTGGGTGGAGGCCTCGAATAAAGGGTGGAACACAGAACCACTCTTTTTAAGCCCAGTAACAGTTAATTAGACTCAGAAGTTTCTTCCATTCTTGACATTGCCATGATGTGCCACTTAAAAACAAGTAAAATGAAAGTTGATGTGACCACAGAATCACGAGGGTCTGTCTAGGAGCATTTCTTAGCAGGCATTGCCTTGCTGACAAATACCAGAGATTCACATATGACACAGGATCTCACAATATTACTGTTTATTTAGCCCAAAAGAGAACACAATATCCTATGTCCAAACACAGCTCAGCTGAATGATGAACTCCAGTAGCATCCAAACAATATTATCTCCCCTACATCTTAAGAGGGCTTATTATCAAAGCTTAAGTAGCATCATCTTCTAATAGCGATAATAAGCACATTTTCCATTTTATCTCCAAGAATTTGATATCACTAAATCTGTTTTTCTCAAGCACAATATAAATGGCTTATTTTATTTATATCCTATGCTAGAGACCTGGTGCATGAAATTTGTGCATGGGTGGTATGTCCCTTAGCCCAGCCTGCACCCTCACCGTTCATTTAGGTAGGATCAGGCCTAAACGGACATTTGGACATCTCTCTCACTATCCAGGACTACTGGCTCCCAATTGCTCACCTGCCTGCCTTCATGATTGCCCCTAACCACTTCTGCCTGCCATCCTGATCACCCCCTAACCACTCCCCTGCCAGCCTGATTAATGCCTTATTGCTCCCCTGCCAGCCTTTTTGCCCCTAACTGTCCTCCCCTGCAGGCCTGGTCACCCTTAACTGCTCTCCTCTGTGGCCTGATTTCCCCCAACTGCTCTCCCCTGCAGGCCCAGTCACCCCTAAGTTCTCTCCTCTGCCAGCCTGGTCACCCCTAACTGCCCTCCCCTGCAGGCTTGATTGTCCCTAAATGCCCTCCCTTGCAGGCCTGGTTCCTTCCAACTGCCCTCCCCTGCTGGCCTGAATGCCCACAACTGTCCTCCCTTGCAGACCTGGTCCCCCCCAACTGCCCTCCTCTGCTGGCCATCTTGTGGTGGCCATCTTGTGTCCACATGGGGGCAACCATCTTGTGTGTTGGAGTGATGGTCAATTTGCATATTACTCTTTTATTAGATAGCATAGAGGTCAGCTGGTTTGCCCTGAAGAGTGTCCTAGATCAGGGTGGGGGTTGCCTTGGGGCACGGGGAGGCCTGGGCGAGGGGCCTGTGGTGGTTTTCAGGCTGGCTATGCCCTTTCCTCCTCCCCCCAGTGACCCAAGCAGAGGCCCTGGTATCTGGGATTTATTTTTCTTCTATAATTGAAACATTGTAGTCTTGAGTGGAGGCCTGGGATGTCCAGAGAAGGCAGAAAGCTTGGCTTCCTCCATTGATGGGGAAACCCAAGGCTCTTGCTCACTCCATGGCTGCAGCCATCTTGGTTGGGTTAATTTGCATACATACTCCTGATTTGTTGGTGGGTGTGGCTTGTGGGTATAGTGCAATGATGGTTAATTTGCTTATTACTCTTTTATTAGATAGGATTTTAGGCTATTTGTAACATAGACACATGCAAACATATCTGATTCCTATTTTCTAGTTTTGTAATTCATAAATCTTCAAGGTCACTTTTTTACAAATCAAGATACTATTCTAGAAAGCCTCAGGTTGATTTTTTTACTAAAGCAGAGTGTTGCAGAACCTTCCAGGGCACAAATTACAGTGATCCACCAAAGGAAATCTTACCTACAATTATTTAATATATCCTGAGAATATTCATATATCTTTTGTTAGAATAGAAGTTTGATTCTACAGCTACTCATTCAGAAGTAGGGCAGGACTGAATTCTGAATGAGATAAAAATTTGTATATTTGTAAAACCAGGGAAAATACTTTCTTTTTGCAGCAGAGGGGTTATGCATTTCCTATGGAAATTGTTCAATGCTTTTAAGCAGATAATGTGTTACAAGTCATACTTAAAAATTATATAACCAAATTAAGATGTATAAATACCAACAAGAGTTGGAAAAACTCAAGAGACTTCATGGAGATTAAAGTGTATATTTTGTCCATAAAACTATGCAGAAACATAATATGAGAGTGCCTTTGTAAGCCCTCAGCTAGGGCATTATGAACGATTTTAAAATAGAATGATAATTATCCTTTCAAATGAATATTTGGCCCTTCATTTTGTCATCCAAATGAGGGTGAGAGCACAATTACATTGGACCCATAGGCTTCTAATGGATGAAACATGTCACAATATATATGTAAATGCTTTATTCATAATCTATAGTCTTTGTAGTTTACACATTCCATTTGTGTTATACATTTCATTGTCATCGTAATCTTCTGGTTAGGTCAGGCATGTATTAAAAGCCCCATTTAGAGCTAATGGAACTGAAGTGAAAAGAAATGGTATAAATTTCCTTTCCAGATACAGCTGAGAGATGCTGGCGCTGAGACTCTAAGGCCACTGTTCCCTTTGTGACAACAAACTTCCTCAGCAGCGAAGAGCCCAGCCTGCTGATTCATAATCCTGAGATTAAAGTTCTTGCGAAATAGTGTTTGAGAGGATATTGTTTATTATCTGGGAAGCCACGGGAGTTTCAGTGTAAATGTCACCTCTCCTGGGAAACTCACCTTCATGAGATCAGTTAGGATTTTCATCGACAAACTTACTACTACAATAAATTAACCACTTTTTAGAAGTGTTTTGTCTCACCGAAAACAATCCTGCATACCCCACTTTGGGAAAGACAGGTTAATTATAAAGTGATTATTCCTTACCACTTCTCTCCCTGGGTAATGTGTAATAAATTTTATAAGGAAATGCTCTCTTCACTTCTGTATTTATAGCTTCTAAGACCATGATCCCTGACACATACATAGTAGGTGCTCAGTCAGAATGGGTTTAGTACGCTAATATCTGCGGATAGCGTATGTGTATAGTATATGGCTGCTGTATTGCTGTATATATATTTTCTTATGAATATAGAAATGTTTGCCTTTCTCCCAAGTCCACTTGGGTACACAATAAGCACATTTTCTGCTCACTTTTACAGGATTATACGTTGACCATGTATTTTCAACAAGCCTGGAGAGATAAGAGGCTGTCGTATAATGTCATACCTTTAAACCTAACTCTGGACAACCGAGTGGCAGACCAGCTCTGGGTGCCTGACACCTACTTCCTGAATGACAAGAAGTCATTTGTGCACGGCGTGACGGTCAAGAACCGCATGATCCGCCTGCATCCCGACGGCACGGTCCTCTACGGCCTCAGGTGCGTAGTATGCCTTGCAGAATGGGACTCTTCCTGAACCAAGCAGCTACTGCTTTCTCCTGGAGGGGGACATGTTGTGCTGTCTTCCTCCTCCTCCGAGCCTCCTGAGAAGCCCTTAAACCTCCTGTCCCACCGGACATCTGATAGCTCAGGGGCGCTTGCTTACAGAGGGACTTAGCCACAGCTAAGACTAAGCGTTTGTCTGAATGCTATCAGCTGCTGATCCTAAAGCCGCTTTCTTTAAGGAGTAGGGATAAACAGTGCCAAAATAGCTGAGACCTAGCGTTTCCTTAAAGTGGAGAAAAACAAGCGTGAATGCCGAGCCCTTGTTTGCATGTGGCAGAGGCGCTCCCGTCAGTTGGTCCTAAGAGGCACGAACTGGGTCTGGTCCTCTGGTAACAGGAAGGCTTTTTGCGTCCTCTCACCCTCCCACGAGGAGTCAGACTTGCAGCTAAAGTCATGATCTTAGACTCATTATTAGTGAACTTACACTATTAAATGTGCCTTTTGTACCCTGTTTCCCTGAAAATAAGACAGTGTCTTATATTAATTTTTGCTCCCAAAGATGCGCTAGGTGTTATTTTCAGGGGATGTCTTATTTTTCCATGAAGAAGGATATGGTACACATTTCTGTATTGTTGAACAAAATAAAGGAAATTTATTACCTGTCTATGGTACGGTAGTAGTTGTCATCACAAACCAGCTCACTGATTGGCTGCAGCGCAGCTGGAACTGTTCAGGCCGTGCCAGGTCTCTTTAAATCAGGAGTCAGATGCTTCAGGGACCTTATATTCTGGGGAGGCCTTATGTTCGGGGGAGGCCTTATTATCAGGGAGGTCTTATTTTCGGGGGGGTGCCTTATGTTATAGTGAGAAGCAAAACTGGAAGTAGGTTTTATTTTCGGGGGATGTCTTACTTTCGGGGAAAACAGGGTACAAAAAGAATGGTGAGGTTCTGCTGTTTGGATGAGGATAGATTGTAAAATAAGACAGTTTCTTCTTTTAGAGTTTGTGTTGTATTAGAACAAATAGTTTCTTTAAAATGAAGACAAAAAATTACAGTATAGAGGATTCCTCTGCATTTATAGTGCAAGAAACTCTGACTTGGGAAATGTCCAGTTGTCTTTGATCTATTCCATTTTCCATAAATATGCAGTCCCTTTACTATAGTAATGATGATGATAACAATAGTGTTATTTAGTGAACACTTGTTGGAAGTCAGCTAAGTACTTCCCATACATTCATACAGTCAGCGTTTACAACAACCTCGTAAGTTAGAAACCGTTATAATCTTTATTTTCAAATAAAGAAAGTGAGGCTGATGAAACTTGCTAAGAGCATGAAGAGCATGAACTGGGAGGATGGGATTCAAACACTTCCCAGTTCAGAGCCAGAGCGCTTAACCAGTACACTGGGAGGACTCTGATTGCGTTTTCTACCTGGCATATCTCATTTTCATTACCTACTCTATTCAGCATGCCAGATGAATACATAGTTGAGATCCTTATAAACTGGCTTCCTTAGCATGTCTGCAGAGAAAATGACCTTTGACTGCGGAGAGAGGGAGGGTAGGAGGCAGGCAGAGAGCATGTTTGCATCCTGTGTCAGCCTCTGAAGGTAGAGAGATGAGTTGGAAATTTATACATGCCTCATTTCAGTCTTTACCTGCATTCTAGATAAACCCGGTCGAGGTTGTCAATATATTCTAAATGCACTGAGGCAACGCTGAATGGGTGGGAAACCAGCAATCAGCACGTCCTGGGAAATGAGAGGGAAAGAGATGACCAATATAGATGATAAATATGTGTTCTTTACATTGCTTATCCAATAATCAGACAAAGAAAACTGATGGTTGTTCATTCTTAGCATTAAGAGGCGCTGAACATAAGAGCTGGAGCTCAGACTCACAGCAGGAGGGAACCATCACTCACCCCTCCCCACCCCCAGCTACGCTGCTGGCGAAGTAGGCCTGTTCCTGAAGACACTGCGGGCATCCATAGAGTCAGGACTTCTGCACAGAGAAGGCTCTGACTGTGATGGTCTTATCAGTTGTATTATTAATTCTGAATTTGAAATGGATAAGGTTTTTCAGGGAATTTATAAAAGTGCCCTTCCAGTTTCTACTGACAGAACAGTTTGTTTCATGGCTAGAAATTGAGTGCAGATCACACATTCCTTTCGCAGCTCCAGGAGGTTCATTTGTGATAAATAAATAAAAGAAATTCAATTAAAATGACCACTGCCATGGTTGATTCGGTTTGCTCACCTCCCACCCAGTCATTCTCCACTATTGATAGTCTAGTAAGAAATGTGTCTTATATTTGTGGCATGACCTCTGTCATTTCCATTTGAAAAACATTGTATGGTTTCTCTTAAATCAAGCCTTTCCTTTTGTTCTCATCATGTCTTATCACTCTTCCATTTTCTTGACTGATTTGAAGAGCTTCAGGATACAGAAACATTTTTTTTAAAGTTATGAATAATGTTTTTTTTGAAACTTTAAATGTATAGCTTGTGGCTAAATAAATCATGAAACTCTTGAATATAGATCTTCCCTTCACTCTTGGCTGGTTGATAGTTGTACCAATTTGATCTTAAAATAAAATACCTGTTGTCTTTTATGATTCAATTTAGAGATTTCTTTCAAGAGATATGGTTGAAATGGGAAGAATATTTTCTTGGAAATAACCTAGCTGTAGTTGGTGACAAAGGACTTTTCAGTTCACTAGACTGAAGAATTTCTAGCCATTTAGAAAGCAAGTACTTCAAACAGGTCAGCTGTCTTTTATTTTAAAATAAAATTGGTCCAGTCAAATTATTTTCAGAACACTTAAGGGAAAATGACACATAAAAATATAGGTGGTTGTTATTGTTGGTTTCTTTTGTATTTTTTGTTTTGTTCCTGTTAATGAACCCAGCAAAAGTACTAGCAGGTAAAAAAATCAGGCTTAATCTGTTATTGACATGACATCATAAAAGATGCTACATCGATATAAATCAGATCATTATTGACTTTGAAAAAGGAAGATATTTTTTAGATTTCAAAAAGATAATGAATAATTGCATTGGACAGAGAATCAGGAGACCTGCATCCTATTCTAGTCTTAAAATTAGTGGTTCTTACATAAATCAGTTCTAAATTTTATTCTAGCTCCCCAAATCTCATATTTGTGTGATTTTGTTAATGTGTGGGGTAAATATTTTTAGGACTTTCCTTCATTATGCATATGGCTGGCAGAGATTTACATAATATTTTGGTGCTTCAGAAATTGCATTTATCTCCTTGAAAAAAAAATCTTATTAATTAGGAAAGTAAAAATAAAATCATAGCATTCAGGTAAGCAAGAAAGCCTGAATTGTCAACTTTGATGAGCATAACAATATATATTTTTATTAAAACTTAGAATCTGAACCCAAAATGGACTGCTTATTATTTATGGCAAGTGATTAACATTATATCATAAGCATGTTATCATATTAAAAAATCTTCAACAAACACAATTAAAACATAACTCCTTTTCTATGATGAGATGATGCATATTTAATATTAAAAATTTCATAAATTCAGATAGGTTATGAATAAGATTACCCTCCATTCTACCACCCAGAATTAATCATTAACCTGCTCCTATACAGTATACTCCTCCAGATATTTTTTCTGGTAAAAAAAAAAAAGCATGTAGATAGCTTTTCATAAAAAGAACTCACATTATTTTTCTTTAATTGTTTTCTTTAATAATGAATCCGAAATAATAAAAGGGTAATATGCAAATCGACCAAACGGCAGAATGACCAGTCACTATGATGTGCACTGACCACCAGGGGGCAGACACTCAATGCGAGAGCGGCCCCCCCCCCCCTGGTGATCAGTGCGCTCCCACAGGAGGAGCGTCGCTCAGCTCATCCAGAAGCCCAGAAGCCAGTTCACAGCTGGTGAATGCAGCTGTGGTGGCGGCAGCACTAAGGATGTCCGACTGCCAGCTTAGGTCCTCCCCATGGGGAGTGAAACTAAGCCATCAGGTCAGTGGTTCTCAACCTTCCTAAGGCCACGACCCTTTAACACGACCCTTTAAGACAGCTCCTCATGTGGTGGTGACCCCTAACCATAAAATTATTTCCGTTGCTACTTCATAACTGTAATTTTGCTACTGTTATGAACTGTAATGTAAATATCTGATATGCAGGATGTATTTTCATTGTTACAAATTGAACATAAATAAAGCATAGCGATTAATCACAAAAACAATATGTAATTATATATTGTGAAATATTTATTTCTAATTACAAATACATGAAATTTTGTCTTTAATCGTGGTATAGCATGGGTAACAGTCTTAACATAACAACAGTAAACTACATTGCTACACTTTGCTACACCGAGGAGCCGTGTGTTGGTTCCTAAGACCATGGGAAATAGGTGTTTTCTGATGGTCTTAGGCGACTCCTGTGAAAGGGTCGTTCCAGCCCCAAAGGGGTCGCGACCCACAGGTTGAGAACAGCTGCATCAGTTGGACATCCCCCGAGGGCTCCCAGACTGCCAGAGGACCAGGCCAGGCTGAGAGACCCCCTCCCCAAGTACATGAATCCCGTGTACTGGGCCTCTAGTGTATTATAAATATGCTTGCCATGTGAATACATCCCTTCTCACTATCAGTCTTTAACTATTATGGCACATATTCAGGATATAATTTTTTATTTAATATAGGATATGGCTTATGGTTTTGAGATAAGGCACATATGTGGTTGTTGCCATACAATGCAGGACTACTATTTAAAAGTTACTTAATATTTTAACCACAAAGTTGCCCGTGGCACAATTTATACTCCTACCATTCTGCTCTTGTCATTTGTAGTCTCATTGGTTCCATAAATGGCCCAGGAGATGTGCCGATGTGGAATTTACTAGGACATTTCTTGGGGATGGAATGACTTCCTTACTCTTTCTGTCGTCGCTGACCTATCTAAAAATAGCTCTTTGTCATTTGGTGTGAGGAGCGAGCTCTTGACTTCCTATGTCTGTATGCCTCCCATATGTAACATTAGATCAGAAGCATGTCACCTCTGATTAAAGGTTCACATTCTTGAAGAAAGATTCAGCAGGAAGCAGAAGGCAATTCAGCCGCCTCCCGCTATGCGTGTTCTGTCATTGGGAAAATGGCAAAGGAGAACGTTAGCCTGTAATGAATTTAGACAAGCAGGATTATTAATTTTACCTGCCGCTGTTACTCCTGATGCTTTACCACAAGATGTTAGGCAAGTGAGTACCTGAGCAGCCATTCCCCATGGAAATGTAGCCCATCAAATATTCACACATCATGTCTTAACTCGGATTTCCTCGTTAGTTTAATTCCTTTTCGCAGAGATGTTCGGCGAATGTAGTTTTTCAAGCAGAAAACAGAGATTTTTGTAGACTATCCGTCCCCCTGGCCAGAGCATGCGACTCTGTTTTGCAGAGTTTTCTCGGTGGTTCTAAGCAGGAAAAATCACCTTCACGTACCTCCACCTCTGGGGGAGAAATTTTATAATTTCATAAAATACATCCTCTTTAAAGAGCTGTTGGCAATTTTTCAAAGAACATTTTTTTGCCCATCATTTTTCCCTAGAAGATAAAATTTAGATTTTTAAAAAATGCATTTAAAAGTAACTTCTGACATCTTCAAGTTCATCTTTAACAGAAAAAAAAAATGATTTTAGCGAGGAAGAAACATTGATGTCAGAGAGAAACATCAATCAATTGCCTCCTAAACGCACCCGACCGAGGACAGAGCTCACAACCTGTGTATGTGCCCTGACCGGGAATCAAACCTGCCTAGGACAATACTCCAACCACTGAGCCACACTAGCCAGGGCTCATTTCCTCCTTCTTATAGAAAAGAATGGGGGCAAAGTGGGGAGGTGTTCACAGAGGGGAAAGATTGTGCCTCACATCACCATTAATTGCAAAGGACAGCTGAAACTGGTTTGGCTCAGTGGGATAGAGCATCGGTCCGCAGACTGAAGGGTCCCAGGTTTGATTCCGGTCAAGGGCATGTACCTTGGTTGCGGGCACCTTCCCAATAGGGGACGTGCAAGAGGCAGCTGATCGATGTCTCTCTCTCATTGATGTTTCTAACTCTCTATCCCTCTCCCTTCCTCTCTGTGAAAAATCAATAAAAAAGAAAAGACAAAGGACAGAGTAGAATCTCCAACTCCCGCACCTCAGAAACGGTGGCATGTATTTAGCAGCCCTGGGAAATAATCCAGGACTCTTTCCGTTGCCTAATTCTGCTTGCTTTTTAGATGAAAACATTTAAAGAGGAAAAGAAGGTCTGCCCATCTTCTCTTTTCTTCAGTATTGCTGACTCATTTCCTGTCAGCAGTCAGTAGACCTACCAGCTAGGTGGGTCTCGAGTTGTCCTCATGTGCATTGATTTGGTTCCAATGACAGCTTTTGTGGCCGCTCTGCTATCCAAGGTGTGAAAGGACCGATGCAGAAAAAGTGAGTGGCCGGAGACTGCAGGGAAAAAAGCAGCTGCATTCTCAATAAAGATCCGGATCTTCCATGGCAGGCCCCAAGAATGAGTACAGTGATGTCCACCCTGAATTGGGTTTTGTCTGTCCGTTAGCCATGCCTCTAACTGTCACACAACTGGAAAAGTTCCTTCGCCCACCAGACTATTGGATTAGATCCCAGAATACACTGAAGAAATCTCTATTTTCTAGAACAAGAATATAGACTTCTTTTCCCGGGGTATATTCCAGCCTTATTCCCCAGAGGGAGAAAAGAAAAGAAGGAGATTAAAAGTTAGTTGACCACCTAAACTGGTTTGGCTCAATGGATAGAGCATTGGCCTGTGGACTGAAAGGTCCCAGGTTCAATTCCAGTCAAGGGCATGTACCTTGGTTGCAGGCACATCCCCAGTAGGGGGCGTGCAGCAGGTGGCTGATCGATGTCTCTCTCTCATTGATGTTTCTAACTCTCTATCCCTCTCCCTTCCTCTCTGTAAAAAATCAAAATATATTAGGAAAAAAAGTTAGCTGACCTGTGGAAATCACCTCCCCAAATTTTTGGTTAGCTTTTGGTAAAAGCTGAAATTACCTGACTTGCTACATGGGTGATAGGGGGGCTTTCTAGCCCACCATTACCTCTTTATTCTGGAGGGAACAAGTAAAGCATCTTCCTTTGGAAACCAGACCAATATAATGGGCTAACGACTCAAATTACATTTACCATACGATAAAATTCCCAAGCTATTTTGCTTACCAGAAGCAGCCCGTTCTCCTCACTCTTCTGGGCAGAATAAATGGCGACAACATGCTCAATGGCTGTAAGTCCTTGGAGAAAAGACTAATTCTGTGTTGGGTTGTTCCCATTAGCCATAAAAGAGACAGTAATGAGGATTTTATATTTCAGCCACCGTAATAAGCCGGCAACTAAGGGAAACTACTGAAAATACCAGAATAAAAGCTAAAGCTTTAGTAGACATCAGAATAGTAGGAGGCATTTGTGCATATAGATCACTGGATAGTGAGGCCACAGAACAGAAAGCCAGTGGAGGACAGAAGAGCACTGTGGAATCTGACTGACTTAGTTCAGGGCCTTCCTCCATCCCTCACTAGCTTTGCTCCACTCTCCTGAGCTTCATCTGTCCTTATCAGTAATACAGGGCTTCGTAGTACTTACCTTATAGGATTCCTGGGGTGGGGGTGGGGACAGAGGCAGGGCGAGGTAAATGAAGGAATACTTGTAAAGCATTTAGTAAAGAGCGCAGCACATAGCATGTTGCTTGTAAAGGTTCATTGCTATCATTAAGATGGCTATGTGTATCTAACTTTGACATCTTCTGTTTCTTATCGTGATTAGCATGGATAATATTGGGTGGTGGTAAGTCCTTATTTTGTATCAACATGGTACTAGGCTGGCCCAGAGGCAGTTGTGATATTCAAAACTTGACTGTCAAAGCTTGGAGGTTAATGGGGGAAGGATATAGGTAATAGAGAGATGAGAAGTTGGGTAGGATAGTAGACCAGAGCCAAGTTCTGTAATTTGTTCTTAAAAGCTTTGTGCATTTTGAAAAAGTTAACCTAATAACTATTGAAAATACTAATATCATCTTTCCTAATAATAGAGAAACATGTAAATTGACCGTACCTCTCATATGCCCACAGTCAATCAGAATGAGTATGCAAATTAACACAATAAAGATGCCAGTTAATTTGCATACATACCTGGGTCCCGGGAACCTCCTTGGCACCCAGGTCACTCCCAGCCAGCCATTCCACAGAAGCATTAGGCTTGGGGAACAGGGATACCTACTTCCCAAGTCTGCAGCCTGTTGCGGCAGCTTTAGATTTGGGAAGGAGCTGAGCCTGGGATTGGAGGGAAGGGGAAAACATCAATGGAAATATATCCTCAGCTGAGGATAAAAAGAAAAATAAAGAAAGAAATGTCATATCTTATGAAAGTCACATCTTGAAAATGCCTAAAGGAATTTATCATTTTTTCATGGTGAAGGGACTGGAGTCCATGTTGATGAAAATACCTTGGTGGCTGCAGTGACTGACAGTGGTTGCAGTAGTGAGGTGATGGGGCTGGCACCTTCCCCTGATTAGCCCGGTCACCTCGTGCAAAGGGAGGGTAGACTGTTTCATCAGGGAGCAGGCCTAACCCATCAATCATTAGGACATCCCATGAGGAATCCCAGTATATGAGACGGGGCAGGCTGGGCTGAGAGACCTCTCCTCAGTGCATGAATTTCGTGCACCAGGCCACTAGTTTAACTTATAAGATGTGGTCAGAATTAAATAATGTGACTCATGTAAAGTAGCTGGCATACAGTAGATACACAGTAAATAATAAATTTAATGGTGGTTATGGTCATTACTGTAGTTACTAAGATAATTATAATTGAATCAATTGGGTACATGCTGTGCAGCATGTCCTGTGTATCCATTGCATCTTCCTTTTTCAACAAGAAAAAGGAAACTGAGGCTTAAACAAATTCACTTACTTATTCAAAGCAGCATAACCACACGTGTCAAAGCTGGGAATCGAATCCAAATCTCTTTGACTCCAAGTTTTACCCAGTTTCATGCAGAGAAATGACTGAGTGCATGTACTGGGAGGTGGCGGAGTAGACACAGACATACTCAGACTCTTTATGAGACTCATAGCTTCCTGCATTATTCATTTTGACGACCTAACATTGGGTATGTCTGGGTAGTGTTCCAGGAGGAAGCCTGAGAACACGCTAGTGGTTCTAATTCACTTTTAATGACGGAAGGCCATTGTCTTAAAGTGAATCGCTGAACCTTTCCTTCATTTATGCATTGACCCACCCAGTCCAGTTCTGACTGAGCAGCTCTTCTTGCTCTGCATAGGCAGGAAGGGGTGCAGGAGTGACGAAGCCAGACATTGTCCCTAACCCCAGAAGCTTGTACTTGGTGAAGGAAAAATATAAACCACCAGCCAAAAGGACATTTAATAGTAAATATGAGGCCCCCAAATTATGATGAATTCTCTCTGAAGGAAATTAAACCAGCGAATGGTCTGATAAGGATCACCTAGGAGAGGAAGGTGGAGTCGTCCTTCAGCAGGTGACATCCCAATGACCGAAGATGTTACTTCTGAAGACTGTCAGCAGCACTCTGGCAAGCGAGTGTCTAGCTAGGAAGGACAGAAGGGCAGTGGTCCTAAGAGCAGCGCAAATGCATATGAACCAGGAAGGAAGACAAGTATCACTGGCTTCACCCAGAGCTCTGCCTCTTCTCTCACATTATGGCATTTTATGTTCTTTGTAATGAACTACATTAGTCCCTGCTTTACTACTCTTACTGGCCTCTCTTCGCTAGAATATAAGCTCCCTGAGAGCAGAGACCCTGTGAGCAGAACCTGTCCCAGTGAATCAATGAAAAATAATAAAGAAGATAATTGTTAAATGAATATACAATGGTACCTCGAGATACGAGTGCCCTAACATACGAGATTTTTGAGATACGAGCTGTCGAGCGAGGGATTTTTGCTTTGAAATATGAGCAACATTTGAGATAGGAGTAATCATGCGGATCGGCCAGCTGCACACGACCCACCAGTTTACTGCGACTCGAGCGTCTCATAGTTTCCCACGCCTCAAGGTTACGGAACGAATTAAACTCGTATCTCGAGGTACCACTGTACAGGTAAATGAAGGTGTAATTGTGATTTATCCAGAGCACTTCCTAATTCATCAATCCAACTGCCTGCCTCTGTTTATCTGGGTGGGACCTATGCATCTGGATGGGACTCTAGGGTTTATCTCAGATTGATATAACATTCTGTGTCCATGCAGGCATCTCATGCAAAATCACATCTAACATTTTTAAACCATGGATTGGCATCCTGAAGTAAATTAGAGAGCAGAAGGAGAAGCATAGAATGCCATTGATATCATTCAGAATTCAGTTATCAAAGGTTACCATGTTTTGAGGACATGGGAAAATTGGATTGTCCTACCCACTAGTGTGTTTCTCTTTCTACATGGGAAGAGCTATACTAACCGCGAGACCCAGCTTGAGGTGACGGCAATTTCAGCAGAGGACGGGGAGGCATTTGAAAACGAAGACCAGCTGTTGTCAGGAATCTGCCAGTTGCCCCTGACATACAAATATGAGTTGACTGTGTAGACGTTTCCGTTGGTGTGGTGTTTTCTTATGCTGCCTTATCATTTGCAATCATTGTGGTGCTTTAAAAGTCAGAGGGGTGAGGGTGCAGAGAACCGAATCAAGGTGGAAGGCAGGTGACCCATTTTAGCCTTCTGCCCCAGAACGAGTCAAGGAGAAGGCGCTTCCTAATAAGAGCGAGTGATTTTCAGAAACATGCCGCAGAGAATTTACTACCAGGGAGTTTGGGAAGCAGAGGGGAGGAGGAGGGTTCATTTTTTATTCATGATAAATCCAACGTTTTATGACTAAAAATGTGTATGGCTTCTCATGTCCATGAATGGCAGGTTAGAGGTATCATATTCTTTGCTTAGCATTAAGCGTGTCTCTTATGTTGTTGTTCTCTGTCTGTACTTGAGTGTGCGTGTTTGTGTGTGTTCACATGCATGCATACACGTGTGTTTTCTGTGTTACGCAATAGGAAACAAGGCAAGCAGTGGAAGAACAGAGGTTGACCATTGTGTGGGGAAAATAAATACTTATTTGCTCAGAATGTATTTTCCCAAATCATGAGTATTTAGCCCATTTGGCTGGAACCATGAGTTGATTTTTCACTTGGGAAGTGAGATTTAAGCTACAAAATAGTCTTAATATCCAATAGTCAAAATAGTCTTAATATCTTAAGAGGCTGATCGTGTGACAATGAGAAACACTGCCCCCACCCAACTGGTAATGTCTTAGCGAATTTAGTATGTGACTGAACTGTATATTTTGCTGCCACACAATGTTATGAAGATACTCAGTCTCTGTGTACTTAGTCATTCTCTGATGAGGGGTGAGCCAACCATAGGACTGGTTTTTATTTGATCAGAGGTGGAGTTACTTAGGAGGAGGAAAAATTCATGTCCCCTGCATGGGTGGCCAAGGGCTGGGTGGGGATGTGCATTGAAAGAACAGAGAGGAGGAGAAGGAACACAGTAATGAAAACGAACTTCTAACTTCTGTGCCTAAGAAAAAGTGTTTTGCTATGAGACGAGACTATCTAAATAATACAGATTCTCAGTCATTTCAATTTGAGAAAACTTAAGATTCTGAAATCACCTCGATGGCTGAATTTAGCCTGTTACCCGAGAGGTTCTAATTTTCCAGTTTATTTTGTGGCAAAGCTCCCTGCCATCTTAGACCCAGAGGCCCTATTTCTGGGTTACCTCTGCTCTGTGAGTTTGCTCTTTCCCATGGATGCTCAGGCTTTCGTTGTTCCATCATAAGTGGGGTGCGTGGCTCAGTTTTCTCTCTGGCGGGATTTTTAAATTGTGTAAAATCAAGGTGCTATCATTCAGTAACAACCTTCTTTAATTTCAGAAAGTCACTGAGCCCTTTAAGCTCTCCGTTTCCATAGGGTGGACAGAAAAGATGGCAGGATATGCAGGGAGCCAGGTTTACAAGAGGCCTGAGCCTCAGTTGCTGCCTGCTGTGACCAGTAGCAGGTAGGGGGAGGGCAGGCAGGGTTGAATTCCCTGTGCCAGGCGCCTGCCACTGGGCAGGCAGGGTTTGGTTACAGGAGAATGTGGGTAAGGGCTTACCTACGTCCCCAGCCCTCTCTTCTCACCAGACACCGCCCGAAGGTGCGCCTGACCTGGGCCATGCCCTTCTGGGCTTCAGAATGTGGCTTCCCATCCCGCACTTACTTTCCTCCCGGTGAAGAGAGCCAGCTGAAGGAAGAGCGGGCTGGGGACACCAGACTTCTTGACTTCTCTGGAGAACACCATCTGCACGAACAGATGGCAAACGAGTCACAGGGCTAGAGGGGGACTCCGAGATCAAAAAGGGGGGCAACTGGAATACTTTCAACAATGGAGATCTTTAAAAAAAAAAGAAAGAAAGAAATCTTTAAAAACTAAGAAGAGAGGAATGATAAAGAAACGTGATGCCAGGGTCGAACCATGCGTGCCAGTGGCTGGCGATTCTTTGCCCTCTGACCCCGATAATGGTCACTGAGAGGCTCCCCGCCATGGATTCCCAGGGTCCCCAGAGCAGTGATGCCTGCCTGTGGGGCAGGCAGATTGCGCAGCACTGGGAACGGGCACACGCTCCTCGGTCTGCCCGCTGATGGGCGATCGCCAGCTCTGAGTGAAAACCCCCCCACCGCGGACAGCAAGCTTTCCCTCCCAGCAAGCTTTCCATGTGGCCACCGGCCAGCCGATCGGTGGCTTCTGTGTTCTGGGTGGAGAAGCTTGTGCACACGGCTAGATGCATCGCTGTGAGCGCTCTGCCAGATGGATACAAAGCATATACTTATGCTCGTGGTATATTTTACTGCCATGTTCCTTTACTTTTTTTTCTTCCCCTAATTCATTTGCTCTTTCAAGTAGATGAATAACACTTTTTAAAAAAATATATTTTATTGATTTTTCACAGAGAGGAAGTGAGAGGGATAGAAAATCAGAAACATCGATGAGAGAGAGACATCGATCAGCTGCCTCCTGCACACCCCACACTGGAGATGTGTCCGCAAGCAAGGTACATGCCCCCGACCGGAATCGAACCTGGGACCTTTCAGTCCACAGGCCATCGCTCTATCCACCAAGCCAAACCAGTCTCGGCGATGAATAACACTTTTACTTAATCATGTGGGAAAATAAATAAAATATGAGGCAAAAGTAGGTTTACAGTTGTAAGCATTCATTTCATTTCACATTTATTGAGGAGTTGCTTTGGGGCCAGGCCTACAGTGCTAAATGCTTTTATGCTTTAACTCCAAGAAGTATTTTTATACAAGAGGAAAGTGAACCTCAGAAAGGTGAAGTCATATGCCTACAGTCGCCCAGCTGGGAATGGCAGAATTGAATATCGGATTGAAGTCTACGGGACTCCTGAAATTAATCACAGTTCCTCTGCATCAGCACTTTTATCTTTCTATCAAAAACACGACTTCTTATCACTGGCAAAAATTAGGCTTCATGTTTTAAGGTAGACCGGGGGCGAGTGATTTGCTTTCTTAACTGAAGATCCTCCAGTATAGGAAAAAATCATGAATTCCGACGCCATCCAATTCCACTGGACCGCTCTTGCCTCCTTTGTAAATTGACTATAATGTCTCAGCTGCCTTCGGGGTGCATGGGAAGCACCTAGTTTCTAGTAGATGAAGAAGTGGAAAAAAAAGTTTTTCAAGTAATAAGCTTGGGATGTGTGTGTGTGTGTGTGTGTGTGTGTGTGTGTGTGTGTAGGGACAGTAACATGTAAAATGAGACCCGAGTGAAGATGTAGGGGTAACCTGCGAGTAGTGTGTGCAGAAGAACAGAAGGGAATTCCAGGTCAAGGGAACAGCATGTGTGAACAGTGAAAGTGGAGTGGAGGGGACAGTAGGTAAAAGAATTTCAGGGGGCTGCCGTATGCACTGTGCTTGGGAGCTATGAGAGGGAGTGTGTTAGGGAGGAAAGAAGGGCGCTTTAGGGTAAGATCTGGAAGTCTGGGCTTCAGGGCAAGGGAAGGCACTTCAGGTGAGTGTTTGATCAAACGTGCATTGCATTTACTCATCCATTTTATGACTTAGAGTACGATTTTAAATGTTTGCGTTTTTAGACTAATAGCATTTATCATTATACTGAAAATCTTCTGCTATGCTGATTTACAAATAACCAGTTGAGAAAATAACATATAAGCATTGTTATGGTATAATATTAAATTTTTCTCATTTCCAAAGGAAATCCGGGTGTACTTCCTGGCCTAAATTTCACAATATATTTCCCTAATATTTGGTCAATTTTGGCATTGGGAATCTTTATTTTAAAATATCATGTTACACTTTGACAGAAAAAGATGGTTGAGACACTTCAGTAATAAATAAATATGAAGCACTTAGAGACTTGGCATAAGTTCTTCAGAAATCAGCAACCTTTTCTGGAACATGTAACCCTTTTTTTCCTGAATGCTGACAAGTAGATGAATAACACTTTTATTTAATCATGTAGGAAAATAAAGTATGGGGCAAAATAGATTTACAGTTGTGAGAACACGAAAGTTTATTGTTGTATTATATATAAATTATTGTATTATTTTCCACATGAACAACTATAAACCTTCTCTTGCCCCACCTTATAAATTATTAAATTATAAATATTTTTCAATATTTAAACAGTGGCAGAGAAACATCCTGCAAAGTTCTTCTGATTGGAAATAATCTGTTACTATACCAAGAAAATATTTTAAGACCTATTTTAATAAAGTCAAGAAAGGTTCAGTGGTTGATAATCAGAAATTAGTGGGGAAATGGGTAATCAGCAGAAATAATAAGTATAATTCATATAGTTTTCTTGTGGCCAAAGGTGCTGTCTGTCAAAGAATTGCTGGAAACTCGGTATAAATTAGTAAAAGTGATTTTTCTTCATCACCTTAGGTGTTACATCTCCGTTTTATTAATGTATACTGACATGGATGGAGAAACATTGGCTAGATTTTCCAGGAAGACCTTCTCAACACACAGGAGGAGGAGGAGGAGGAAAAGGAGGAGGAGAAGGGGAAGGGGGAGGAGGGGGAGGGGTAGAGAGGGGGAGGGGAAGGAGGAATAGGAGGAGGGGGGAAAGTGAGAGGGAACAATCCACTTCTTCACCCACTTCGGGTACTCAGGGATCATCCCTCTACACTGATTAAGCTACATACTTAGAAACTGAGTACTTTTCTGGACTTAAGTCTCAATAAAAAGTTTTAGAAGCAAAGTATTTCAATAAAGAGTTAGAAAGCATGTGTCCTTCTGTAGATTTGGTGACCATATCCAAACGGGCCTCTGTAGAGTGTGCCTTTGACTTATGGGTGTGAATGGCAGAGGGCCTGTGCACTCTCTGTGACATCTCTGGAAGGTCGCGTTCTCCCTTAGCTGGGTGTCCCTTACACCTCATACATGTGTCCATTTGACTTGAAAAGAGGTATTTCACTCCAGAAATGGAACAAGCTCGTCAGTGTAAATTGTGTTTGTCTGATTCCAGCCTACTCTCACATTCATGTAAAGAAGAACAAGGAACAGACCAATATCCATGGAAGGTTGTTAGCATTTTGCTCGTCTACGACTCGTAGCTCTCAGCCAGGGCTCACACATCCACTGGGGCTGGGGCTGAGGCTTAATGAAATTCATGGAAGTATTTATTGTGTTTGACCAGTCCAGCACTTGAAAAAATTAGGACATTTGATTTCACTCATACGTGGGATAGAAAATTGGAACTCATAGGCACCGACAACAACAGTATGGTGGTTACCAAAGGGAAGAGTGTCAGAGGGCCAATAAAGGGTAAAGAAGGCCCAATATATGGTGACAGAAGACGATTTGACTTGGGGTGACGGGCATGCAGTGCAATATACACATCACATATCATAGAAGTGTACACTGGAAACCTATATGATCCTGTTAACCAGTTTCACCCCAATGAATTTCAGAAAAAAATAAAAACTTAGGACATTTCATTGTCAAATGTACACTTTCTAATTACCTTTTTTTTTTTAATCCAAAGATCAGAAGCACAAGCTGTTATTTTCCGCCTGGCTAAGCTGGAAATTGGCACCTTATTCAGAAAGGATATGCTTCCTCTAATTCAGTGGTTCTCAACCTTCCTAAGGCCGCGACCCCTGCATACAGTTCCTCATGTGGTGGTGACCCCAACCATGAAATTTTGCTACTGTTATGCATCGTGATGTAAATATCTGCATTTTCTGATGGTCTTAGGCGAACCCTGTGAAAGGGTCATTTGACCCCCAAAGGGGTTGCAACCCACAGGTTGAGAACCGCTGCTCTAATTTCAACACAATCTCCACCACTCCCTACTCTCCTATGTTGAGGCTACTCCATGTACTATAGACGCCATAAACTTGATACTCGAGGCATCTGAGTTTGGTGCCCTCAATCAGATTTACATATCTGATATCAGCACTTACTATATCCTATCACCCTCTGCAGTTTTCAGTGAATTAAAATATCAGTTGGTTTGCTTGGAACTGAATGTCAACTGCCACTTGCTTTCATTCAGCTTTTCACCGGGCATAAATCTTAGCAAACCTGCTTCCAACTCACAGTGCTCTGTCCATTTTACCTGTGAGCCCTGGCAGCGGTCACATGCTCTGGCTCTGGGCACACGCTCCATGCTGGCTGGAAAACCCTCCCAGCTACCTTCCATTTGGCAAAATCTTGCCCATCCTCCGTCACCTGCTGAGATCTCTCTTTCTGTGCAGTGACTGTTAATCTTCCAATCCTATTCCTATTTGGAGTTCTTATAACATAAATTATTTCTATCTAACACGTGTGCCCAATCATAAACATAAATCAGCATAATTTTTTATAATCCTAGCTAAAGTTTGTCAGAATTCCTATTCCACGAGAAACAATATTTCTGCATTGTTTCAGTTATTACATTCATACTAAGGGGTAAATGCCCTTGCTATTGTCATGCTGTTATTATGGAGGCTCAAAGAGGTTAAAAAAATGTATCGAAGGTTACCATGCTAATTGCTTCTCAGATCAGTTTGTCTGGTATCGAAGCGTTGATGTTAAGGTTCTCCAGGCCCACAAACACATCTTAATAATTTTATGAAATATATTCTCTGGGGCTTAGCAAGTGCTGTGCTGGATATAGGCACTCTATGGATTGATAATATTGATCAACTCCTTTATTGTCATTCAGATATAATTGTAAAATCATTGGCCAAGTTATGGTGAATTTGCAAATTTTAAGTTTGTACATTTATACACTCTCCAATTCAAAAATCTTGTATTTTCTTTAACATACTAAGAGTAGGCTAGTGAGAATCAGCAGACATTAGCTTATTGCATTGCATTTCTCTCCCAGATAATGTACATTTGGTAATGATGAATCTATTGCTTTTCCTGTCAGGAAAAGACAGTCTAATATGCTTTCATGTGGGGCAACGAATTGAGGAGGGCAGAAGGCTTTTGAGAAAACAAACAGAGCCAAGACTGGTTTGGCTTAGTGGATAGAGCATCGGCCTGCGGACTAAACGGTCCTAGGTTCCGTTCCAGTCAAGGACATGTACCTTGGTTGTGGGCACATACCCAGTGGGGAGTGTGCAAGAGACAGCTGATCGATGTTTCTCTCTCATCAATGTTTCTAGCTCTCTGTCTCTCTCCCTTCCTCTCTGTAAAAAAAAATCAATACTTTTTTTTTAAAAAAAAAAGAAAGAAAATAAAGAATCAGATGTGTCCCAGCAACTTCAAAACAGCTGCTCTAGAAAGAATGACTCCTTAGTGACATTATACGTAAGGTTACACCACAGATGCCTTAACCAATGCAAACTTGGAGTGTGAACATTATAACCCACAGGTAAGGCCGCACACCGGTGCTCTGAGGACAGTCTTTATTAATGGTTTTGTTCATAATTACCTGGCAGAAATATATCTTTACCGGGAGCTTGTTGTCCTGAAACATGCCTTGAAAGGCTTTGATGTTTATGGGTTGTATTACAACTCTTCAGCCATTTAATTACAGTGAGCCAACTCCTCAAGTCATGGTGTGTCTGATGGAGCTAAAATCCATTACCAGTCCCATTAGCAGAGGTGGGCTGGGGCCGCGCAGGATGTAGGCATCTGGTTCAGGGGCTGCGTGTTCAAGAGAGAGGCTGCTGAGGTGAACCAGAGAGTGCAGGCTGCCAGCCACACCTGCCTCCCTCCTCCCTGGCAGATGAGCCGCCTCTCTTACACATCCTCTCCAGAAAGGGAAATCTACCATCTCCCCCGGGGAGCCGTTTCATTATTTTATGGCCTTCACTATCAGCCAAGTCATCTTTCTCTTTAGCGTAAATCCTCCCTGTCCTTCAGGTGAGACTGGATGAGCGGGCGGGGCGCTCTGGTTGGTCCATCGCAGACAAGGCGAGCAGGGCTCAACGCTCCCCGGAGCCCGCCCTCCGCACGCAGAGATGCTATTCAAGCTCCCACAGCCATTTGTAAGCATTTAATTGGGTTTTAGACTCCATAACATATTCCTGAATTATGAAGCTGCTTTGGCCATGTTTTGTCTCCTGGAGAGAGAAAGAGAGAGAGAAAGAGAGAGAGAGAGAGAGGCAGGCCAGAAAGAGAGACCAGGATGGCAAGCTGGGGGAAGTATTCACAGTGCAACCGTTCTTTTTTTTTTTTTAATATATTTTATTGATTTTTTTACAGAGAAGAAGGGAAAGGGATAGAGAGCTAGAAACGTCAATGAGAGAGACATCAATCAGCCGCCTCCTGCACGCCTTCCACTGGGGACATGCCCGCAAGAAAGGTGCATGCCCTTGACCGGAATAGAACCTGGGACCCCTCAGTCCGCAGGCCGACGCTCTATCCACTGAGCAAACCGGTTTCGGAGCAGCTGTTCTTTACATGTGTTGTCCATCCTCTCATTCTCCCCACCCCCACTGCCACCTCCCCATCCTGCTCCCACCTCTCCTCTTGGATAAAGTACCATTTTTCCTGTAAGAAATGTTACATAACTTTTCCCTTCTGGTATTTTCTGGTATTTTCTGCTATCAGTTCTCACTCTTCATCCTGGCTCAGGTGTGTTTTTTTCCATCCTTGTTGTTAGTGATGTGCTGTCGAGGGACTGAGTGAAAAAGGTGAAGGGATTAAGCAAAAAAAAAAAAAAAGTCCCTTGTTTTCGACATGAATTTATGATCTCTTTGTGAGCCTCTTCTGTTTCTTTGTCAACTTTGTTTAAAGTGAGCCCCAGGTGTTTTTATTACGATGATTCATTTTATTCTGCCTCCATTCTTTATTTAGTCAACCAAGGTTTTTTTTTTCTCTCTCTCAGTATATCATCATCTAGATACAAAGTGATTTTTTTTTTTTACTCTCATGTTTTCAAACAACCCTGCATTACAGATATGCTCTCGGGGAAATTTTTCAAATATAATTTTCTAACCTAGCTTGAAATTTTCTGTGTGAATCAGACTTCCGTTTTAAAGAAGTCCCTGAGTTTAGTTTTTAGTAGCTCTGACCCACCTGTGGCCACCAACCGATTTCAGAACTCCATTCTAAACAGCTTAAGGCTTCTGAAGAAATGGAAATACTTCCCAGGCATCAAAACAAAGTTAGTTTTAATTGCTGTTTGCTGTGATTCTTAAGATTATGCTTCCATGCTATTCTGAATAAATAATTGTCTAGAGAGCAAGAGGGCCTTTGCATTATAATTTACCTGTTGGCTCAAGGTCAGCCAGCAAGAGGCAGAATGGAGAGCAGGGCCTGGGATAGCTGGTCTCCAAGGCCTTTGATCTCAATCTCTGTGTCTGTACACATGAGAGGCGGACATTCATTTATCAAACACCATGCTCACCACTGCCGGTGGTACATGTCTCACAGGATGAACATTCTTGTTCATGCTTCTTTGTCCTCTTCTGTGACTAAGTCCCCCGATAAACCCTAAAAGTAAAGTAACTGGCCAAGAAGTGAAAAGTTCTGATATCCAAATTACCCTTTATAAAGGTTGAACCAACTTAATATTCTTACCAGCCACTATGCAAACCCAGTTCATTAATATTCTCTTCAATTATTGCATTTGTGAAAAAAGAAAAAAATTTGCTAGGCAAAAAAAAAAAGTGGTACCCCATTGTTTTCATGAAAAGTGTAGGATGTAGCCTCAGCATACACAAGGTCACACCCTTTCAGATGAATTTAAGAATTACTATGAAATTTGAAAGTGTGAAATCTTGATCTCATCTCAGGATAGAGAAGATTGTCTAGATATAAAACAGTTTAGGAAATAAAAATGTAAATAATTGATAGTTTTGATGACAACAAAATAACAACAACAAAAACTATCAAATCCCTAAGGAGAAGAGAAACACTCATTAGACAAAAAACTGCTAAATACATGAAATAACAATTTACAATGGAAGAAATTGAAACTTTGCTTAAATCTAGAAAAACTTTCTAGTGATCATCGTTTTCAAAAAATTGAATCCACTCCTTTTCAGAAAGAGTTCCAAGTCACTGGAGAGTCAAGTTAGAACAGCAATTGTTGTGATCTTATGGCAGGAATTCAGTTATCAGAAAGATATTTGTGTATAAATGATATATGTGCATATCATTCATTCATCTTTTCTATCTTCAAAATACATAATCAAATGATGACATGTCCACCAATATTTTAATGGCACAGGAAATTTATTGAAGCACCTAATTTGCTCCAGCATGCTGACCACATTTTCATCCATGAAATGTGATCCTCTGCATTATCAAATGTTCTCATATATGAGCAAATGCTATGGCAAACAATAAACAAGTAGCAATGGAGGAGAATAAGCAGATAGGGAGAATTATCTTAACTGTTTTAAGAAAGAAAAGCAATATACAGTCATCATAGGAAGAGTAAAATGTAATAAAGCCAACAATATTCTCACTTTATATTTTAATCATTTATCTGTATATTCAATATACCTTTTATAAATGTTAATTATACTGCACTGCTTTCTAATATGCTCTTTTATCTACCAAAAATAAATAAATCCAGAACACTTTCTATGCTCCACCCCACACCTCTCAAAGTGTTTTCTTATTACATAATATGACTAAATCAAAATGCATTTAAATATCCCTGTATGTGATATATAGGGATATATCACAGTATAAAGTTTTACTAAGTATACTTTCCCAGTATAAAGTTTTACTAAGTATACTTCTATATAGTTTTGTATTATTTTGTTTTCACATTAACTTGTTGAAATTTTTTTATTGATTGATTTGCATGAAAGAGAGAAAGAGAGAGAGATATCAATGTTGTTCCACTTACTTGTGCATTCATTGGTTGATTCTTCTATGTGCCCTGACCAGGGATCAAACCCACAACCTTTGATGATGCTCTAACCAATTGAGCCATCCAACCAAGGCTCACATTGACTTCTTAAAGTGAAATTTTAGTAACAAAGATTGGTACATTTGGTAGGTTTTGATTAATGTTGCAAAATTGCTGTCTAGGAAGTTAGTACTAATTTAAAATAGTACCAGCAGCCTGTGTGAGAGGATCCACTTCTCTGCAGAATCTCTAGTACTAAAATATTATAATTTCTTTAAATTTTTGCTGATTAGATAAGCAGTAACCATCATAGCTTACTATGTATTTCTAATGAAAATTTATAGTTTTTAATTGTGGTAAGCAGTTTCCCATACATTTGGTGCCTATTTTATGTAAAATAATAATAATAATAATAATAACTTGTAAATACTAAAAATGCCATGGGTGAACTTAAATAGAAAGCCAGATAGTTCTCCACCAAAATGCAACTTGGAACCTGCAGTCTAGTGGTGGATCACTCACAAGTCCAAAGAACAGAGAGAAGGGTAGTTTTATAGTGGAAAGGGGAAGTTCTGAGGGGCTGTTGGAAACAAAAAGTCATTTGGAGGAAACTTGGAGTTTATGGTATAATGGTTTTTCATTGGCTGAGTTATAAAACCCTTCCATTGGCTGTGTGGTTGCTGGGCAAGGAGAAGATCCTCCCTCTTCCTGCTGGAATAATACAGTTGAAAAACAGCTTGCTCTTGGGCATGGAAATCGTATCTCTTCCTATTGGGAGTACTTGATGATGATAAGTTTAGGGTGTGAGAGCACCCCCCTACAGGCTCTCTCAACCCCAATTTATAAATTAGTTTTGATTATTCATCTTCATACTATTGAGATGGAAATCTTTTGCCATTAGACTTCGGAGTAGCAGAAAGGACAGAGACAGCATTGTTTGTGGATTTTGTTGGCATTCAAAGTACCAGTTGAGTTGCCAGCCTGTGACAGGAGACAGCTCTATGTAATTTATTTTTCGTGTTTCAAAAATAACAGCCACAGTAGCAACAATAAAACCTATTCTCCTTCCCTGGTTGAGGTTATCACACTTGCAACTATGGACACAGGGAAAGTATGCGTGAGGTCATGTTAGAGGCTGGGTCCGTGTTTACCACTGTACTTTTAGCAAATTACTTGGGCATGTATTTTCCTGAGAAATCTGATGCCCGCTGCTCAGGGACTGTGTGTGTGTGTGTGTGTGTGTGTGTGTTGCTTTAAAGGCCATCACAGTCCATGTAGGTCATCCTGAGAGCCATACTCCCACTAGAAGTGTTATGTCATTGGGCTGACATCCTGCGTCAATTTCTCCCTTTGTCCCTTTTGGCTTCTTCTCCCTTTATTCACAACTGATGATCCCTAATGAGCATCCTTTAGGGCCTACTTCTGGAAAATCGAATTTATGATAGACCCAGAGTCTACTAGGGATTCAAAAAATAGCAAATAAACAAATGTATGCACCTATGGTTTCAGACAGTGACCAGTATTATGAAGGAAATACAATTGATGAGACAGTGGCCAGCAGTGGAGGAGCTACAGAGAGGGTAAGGGCTTCTGAAGTGGTCAGTGATGTCCCGAGACTAAACTCAGAGGAAGGAGGCAGCTTGCTTAAGGTGGAGGAGACCTTCAGCCCTCAGCCCTCAGAGCCCAGGAATGAAATACTTCTAATTTCTTTGACAGCCTAATCAGAAAAATGTCGGATTTTAAATACATTTCTATAATATATTCCACCAGTCAGGGGCCCAACAGGAAACAGATGGCATATTGAAAAGGGGATAATTTGAGAAGAATATAATAAAAAGGCAATTCACAAAGAGACAGAACAGCTTTTTCCCTCCCAGAGATAGGATTAGAAAGTTGCCATTGGCTTCCTAGTATCCCAGACTTAAAGGGGCAGAGGAGCGAATGGTCAGGGGAACCTGGACACAAGTTCTATAGAAAGGGAACCTGGGGTCTCATTCTCCTTCCTCCCCCAAACTCCTGACCTGCTCCCCATTGGCCAAAGCCAGAGACCCAGAGAGAGAATGTTTGAAGACCCTACAGTCTAGTTTCTAGAGCTATAGACTTTGATGATTAAGGATGGAGGGTGGAGGTGGAGAGGCGAAATGAGACATCCAGTATATAGTTTATATTTTTAAATAACACTGGATGATATTTAAAAGAAATGACACCAGACCCATCTGAAGTTATAACCTCTGTCACTGACACTAGCTATAAATCACCATCTCTAAGCCACTTTTTTATACTTGTTAAAAAAATTACATTTTCTACTTGTTATAAAAATTACACTTTATTTGATTCACAAATTAAACTATTTTAAATATATTTTAATGAATGCAACAAAAATATCCAGCACACTATTTATTGTTTTAAATTGTGAACACACAAAACATTCATTGTTGAAATAACCAGTGTCCCAGCTCTGTGTCTTTCTAGTTGGTAAATTACTTTGGTTTAATAAAATCTCTTACAATGACCTGAAGTCAGATTTCTGTTGTTAGGCTATGAGTCAAAAAATAGAATGATTCCTTTTTCCTCAGGGACTCAGACTTCCTTCAAGACATACATAGAGAGAAGAGAGGATATTGTCATTGAGATAAAGGCAGGATTTGTGGATGATACCATTGGGGATGTAACTTGGGAAATTTTGGTGAATCAGGGGCTGACAGGAGGAGAATAATAAAGGCTTCGGTTGATATGGCCATGCCTATTAACATTTCTGATTGAAAACGAACGTATATGCTCATAAAGTGAGACTTCGTTAGATGCTGCATGTGATTGAAGAAAATGTCTTTCAGAATCCTTCCTGAATCTGTAGCAGAAGCCTGTCTAGCCCTTTAATAGTCACGGTATCTTCCCAGAGGATAAGATTCCAGAAAAGCAGAGTCACAGAAGGCCAAACAGCTGCAGAAGAGTACAAATAGCTCTCATCGGAAACCCACGATTTATCAAAGGGGACCGTGATTGCTAGCAATCTTACTTTTTTGGTGATTACAAGGTTGAGGCTGGTAGCGCATGTGACTCCATAGGAGGACTTGTGGAGAGCTTTTGCAAATAATTATGCGTGAGTGTCGGAGAATTAATTTAAGCAGGAGGCCTCTGTGGAGGTCAATCAAGAGCGCAGGCTGGAAGGAGAATGCTGAGGGAGACCTTCAGGCAGGGGCGAATCTGAAGTGGGGCTTCTTGGGGGGAGGCCTGTGTTTGCTTGTCTGGGGCAGGCTCATCTACATAATTGACGAGAGCAGGATGAACAGCTGTGAAGCACAGCATTTGCATGTGTGGATAAAACAAAATTACCAAATACGCAGGGTCATAGAACGTGTAATGTGTTTTCATAGGATTATAGAATTTTCGAGCTCATTTGGGATATAGGAAATGGGCCAGTCCAGAAGCTAAGTGACTTTATCAAGGTCAACTAGCTAGTTAGTCACAGCTCACTTGTTAAGGATGTGGACTCCAGTCAGACAACCCTAGATTCAAATCCCAACTCTAGCGCTCACTCTGTGACCCTTGAGAAAATCACTCTACCTTCCGGTGCCACAATGTTCTCATCTACAAAATGGAAATAGTAATAGGACCTAAAATGGGAATAATAATAGGACATTCTTCGTATTAAGTAAGATGATACATTTCAGTAACCGTAGATGGTGTCTAGAACTTAGTAAGTGGTTAATTAACATGAGGTATGTTATTATTGGCAAAAATAACAATTACTTAACTCCTACAGCAATATTCTACTTACTCTAGAGCAAGAAAGAGCGTATTACAAGAGGTATATAGGTGAGACATTAGTTTCCTGGTTAAAATGATTGTGAGACACTGAATAATGTTAGTTTTCTTGAGTTGTAAAAGCAATACACACACACACACACACACACACACACACACCTTTGGGAGAAGTGACTCAGATGTGCTCCTTAACAGTTTTCAAAATTTCAAGTTGTACTCTAATGCTCAAATTCAGTATTTGTATCTTTTCCCCTCCAGCTAAAATTTTCAATTAGTTTATTTTGCAGCTAGCAAAAAATATATATCAATATATGTTTTTGATATATGACCTTTTTAACATACTATTTTTTCTCTAGTAATGATGCCCACTAATGCTACAGGATTCCTTTGTTCATTGTAATTAGAATACGTTGTGATTTTATTTATTTTTAAAATATGTTTCTATTGATTCTTTAGAGAGAGGAAGCGAGAGGGAGAGAAAGAAACATCAGTGAAAGAGAGAGAAACTTCGATCAGAGGCCTCCTATACATCCCCCTATGCTATGGGGAGCATGAGATGATACTCAACCAGCTGAGCCACACTGACCAGGGCCCAGAATAAGTTGTGCTTTTAAGTAAAAGCACATTGTGGACAAAGTAAAAGCATGCTGAGAATTCCAGCAATGTGTTTTGAATATAGTTGGAGATGAGGCACCTGATATTCTTAGAAAACATAGAAAGTTATTGAAAAAACAGCTTTTTGGGGAATGTGAAGTGTTATCTAGATAAAGAATTCAAGCAAAGTTGAAGTTCCAAGTTACTTTCTTGTAATCTCTGGTTGACATTCTATCAAGTTTCTCACATGTGAAAACCCATGTTGAACATGAAGCACCTTCTGAAGAGTCTGCTGAAATGCCTGAAACATGTCTGTGGATCTTTTTTCCTGTTGGCTGAGGGGCAAAGGCATCTATTACTATTTATTAACTCTCTTTGGCCACATTTGAACTTTGGATGACATGGTAGCATCATCAAATCTCACATAATGACACCATTTAATATGGGGCATGTCTCTGGGACAAAATTCTGGCATAGCTGTTGTACGTTTCAATTTTATAGATGTCTTTAAGGGACGGTGTGAGGAA
Source organism: Lasiurus cinereus (assembly GCA_011751065.1). NCBI lineage: Eukaryota > Metazoa > Chordata > Mammalia > Chiroptera > Vespertilionidae > Lasiurus > Lasiurus cinereus. The sequence continues at coordinate 8,285,909 of JAAGEH010000434.1, forward strand.
TTTATAGCACAAGTCGGTTTTGGACAGCAGTGCCCAGTGGCTAAGGAATAAAGAGTTTATTCAAGGATTCCTCAACCCAGTCAGAATATTGGCCTTTTTCAAATAGTGTTTTATCATGCAACAGTATTTAGCTGCAAGGAAGACCCATTTCTATTTTTAAGCATGGAGGACCTGCCACTGATAAATGAGGTACTTTCTGGAGGCATCCTGGACTCTTTCCTTTGACGGGAAACAGAATCATCTCCCTGTGTCTCATAGTGGCCCTCACACTTAATCAGAATCCTGCAGAGTTAGTAGCTTCCCTTCAAAGACTCTTGTATTGGTGTCGCATAATTTAAGGCCCATTAGGGGTGTTTATCAGGATCCAGGAAGGCATATTCATGAAAAGCCCATTAAGTATTGTGGTTGCTCTGACTTATTCCTGGAGAAACTCACCCCTGTTATAAATCAGAAAGTCCCAAAGAATAGATTTGTGTGCTCCTCGCTGGGATTTTCCAAATAAGATTCATCGTAGGTAGCTTTCTTGTCTAAGCGTGATTTGACTTTCAAAGTTATTTGAGAATTTTTTAAATTTAATTAGGCAATTAATATAGAGAGAGTTGCTTCAGTGTCCTCTGTTTGAGAATGCTTACAACCATGACTTTTCTTTGTGTCATTATTAATTATTATTATTGCTATTTTAATCTTGGGTTAGTGACACATGCTAGGCGCCTGGCAAAGCACTTAAGATACAAACAGGACACAGTTCTGGTTCTTAGTCTCACAAAACACCTGGAAAAGATGCAGTTTTCTTATACATGTAGCAAGCAGTCGCATATCTGTATTTTGTCTTAAAATCTATTAACTAGAGCTCCATATACACATATGGCATATTTTTGCATGTTTATGTGTTCAGAAGCTATTTATATCATATTGTATAGCTCTGGTTTGCTTATAAGTCTGTGATTATTCTACATTTTGTTCATGTGTGCCGGTACATATGCATACTACCAAAGAACCACTAGTCAAAGAGTTATCACTATATCTACTCATTAGCAGGTAGTGATAACAAAAGTTACAGAACATGTTGTGAATTACAGATTCCTTCTACATTTAGCATTTCACAACAAATTTTGATGGCAAGTGTCTAATTCAGATGTTTCAGGGTAACCAAGTGTTAGAGAATACAAGTCACTTGTCCCAGGTCACTCTTATATGAGCAAGATTCCTAATGGGTTACTTTGGCCACAGGGTTTCTGCTTTAATCCAATAGGAGACACATATGCCCCATAAGCATCAACTAGTAAACATTTATATGTTTTCCAGCTTTGTGAAGTATATTACCACTTAAAAGATTCAAAGCCCTGGAGGAGTATGGGTGTTGTTGATGTGAGGAAAACACTTTCTTGTACTGTATTCTTCAAGCATGAGTGGAAACTTACTGCTTCTGTGGTATCATTAGTCGGTTTCTCTTTCTTGTTCACAACACTGGTTCACAGATGCTAACTGCCATGGATATGTACAGGAGAAAGTATGAACCACAACCTGTAGGAGTGATTGCAAACTTCACTGAGTTACACAGGCAGGCATCTGTTTATGGCTCCCCCCTTTTTTGTCACAGTAGTCCCCCCTATCTGTGGGGATGTGTTCTAAGACCCCCAGCGGATGCCTGAAACCACAGACAGTACTGAACCCTATAGATTCTGTTGTTGTTTTTTCCCCCTGTACATATATACCTTTTCACTTAAAGGAAGCACTTCCGGCTTCTCTTTGGCATATCTGAATTACTAGGGTGACTACTCTGGGGCCATTCTGAAGAAAAGGAAGGGAACCCGAACACAAGACAAGCACCACGATACCCTAACAACCCTGCTGCTAACCAAGATGGCAAGTAAGAGACTCACAGGTGGAAGCATCTCCAAGGTGGAGACACGGAACAAAGGGGAAATTCCCGTCCTGGCCAGGGCAGAGCAGAACAGCATGAGATAGCATTCTGCTGAGAACATCACACAGTTTAAATCTTACGGATAGTTTATTTCTGGAACTTTGCAATTAATTTTCAGGGCACAGTTGAATGCAGAAAGCCAAAGCGATAGGAAATGAAGCCGGAATTAAGTGGTCACTGCTGTATTTTCATCCTACAATGGAGGAGCTGGACTCTCACAGCTAACAGGAATCCCACAGACCCGGTCTACTTGGTTTACTGGTCTAAGTTCTGTCCAAGACCTTTTAATGGGAAAGGTCTAGCTATGGACTGTGTCTGCCTGCAACTTATTTCTCTGTTCCCAAAACGTAGCCGAGTGCCTCTCAGAATAGTCTGGCAAGTTTGGGCACATTCAACATCAATTTCTGCTCTTAGTTATCTTTAGCAAATATACTTTTTTAAAATGTCTTTTGTTAATCCTCACCCAAGGATATTTTTTCCATTTATTTTTGGAGTGGGAGGGAGGAAGGCAGAAAGGGAGAGAAAGAGAGAGAGAGAAACAGAGAGAGAGAGAGAAACAGAGAGAGGAAGAAACATTGATGTGAGAGAGAGAAACCTATTGGTTGACTCCCACATGCATCCTAACTGGGTGCTGGGGCCAAAACCTGCAACCCAGATATGTGCCCTTGACTAGGAATCAAACCCGCAACCCTTCTGTATACAGGCCAATGCTTTAAGCACTGATCTACAGCAGCCAGGGCAGCAGATATAAATTTTTAAAGGACCTATTATATGCCATTACTCTTCTATATTCTTTATATAAATTATTACATCAGTTCTTACATAAATCCTGTTAGGTGATTATTATTGTTATTAATTACATCCCCCCTTTTTAAGACATTAAAGGGACATATTCTTTTCTCTCTGATTAAATAATTAAAGAACCAACTGTTCTAAATAAAACTCAGGTTGCTTAGGAGATATTAACCCTCTTGATGTGAATCAGTCAGTGAGGCCGAATTAGAATTCAGACCTGTGTCTGTCGTGTTCTAAGGGTTTTTTTTATGACCTTACGCTGCCTCATTGTTCAGAAAACATATGTTGATAAATCGTTTAGGACTGTATGCTATTTGGCTCCATCTGCAGAGAGATTATGGAAGAATGATGACAGAGAAACATAAAGACATTAAAGGGACATATTCTTTTTTCTCTCTGATAAAATAATAAAAGAACCAACTGTGCTAAATAAATAACTCTCCCAGCCCATAGAAGAAAGCTCTCTAACAGGTCATCAGAATGTGAGATCACTCAGGCAGGACAGAGCAATCCGGGTGATAAATGGAAGGCTGATTGTGATTTGTATTAAAGCACTGGGAAAGTACTATTCTATGCACAGAAAGCTTACAAATGATGGGTCAAAGCCAAAGATGATTGAAAATTAGATTTCTGGGTCTGTAGAAAGGGAGGAGAAACCAGGTGAATGGAAGAACAATGTCTATGTTGGTACCCTTAAAACACCTGTGATGCTAAAATAAGAGTCCATGCACCCAAAAACACAACATTCTGGAGCCTGAAAAATGCCTGTCTATCAAACACTGCCGGGTGATTTTGTACATGTAGGTCATGGACCACACTTTGGGGGAATACTGATCTGATCCAGTCTCTTTGTTACAAATCAGCACGAGGTTCTAAGGGTAAATGGTTATCCAAAGTTTGCTGTACTCTCGTTCCATTAGAGTTTTGGCTAAATCTGTCTCCAACAGGCCCAGTTCTATCCTCTTGGATACTTGGATTTAATTTTTCCAATTCTTGCCACCGACCAGCTAACAGCATGTGTCCTTGCTCCTTCTCTTCTAGAATCACAACCACAGCTGCCTGCATGATGGACCTAAGGCGGTACCCACTGGATGAACAAAACTGCACCTTGGAAATTGAAAGCTGTAAGTTTTTTCTGGGAATCCAGCTAGACTGAACTCTGCTTCCGGTGCTAGAGGTTCTGCTAGCAACCTAAATGTGATGGAGGGAGGCGCTCCTAGTACCTGCCCTCCGACTGCTGCAATCCTCTTAGTCTTGTCCCCAAATCCCAGAGAGAGGTGTGAAGGGGAGAATAGTCTAGCAATAAGAGGAAGATGCTAAGAGCCTAGAAGAACAGCAAGGGCTGTGCTAGTCATGTAAAGCACAGTAATTTGGAACAAAGAGCTATAGCAGGCTTGGGACAGTAGCTGAAGGTGGCAGGGGGACACAAGGTACCCGGATGATTTTTGTCTCTCATAAGCATGATCACTTTTCAATTGCAAAAGATGGCCTTCTGGAATAGCTGAAACCTTCACAGAATGTGCATTAGTGAGACGTTGCTTTTCTCCAGGGACTATTTTCAGTGTCGAAATTTATTTCACATTCTTGCTGAAGGCCATCTGATGAGCAAGATGAGTGGGTACGTGTGGTTCTTCTTTCCTGCGCTGACCTGTTTTGCAGTATTGTTGCATTTCTAGGCCATAGCGTGTGTGTGTGTGTGTGTGTGTGTGTCCTTGAGGATTCAGTCACCTGGCCTGTGGAGTAGAATGTTGATGTCACAGCTCCAATTCAGAGGTCACGGAGGGAGGTCGTTGGCAGTGGAATAGGATTTTGAATCTCTTTTCTCTGTCAGCTCTTTGTACAGTATTCATAGCTCATCCCACCAAACTATTGGAAGCTGACAATTTTCTATCTAGCGTTCTAGATAATGAGCAAGCAGCCTGCTGTGCGGGTACTCTCAGCCCCCCTCAGAAGTTCTTGCTGTGACAGGCAGCGTGATTCTCCATCACGGCTCTGAGCAGAAATCCAGTATTTATGACATATTGTGGGCATTTTTTCGCCCATTTCAAAAACAATAACTTCCAGGGATAATTCCATTTACACACATTTTTTAAAGAACCCAATTTCATACTCATATTTCAAAATCACCATGCTTTTCACATTAGTTCTTTGCCATGTAGAATTGCTTAATAAAATTGCTCTGCAGGATTTTATGACTATTTTTATGTAAATACCTTTGGGATTAACTTTGCATTTTCATAACTAATAACACAGTTTAGAGTGCAGAATATTGTCTTTCAAAGTCCAAAATCTAGTTGTTGCCAATTGTTGATGTTAGGATAGTTTGAAAAAAAAAATGTGACTTTGTACCATTCATGAATTTTTACAGTAAGAGAATTGCTCGTGGTAGAATTTGTCTGGAATTTTAATAATCATTATTGTATGTCATCTGAGCCTTCTACAGCCTTCTTATCTGAAAGAACTAATGCCTGAAAGACACAGACAACACCCAATGTTGCGTGGAATTAAATTATAATTGTGACCTGAATATTGAAAAATTAATAATTCCTTAGACTTTTAGAAAGTTTAAATTTTATAAAGTGGCTTTTACATATCTCATTGCAGTTTACAGTTACCCTATTAAATGAGGTAGAATAGATTTTTTCCAGCTTTATTGAGATATAATTGACAACATTGTATGAGTATGTACCATGTGATGATTTGATATATATGTTTTGTGAAATGATTATCACAATAAGGTTAGTTAACACATCTATTACCTTATATGGTTACCTTGTTTTGATGTATGTGTGTGTGTGTGTGTGTGTGTATTTCAAAATCATCATGCTTTTCACATTAGATCTTTGCCATGTAGAACTGCTTAACAAAATTTCTCTAAAGATATATCTATCTATCTATATATCCATTCAATCAATCAATAGACAATTAGGTTGTTTCCATGCCTTGACTATCTTATATAATAAAAGCCTAATATGCAAATTGACCGACCAGTGGAACAACTGGTTGCTATGATGAGCACTGACCACCAGGAGGCAGATGCTCAACACAGGAGCTGCCACAGCCTGCAGGCCTCAGGCCAGCCAAGGTTGGGTACCAGCAGGGGAACCTTGATTGCCCTGCTGGTCACCCCACAGATCAGCCCTGATCACTGGCAAGGCCCTGGGACCCTACCCATGCACAGATTTTGTGCACCGGACCTCAGGTTGTAAATAATGCTGGGGTGAACACAGGGGTGCACATCTCTTTGAGAATAATTTTATTTCCTTCACATATGTACCCAAAAATAAGATTGCTGGATCATATAGTAATTCTATTTTTTTCCCTTCAATAATATTCCCATTTATTTTTTAAAGTCGCATCTTATTTTTTTTTAGTTTATCTTTATTGTTGAAAGTATTATAGATGTCCCCTTTTTTTCCTCATTTACGACTCCCCACACACACTCAACCCCTCCAGGTGTTCACCCCACTATTGTCTGTGTCCATGGCTTATGCATACATGCATGTAAGTTCTTTGGTTACTCTCGCCTCTCACCTACCCACCCACACTCACCTTCCCTCTGAGACTCGTCAGTCTGTTCCATGCTTCTGTGTTTCTGGATATATTTTGTTAATCAGTTTATTTTGTTCATTAGATTCCACATGTGAGTGAGATCATGTGATACCTGTCTTTCTCTGACTGGCTTATTTCGCGTAGCATAATACTCTCTAGGTCCCTTCGTGTAGTTCCATTTTTAATTTTGAGAATCCTGCATAATAACTGTACCAATTTACATTGCCACCAACATTGCACAAGATTCCTTTTTCTCCACACCCTTACCAATATTTGTTATCTCCTGTCTTTTTATGATAGCCATTCCTACAAGTATGAGGTGATATCTCATCATGGTTTATATTTGCATTTCCGTGATGATTAGTGATATTGAGCACCTTCTCCTGTACCTGTTGCCCATTTGTATGTCTCCTTTGGAAAAACATCTCATCAGTTTCTCTGCCTATTTTTAAATTGGGTTGTTTGTGGGGTTTTTTGTTTGTTTGTTTGTTTGTTTGTTTTGCTATTGGGTTATATGAGGTGATTATATATTTTGAATATGTGCTGCTTATCAGATACATTTTTTGCACATATTTTTCTGCCATTCCATATGTTGCCTCTTCATTCTGTTAATGGCTTCCCTTGCTGTATGGACACGTTTTAGTCTGATATAGCCCTGCTTGTTTATTTTGCTAACTTGTGCTTTTGGTGTTACATCCAGAATATCATTACCAAGACTGATGTTTTCACTATGTTTTCTTCAGGAATTTTACAGTTTGGGGTTTTACATTGGAATCTTTCATTCCTTTCAAGTCAGTTTTGGTGAGGGGTTTAAGATAGGTTTCTAATATAATTATTTTGCATGTGAATATCCAGTTTTCCCTGTACCATTTATTGAGAAGACTAACTTTTCTCCATTCAGTATTCTTGGCTCCCTTTTCAAATCTTATTTGGCCACGTATGCGAGGGTTTATTTCTGAGCTCTCAGTTCTGTTTCATTGGTCTATATGTCTGAATTTTTGAGAATTTTCCTTTTGTGGCTTAACATATGGCTGACTCTAGAAAATGTTCCATGTGTGCTTGAGAAGGATGTTTATTCTATTGCTGTTGGATAAGATATTCTGTATATGTCTGTTAAATCTGTGTGCTCCATAGCAGTGATTTTTTAAAATATATCTTTATTGATTTCAGAGAGGAAGGGAGAGGGATGGAGAGTTAGAAACATCAATGAGAGAGAAACATCAATCAGCTGCCTCCTGCACACCCCCTAATGGGGATGTGCCCTCAACCAGAGTACAGGCCCTTGACCAGAATCAAACCTGGGATCCTTCAGTACTCAGGCCAATGCTCTATCCACTGAGCCAAACTGGTCAGGGATATAGCAGTGATTTTTAACCAGTGTGACATGGCTATTTAGTCAGGGGTACTAACTTCTTTCCCTGAGATTGTCAAATAAAAGAATGACAACAGCCAACACAGCAATAGCAATTCAGTGTGAATGGGTCAAAATTATACCTTTTTGTTGTTGTTAGATTAGCAAAAAAATATATTTTTTGGTGTACCACAGAATTTTAGTAATTAGCTTATGTGTGTCAGGAGATGAAAAAGGTTGAAAATCTTCGGTCTATAGTGTTGTTCAAATCTGCTGTTCCTTATTGATTCTCTGTCCAGATGATTTATTCATTGTTGGTAGTGGGGTATTAAAGTTCTTAACTATTATTGTATTGCTGTTTATTTCTCCTTTTAGTTCTGTTAGTATTTGCTTTACATATTTAGGTGTTCCAGTATGGTGCATAAATACTTATGATAGTTGTAGCTTCTTGATGAATTGACCCCTCTATTATTATATAATGACCTTTTTTTTGTCTCCTATAAGCATTTATAGCTTAAAGTCTATAGGGTAGATATTAATATTCCTGTCTTTATAGGGAAACAGACACAAAGGGGGAAAGCGATACGTCTAAGAACATGCAACCATGAGTAGTGCAGTGCTCTGAGCTAATGCAGGGATTGATAGCTCATTTATCTCAGTAAAGCCATTGATTCCGGAGAGATCAGGTTAACAGGAAGATCGCTGTTCTAAAAATCAGGAAAATAGACTGTCCTTACCAAAAATATGGGGCTTATTCATATTTATTTAAGCAGCAAATCATTGTTCTGGATAATGAAATATGGTATATTAATAATATATGTGATATCTAGGCCCTGTTATTGTAAGCAGGTAGTACACTAACTAAACATATTGAAATTAGGATCTGATTCTTTAAACAACCACCTCTGAGGTTGATCCCTGATATTCTACCATACTCATTTTTTCTTTTCTGTTAAGTAAACTCTGGGAATTCATTCATTCTTTTTCTTACTCCATCTCATCTCCTCTCCCTTTTTCTCCTCATGTCTACTTATTTCTCTTCTTCTCTCCCCCTTTCCCTCCCTTTCTTTCTCCTCTCAAATACATTTGATCCTAATAGTGGCATTTCTCAGTCCTTATCACCTTGTCTTCTTATCAACAATTAGTGTATTGGTTTTATTTTAGAGAGGATAATATAACTTCATACAGAGCAGCTGGGAGTGGGGAAATATTGACCTGAGTTCATTGTTCATTTATTCATGCATTGGCTCACTCAAGAATTTACTCATTTATTAAATATTTATTGAACTCTAGTTATTTGCAAGGCATCGTAATACACTCTAAAAATATAATAGTGTACAAATGTAGACAGTAGCCCAGCCTTTATTATGCTGAGGGAGATAGGTTTTATTTAAATAGATACACGTAAGACTGTAAAATCCCTTTAGTGAAAGTGCTACCAAGATGAGAATTTAGTTTAGTACGATTTTAAAGACTAGAGTAAATCTTGAAATAAAGTGCCGATGATTCTAGAAAGGCAGTGAACTGCTTATTTCAAAATTTCTTAGGCCCAGCTGGCATGGCTCAGTGGTTGAACTTCGACCTCTAAACCAGAGGTCATGTTTCAACTTCAGGTCAGGGCACATGCCTGGGTTTTGGGTTCGATCTCCAGTGTGGAGCATGCAGAAAAGAGCCAATCAATGATTCTCTCATCATTGATGTTTCTATCTCACTCTTCCCCTCCCTTCCTCTCTGAAATCAATAAAAATATATTGTTGTTTTTTATTTTTGAAAAAAAAAAACAATATCAAACCTTTTCTTAGATTTAGAGGAATGGAGAAGTTCTTTTTAGAATCAGCAGGATTTTGCTGAACTAAATGGACCCTTGATAATATGTGTCACTATGTAGGAAATGAAACTTATATACTACACCCTTGTATATATCTTGTCTATATCTTTCTCTGAATCTTTCAGTCAGATTGGAAAAGGGATGCTGGCATACTCACCTATATTTCCAGGGAAATATCACCCTCAAAGTACCAATAACAACAAAGTTATATGCTAGCCTATACAAGGTTCTTTAGAATATTCTTGCTATGTAGGGATAAGCTTAAGTCTTTTAAAGAAATAATGAATTGTCCCAGGTGTGCCTTTGAGTACTAGTACTTAGGAGTATTAAAAAGCGCCTAATACTGTTAGGTGAAGTCAGATATTTGTCTCTTTTTAAAAATATATAAAGTTCAAACCATGTCGAGGAAACAACCTTCCATCCTATGGTAAGGTTACTTAGCAGGCTCCATCCAGAAGTGAAGAGAGGGGTGCAGGGAGTATTACAGATCTTTGAAATGGGAATAGTTGGGGGACTACACTGGGGGAGAGTGAGCCAGATCAGTCACCTAATATCAATATCAGCTATTGATGTGAGGGACCCCTCTCCCTCCTCAGAAGAGACAGGCTGTTTTAGATGGCATTGAATTCCTCTCGGGATGTGGAATATAAAATGGTCTTACCTGGATCCATTAACAGGCTTTTCGTGTTACTAAGCCTCCAAAGACTCCTGTTTCCCATTTATTTGTGTGTTTTACCTCAGCCAATGGCTGGATGAGTTGGACTGGAGAGCCTTGGTGTGTCAGAATCAGACAGAGCTCTCATTCTCAGCGTTGTTGGTTTTCACGCTCAATGTCAGCCTTAATGCAATCTACACTGAATCAGAGGGGGAGAACTTTCTCTGTAACTCTCTCATAGGCAACCTCTCAGGGCTATGCCAAGTGTCCCTGAGGCAGAAAGTCAACCTCAACCGTCTCCTTTCAGCATTCCTTCTAGATCCTTCTAGATCCTTTAAAAACCACCCTATTGCCAAACGGGTTTGGCTCAGTTGATAGGGTGTTGGCCTGTGGCCTGAAAGGTCCCCAGGTTCAATTCCGGTCAAGGGCATGTACCTTGGTTGCGGACACATCCCTAGTGGGGGGTGTGCAGGAGGTGGCTGATCGATGTTTCTCTCTTCTCGATGTTTCTAGCTCTCTATCCCTCTCCCTTCCTCTCTGTAAAAATTCAATAATATGTGTGTGTGTGTGTGTGTGTGTGTGTGTGTGTACACACACCCTACCACTGCCCTTTGTGTCAGCATCCAAAACCAGCTCTGGCTGGCCTCTTACAGTCACTGATTATAGGATTGACATTGCAAAAGTCACCATATGTAACTGAGCCTCAGTTTCCCCAAAGGGATAATTATATGTATCACACAGAGTTGTTATGAAGATTAAATGAACTAATATGATCTAATATAGATTAAGAATTGGTTGTAACATGGCAGATATCTAATAAACAGTAACTTCGGTAGTTTATAATTATTACTATAACATTTTTTTATTATTATTTTACTGCCACAGATTTGCTCTAATGATGAGCTTAGGATATCGAGCCAAGAAGAGTCCCAAAGCACAGCCTTGCCCTTCCCAACCTTTGCAGATCTTATTTCAGACCTTGCATTTACATTCCAATTAAGCCTCATTATCTCTAGGGCTATCTACTTGTGGTGCCTACAGTAGTAGTTGCTATTAATTTTTTTTACTTCAGCCAAAGGGAAAATAATTAATAGCTAGCTTCAAAATTCAAAGAGGAGTATTTAAAAGCAAGCTCTTTGACATCTGTTCTTGGGTGAAGTGAAAGGACAGTCCATTTGGGGTTTTGCTAGCATTTAAACCGATCACCTGCTGATGATCTAAAGCTTCTCTGGCCAGTGTAGCAGACAGAGGGCCCTGGTGGGGGGTTGGGGGGTGGTGAGCGTGTGTTGGCACTGGCATCTCTTCTAGAATCTCTTCTAGAGAGATTCGCCATGCTTTAGAAAGCAGAAAATAGGCATGTGCTGTTGTCTTACATAATTCATATTTTGATGTCATATAAAAACAACTTAAATTACTGATAGATTCAAGGCTCAATTTTCTTCTCCACAATTTCATCCCAAACAATTCTTATTAAAGAGGTCAAAATGGATTGATACATTTAAGCAACTGGGAGGTATCGACAAAATTTACTATGGCACCTGGTTAATATATTTCAAATGCAGTTTGTGATGTGGATTAGTCAATATGCTAATAGATAGACATACAGTATTTTTAAAAAACCTAGAGGAAACGAGAGTGTATTGTGCTCCTTTACTCCCAAAGGGAAAATTGAAGGCACCTCAGAGTATGTGCATAGATTTAAAATTCTTACCCCAGAGGAAGGGAGTAATCAGCTCCAGTTTGAGCTAGTGTGATCTAGTGGATGGGAGGACATTCATTTACTCTGAGTATCTGTTTAGTATGTGTTGCTCGCCGAAACTGGTTTGGCTCAGTGGATAGAGCATCAGCCTGCGGACTGAAAGGTCCCAGATTCAATTCCAGTCAAGGGCATGTATCTTGGTTTCTGGCACATCCCCAGTCGGAGGTGTGCAGGAGGCAGCTGATCCATGTTTCTCTCTCATTAATGTTTCTAACTCTCTATCACTCTCCCTTTCTCTCTGTAAAAAATCAATAAAATATATTTAAAAAATATATATGTGTTGCTAATGCTAACCAAACAGGTCACTTAGCTTTTCAAGCTATAGTTTCTTCTCTCTGCAGTGTTATGCTACCTGAGGTTACGTGATAATCAAGACAGAAATGTGTGTGCAATGCTTGCTACCAATATTTCCATACGTAGCAGCTGTTATCATTATAGCATTATCCATCAGACCTGGGACAGTGTGCACAATTGGAGTCACAACATTTTTAGAGGGATATTGAGCCATCAGAAGACCAAAATGTAAACAATGCATACACCATGGACTTTGAAGAAGCAGTAAAAGAAATGAGTGGGCAAAAGGGTGCGTTTTCTTTGGGGAAGGGAGACTTCGGGAGGCAGGGTGATAATATTTAACGGATAGCCATTTTCAAATAACTACAGAATTTCCTCTTAAGGGAGCAGACTGAGTCTGCCCTGAGGGCAAAACTAGACTAATGGTAGAAGATGCCAAAAGACAATTTAGGGCTGAACTTTTTTTTTTTTTTTTTTAAGTCTTGGCAATTACAGCTGGTGAAAATCCTGTGGGTGGCTGTATACTCTAAAGGCATTTTCTGGGAACAAAGGAATTCTTGCACTGGGCACAGGATGAGATTATATGAATTCTAAGGAGCTCTGGCTTCATGCAAAAATGTGTCGGTCTTTAGTTAAAAGATGATTAGCCAAGCACTGGTTTAGACGAAGATGATCCCATATGCGTAAGCCTCTGGGAGCAATGCTCTGAAAGAGGAAAAATCACATCCCCGCTGAGATTTTACTTAGAACACTGTGTGTTCCTGGTGGCCTATTGCTACTTCCATAGCCATCTTTCTTTTCTCAGATGTTCCTGACAGGAGTCCATGGTACGGTTATGTCTGTGAAAAATAAGGCTGAAGCCCCCCCCCCCCCATATTCCTGGGTTTCTAAAAATCTAGAACCCCAGGGAGGCGTCTGATGCCCTTCAGGCTTTCAGCCTCATCACATCAGAAGAGAAGGTGCCGGGCCTGTGCAGGTGGTGGTGATAAACAGAGAAATCACCAGTGCTTCAGGTGATCCTTGAATCCTTTCACGTTAGAAAAATCTGCCCGTGACATTGCCATGGAGCTTAGTCATAATTATTTATGGAAGGGAAAGCAGAGAACACTGCAAATGCTTTTTTTGTGTCACTGCATACAAATGGAATTTGCATAGTTGGCCTGTTTTGATATTTTCATAAATTGCATCGAGGGTGGAAGTGAGATGGTTTGCTCCCCGTCCTTGCTGTGTGTAGATACCTTGTTGGGACCTGACTTCATTAGCTATTATTAGTTCCTCATAACCATAGAGAAGTGCCAGAAATTGTATTTAGAATCTCTGGCACCTCGTGCAGATATTATTTGTGACCTTCACATATCTCTGGACTTTCAAGACTTCTGTCCTTTTAACTCTTCCATCATTAGAAAGCAACTTAGTTATAAAGGATTTATCTTGATACTGAGTGTGAAAAATGAAAAAAAATGAACTCTACAGATTCCTCAGTGAAAAACAATCATTTTTTTTTAATTCACATTTTCTAAAGTTTCTCTTCTATAGTCTTTATTTTCTCTTTGTGCAATCCCCCACTAGACAGATCTTCCACATCTACCTACCATGGCTCTGAACTGAAACTTGTAGATTTGTATCTTCCAGTTTAGTGATATTTATTTACTCTAAAAACTATTACTAGTGTTATATGTTAGCAGTCTTGATTTAAATTTCTTACTTTTTATTGCTTATTTTCAATAGTCATTTGTTCATAGTCATAAAAGATACCAATTTATTTTTATTGAAAAGCTATCAATTTAAGTTTTTGTACACGTATTTTCCTACGCTGTCTTTCCACTTCCTTTTATATGTTTATTGTGGCCTTTCTTTTTCATGCTAATGATTTTCTTTATATGTCTACTGACCTTGGTAGTCAAATTATAGCTATAAAAATAAAAGGGTAACATGCTAATTAGACTGGACGTCATTCCGACCGTCCTTCCTGATAAAGCTGGGGCTGGAGGGAAGCATCCTGGGTCCCGGGTGCCTGTAAGCAGCCCCAGGGAAGACAGATCGAGTTCTGGGTGCCTCTGGAGGGAAGCCAGTGTCAGAGGGAAGCCGGTGCTGGCAGCCCAGGAAAGGAAGGCCTACTCTTGCCTGAATTTTCATGCATTGGGCCTCTAGTTTGTACCTAAAGAGCTAGTTGGACCTGAACATGTTACTGATGTAGGTTCTCTGACCTGACATGGGTTTCCTCGGCACTTCTCTATGATGGTGACTGTTTCCATAGCCGCCGTCTTCTTTGAATGGGGTGCAGCAGGAGGAGAGGTGGGCATGCCAATCAGGCAGCCGCCCCCTTTAGAAGAGCAGGCCGGGCCCCCCTTCAGAGGTACCAAGGCTCCTCTGAGGTTTAGGTTCCTCAGATTATTTCACTCTTTCCCCCTGGAAGGAATAGATGGAACTACAACTTACCTTCCCCCTTTCCTTTGTAGAGGTGCCCAACACTATCTTGGGCTCTCTTCTGACTCTCTCTGTCCAGCCCAATATCAAATCTAGGAACCCAGGCAGCACCCACTTTGTTCAAGGAGCCTCCTTTCAGCATTATTTTGGGTAAAGTGTAGAAGGAAGAGGAGTGGTCTAAAAGAAAAAGAATTCAATACTTAAGGAGCTGCAGAAGTATTGTATACCCCATGGATCAGCCTTTGAACTAGTAAGATCACCACACAGGATTATCTATTTTATAATATGTCAACATCTGACACAGAACTGTTTTCTTCTCTTGAATGCCATTGATTGTAAGATTCATAATAAGAAAGAAAAAACTGAGCCCGGTCTTCTCTTGGTTAGATATATCTTGATTTCAAAAATACAAAAATGTAAAAGGAACCTAACGTGCATTAAACTTGAAGAAGTATAGTTATTTTCTTCATTGAAAAGGAACCATTATTTTATTATTCCTAAGTGGGCGAACCAAAAAGAAGCACGCTTTATAGTATCAAATTAGTATCTCCCAGTTTCACAGGTGAACATCTGCCTGCTCTCTCAGTTTATTGCCCCTAATGGCACTGTTACGCTGTTTCTGACTTGGCATACAGAGTGAAGCCAATTAGGAAGTGAGCGTGTGCCATAGTAAGCACTGGCCCAAAGAATAGGGGTAGACTGGGTGATCCTGGCAGTGATCAAGACTTCCACTTGAATCAACAGATACCTTCGGAATCTAGAGTTGTTGATACAGAGAATTTGGAGAGAAATCTTTTAGCGGTAGACTCAATCGTTTATTGGGTTTTTTGCCCTGTATCATTGAAAAGACATTGGTATAATGACTATGCAAACCCCCCGGGTACATTGAATGCACTGGCTTCCATCCCTCACCGGTTTAAGCTGACATGGCAATTTCATGAGCCCAGCGCCCAAGAACTGCTCGCCCCTCTGACCATGTGGTGAGCACAGCTGTGAAGCTCAGAGATGTGCTGGCACAGGCTCGGCTGGCAGTGAACAGCAAGGAGCAGTTACAAGGAAACTGGTTCCCATACGGCTTCTTTGAGGTACAGCACTTTTTTACAGACTAAATGAGGGCTTAAGTTCTGGAGAACTTGGGGTGTTGGGTGAGGCTCTGCTCAAAACCTCTCACATTGTGTCTGTTGGCCTTTCTGAGGATGATGCCTACCATCTTTTTCTCTTGCTTTGAAATTGTCCAGGAGAGTTCAAAATGCAGTTTAAGTGCCCACTGTATTATTATACATTTGTCTATGGCCAACTTCCTGGGGGTTGGGGGGTGGGGGGTGGAGGGTAGAGGGTAAGAGGATGGGGAAACCAACTTGTTCACTTGGTTTTCCTTTGGGCTCAGGAATCGTGCCAATGCCATCATCCTGCAAACACTGTCTCTTCCCGGCTGGGCTTCATTTTATTCTCTGTCCTAATTAAGTGGAAATGCCACACTGTGGCTCTTTTAGCATTTTTACTGATGGATGGAGAGCATTCGGGAAACCTGATGTGAACATCCTAAGCCCGAGGTGTAAATACACCCACAGACCTTCCCTGAAGCCTTTTCTGGAGCCCGAGTGGTTTTGGTCTGACAGTTACCGCCCAGTGAGTTGCAGCTCAGACTGATTTTTCTCCGACTGTGAACCTGGCTCTCTATGTTGTTGCCACTTGAAAATACTTCCTTTCAGGATGCTTTCAGTACTGCTGGTTCCTTTTTGCTAATCCAATACCTCCTTCTTTGTGGTGGCCTCCAGAGCCTACCTACCATCTACCCCTGCTCAACCCTCCGTTGTGGCCAGTATCATGCTTATTATATTTATTGTCATGTAATAATAGTCACTCCCATTGATGAAATTCTTACTTTGTGCCAGGCATTGTGCTCTGTATTTAGAGACATGTTCTCACCTAACTCTCCCCGATGGCGGCTACTAATACCGCTTCTGCTACAAGTGAGGACGTGATGCCCTGGAGAAGTTGTGTAACATACAAAAGGCCCCAAGGTTAGCAAGTGAATGTCCAGTTGAACAAAACAGAATCCAATGTTGCTAGTTTAAGCAGAAGGAGACTTATTTGGTTTGCATAATTCTTGGGAAGACTGAAGAAATGGTC
Organism: Lasiurus cinereus; assembly: GCA_011751065.1. Classification (NCBI taxonomy): domain Eukaryota; kingdom Metazoa; phylum Chordata; class Mammalia; order Chiroptera; family Vespertilionidae; genus Lasiurus; species Lasiurus cinereus. The sequence goes on from JAAGEH010000434.1 coordinate 8,302,627, forward strand.
TCTAGGCTGAGTGTTTCTTATTTTTACTTATTTATTTTAAAAACTTCTTTATTTTTATTGATTTTTTTTTATAGAGAGAAAGGGAGAGGGATAGAGAATTATAAACATCGATGGGAGAAAACATCAATCAGCTGCCTCCTGCATACCTCCTATTGGGGGATGTGCCCGCAACCAAGGTATATGCCCTCGACCGGAATCGAACCTGAGACCCTTCAGTCTGCAGGCCAATGCTCTATCCACTGAGCCAAACCGGATAGGGCTAGGCTGAGTTTTTAGATGTGACTCTTACAGTCACAGCCTAGGCTTGTATTGGCAAGGTGCTCTCTGCTCCTGCCAGCTATGGTGTCTGCCTGCTGAATCGAGGGGCCACTGGTGTAGCTGCTACAGCAAAACCACCCTGCTTCTCAGGCAGTCAGTACCCATAAAATGATGTTTTGTGCCTTATCTCTCTCTCCACTCAATTCAGTTCTGATTTAAAGTCTCCAGCAAGTGCATCTGACTGGCAGAGCCTGGATCACATTCAGAACCAGAGACAAGAGTGAGAAGGCAGTAAGTCAGGGCCCAGTATAGAACAGAGTGGCCGAGCTGAGATTGGAACCTAGATCAGTCTGATTGTAGAACCCAGGTCTCTAACCATTAACGCATATTGTTTCCTTGTTTATAACTCTAATGTAAAATTAATTATTCCTCTTTGTATTATAAACAGGATATTTCTAGTGATCTGCATTTATTAAATCCTTATCTACTGATGCTGGCAATTCAGATATGCCAAAGATAATCCATAGTATCTTTCCTTTATGGAAAATAGTGAAAGTTCTTGACTTAATAAGGAGTAAAAAAATGTGTATGCTGAAATTGCTAAGATAGGGTAGGAACAGACCTATCCATAACATTGTGAAGAAGGCAAAAGAAATTCATGCTACATGAATGACCACATTCACATAACTTGTATTACAGTATCCTATCTAATAAAGAGCGAATATGCTAATTGGCCCTCACTCCATCGCAAAGATGGCGACACCCACTGCCAATATAGAGGGAATATGCTAATTGACTGCCCTGCCCTCAAAGATGGCAGCACCCGCAGCCACGAGATGGCAGCACCTAGTCCCCTCAGCCCTGCCAGAGTGGCAGGCATGCAGCAAGGCCAGGCCCACCCCTAGGCCTGTCTCCAGAGTCCCCTAGTCTTCTCAGCCCGCCAGCCATCCAGGGCCACCCAAGGCACAGGTAACCAGGATCAGCTGAGGCTTGCACTGCTGGCAATGGCAGCAGCAGAGGTGCGATGGGGACATTGTCTTCCCCTGATCGCTGGGTCACCTCTCACCCCTCAGGGCTCCCAGACTGTGAAAGGGGTCAGGCAGGGCTAACAGACCCCCCTCCAGTGTATGAATTTTCATGCACCAGGCCTCTAGTAGTGTTATAATTGTTTTATCTGATTATTAGTTATTTTACAGTGACTAATTTATAAGTTAAACTTTATTACAGGGATATCTGTGTAGGAAAATAATATTATATTCAGACATCCACAGGGGGTCTTGGAACATATCCCCTATGGATGAGGGTAATTATTGCATCAGGAGAATTGATGCTACAGTCAAATGAACATTAATTGTGGGCAGTCCCTTTTATGTCCTGTGTGATTCAGGGCTCCTGGTTCAGAGTTAGGGTTCTGGAGGAGGCCACATGCAAATGAAAAGAGAGATTAGAAAGGCATTAATTTGGCGATATTGGGGGGGGAGGTGGAAGTTTTCCTCTAGTGCAGCGGTTCTCAACCTGTGGGTCGTGACCCCTTTGGGGGTCCATCGACCCCATCACAGGGGTCACCTAAGACCATCAGAAAACATAGATATTTATATTACGATTCACAACAGTAGCAAAATTACTGTTAGGAAGTAGCAAAGAAAATAATTTTATGGTTGGGGGTCACTACAAATGAGGAACTGTATTAAAGGGTTCTGGCATTAGGAAGGTTGAGAACCACTGCTCTAGTGGAAAGGACTACTCTTTGCACTGGCCTTTTTTTTCTCCCTTTTATTAAGACTATGGGATACACCCATGACCTTTAGGCAAGAAATTACAAGAAAAGAAGTTTATATGAAACAAACAGGTAGAGGCTGCTTCAGCTAACAATGTTTCAACTAAACTGAGTGCTTAGCTCTGACCTTTCAGAGCAATTAAGGTTGATAGCCTTCTGGTCTCCTGCCCACATTTTTCTATTAGTGAGACAATGTTTGGTTTCGGGCAATTAATGGTGGAATTGGGCATTGCGTTGTTAAGCTGTTTTAAAGTAGGAAGTTCTTCTAGTCCCTTTTGGTCCCTGTAAGTAAGGGAGTGTTTATTCTCTGTTGGTATGTGCATCTTAATATCATAATATCCACAAGTGCATCAAGAATCTCTTAAACTGTCACCAGGTGGCTTAGTTGTTTGGAGCATCATCACATACACCAAATGGTTGTGGGTTCAATTTCCAGTCGGGGCACATGCCTGGATTGCAGGTTTGATCCCTGGTCAAGTTGTATATGGAGAGGCAATTAATCGTTATTTCTCTCTTACATTGATAGTTCTCTCTCTCTATTCCTTCCTCTCTCTCTTGAAAATCTATAAAAGCATATCCTTGGATAAGGATTTAAAAAAAAATAGAAGCTCTTAAATCATTGCTAGTCACTTTGCTTATCAGAATTTTTTTTTGCCAAAACTGGTTTGGCTCAGCGGATAGAGCATCAGTCTGCGGACTAAAAGGTCCCAGGTTCGATTCCGGTCAAGGGCATGTGCCTTGGTTGCGGGCACATCCTCAGTAGTGGGTGTGCAAGAGGCAGCTGATCGATGTCTCTCTCTCATCGATGTTTCTAACTCTCAATCCTTCTCCCTTCCTCTCTGTAAAAAAATCAATAAAATATTTTTTAAAGAATTTTTTTTCTGCTAAGCTGGATTTTTAAAAATTTATTTCTCACTAGAAAAGTCACTCTTACTATTAGATTAATTGATTTTGAATGCCCCTTTTTATTCCTTTTAGAAATAAATATTTATCATGGATATATATTCAGGAGCATTTTGTTTGTACTTAAACCTCTGACCTAAAGTACTTCTTTAGTCTAAACTTAATTAAATTTGCTGCCATGTGGTAAGGGTTGTGGACAAAAATGGGAAAAATACATTAAGGATAAGCTGGCCTTGAGTTGAGTAATTCTGGCTGTTCTGAATCATAATTGTATCAGAACCACTTAATGTATGAGCAGAAGAATATTATAAATTACTTACATAGGCAAAAAAACTTTATCTTTCTAGGGCTCTAAGGGAAAAAGGAAAGAAAAGAAAAGTCAGACTTACTGGCTATAATTTTCGGTTTGCAAAGATCCATTAGTGGACTGTTCCTTAAAGTTTGGCAAAATTACCCTTTTCCGATTTGAACAAGTATTTTCAATGTAATCCTAACCACTTTGTGCTGAGCATTTTAATTATATCTTTTTTAATCTTCACCGCAGCTCTATAAATAGGGAAACTGAGAGCTAAAGCACACCTTTGAAAATGATGAGATTGGGATTCATTTATTCCAGAAACTCTAGCTACAAAGTCTGGTAACTTAACCATGCTGCCGGTGCTCAATCATTTAGTTAATGTAAACCAAACAGGCTTGAGAACAGAACGTCACACTGTAGCTCATATTCAATTAAACATATACTTACCTGATACCTTACTGGGTGTGGGAAATCATGAAACCAGTTGAGAGAACATTATATAAAAAAGACTTGTTCAAGAGCTAATGAGAGGATTTATTATAAGCACAAGGCAAGGGGTTTGTGATCCCCATTTTAACCAGCTCTCTCTTCTGGACAATCTGAGACAATGAGAATGCTTTATCAGGTTTTCCAGAAAGAAAAATACAGATAATCTGCCTGATTCTCCACTGCCAGGCAGGAGATGAACGACAGTCCTGGAGCAATGAGCAATCTTGAGTCCCTCTAATTACTCTGCCTTAACACATTTACATCCCAGTGGGCCACCATCCAGCTCCTTCCCCGGGAGAAGTGGATGGAATTCACTGAGACTCTCTGACTCTCTGCCTTCTCACAGGGCTAGTCTGCACTGTTACTTTCCCAGACTTAATTTCTGATAGTGTTAATTTTTTTTGGTAAATCATTATGCGCATCTATCGCTAAAAAATAAAACAAAAAATATGACAGTTTCTGAAGTGTGATATATTTGTGGATTTTTTTTTCTTTGTTTCATTCTGTGAATGTTGGCTGCATGCATCTTTCAACTATTATTTGTGGCATACACATAGATAATTGTTATGCCTTTCTGGTGCCTTTTCCCTTTTATTATTATTATGAAATGTCTCTTTTTATCTGGTAATATTTATTTACCTCAAAGTGTATTTTCTTTTATATTAAGATTTCCATTTAGCATTCTCATGCTTCTGTTTTGCATCATTAATCATTTTCTATCCATTTATTTGCAATGTATCTCTGCCTCATCGTATTTACTTTAGTTCTTCCTTCTGTCAGTCATTTCTACATCCTGATTCTTAAAAAAAAAAAATCCTCCTAGAATTGTTTCATTAACAAATTTTATAACCGTATCACATATATTTTTATCTAAACTGTTAGTAAAAACTTGAATAATTTATAAGTGCCCTATCACATACACATGGGCTCTTTACTACAAATTTGTTTTCTATTTCTTCAACTAGCTATAGATCCAATTAGTCCTCTAATTTAGTTTTCATTTCACCTCCCCCTCAATATGATTATCTATAAAATTTCAAAAAAGGGGGGGGGGAGGATTTAGAGGTAAAGCATAAAATATGAATAGCTAACATTTATTAAACACTCTGTGTCCAACGGTGTTATGAATTAGTTATATGAAATGTTCCATTTAATCCTGGGAAGTACTGTGAATATACCTTATTTTCAGTGAGGAAACTGGAGCACAGAGAAGTTAAGCAGCTTTGCCAAGGTTTCACAGGCAGTGGAATCAGAATTTAAAGCCAGGCTGTTTGGTTCCTCAGCCCGAGCCATTAGCAATCCCTCTTGCACCGCAATGTTACTGAAAGAGCCTTGTGTCTGAGGTCAGAAGACCTAAGTCAGAACCACTGATTGGTGTCACCCATCAGTTACATTCTTCAGAGACTGGAGGAGGTAGACCAGATAATCACCAGTCACACAAATTATGGTTATGCCTATTGATTTAGATGTCTGATCATTTCCATATGAGGAAGAGGCAAAGAGAATCATAACTGAACCACATGGAACTTAGGTGAAGGTCCTAAAGCAGTGGTTCTCAACCTTTCTAATGCCGCGACCCCCAATCATAAAATTATTTTTGTTGCTACTTCATAACTGTAATCTTGCTACTATTATGAACTGTAATGTAAATATCTGATATGCAGGATGTATTTTCGTTGTTACAAATTGAACATAATTAAAGCATAGTGATTAATCACAAAAACAATATGCAATTATATATTGTGAAATATTTCTAATTATAAATAAATGAAATTTTTATCTTGAATCATGGTGTAGCATGGGTAACAGTCTTCATATGACAACAGTAAACTACATTGCTACACTTTGCTACACTGAGGAGCGGTGTGTTGGTTCCTAAGACCATGGGAAATAGGTGTTTTCTGATGGTCTTAGGCGACCCCTGTGAAAGGGTCGTTCGACCCCCAAGGGGTCGTGACCCACAGGTTGAGAACCACTGTCCTAGAGGAATATCTCTGTGTCTAAGTAGTAGACAGAGCTGGTGTTTGAGCACAGCAATTTCTGCATCCAGAATTTGACTGTCAGGCTTGGTGTCCTGGGCATGAGATCCTGGCAGGCAAATAGGACCCCATGATTAGAGGGCCCCAGGCTTGGCGTCATGCTCTGCTGTCACTGTCCTGGAACTCTTAATCATGTGTGAGCAAAGCACACCTCATTTTAATTCTGCACACCACAAATTACATCACCAAGCCCGCTCAGTCCCACCGCAGTGCTCCTGGCTCGGTGTTGGGGTGCCTCCCTAATACAGGGACATGATTCAGTCCTTAGCGGCAACTGATAAGCCATCAGTTAGTGGCGAGTCCTTGGTTTGGTGGTCTCTTCTCTGTTGTTTCTGGCCTTTAGACTCTGGAAGAGCAGAATTTTCCATGACATCTTCTTCATTTCTTCAGCCAAGTTCTGTAGGTCAATTATTTATAATTGGAGAAATAATTGAACATGTTTACTTCGATCTTGCATAGACAAAGAGAAAGAGGCATTTCCTTTTTTTCTTTAGTTTTTAATCACCATTATCTCCCTAAACCTGCTTCCACCTCCAACCTTTCCCCACATTCCCACAAGCACCCCACTGTTGTCTATGTCCATGATTTCTTAGATATTTATTAATATGTGATCAGGTTATCTCCCTGGGCATGGTTCCTAATGCTAATATTATACAGGGTGTCCCTCCAAAAATGTATGCACACTGTAACAGCTGACACCTCTATTTTAAAAATGCAATGTATTATAATAAGCGTGGCCTTTATAGTTATTCAAAGTATTGGGACACCCTAAATATTCTCTGTTGGCTCGAACGTGAAGTTTTCAATGCCATCTGAGAATTCAGAATTTCATATTTTAAACAGAACAAGGCCTTTTTCGACTCTGTGGAACTATTTCACATTTGACTTCCTCTTATTCCCATCACTCCACCTCAGGAGAATATGTCAGGGATCAAAGAAATTAAATGAAAGTTGTTTTGCAAAGCACACAGCCTATTAATGTTTCTTTGATATCACAGATTTTCAAAAAGCTGTCTTGTCAAATTGACCCACCGTTCTCACCAAAATATAAAAAAAGGGGGGGGGATGGTTTGCCATTTTATGACATATGCTCCCCCTTGACAAAGTTAGTAGAAGCAAACCTGTCAAATGCCAAAGTGTTGAGTATTAAACTTTCAACAAAATGTCAGGAGAAATGGGAAAACTGGTGGATTTAAGAAAGTCTGTCATAAAGAGTGCATTGCATGTTTCGTTCTGCCTAACTTTGAGTGACATATGGAAGTTTAAAAATATAACCTAATGATGTATCTTTATGGTAAGAAGTTTATGTAACCTGATTGCCACAAAACTGTCATTGCTGGTTAATTTATTAGAGTCATAAAAAGATGTTGTGCTCTTAAAACTTAGCTGGGATGAATTCTGTCCAACCACACGGATGGCCCCTGAACCATAACTTCTCTATTTTTTGACACTTCTTTGCAACCTGAGAAGATGCAGATGGTTGAGTGTAGGTGTACTGTTCTAATCATTTTCCTTGGAGCACCAGTGTGGATGCAAAGAACATAGTCAAGTCGGGGACAGAGCTGAGAGCCTTCTGTTTCAGGAGAAACCTAGGTGTAAAGCATCGGGACACAGGAAATAGAGACTAATGAAACGTCCTGATCATTTATGGAAAATACTATCCCTTAATTTCCACCCAAATTTCAGTGATTTTTTAAAAAATATACATTTTTATTGATTTCATAGAGGAATGGAAAGGGTGAGAGATATAGAATCATCAGTGATGAGAGAGAATCGTTGATCGGCTGCCTCCTGCATGTCTCATAGTGGGGATTGAGACCATAACCCAGGCATGTGCCCTGACCGGGAATCGAATTGTGACCTCCTGGTTCATAGGTCGATGCTCAACCACTGAGCCACGCTGGCTGGGGCACACAAATTTCTTTAGCTTTTTAAAAATTTTTGAAACCACTTTAGATTTATACAAGCGTTTCAAAGATAGAACAGGGTTCCCTCAGTGTTTTCACCCATCTTCCTCTAATATGATTCATTTATCAAAACGAAGAAATTAACATTGGTAAAATTATATTTATTAAACCAGTCTTTATTACGATTTAAGCATTATTTTTCACAGTGGGCTTTACTTCTGTTCAAGAATCAATCAAGATGTTGCATTTAACCATTATGCCTTGTTAGTCACTTTAAAATATATATATATATTTTATTAATTTTTTTATAGAGAGGAAGTGAGAGGGATAGAGAGTTAGAAACATCGATCAACTGCCTCTTGCTCACCCCCTGCTGGATGTGCCCACAACCAAGATACATGCCCTTGACCGGAATCAAACCTGGGACCCTTCAGTCTGCAGACCAACGCTCTATCCATTGAGCCAAACTGATTAGGGCCCTTATTAATCTCTTTTAATGTGCCAGTTTCTCAGACTTCATTTTTGTTTCATAACCTTGGCACTTTGGAAGAATACTGGTCAAACATTTTTAGGATGTCTCTCATCTTGGTTTGTCTGATATTTTTCACGATTAGACGGATCCACCCAAATCTTTCATTTACTTTCTTCAGAATGTACACAAAATTCAGCAGAACTTGATTCCGAGGAGGAGGAGAGCTGGGTTAGTTACATTGAGATATTTGCATTTGATCACATAAAGGCCAATGTGATGAAAATGGAATAATTGTCTTATTAGTTTTAAACATTGATTATAAGTTTATCATAGAAATTTTATTTCAAAAAGAAAAATAATATCAAGTATTATGTGTCAAGCACTGTGTTTTATGTATGTTGCCTAATTTTATTGTCAAAACAACCCTATGAATTGGGTGTTATTATTTTCATTATCATCATGGGTATTCTTATTATCTTTATCTTGGATTTTAGGAAATGTAAGCTCAGGAAGTATTTAGTGAAGTTCTTAATGTAGCACAGCTCATAATATCTGAGAAATACAGCATGACATGTGGGTATTATATGTGATTTTATTTCCACTTTCAGCAAAATCATCTATTTTTACTAGGGTAATTCATAAATATAGCCATTGAAAACAAATTGGAATTTAAGGATGGTTAAAGATTTGGTAATGCATTAAACTTTATTCCATATAATTAGCAATAAAATAGAATAATTTTTTTTAAGTTAAAGCTTTATCTAATTTTATGGAAATTGTTTTATGACAGAAGAATGGTTAAATGCATAGTGGCCGATATAGCTCATGTTATCTACCTTCTAAAGTTAAAATTAATCAAAAATGTTACTTATTTCAATAAGACAATGTTTGTGCCAACAAAAATGTGGTTTGTGTAATACTAAGCCAGCATCATAAGCAAATTATACCTCTCAGTTTGAAAAATGTGAATAGGCTATAAATTTGTAGACTAATGCATCTTTAAATGATTATTTTTAACATTAACATACTAATTTTTAAAACCTTCTTCTAATAGCATCTTTGATGAATGGTGTTTTGAAAATATCTTCTACTGGATCTTTCTGAAATGTATTTCACAATTGGGAAGCAAAGGACAGGCAACACATCTATGCAGCATGCACCTAATAAAATCATTGTAGAGGGAGGTGTATTGAAACACAATTTCCAACTATGTCAAGTTGTTCCATAAAGTCTTATAATTATGGCCAGTACTTTTTACACCTCCTGGAGTAGCTTTAAATTGAAAGCTATATGTAATTAGTTTGTAATCCCAAATCATAGTCCTATTGTCTGTGTTTTGACCAAGTGGCATTTTGGACTTTCTCTTTCAAAATCTATTGACTTTCTGTGCCAGTTTTATCAAATTTAGTTGAAAATAAATCCTTAAAACTGTTGGGATTTGTATCTGGTTCACTTTTTAAAAGCACAGCATTTAAAAATCTCTAGATGTGTTTATCTTTCATAGTTTACCTTTTTAAACTAACAGTTTCTTGGATAATATTACATTTGATTTTAGACTTCCTAAGTTTAAGTATAAAATTTTGACTGTATAATTTCTTGCTGAAGAAAAATGGTTGACATGAAAGACTGGGTGGCTCATATCTTTTTCATGGGGCTGATTGCCCATTTCAGTAGGAATAATATGAGCAGGTATTGGCATTAGGTAGCAGATGGATTCTGTGTGGTATGGATATTCTACACTTTTCACAGCTAACTCATACCAATAATTTTAATACACATGCTCTTTGATCTGTGAAATCCTTCAGAGGACTGGTTTTGACCCCCCCAAAAAATATTAATATTTTGACACATAAATCTTAGAATAGTTTCAGGTTATACTGGTAACATAAAAAGATATGCAAACAGGAGACCTGAGGCTGCAGAATGCTTGAGTGAGTACTACCCCTTGGTTCCTCAAGGGAGCTTTGGTGGTACAGCAGTACCTCGAGATATGAGTGCCCTAACATACGAGATTTTTGAGATATGAGCCGTCGAGCGAGCGATTTTTGCTTTGAAATACGAGCAACATTTGAGATAGGAGTAATCGCGTGGATCAGCGAGCTGCACACGACCCACCAGTTTACCACAACTCGAGCATCTCATAGTTTCCCACGCCTCAAGGTTACGGAACGAATTAAACTCGTATCTCGAGGTACCACTGTATTAGGACTTCACCTTTCTGGTGAGAGACTGTCAAGACACAGGAAGCTCACCTGGGGATGAAAAATGCCGGCCCTGCCACAGGATGAGAAAACAGACATTTACTTTATATACAAATTGCCACATTTGTACTTGATCATCTATATTTATAAAAGGCTAATATGCAAAGTAGCCCCTTGGGAGTTTGACCGGGAGTTCGATTGCTCGCTATGATGTGCGCTGACCACCAGGGAGGTGTGGAACGAAGGAGGACCCTGGCTGGCAGCTGGGAGGCCCTCATTGGCCCTCATCGGCCCTACCCATGCACTGGGCCTCCAGTGATATATAAATATGCAAATTAAAGTATAATTATTTTTATCATCACTTCTTCCTACGCCTCAGGGATAATCAGTGTTGATATATTACTTAGCCCTTTTAGAATCTTCCTATGCATACTGTTTTGTAATCACCTCCTCAGTACTGTATATGTCATGGTCTTCCTTCATTGTCAGTACTAATAGTTATCACCCACTTTTTCAACACGTATGTATGATTACATTGTATAAATGTGCCATAAATAATCATTATCCTATTGATGAACCTTTAAGGCTTCTCAAAATTTTCACGGTCATATATACAGTGGAAGCAATGAAAAGTACTGTCCACACTTTACACTCTCATCTTCTGCAGCATATCAGATGAATAGTAAGAACATTCTGAAGAACTTTTTATAGGCTAGCACACAACTTGGTTGTCTTTGGTATTTTGAAGTTGATATTTCCCTAGAAATAAAGAAGAGTATGCCAACATTCCTTTTCCAATCTGCCTGAAAGATTCAGAGAAATATATAGATAAGATATATACACTGAGTGGCCAAATTATTATGATCTCTGAACGCACAATAATCTGGCCACTCAGTGTATTTATATATAAGGGAAAGCTTGCAAATCTTGATCTGTCAAAGGACCAGGAGATAGTGGCCACCAGCCTCTGGCAAGTAAGTCCTCTGCTTCTTTCTAACTACCCACAATGCAGTTCTTATACATGGAAAAACCTTATTTTAAAATCCCAACTCTGTGGTCAGTCTACCCTGAGTGGCCAGATCATTATGCGTTCAGAGATCATCATAATCTGGCTACTCAGTGTACATAGGTGTAGTATATAAATTTTATTTCCTGCATAAACCTAATATATAAAGAGCCAGGGTGTGTCACAGTCTAAACATCTGGATGGATGACTGAACACCAGGCTGGAGTCCCTGCCGGTGCTGCAGAAGCCAGTCCTGGGTTCCAGCCACCCAAGGTGTGGTGGCAGGGTGGGAGCTGTAGGAATGGAGCCACGCTGCCATCGGACTGGCCTCTGGTTCCTTTCCCCACCTCACCCCCTCCCTGACCATAGGCTCTGGGGAACCAGAGCCATACGGCCATCAGACTGGCCTCTTAGTCCCTCCCCATGGCCCGCATGCTGCAATGTGACTGGACCCTACCCGAAGGGTTCCGGATTATAAGAGCATGCAGGCTCTGCTGAGAGACACCCCCTGCCCCATGAGTGCGTGAATTTTTGTGCACAAGCCTCTAGTGATAAATATTATCAGGGCCCATTTAGTTCAGCAAAATCCCATTGACTCTATAAAACTTCTTGAATATTCCTCTAAATCTAAGAAGAGTTTAGAAGTAAGTAAGCACAGTTCACTGCCTTTCTAGGATCATCAGCACTTTATTTCTAGTCTTTCTTTAAGATCTTACTAAACTAAATTCTGACCTTGGCAGCACTTTCACTAATGGAATTTTACATTGTTTTGTATATTTATTTAAACAAAACCTATCTCCCTCAGCATAATAAAGACAGGAACATTGTCTACATTTGTTCACTATTATATCTTTAGAGCTTATTACAATGCCTTGTAAATAACTAGAGCTCAATAAATATTTAATGAATGAGTAAATTCTTGAATGATCTAATGCATGAATGAATGGACAATGAGCTCAGGTCAATATTTCCATTTAAAATATTTATGTATACATCATGTTGTTCCCAAAGAATTGTATAAATTGCAAACATTCAAATGGTGTGTTTTATCCATATTTAAATTTATTTTTACTAGTCTGATCAATAGAGATTGTTTCATATAATTAACCTGAATCTTCTTCCATTATTTGTCAGATATTGATATTTTTCTTTTATCAATTTTATTCCGTTTCTTTCTCTTTTTTTCTTTTTATTTCAAGAAGGGAAATTCTTTGTCCTTCATTTACAAAGGATTTCAGGTCATCATTTGTCTTTTCATTTGGTTTGTGATGAATTTTGCCATAGAGGTGTTGAACTTTTTATGTGATTTCATTAGCGGGTCTTAGGCTCTACAGCTCACAGGTTGAGAACCACTAGTAGGGTCTCTTAAGACCATTGGAAAACACAGATATTTACATTACGATTCATAGCAGTAGCAACGAAAATAATTTTATGGTTGGGGATCACCACAACATGAGGAACTGTATTAAAGGGTCACGGCATTAGAAAGGTTGAGAACCACTGTGAAAGATATTGTGCTTTTCTTATGATATTTTCTTAGGTAATCATATATTCTCTTCTAATATATTGATATATCCCCTTACTTCCATAAATTCTTTGGCAGAATTCTAAATGCCAGTCAGACTCCCAGGCTGTATAAGAAATCAGCCTGTGTACTCTCAATCAAAGGAATGGATAAAGTTAGCAGTCCACATTTAGCAAATGTGTAGTGTATTGGGGTATGAAATTCTTGTCTGTTTTAATCTCTGGACTGTCTTTCCTGTAGAGACATTAGAAAAATATTAAAAATTATTTAAGCTATTCCTATGGCATTAACTAACAATAAGGTCCTTTAGGCTGGGAGAGTTTGTGGACAAATTGTGTCACTATATAAAACATTGGCAAAGATTTAAAGCTTAAACAAATTGATGAGAGCTATGTAGCTTAAGTGCAAACCTCAGATGGGTGAAAATGATAGGTAGGTCCATTTTCTCAAACCTGGGTGGTGGTTGTCTCATGGTCATTTTGGCAGAATAATTTGGACAGGAAAGGGGAATAGCAGAAAAGAAACAGTTGAAGTTGGGAATAGTCAGGAAATATCCATCGACATCTAGGGGCCCACTCAGTGTCTGAAAACGTATTTCTACAGGTGCACCCCACCATACATGCAGTTACAATAGGTAGCAGTTACTAAAAGCTGGTTATGTGACAGGCACTGTTCTGTAAGCTTTTCTGGACTTACCTAACTTGATCCTCATAATAAGTGTGTGAACTAGAGACGGTTATTTTTTCTTATTTTGTGGGTATGGAAACAGGTGAAGACAAGGTCATTGCTGATCTAATGGGCCCTGGAATGTTTTAAAATATATATTTTTAATAATTTCAGAGAGGAAGAGAGAGAGAGAAACATCAATGATGAGAGAGAATCATTGATCTCCCGCCTCCTGCACGTCCCCCACTAGGGATCGAGCCTGCAATCTGGGCATGTGCCCTGACCAGGAATTGAACCATGACCTCCTGGTTCATAGATTAATGCTCAGCCACTGAGCCACACCAGCCAGGCTAGAGTCTGGAATTTTTATTCAAGAGCCTAAGTGCATGGCCACTGAGCAGACTGCCAGACAACTCCACTCTGAAAAAGTGGCCCAGGGAATATTTTTGTAGTACTTCATGTTTCTCAAGATAATTTCACCATCTTAACACATGTATGTATCTCAGCCATTTGTTGAACTCCCCAAAGCTTTCTCAACCTGGTTTCATAGAGGGGGCAACTGAGGCACAGAATTTCTAAGTTGTCAAAGGCCCCATAAGAGGTTAGTGCCAGACCCCAGGACAGAATGCAGATGTTCGGATCTTTCTAGAGTGATCATTTCACACTTTCTCCCAATAATAGCAGTAAGAGCCACATTGGCATAGTAGGTTAATCATACCAACATTTTATTTTTATTTACATTTCAATTACCATTTATATTCAATGTTATTTTGAATTAGTTTCAGGTGTACTGCTCAGTGGTTAAACAATCATGTGCTTTACAAAGTGCTCCCCCAATAATTTCCAGTACACACCTGGCCCCATGCATAGTCATTACAATATTATTGACTTTTTTCCCTGTGCTGTACTTTATATCCCTGTTACTATTTTTTTTTTAACTACCAATCTGTACTTCTCAAGCCCTTTACCTTTTTCATCCAGTCGCCCATCCCCCTACCCCTTTGGCAACCATATGATTTCACTTATGTGTGGAATCCAAAGAACAACATAAATGAACAAGCAAAACAGAAACAGACTCACAGACACAGAGAATGTAACTGGACCAACATAGATATTAATGGAGCAGTTTTATCATTTAAAATGGGTGTTTCACCCAGTGTCTTTAGACTCACCTGCTATGTTATAAATTCTGGTGCCTCGTATGGGAAAATGATATTGAGGGAATAAGTATGCAAAAGAGACAAAACTTATTTTCTTTGGGGGGAAAATGTACATAAAACAGAAGTATAGCCTGGCTGACATGGCTCAGTGGTTGCGTGTTGACCTATGAACCAAGAGGTCAAGGTTCGATTCCTGGACCAGGACCCTGATAGGGGGCTCAGTCTCCAGTGTGAGGCATGCTAGAGGCAGCCGATCAATGATTCTCTCTCATCATTGATGTTTCTCTCTCTCTCCCTTCCTCTCTGAAATGAAGAAAAGTATATTTTAAAAAATGTGTTTCAACAGCTTATTCCATATTTGATAGAAAGGACACTTCAAATAAAAAACAGAAGCCCATCTAATTGCTACATATTCGTACATTTTCTCTGTGATGCTCCTCAAACTGACTAACTCCCTTCCTCCTTATTGTATTAGCAAATATTTTTTTTTCATTTTTTGGGGTATAGTTTCATAGCCAACTCTCCCAGCTTCACCTGGCTTTTAAAAATTACTTTGGTAGGGAAAACAATCAAATTGGCTGAGCCCCCTTACTATTAAGGCTTTTAGTCCTCCATTGCAGTTCTTACATTGTATAAAGTATGTATTTACTCTGGTATTTATTTTTTAATGTCTATTTTCCCATTAAGGTGTGTTTTCCACTAGAACAGAAGCCATGTTTATGTCACTCAATGTTCAATGTGGGAAACATCCAGCCCGCGGGCCGAATAAGGCCCAAGACATCATTTGGTCTGTCCCTGCCAAGATAACTGCAGGCGAGACTCAAAGTTCAATAAATCTAGGAGCTTTTTTCATAGCAACATACATTTATAATAAATGAATTATATTAAGGGAATGATATTGTAAATATCCAAATGGCCCTGGGCAGAAACAGGTTCCCCACTCCAGAGCATGGCACAGAGTAAACATGTAGTTCACATTTGTCAATATAGTAAGAGAATTTAGCTTTCGATTCTGTGAGTTTAAGAATTCTTACCGGTAAAATACTGATTGCTAACAAGCTCAGATCAATGTCTCTCTCTCCCATTGTGCCAGCCAGAACCTCTGTACATCCCTTAAAGGAAAACAACCTGAAACACTAAGGAAAATGTAAAGTGACTATTTCAACCATCAAGACTGTATTTGTTTCGTAAACAACTTTTCAAATGGAAAGGGCCTCTGCACCTCAGCACTACTAGAAAAGAAATGAGAAAAAATGTTTGCTGGAAAACATATTTACAAGGACATGTTATGAAATATTTTGCAGTAAAGATTTCAAAAATGATTGATGTGCTAGAATTCAGTTGTATGTGCAGTGTGTGTAGAAATACAGATACACTAGCCAGGAGTAGGAGAGAATACTCTGCCCTTTGTGATGGGAGCTCTTAAGAAAGACCAGAGCAGCGGTTCTCAACCTGTGGGTCGCAACCACTTTGGGGGTCGAATGACCCTTTCACAGGGGTCACCTAAGACCATCGGAAAATGCAGATATTTACATCACGATGCATAACAGTAGCAAAATTTCATGGTTGGGGGTCACCACCACATGAGGAACTGTATGCAAGGGTTGCAGCCTTAGGAAGGTTGAGAACCACTGGACCAGAGGAAATCAGAGACCTGGAATTTTCTGGAAAAGGTCAGGGATGCTCCACAGGGAGATGCCATCTGCATTGGGGATTCATTTTCTAGCTGATTTCCTGGGGACTAGCCTGTGGTCCTGGGAAAGACTATGTAAAGGAGCAGTAAGTTACCATTTTGAGAATAGAAATCAGAAGCACAACTCAGAGGACGAATGAAGAGAGGGGTCCCAGCAAATGTCAAACCATAGAATCCCCCCATCTCTTTCTGACCACTCCAAACACTACACATCCGGAGACAGTCCTCCTCTGCCCAACTCTCAGGATGGGGATGCTGGGTGAGATGCATCTGGAGAAGATAATCTCTGTGCGGCAAAGTCTGCCTCTGTGTGGCTCACCTAATACCGAGTCTGTCTGTCTTATGTTCATTATGGAGACATAATTGTTTTGAATTGAGAAAACTTTCACTTTGCGCCTGGACTTAACTATACCAAGAGCCAAAGTTGCATTTCAGATAAGGCTCCATTAAGAGCTGAGATCATCTTGTCTCCATCTCAAAACCAACTTGCATTCCTGGCACTGGGCTGGCGCTATTAGTAAATAGATGCTGGCTGTGTAAATGGGTGAATGGCTGGATAAATAAGTGAAGGTGAACACTTATGGCACCACAAGAGAAGTCTCAGGCAAATTCTCTCCTTTTCTAAGCTTAAGCTAATTATACCAAAGACAAACTGAGCAGCATCTTGCACTCCGCTTGGTCCCCTCCATCACTTATACACCACCATGTAACAGATGAAAGCTCCAGATGCCCATCTCTATTTTAACAAGTTAAAGATAATAAGATGTGGAGAAAAAGGATATCTCTAAGAATAATTTCTTCATCCACATTTATAAGGTTAGTTTTACAATTGTTTTTGCAACTAAACAGCTTCATCTATTTAATAATCTAGTTGACCACATATTTTCCCAAGGAAGTATTTCTTGAATTTGGAGAAATGGACCTTTATCAAAATTTTAGACCCACCCTAACTCATCACCCAAGAAAAATGCATGTATATCCTTTAACAAGTTTTTGCATATAACCTAAAAGCTTTCTCTGAGCCTTGAAGGATCCATGGAATTAACCCCAGGTTAAGGAACCTCATTATAATGGGGAAATTTCAACACCATGGCATATTTGTTGTTATCACATATATTTATAAACCTATCTAATAAAAGAGTAATATGCAAATTAACCATCACTCTTTTACATCCACAACCCACGCCCACCAGCCAATAAGGATTCAGTATGCAAATTACCCTACTAAGATGGCTGCAGCCATGAAGAGAGCAGGAGGGAAGCTTGGGTTTCCCCGATGATGGAGGAAGCCAAGCTTTCTGCACACCCTGGCCAGCCCAGGCCTCCACTCCATGCTACAAAGTTTTAATTATAGAAGATAAATAAATCCCAACAAAAATGGTGGCAGCCATGGAGCTGGAGAGAGTAGGAGGCTAGGGTTGCCCCTGGCGATGGAGGAAGCCAAGCTTCTGCAGTCCTGGCCTGCCTGTGGCCTCCTCTTAAGGCTGCAAAGTTTCAATTATAGAAGATAAATAAATCCTAACAAAAATAGCTGCCACCACGCAGCAAGCAGGAGGCTTGGCTCCGCTCCTGGCTACAAAGTTTCAATTGTAGAAAATAAATAAATCCCAGATACCAGGGCCTCCCCTTGGGTCACTGAGAGATGTGGCTGGCCTGCAAACCACCACAGGCCCCTCACCCAGGCCACCCCATGCCCCAAGGAAACCCCAAACCTGATCCAGGACACCCTTTAGGCCAAACCAGCTGGCTCTCACTCATGCACCAGGCCTCTATTCTATCTAATAAAAGAGTAATGTGCAGATTGACCATCACTCCAGCACACAAGATGGCTTCCCCCATGTGGACACAAGATGGCCAGCACAAGAAGGCCAGCAGGGGAGAGCAGTTGGGAGGGGCCAGGCTTGCAAGGGAGGGCAGTTGTGGGCAATCAGGCCAGCAGAGGAGGGCAATTGGGAGGGACCAGGCCTGCAAGGGAGGGAAGTTGAGGGCGATCAAGCCTGCAGGGGAGGGCAGTTAGGGGTGACCAGGCCAGCAGAGGAGGGAAGTTGGGGGTGAAGGGAAGGGCAGTTTTGGGAGACTCAGGCCTGCAGGGGAGAACATTTGGGAGTGTCCAGGCCTTCAGGGGAGGGCAGTTAGGGGTGACAAAGCCTGCAGGGGAGGGCAGTTAGGGGTGACTAGGCCTGCAAGGGAGGGCAATCAGGGGCAAACAGGATGGCAGGGGAGCAGTTAGGCATCAATCAGGCTGGCAGGGGAGTGGTTAGGGGTGATCAGGCTGGCTGGCAAAAGCAGTTAGGTGCAATCAGGAAGGAAGGCAGGCAGGTGAGCAGTTGGGAGCCAGCACTCCTGGATTGTGAGAGGGATATCCTACTGCTCATTTAGTCCCAATCCTGGTCAAGAAAAGGATGTGATCAGGCCTGGTGGGATCGGGCCTAAACAAGCAATTGGATATCCCTCAAGGGGTCCCAGATTGGAGAGGGTGCAAAATGGGCTGAGGGACAACCCCTCTAACCCCCAGTGCACAAATTTCATGCACCAAGCCTCTAGTATATATTATATATATATGGTATATATTATATAATAATTTTATAATATTATAACATTGCTAATTTATTGGTGTTATGTATAGATGACATGATATTTGCTTCAACTATTCTGTGTTGGGGGATGAGCAGAAATGTGTTGGCTCTTTAGCAGCCTTTCTTCATAAGAGGTTTCTAAGAGGCCAGCACAAAGGGATGCATGGCAGGACTAGAGGACTCTGGGTACCGAAGGGTTGCCTGAATAGAAAAATGGAATCTTGGTTTGTCAAAGTGAAGAATAAGCTTATCTGGGTGAGTGTGGAACAGTGATTTCAAATTCACCCCTATTCTCCTGCCCTGGATACCTTTCTTGCCTTATCTGCAAAGGAGGGCACAAGTTCACTTCACATCTTTTTCTTCATCCTGAATCTTAAGAATGATAATACTATTGTGGCACAGCTGGTGATCATGGCTTCCATTATTGAAGGCCTTCTATATTCAGAGCTATGTCAGGGCCTGGCACTTTGACAATAGCCCCAACTGACGTTGTGATCTCATTTACAGCTATGGAAACTGGAGCTCTGAATGTTTAAGTCATGCAAACTGGTAAATGAAAATGCTGGGATTTGAACCCAGCTCTGCCTGTTTCCAAAGCTCACGTTTCTTCCACTGAAAAGGATGAAAAGGGGAATAAGACTAGGAGGGTCCTTCCAAATCTGCCATTTGGGTACACGCATCTGTGTTTCAGCATCTTCTCTTGTTCTGAGGTTTTACAGTGGGGTCTTTGACGTCAGGTAAAGATCTGTATATTTTAGAGCCTATGATAGTTTTGTATCTTTCCTTTAATCCCACCCCCTTCCTCTCTCTCACATCCAATAAATCCCATTTCCTTTCCCCTTGTAAAATCTTGAGTACAATTGATTTGGTCACATTGGATGAGACCCATACACAGCCATTTTATTCCACCTCATTCCAGAGTCTCTCATTCTGGGTCCCTGTGATAAATACGTGTGCCGCCACACGTTTTATAGCACTGTGTTGTCAGAGATGTCTGCATTACTTAAAGCTTGATTGAACTCACCTCTTGACACTCGATGTTTTCTAATTTTCCAAGGTCAGATTTCTTTGAGAGCGTTGCCTGTCCTGACTGGAAAGGCGTACTGACTCAGCATTGCTCCTGAAACTTTGCACTGGAAGCGAATCCTCCCCTCCCCTCTCACCAGCCGCATTGCAGTTCAGTCCTCAACTCCCGGAGTTATTACTTTGCAAATGCAATTGGTAAAAAAGCATTTGCATTCTAAATAGAGATGTATAGGATATTTGAGTGTGTCATTAAGGAAAAGAAAGAGGAAGGGATTTATACAGTGAAGGTGATCTGGCTTTCCATAAAATAGTAAAGTTGATTTTCTTTGCCTAAGTGACAGTTCACACTCTCAAAGGTAAATTCCGTTCCTGAAGAGCTCAAATTTTGTAGAGATAATTTTGTTTTTCATTGTAGAGATCTGGAATAAGACAGACCCGAGTCTAATAAATATAGACTGTATTTCAGAGGGTGTGTTTGATAATGTGTGGTCCTCAGACCATTTGCATCAAACTGACCTGGGATATTTACTTAAAATGTAGACATCTGGATTCAAGCTTAATGAATCAGATTCTCCAGAGATAGGGCCCTAAGCAAATAATAATAATAATAATAATAATAATAATAATAATAATAAGGCCCTAAGCAACTAATAATAACAACAACAGATAGGAAAGTCATTTGTAAGGTACCGTATTTTCTGGCATATAAGACGAGTTTTTAACCCAGGAAAATCTTCTCAAAAGTCAGGGGTTGTCTTATACGCCCAGTCGTCTTATACGCCCGAAAATACGGTAATTAAATGCCATAAACTCTATCAAGTTAGCAAGTATTGAGTTCTCCATATTTTTGCCTCTCTCTTTGCACCTTGCCCATTTCCTCTTTCAGGCTTTTGTCAGTATTTTTTCATATTTGCCCTCTGGGAAGAACGCGTTCAGCACTTTCACCCTATAGCACAAATAACTGGCCATGATTCCAAGTGTTACCTCCCTCCTAGGAGCGGCATTTACAATTTAGCACATGTTAAAACCTGAGCTTCATTTCAACCAAAGGAGAGAAGTGCTAATGGTGCCCATTTGAGCTGAGTCAGGGAGGGGAGATAATTGGAAGTGGTGGACAGTGAAGCCTTATTTTAATGGGTACCAAAATTTATGTATGAACATCTTCTCTCTCCATGTCCAGAGAGTATTAACTCAGCATACAGAATACATTCGCAGCTCAAAGGGGAGAACCAGTGTAACAGAAAGAAAATGAAATTTGGGAATGCATCGTTTAAAATATCATAATAGGTATATTGCTTCCTGTAGGTATGTTTCTCTGTGTTTATTGTGTGATTATTTTTGTGGGGGTTTTTTTTGCTTAAGTTTTTGAAATGTTTACAAATATGAGCATATCTCAGAACCCCCCCCAAAAAGGGCAAAATCCTTAAAACCCAAGAAATGTAAATAAATACCACAAGAACTGTAGTAGTGATTATGCCTGATGTGTTAAGGCAGTGGCTCGCGAGCTGCAGTTTGCTGCTCTGTTGACTAATGAGTTTGCCGACCACTGTATTAAGGAGTTGTGCTTGAAACTTCTTATAAGTTACACAGAGCATAATTGCCTATCAAGGCCTGCATTGTCCGCATTTTGTTTTTGCTTTTGTGTTTGCTGGTGTTGTAACATGTGCCTTGGCTGCTTGGATAACTGCAATGAGTTGATGTTTGAAATAACTCTCTTTCACTGGGCACCAGCTCCTGGAGACATTGCCTTTCTGTTTTAGTTCTTCTCTGTCTGACTCCATCTAACCTGGGCAGGTACATAGACAGACCTAATTCCTAATGTCATTTGTAAGGATCTTTAAACCAGGAAGTAAGAAACGGTGATTTAGAGAAGAGGCATGAGACTGAGGAGATCAAATTTCTAGTCCAGTTGAATGACTTTACGAAGACACTTCTCTAGATCCTCTTACCTTTAAAATGAGCTGCTTTGACTAGCTCACCTGTTAGCTGTGTGGGTGGACCCCAACATTCAGAACTTCACCAGGCACTTTGGACTTAAACTATAACTGATTTCCTTTTAATAGCTCTCAATTTTGCTTCAACATTGAAATACTTGTTTTGCAAATGTACCACATATTATGTTATTGATTCTTATGGATCTATGGTATTTTACCACTGATGGCTGTCCCATTCAAACCAGAATAATTATAATCTATTTTTATCAAGTTGTGATTTTAGCAAAATAGGACTCATTTAGGGAAATGCATGTTATTCAGTCACAGAAATTCTCATAAGTGTTTTTCACTTGTGCCTCACCATGAATCAGCCCCCATTTTATTGCTATCAGCTTCAAGCCAAAAAATAGTGTCAGTTGCTGAAACATGTGTTCAGCCCCAGAACTGTAAAAAAAATAAAATAAAAATCATGTGACTTTAATCCAAATATGTCTTTCCAAGCCACTGAGCTAGGTCTTCTGTTTTTTCAAGGGAAACTAGATACCTACATTTTTATGTAAAATTATTTTTTAAAAGTTTTCAATTATAATATTTAGTCCACTGGTCAATAATTTGTGACCTACGTCCTAAAGATGTAAACTTGATCTCTTCCCGCTTGGTGTTTGAAGTAATGTGATAGGTACTGAGAGAATACTTACTGTGGATTCTGATCTTTGCTAGTCTCTGAGAACTGGCTCAGCTCATGCCCTCTAGGAGTTTGCTGAATAATGAAGGATGTGAGAAGCAAATAATCATTTTCTCAAGTTCCTTGTTGTGTTTCAGACTGAGCTACATACTGTAAGGAATAATAAAATGTCTAAAATATGATTTTTTTGTTTACTAGGAATATTCATGCATTTATCTGTTCCACAAATCTCTTAACCATCTATTATGTATCCAGGACTACCCTCAGCACTAGAAATAAGCCATTAAAAAATATTTTTCCCTTGGAAAGATTAAATTCTACTGGTTGAAGCATAAAGGGACCAATATATAATATTACATAGGAAGTAGCAATGTATGCTATAAAGATTATAATGCAAGGTAGGGAAAGAGAGTATTATGGTGATTAAGGAAGGTCATGCCAAAAAGGGGAAGTTTAAACAGAGACCTGAAGGAAGTTAGGGATTGAACCATGGGTATATTCAGGAAAGATCATCTCTAGGAAAAAAAAGTAGAATAGATACAAAGGTCTTGGAGAAACCAGTTTGAAGATTCTTGCTGATAGCCCAGAGAAGAGATTTGATAGCTTGGACAAGGTGGAGTTGGTGTGAAATGCCTGAATCTTGGGTATAGGAAATACTAATAGTTTATGCTCATGGTTCAGTGGGTAGCCTGAGAGAAATGAGGAGTCAAGGATGACTTAGCAATTGAAAGAATGGAGGTTTGATTTACTGATATGGGGACCCCTCTGGGAAGAACAGGTTTCTTTTAGATACCAAGATTTTCGTTTTGAAGAAGTTCGAGGTGCTCTAAATATTAAAGTCTAGATGAAATGCCAAGATGGAACTTGGAATCAAAAGAAAAGACTAAGCTAGAGATGGCAACATGAAAATGGAGATAAAAGAAGAAACACAAGTGGCAACATGAAAAGGGAGATAAAAAAGGGAGCCGATTTGAAGTACTATGAACAGTCGGAGAGGGAAGGCATTGCTGTGGTCTGAAAAATCTGGAAACTTCTCAGTGAGGAGATGGACTCAGGGAGAGGAAGAACTGTGCAATAAATGTAGTTGGAGGCAGCAAAGCCCTGGCATTGAAAGAGGCACCAAGGCTAGAGGTGAGGGTAAATAGCAGAGAATCAAAAGACTTGAGTCTTCCATCTTCTTCTCCCATCGTTCAAGAGAATCCTGAGTATTTCAATATACAAAGACTGATAAAATGAATTCCATCCATGAAATAATGGGTGAGAGGTGAATTTTTCAATTAGTTTCTTATAAAACCATTAAACACACACACACATACACACACACACACACACACACACACACACAAATAAAAGTGTGTTATCTCTTTGAAATGCTTCTGTAAGTCACAGAATCAGTGGGAATCTGGGGGTACACTTAGCCCAGAAAGGCAGAATATGTGTGTATGTGACTGATATCTCTTTTGTGTATGAGTTGAAAAGGGGCCCTTATTTAGGTCTTACTTTTTAATATTATTTCCCCATAGATATTGGTGTTGGTTGTGCAAGTGATTTTTTTTTTAATCCTTACCCAAGAAGATTTTTCCATTGATTTCTCGAAAAAGTAGAAGGGGAGTGAGGAGAGGGAGAGAAAGAGTGAGAAACATTGATGTCAGAGAGACACATATATTGGTTGCCTCCCACACTTGTCCCTACTGGGGCTGGGAAACCTGATACATGCCCTTGAATGGGAATTGAACCCACTGACCCTTCAATTAGAGGGCTGATGCTCTAACTACTGCACACTCAGCCAGGATGCAAGCAATGTTTTTATGTATCACGTATTTGCTCAGGGAATTCCAAATGGCATTGGAATTTCCAAGAAGGTGAAAGAATATAGGCATCCATCTTGAAAATAGCTAGTGCTATAAGTTTAGATCCATTTTGACTCTCCTATAAATGAGTATTCTGTGTTAGTGCTTCCTTCCTGAATGGATCAGGAGCTGCTCATTCCCTGAGTGGGAACCCCATTGCAATGATTTTGATGCAGCAAAGCTTAGTGCACTCAGCATGGCAGGGTGGAGGGTAGGTTCTGGATCCACACTACCTGGCTCGGATCCCAACTCACCACTACTTTCATAACTCATCCTTTAGTTCTCTCATCTGAAAAAGTCCAATTCGAATACCCAATTATCATTGGCATGAATTTTAATTGAATGTATGAAGCATGCAAAGGGTTAAGACAGTGTCTGGAACTGAATAAGTATTCAACAAATATGAAGTATTTTTATTATTATGAACATTCTCTAAGTGATGTTGATATGAGGAAGGCAGGTGCATGGATGCTTTCCTTAAGTAGCACCCAAAGCCTAGCTGGGTTGGATCAATGGTTGAGTACCAGGAGGTCATGGTTCGATTCCCAGTCAAGGTACATGCCTGAGTTGTAGGCTCATTTCCCAGTAGGGGGTGGAAAGGCAACCAACTAATGATTCTCTCTCATGATTGATGTTTCTATTTCTCTCTCCTTCTCCCTTTCTCTCTAAAATCAATAAAAAGTGTTTTGTTTTTTTTTCAATTTTTACAAAGAAGCACATGAAAAGAATGAGCCATGAAGGGTGTTGTACCTCAGTGGGTGTTAAGGTATCATGATTTCTAGGTCAGATATAAATTAATACGTTTCTCAGATTTAAGAATATATTTTAGAAATGACCTAAAATAGAGGTAACCATCTCAAATACTTGTGGAGAAGCAGTCAGTGGAACTGGCCATGCATAAAAATGTGGGTGAGGGCACTATGGAGGGCTAGACAAGTGCATTCCCCAAACTGCCAAAGAGGGCAGCCACGTCAGCTGCCCTTGGTGGTATCCATGCAAGTCCATTCTGTTTGGAAACACAGTCCCAGCGAGGCCACATTCTCAGATTTTTTTCCTAGAACTTGCAAATTCAGTGATGTGAAATTAAGACATGAAAGGTTTGGTGGGTAGTTTTTAAAAAGATCTAACATGGGGGGTGGTCCAGAATAACTGGTTGTCACTTCTGGGGAAAAGGACAATAAGAAAAATTCAACAGATAATAAAGAGTTGAAATAATGAACTAGTAGTTGAATTCAGGTAATGGTAAAACATTTTTATGATCCTCCTTTGGGGGTCAGTCAACAGGACTTTTGGGACCTTTTGCCATTCTTAGATTCTTAGCACTGATATCAAAAGTTTCCTTCCTTCATTATTGCCTGAAACAGCTGTTGTCCCTGCCAGCCAGCTCTGGAATAAAGCTCTACTGCGTAATTGGATTGTGGTTCTATTTCACACCATCCCATCCATGGCTTCTTTTCAAGGAAATTCAAAACAGTGCACTTTTAAAATTTCTAATCCACAGGATGCATTAAAGACTATTATGAGATACTAGAGTGGATCTTGTTTTATCTTTAGGTACATATTTTAGAAATTTAGAAATGTTCAAAGATAGATGATAGATAGATGATAGATCGATGGGTAGATAGATATTGATATTGTTATTACAAGATAATTCTTTGTGTGTGATTCAAATGAATGGCCATTATATTTACCTTGTTCCCAAACTTTGAGGTCATTCTAAAAGTGTACTTCCAAGAAAGTCTCTGCCTAGATCATAACCACTCTTTTATTTCCTGGAAATTGATTTGTATCAGAGTGGGGGGTGGAGACAAGAATAAGGCTTAACACACCCTTGATACTCAGCATGACAAGCTGTCAGAGCTGAAAGGAGGAAGAAGTGAGAAAAGTGTAGGAATACCAATCTCAGAACTCTTAAGTAATAACGACATAGTGTTACATGATATCTCTACAAGAAGGTTAGGAACATTATTTTGTGCACTCTAGAAAATTCATAGGAAAATAGATGCTGACTTCCCTGGAGGCTAAAGTTTGGTCTATCTTGTTCATGTCAATGGCTCTTCCACTGACCTGGTCACCAAAGGGGCATCTTTAATACCAAGCACAGGGCTACTCTTCCAAGTCTGATTTCCCAGTGAGTAATAAAGGTGGCTGTTGCCTACCGACATCAGTTTTTATTGCCACCTACTTGGAAGGAAGATTCTTGAAGTTTGTGAACTACTAAATCTTTTATTCTCTTGCAAGTAGCAGACAATTTAATTTCCTGGCTTAAAGACTCTGACTACCTTATCTTACCAAAATGCCAAACTGAATTCTGATCCACAGCCAATGGGAAGTTTAGGACACAGATCCTCTAGGAAAAATTGCAGATTTACAGAATTTGGCTGCAAACTCCCTGGTACATTTTGGAGATAGTATATCTATTCACATTCCTCTTTCTAGATAGACCATCCCAAGTCATGTAGGCTCCTAAGCTTATTTTTAACTCTGCTTTCACACAAGCCAGATCTCTCAAAGCTGGAGTTAAATTCAGATTTACCAGCATTGTGATTGATAGCCTGAGCTAAGCCTACTACTGTTTAACAAAGGACAAGTGACACTTCCCTAACTCACTCTATTTCTTCTTTATAGTAAACTAGAGGCCCATTGCAGGAAGATTCCTGCAATAGGACTTCCTTTGGTGGTCTCCACTGCCCCGCCTGCTTCCCTCCCTCCTCTGCCCACCCTGCCTGCTTCCCTCCCTTCTTCACAACTTCCTTCCCCTCTGCAGCACTTAGCTTCAGTCTTAGCTCTGCACCTGGATATGTAAGTTAACCACCATCTTGGTTGGGTTAATTTGCATACTTGCTCCTGATTGGCTTGTGGGCGAGGCTTGTGGGTATAGCGGAGGTACAGTCAATTTGCAAGTTGCTTTCCTGTATGCAATCTGGTATATTTTTCCTCTTCATTTTTGAAAAATAGCTTCTTGAAAAGAATATATTCCAATGCTATATCCTACTGAACTTTCACCTAAGTTCTTTTTTTTCAACAATTAGTCTTAGGATTTTAGCCCTGCCACAGACTTTATTATACTGAGCTTCAGCTATCACTGAGATGATAGATAGAAACTTACTGGAAGATTCTAGACACCATGTGGTCATCAACAGATTGGAAGGAGGAGACTGGTGAAAAGAAACTGTTTAAATCATTACAAAATACAAAATTTGAAAAGACAAGTCAGAGAAACTCCTTGACACCACTAATTACTTTGCACTATAATTAAATATAATCAAATTAAATTATGTAAAAAGCCACCACTTAATATTTAACTCTGAAGAAAAACAAATAAGAACACAAACATGTGTACTAAAGAATATTTTAAAGGTTTCATATCAGTGTTAACCTGGTTGAATTCTAGTTATTTGAGAATACAGCAAACTTGTAATAAAACGGCTTTATATAGCTTGGCAAATCTATTCCCAAGGGCAAAAAGAAACTCCACCCCCAAGTATATCAGCTGTTGTTTTTGTTTTGCTTTGTTTTATTCAAATAAAATTGACATAAAACATTATATGAACTGAAGGTAGAAAACATAATGATTTGGTATGTGTATATATTGCAAAATAATTACCATGTAAGTTTCATTAACACTCATCACCTCCCATAGTGAATGTTTTTCTTGTGATGAGAACTTTTAAGATCTACTCTCTTAGAAACTTTTCAATAAACAATTCAGTGTTATTAACTATAGTCAGCATACTATACATTACATCCCTAGAACTTCTTCATCTTATAACTAGAAATGTATAACTTTGGGCTATCTCATTTCCCCCCCACCTACCACCTACCTCTAGCAGTTAACAATCTGTTCTCTGTTTCTATGAATTCACTTTTTTTATTCCTCATGTAAATGGGAATCCTACAGTGTTTATCTTTCTCTGTCTGACTTATTTCAGTTAGGATAATGCCCTTAAGGTCCACAATGAACCTAGGGGTTCAGAGATGTCTTCAAGGTAGTGATTTTATTTCCTTTGGAAATATATCTAGAAGTAGCATTGCTAAATCATACGGTCATTCTATTTTTAATTTTTTGAAGAATCTCTATACTGTTTTTCATAGTGACTGCACCAATTTATATACCTACCAACAGTGCACAAGGGTTTCATTCTCTCTACATCCTCGCCAACACTTGTTCATTTGATGGTAGCATTCTAACTGGTGTGAGATATCTTGTGGTTTTGATTTGTACTTCCCTGATTATTCGTGATGTTGAGCACCTTTGCATGTACCTGTTGGCAATTCATATATTTTATTTGGATAAATGTCTATTCAGTTTTTCTGTGCATTTTTTAATCAGATTGTTTGGTTTTTGCTATTGAGTAGCATGAGTTCTTTATATATTCTGGATATGAACCCCTTATTGGATATATGATTTACAAATGTTTGCATAGGTTGCCTTTCATTTTGTTGATGGGATCCTCTGCTGTGCAGAAGGTTTTCAGTCTGATGTAGTCCCACATATTTATTTTTTTAGCTTTTTAAATTCTAATGACATCTTGATAAGTTTAATTACCCATTTTCCTCTTCTGTCCTCCCCCCCACCGCTGAGAAGTTTCATGTTCCCCCTTCATAAATTATGTTTCTTTTTCAGGTTATTGAAATGATCAGACCATATCATTTGTTCTCTCTAGGTTAAAGGAAATGTTCAATTCTTTCTCATATAAATTTTATCTTTAGCAAGGAAATGAAGGTGTTCCCTCATGTGTGCATGAAGTCTGCATTCCATGTGCATACTTTAATGCATTATCCTTATCTATGTGGTCTAAAAATAGAACTGCTACTTAAAATATTATTTTAGGTGGAAATGTTGCTTTTAAAACTCCTTAATTGAGAACAATTCAATGGTCTCTTGGCAGGAGTTACCAGCTTCCCTGCTGGAAATCTATTTCTCAGCATAGATCCGGGCATGCTAATCTATTCACAGCCATAAAGAGAAACTGGGAAGTTTATCAGAATTTCTATGGCAATAAAACGTAAAGAAATAGGAAGGCAGACATCCCCAGGGTGAGACGTTGCCAAATGTAGACCATCAGGTCCAGTGAGACCCATAGATATTACTCAGTTTCCATTATACAATTGGGTCGCTTTCTAGCTGCTAAGCAACAAGATCTAAGGACACTGATTTTTCCATAAAAATAAAAGTTGCTATACAGCCCTAGCCAGCTTGGCTCCGTGGATAGAGCATTGACTGCGGACTAAAAGGTCATGGGTTCAATTCCCGTCAAGGGTATATGCCTGGGTTATGGGCTCAATCCCCAGTAGGGGGTGTGCGGAATGCAGTGGAGGATGATTCTCTCTCATCACTGATGTTTCTCTCTCCCTCGCCCTTTGTCTCTGAAATCAATAAAAATATATATTTTTCAAAACCGTTGCTATCCAGGACCCTATATTATACTTTCAAACGCTTTTCTAAATGTGAAAATTTTACCTCAAGCTGCGATGAAAGAAACAGCAGTCTGTCGCTCCAGACATTTGGAAAATAAGGAACTAAAATTATACCTAGCTCCTAACAGGCTCTACAAGTCCTCCCTCTGAGTGTCTCAGAACTCCTTCGCTTGTCCAACCCCAGAGATATTCCTCTAGTCTTGTTAGGACCATTATAGCTTCTTAGACAGACACTGAAAAATGAAATAAGACCCCCCCCTCCAAAAAATAAATAAAACAGGTGGAATGTATAATAAAGCAATTAGACCCTGTGTGAAGAGGATGTAGCTTCTGAAGCAGGCAGCCTCTACTCAAATCCAGAACACCATTGCCATATAGTTGTTTTTATTTTTCAAGAGAAGTTAGAAAACTCCAGAAGGTTAAGTGTTAGCAATAAGGGATGTCGGTAGGTTCTGACCCACAGCTCCCTTCATTTAGGTGTTTCTGTCTTCGGTTGTCATCTCTCAAACATTGCTAGATAAATCTTGCCAAAACTGGCTCTTGCATCCTATCTTGCTGCTAAAGAATTTCAAGCAGTTTCCATGACCTACAATGTCAAGCCAGAATTTTTGTTCCAGGACTCAAGACCTAATTGCCCAGTTTTGATTTTAAAATTATTTGAGATTTGTCTACTAAGAGGCTGAGAATCCATCAAGGGCTTTCACACAGACAGATGCCGTGGTCAGTACTGGGTTGACTTTCAGACCTGGGCTCCGATACAGGATTGAGAATTAACTTCTGGGCACAGTCAGTGCATCTCCTAGTGTAGGCAAGAGAAACTGAATAGACAGTTTGCTAAGTTTAAGATGAGTAGGAAAACCAGTATAGTTAGAAAAGTATTGTTAACTTTGAGAAATAAAAAGTTTCATTTGCAGAGATCTCAGTAATGAAAAGGGTTGGGGAGAGTTATGGTCTAACTGTTTTCTCTGTAGTCTGGCAATGTATTTATTTAAAAGAAACTCATTTCATTTCTGTGTGCAAGGAATTGTGATATCTACGTCTTTCTATTTCCCATGTGTTTTTCTCACTTAATATTTGCAAGGAGCCTTTTGAGTTGGGACAAGTATCCTCTTTTTGTATAATGAGGAAGGGGTATCCACAGGTTTGATCAGAGTTGAGTCTGAAGCGATACATCTGTTTCCCAAATCCTAGCATAGTAAAAATTTTACTTCACCGATTCTGTAAAGGCTGGCTCTATGGACACTATAAACATTTACTGTATTCACCATTCCATCCCCTAACCGATAACACTCATCATAGCGACACAGAGGTCTCCAATCAAATTAGTGGCCTATAGTTGACCATTCATTGTCACTAGAATTGATTTTTCAGCAATTAATTCCAGCAAATTATTAGTACTTTTGGAAATGTTTGTCTTTAATTGATAGAGCCCTACATTTTTCTAAATGTTTTTTCTCTGTACTGTGTCTTTTAAATATTTTTAGGAGATGAAAATGTGTGTGAAGGAGGCAGAGGGGGGTGCATGTGAGAACTGGACCATAGATTAAACAAGATATTTGTGTGAAATGAAGTCACAGAAGGGAAGCATGTTTGGGGAGGGCTTAGACTTGCCCATGCATGTTAGACCGTAGATTTGGGTTCCTTCATCAGGAATGCTGTCTGCAGTGAACTGTCCCTCTGCTGAACTGCCCGACCACAGATGGACCATGGCGCTTTATTCCAGATGAATCTTGAAAATGTCCCATTAAAATGCCTCCTTATAGAGGAGACACTTCATGCTGTGAAATTCTGTTAAGTACTTACTGGTTTTAATGTTTTGAAGCTAAAGTTGGTCTCTGGGCATGTATGTGATTCCCACCAACTTTGAAATGTGTTGTAACATTCTCTGACACTCAGAGTGACATTTCTTGGGTGTTTTAAAGATAAGGAAAAAAGGGGGCTTTAAATAATGCAACTGAAGAAGACTGTGAGGGAGTTGAATTAAATATAACAAATAACCTAGAAATTGCAATGTGCGAATTGGTAAAGATTGAAAGAAGAAAATAATTCCTATTCACTGCTTTTGGAGAAAAAACGAATTGCTACTTCATATTTTAGTAAGCTCAAAATAGGTAATTGGTTGTTTTTAACATTTTGTTTGCATTTTCAACAACAAAAACAATAATAGCTAACATTGAGTTCTTAATATGTGCCAGGGCGCATGCTGATCTTTTCATGGGGATTATCTCATTTTGTCTTTACAATAACCCCATGTGTTTGAATTCAGTTATAACATTTTAAAGTGTTTTTAAAGTCATATATAGAAAATGTCTCTCATGTTTACAATTTGAAATAGTTTATTAAAATGCTAAATTGTGAGCTAAAGAAATTCAGAGAATGGAGAAGTTAATATGGACTATTGGTATCAAGAGATACTTAATCAGGAATTAGGGAGATTAATAAATTAGAAAACATGTTTATTATTTCTCACAGATTTTCTTCCTTATTTGTGCATCTCTCTTAGAGCAACATCTGAATTTCTAAAAGGTATTTCTTGTCAAAAAAAAAACCAAAAAACTTTGGTATTCTTAACAACAGAGTAGATATATAACCAATTCATTCTAATAACCATGCCCTGATTTTTCCATTAAAAATGGGGTACTGCCCAGCTCATGTGGCTCAGTGGTTGAGCACTGACCCATGCACCAAGAGGTTACCAATTCACTTGCCAGTCAGCACACATGCCAAGATTGCAGGCCCTCACCCTGTGGGAGGGTGGGAGGGATGCAGAAGGCAGCCTATCAATGTTTCTCTCTCATCAATATTTCTCTCTCTCTCTCCCTCTCCTTTCCTCTCTCTCTGAAAAATCCCTAAAAAGATATTTTTTTTCAAAAATGGAGAACCATTCATTGACCTACCTATACATGCATGCATACCTTCTTACCATGTGCTAAGTAGGACAAGTTTGAATGTTATTCCTGCTTTCAAGGTACCCAGATGACTGGCATTTAGATAGAAATTTTTCTTTGGTTAAATTAGATCTCCGCTGATTTGGCATCGACAAATGACTGATTCTAAACTTATAGTCCTTTGCGCACACTTGCTCGAATAAGCTTCAAGCACCCAAATGTGGAGAACAATCACCTTGCCATTTCCTAGGTGAGAGCAGTGGAAACACCGAAACCCTGAGAGGGGGGAGAGAGAACACGGATTCTCTGGCCATTGCTTCATCAGCAGCGTTGTGCCTCGGAGCTAGCTGTGCCAGTCATGCTTTTCATTTCAGGCGCCGCTTTGAAAGAGATTCCCTTTTCATGACTGTCATTTCCTTTCGAGATGGCTTATTGTATTCGTTAGAATCTAGGTTACTTTTATAATCCTGAGTTTCTGGGGGGCTGGGCAGAACAAAGTGCTTCCTGACATAAAAGTGCCAACTTGGCTGGCTTCACGGAATGTGTGCTGGAGGAGCTGAGACCTTTCTATGCCAGCTCACTGGACACCTGGAGCGTCTGACTCCCGCCAGGTGCAGGCACAAAGCCCACCTACACATAACCTGGCATTGACGAGGGTCCCAAGTCGTGCCACATGGTCATATTCCAGAGACAGAAAGGGGAGTCATTCACCAGTCACACTTTGCGACAAGAAGAGGAATAAAATAACATCTCTCAATATCTTCCTGACACTGCTGTCTCAGAGGCTTGCAGGCCTCTTGCTTGAACACGAATGTTCATATGAGAAGCTTGAACGTGAAAAAAAACGAAACAAAACAAACAAACAAAAAACATTAGAGGCAGACAGGCAAAGGATAGAACCTGACTACTGGTTTAGGCCCGATCTCACAGGGAGTGGGACATCCTCCAAGGGGTCCCCAATCGGAGAGAGTGAAGGCTGGGCTGAGTGAACTCCCCCCACCCCCATGCACAAATTTCGTGCACTGGGCCTCTTGTAAGAACATAAGTGCCTTATTATCAGTTGGCAAGCAAGATGTAATTTAAATAGCAGAGGCAAAGCTGTGGCAAAAAATTTTTCTATTTCTCACCTGAAGGTATTCTGTGAGACTTTTCAGAAAAAATATTTTTTATTGATTTCAGAGAGGAAGGAAGAGGGAGATAGAAATATCAATGATGAGAGAGAATCATTGATTGGCTGCCTCCAGCATGCCCCCACTGGAGTTTGAGCTGCAACTAGGGCATGTGCCCTCACCCAGATGCCCTAACCTAGAATTGAACCGTGACCTACTGGTTCATAGATGGATGCCCAACCACTTAGCAACACCGCTGGGCTCTGTGAGACTTTTTGATACACTGTACAGTGGTACCTCGAGATATGAGTTTAATTCACGTAATCTTGAGGCGTGGGAAACTATGAGACACTTGAGTCACGGTAAACTGGTGGGTCGTGTACAGCCGGCCAATCCTCGTGATTACTCCTATCTCAAATGTTGCTCATATTTCAAAGCAAAAATTGCTCGCTCGACGGCTCGTATCTCAAAAAACTTGTATGTTAGGGCACTCGTATCTCGAGGTACCACTGTAGTATTCTTTGGTTCCTTCCTTGCTTTCTAAATATGATAAGATATTCTAAACTATATTGTACATTTCCTGCCCCAAACCAGGAATGAGATATTTTTCTAAATTGTTATGGTTCTTTTCAGTAAGTTATTATGGAGACTACAATCTAGGCAATAAGGGTGTTCATTGCTACAGGGTGATCATTTCTGAGGTGTTTTTAGTGCTCAGGCCTAGGAAATACATGTCCTTTTAAAGATAATTATTTTCATCGGTGGCTCTCTTCTATCATAATAAATATCCCAGTTCTCAGTGTTTCTGACTATTTACAAACCAAAACAAGGTTAAAAATAAGCAAATCAACAAAATTAATATGAGTACTAAGAGGTAATTTAAAGCATTTCATTGTGTTTGGCATATGGCAAAGTTTAAATAGATAGACTCTCGTTATCTTTTGTCATCACCATCATCCCATTAGATATTCTATTAAAAACGTATCTATCTCCTGCCACCTATACTCTGAGAGAAGCCTTGTGACTTGAGAAACTCTCGCTGTGTGTGTGTGTGTGTGTGTGTGTGTGTGTGTGTGTGTGTTATATGTGCTTTAATTTCTTTGTGCTGCTGTAGTCCTACTGTAGACTGTGGGGCTGATAAACAACAGACATTTATTTCATATGGTTTTGGAGGTGGAAGTCCCAGGTGAAGACACCATCAGATTCAGTGCCAAGTGAGAGCCCATCTTCCTGCTGTGTCCTCACCTGGTAGAAAGGGTGTTGGAGCCTTTCTGGATCTCTTCTAAGGGCACTGATTTCGTCATGAGGGCTCCACCTTAAGGACTGAATTACATCCCATGGGAATTTGTGAGCACACAGACATTCAGTCTATAGCAAGACGTGACCTTGTGCTCTTGAAGGGTATTTCATTTCACACCTAGCCACAGTGCAATTTGAAGCAATAAAGCAAATTTGAGTTTTATTGAAGTTTACCAATGTTGTTATGCAGAGGTCCTAAAATTTGCATTATATTGTCAGCACTGCATAATAGTGAGGGAGTGGGAAAAGGACATGAGCAAGACAAAAACAATTGTTTTTCTGAGTTTGGAATACATACCTATTTTTTTAGCACATCTAATTTGTGAATCTTTAACAGTTTGGGCTAAGTATGTTTAGCTATGATAAGACCACTTAGGGTTTTCCCCCTTTCATGCAAAAAATAAGTAATAGAGAGAGAGAAACGCATAAAAAATAAGTAAAAGAGAGAAAGAAACACACAAAAGTTGCCATAAGGCTATTAGCCCAATGTTTCTTTCTCCCTCAGGCAAAACTGTCTCTATGTAATTATATATTCTGTTTAAGGCTATTTGGATACAAAGAAAAAGTTCACTTAAACTAGCTCAATAAAGGACACTGACTGGTCTACCTTTAAATTCATGACCACAAGCTTCAGGTTAGTGTGTAATGCTCTCTACACTAATAAAAGAGTAAGATGCAAATTGACTGCACTGTCACGACGTCCACCAGCTTATCAGGACTGAATATGCAAATTCACCTAACATAGATGGCAACAGCACAGGTGTTCCGCACTGCCCCAGCCACTC
This sequence comes from Lasiurus cinereus, assembly GCA_011751065.1. Taxonomy (NCBI): domain Eukaryota; kingdom Metazoa; phylum Chordata; class Mammalia; order Chiroptera; family Vespertilionidae; genus Lasiurus; species Lasiurus cinereus. The sequence continues at coordinate 8,338,594 of JAAGEH010000434.1, forward strand.
CAGGCCTCTGGGCAGGGTGAGAAGGCGGAAAGGCAGCTACAGTGAAGGCATTGCCAGCAGCCAGGAGAAAGAAGGCCCATTCTTGCATGAATCTTCATGCATTGGGCCTCTAGTTAGATAATAATATACCTACCTAAACAACTCCTTCATCCCCTCTCCCCTGCCTGTTTAATTTTTCTGTACCCTCTCCTGGATTCTCAATCTCAGCTACTATCCCTGCAATCTCAGCTATTATCCTTGCTTTCTACCTCACTGAGAAAGCTGAGTCATCAGAGAAGAAAACTTAGAATATTCCCACCACCACACCTCCCCACCTTCCATCATGCACACTCACACTTCTCTGCCTTCGCCCTGCTGTTGTCATGCTTCCATCTAAATGTAGCTCCTTCATCCTGCCCACTCCAGGGGGTGACTATAGCAATTCGCCCTCTTTCCCATGTCACCACTTTTTACCTCTTTGTTGATCACTCCCATCAATATTGCATACTTTTAGGATTTCTTCCAACTTTATTAAAAACAAAACAAACCATTTTCCTACACAACAAAGCCTGCTGGCTACCATGCTGCTGCCTTTTTCCCTTTGGTAGCAACATTCCTTCAGTCACCTCTTCTTTCATCCTATCATAAAACCATACCATTAGGCCTTTCCCTTCCGCCATGCTACCAAAACTGGATTTGTTGTGGTTGCCAGTGACCTTCACATTGAACTCAAGTGGCCAACGCTTCAGTTCTCATCTTGTGCGATGTGTTACCAGTGGATCATTTGATTGCTCCCTTCTTATTACATTTTCCTCCTTTGATTTTATTCGTCACATTCTCTCTAGGTTTTCTTCTTCTAATTTTTCTTCTCAGACTCCTTTTCAGTATCTTCCTCTTCAAAATGAACTCTCTTCTTTTATTTATATTTTTATTCTTACCTGAGGACATATTTTATTGACTTTAAAGAGGGAGGAAGGGAAATAAAGAGAGAAAAGAACATCGATGTGAGAGAAACATCCACCTGAGTGGTGATGCTCAGTAGATTGACCATAGTCCTGTGCACCAAAAGTCACTCATTGCTGATCAGGGCATGTGCCCTGGTTTCGAGTTCAGTCCCCTGTTATGGTTCTTGCAGGAGAAAAACCAATCAATGTTTCTTTCTCCCTCTTCCCTTCCTTCTTCTTTCTCTAAAATCAATAAAAAAACATTTTTCTTTTTTTTAAAAAAAGAGAGAGGAACATCAATCAGTTGATTTCTATACCTACTCCTACAGGATAGTGAACTCATGACCTGAACATGTGCCCTGACCAGGAATTGAACCTGTAACTCTTTGGTACACAGAACAATGCTCCAAATATCTAAGCCATACCAGCCAGGGCTCTCAACCTGAATTCTTAACACTGGAGCTCACTCAGTTCTTGGATTTCTTCCTTCAACTGGCTCATAAGTTTCATGGCTTTAAATATCATCAATATGCTGATTACACCTAAATATTTATCTCTAATCCAGACTTCACTCCCAAACACCAGATTTTATATATTCAATTGTATGTCCCTAACTGCACTGCTTATCTTCTTGCCAGAATTTGTAATGTGTGAGCTCTTCCCATCTCACTTACTGTCAACTCCATCCTTCCATTTGCTTAGGGCAGACACTTTAGAATACAGTGGTCCATTCTCTTTATTTCACACCCTACATGAACTCCTATTACCTGAGACTTCAGAACATTTGTAAAATTCCACCACTTGCACCACCTTTTTTTGCTTCCACCATGCTGGATCTCTCATTTAAATTACAAGAGGCTTCTGGCTGGTTTGCCTTCTTCACACATTACCAGCCCATATTGATTATTGTCAAATAGAAGCTAGAATCATTCTCTTAACATACATGCCAGATCTTGTCCTTTTTTTTTTTCTCAAAGCCCTCATAGTAGAAAATAATTCCAAACAACAACACGTCTGATTTTATTTTATACTAGTGGCCTGGTGCATGAAATTCATGCATGGGGACTGGGCGGTGTTCCTCAGCCTGGCCTTCACCCTCTCCAATCTGGGACCCCCTCAAAGGATGTCGTACTGCTGGTTTACAGGGATCTGGCCTAAACCGGCACTCAGACATCCCTCTCACAATCTGAGACTACTGGCTCCAGTTGCTTGTCTGACTGCCTGCCTGATTGCCCTAACCACTCTGCCTGCCAGCTCTTCCCCAACTGCTACCCACCGCTGGCCTCCTTGCCCCTAAATGCCCCCTCCCAGAGTCAGATCACCTTCAACTGCCCCCCATGCCAGCCTGTTCACCCCCAACTGTCCCCCCTGCTGGCCTACTTACCCCCACCTTCTCTCCTCACTGTCCTTCTCATCCCCAATTGCCCCCCTGCTGCCTGCTCATTCCAAATTGCCCCTCCCTGCTGTCCTGATAACCTCCAACTGACCACCACTGATGACCTGCTCACCCCCAACTGCCCCTCCTGCTGATCTGCTTATCCTGAACAGCCCCTGCCATCCCATCCTGGACTGGCAACCCAAGGTCCCAGTCCCTCCGTTTCTTTCTCTCTCTCTCTCTCTCTCTTTTTTTTTTCCCAGCACCTCCTTGAGTGGAGACCAGGGCCAGCTGGAAGCAAGTATCTAGGATTTATTTATCTTCTATAATTGAAACTTTGTAGCCTTGAGCGGAGGCCAGGGCCAGCCAGGGTGGGAAGCTTGGTTTCCTCCATTGCCAGGGGCAACCTAAGCCTCCTGCTCAGCTCCAGCTCCATGGCCGCTGCCATTTTTTTTTTGGGGGGGGGATTTATTTATCTTCTATAATTGAAATTTTGTAGCCTTGAGTGGAAGAGTGGAAGCCAGGACCATCCAGGAAGTTTGACTTCCTCCATTACCTCGGCAACTCTAGTCTCCTGCTTGCTCCACCTCTGTGGCTGGCTTCCATCTTAGTTGGGTTAATTTATATACTAGCTCCTGATTGGCTGGTGGGCATGGGTTCTGGGTGTAGTAGAGTGATGGTTAATTTGCATATTTCCCTCTTATTAGTGTAGAATAGAGGTTTGGTGCATGACATTTGTGCATGGGAGTTTCCCCTCATCCCAGCCTGCACCCTCTCCAATCTGGGACCCCTCAGAAGATGTCTGACTGCTGGTTTAGGCCTTATCCTGGGGAATCAGGTCTAAACCGGCAGTCAGACACATCCCTCTCACAATCCTGGACTGATGGCTCCTAATTGCTCACATTCCTGCTGGCCTGGTCACCCCTAACTGCCTCCCCTGCCAGCCTGGTTGCCCTTAACTGCCCCTCGTTGCTGACCAGGTTGCCCCCAACTGCTCCCTCCCTGCTGGCCTGGTTGCTCCTAACTGCCCCCCTCCCACCAGCCTGGTCACCCCTTACTGCCCACCTTGCCAGCCTGGTTGCCCCAATTGCCAGCCTAGTCACCCTTCACTGCACCCCCTCAGCTGGCCTGATTGCCCCTAACTCCCCCCCCCCCGGTGCTGGCCTGGTTACCCCCAACTGTCCTCCCCCCTACTGGCCTGGTCATCCCCAACTGCACCCCCTGCTGGTCTGGTCTCCCCACGCAGCCTGCTGTTCAGTTATTTGGTTGTCCCTCACTAACACCCTTGCTGGCCTGGTCGCCCTATGTAGCTTGCTTGTTCAGTTGTTTGGTTCTCCCTCACTAACCCACTTACTGACCTGGTCATAAGCAGCCATCTTGTGAAGAGAGTGAGAGTTAATTTGCATATTACCTCTTTATTAGATAGGCTGCACCCCTCCCTCAGTGCCTCTTTGGCTTCATTTTCTATTCATTCAACCTCGCTTATTCTGCTCCAGCCTCACTGAATTCTCATTGCCCTTCCCATACATCACTCATCATCCCAAGTCGGAGCCTCGGCACTGTCTGCTCTTCCACAGATAGGCTCATGACTCGGCTCTCCATCAGCTTTAAGTCTTTGCTCATAGGTCAGCTTTGCCATGAGGCTTGAACTCTCAACTCTATTTAATACTGCAACCATCTAGGAAATGTCTTCCTAAGACTCCACATACTTCCTATCTTGCTCTATGTTTTTGTCCATAGCATATACATCATATCACTTTCTAACACAGTATATAATTCACCTGTTTGTTATGCTTACTATCTTTTGTCTGTATTTTCCTGCTAGAATGCATTCCCAGTGAGGACAGGTGTTTTTTAATGTTCTTTTTAAAGCAATGTGTCTGCCATAAGTGCTGAGTACATTTATTGAATGGGATGCATAGTTCTCAGCACATATGGCAGGCATATTGCTTTAAAAAGAACATTGAATAAGAACACAACAAGCAATCTTAGAGATATCCTCCCTCCCCCCAAAAAAATAATAATTCCAAGGTTATTTGTGAAAATCCAAGATTCTTGGGTACTGGGACCTAAACTAGGCTTTAGGAACCAGAGTACCTCTCTGTCCATGTGTCTCTCGGCTCTCTGGAGTCTTTCTCAGGAGCCTGATGCACTTTTCCCATGGCATTTGCTTCATTGTTCTATCTCTGCATATTGACTGTTTCCATTTTTATAGCTTGTTATGGTACCTTTGTTCTGGATTCTCCCCTTTATTTTCAAATCTGAATTCTTCCTCCCTTTTCATATTCTAATATTTAGATTTCAGAGTCTTAGCAAAGGAACACAATTGATCCAGCCTAGAGAAGACATACAGCAAGTATAATCAGCGCTGGCTGTGGTGGGGGTCCAATCCAGGCAAAGCAGGGCCTTGGAGAGGAGCAGTTCTTACTGAGGTTGGCTTTGGGGGACAGAGACCCTAACTTTATCCACAATATCATCCTTTGTAATAGGCTGAATTTCTAGCATAAATTATGAAGAAATAGGAGCCAGATTCAAATCATAGAGGATGTCCTAGTTCAAGGTCACTTTTTTAAGAAAACATTAAGTTATTCTGGTGGTTCTTTATTGAAACAAATCTTAAAATATGGTGTCTGATTAGCCTAGTCAAAGACCTAGTTGTTTAAATTTGAGTAGGTTTGAAAACTTTTTAAATGTAGCAAAATATCAATTTTCCTTTGATTTCATTCATCTGATCCTAGTCATGTGTTTGTATTTGGCTCTAAACTCTGTTTTAATTTCTTTTTAAATATTTACTGTTGAAAGTATTACATATGTCCCTTTTGTTCCCCAAATGACCCTTTCTAGCCCACCTCTCCCCACCATCCCAGGCTTTCACCAACCTATTGTCTGTTTACATGGGTTTATGCACATATGCATACAAGTTCTTTGGTTAATCTCTTCCCTCCCACCCACCCACCACCCACACCTGCCTTCCCTCTGAGATTCCACCATCTGTACCTTCTACTCTGTTTTAAATTTAAATCCTGGCTTTAAATTTCATTTACCTCAATTTTGCTCCATTTATTTTAAAACCATGTATCCATCACTGTGCCCTGTTATGTCGGTGAAACTCGAGGATGACAACAAAAATAAGGAATAAGAACTAAAGTAGTATGTCAATAGGTTAAAAACAAAAGTCTGTTGTTTAAGACATTTTCATGAAATAAACAAGACACTTTATAAAAGTATCATCACTGCATAAAGCATGAACCAAGAGGACCTATTTCTTTAGTGTGAATACTAAATAAACCTCCAAAGACTTTCATGTTTTACAGAATGGCAAAGCTCCCATCTACATAAAGAACCATCAGGATGTCTTCCCATCTTTGAATTTATATATTTTGATATGACTTACGTCCAGTCCTTTTTTTTTAAGTCCGTTATTAATCTGATAGATTTTAAAAGACATACCTGCTGAGCATGTTCTTGGTTTATTTTGAACACATGCAGATGATGACACCAATGTTTTCTTATATCGGTGCTAATCAACAGGGTTTATTTATTCATCCAAAAACATTTATTTAGCTCCTACTCTGTACCAAGCAATTACCTAGATGTTTTATATACCACAATGGACAACACAGACATACTCCTGCCCTATAGAAATGTACATGTAGAGAGACAGACAATGGAGTAAACAAACAGAGATGCTCATTCCTGAATGATCAACTCCAAACAAGTTAAAAATGGAGAGAGTAATTGTCATGGGTACTCAGGGTGACAACTCAGCTTGAGATAAGGAAGCTAAGCTGCATAAGGAGGCCATGGAAGCTGAAACCTGAACAAGGAAAAAAGAGACATCAAAGGAGTGTGTGCATGAAGGGAGTGCAAGGCAAGTGCTAAGACCTTGAGAATGAGAGAGGCAGGAAGAGATTAATCAAAGAATATATATATATATATGCATAAATTCATAGTCCATGGAAATAGACAATATGCCCAGGGTGGGGTGGGAATGGAGTAGAGGGGGGCAAAGGGTAAAAAAAAAATGGGGAACATCTCTAATACTCTAAATAATAAAATATTTTTTAAAAAACAAAATAATAAAAAGCAAAGAGAAAGCCAATGTAGTTTGGCTGGAAAATGTAGGCAGGCCCAGAGTCAGGTCAATAGGAGGTTGTTTGTTTTATCGTAAGGTGAAATGAGAAGCCATGGGGAGATTTTGAACAGAGTGAGATGATCAGAGTTGATTCTCGTGGAAGATCACTGGCTACCCTAGGTTATGGGGAAATAAAAGTGGGAGCTGGGGAACTAGTTAGACAGCTGTAGCAGTTTTGCAGGCATGAGATGTTGAAGTCATGGTGAGAGAGGGAAAGTACAGCCCACGGAACACGCTAGAGTTTTATTTCAGACATTTAGAAGTGACAGATTTAGATATAAGTGCTTTCGACCAGAATAGAGGGCCATTATGTCAGATACAGACTCCAAGATTACAGAGTCCTATATTCCCCGGGACACTCCACATCTAAGAAAATGTAAAGATGTCTATCCTCTAGAACCCATGGTCGGCAAACTGTGGCTCGTGAGCCACATGCGGCTCTTTGGCCCCTTGGGGGTGGCTCTTCCACCAAATACCACGGCCTGGGCGAGTCTATTTTGAAGAAATGGCATTAGAAGAAGTTTAAGTTTAAAAAAAATTGGCTCTCAAAAGAAATTTCGATTGTACTGTTCATATTTGACTCTGTTGAATAACAAGTTTGCCGACCACTGCTCTAGAACATTCTTGAATTTTTAAAGGAATTTTTCAAAGTCCTAGAACACAGATTTTCTCTGTGCATGAAAGTGTGATTATATATCAGAACCAGCTGGTACATTTTTTAATGTACCTATGCAGTTAGATGTCCTGTAGGTAGGGCGTGGGAACAAGTCCTGGAGTAAATGGTTGGCTCACTAAAATTTGAGGACACTGCTCAGGTGAATCACTCTTTAAGTCATAGGGATATTATATTAAACTAGAGGCCCAGTGCATGAAATTCATGCATGGATAGAGCAGCCGCCAGCCGCCGGCTGGATGGAGCTCCCTTCCTCAGCTGTTGGTCATGGCCTTCCTTTATTCCGCGCTGCCCTCTCATTGTCAGCGCACATCATAGCAAGCAATCAAACTCCCAGTTGGTCCAACTCTTAAGGGGGCACTTTGCATATTAGACTTTTATATATAGAGATACCAATCTGCTGTGTTGGTAACATTAGATCTTTATTTTCTTCCCTCTCATCCTAGAAACCATTTTTACTATAAAATCATAGTTCTATAAAGATAACATGGTTTGGAGGAAACTACTCTAGAATTTGAATTATTGTTGAGTTTTGTTCCAGTCAGAAAGTTGTTCTTTTATCTGCAATTGCATATTCCTTAGGGACTAAGGAAATAAGTTTTAGTACTTAGGGCTTTTTGTTTTGCTTTATTAAATATTTGAGGCTAGTGTGCTTTAATGTTGGATATTAAAGAATAATTAAATTACTAATATCTAAGCTACTAATTAAAAAAAAGAAGAAGAAAATCTATTTGGATTGGTAGGATCAGCCTAGCAGTGGTCGGCAAACTGTGGCTCATGAGCCACATGCGACTTTTTGACCCCTTGAGTGTGGATCTTCCATAAAATATCACGGCCTGAGCGAGCCTATTTTGAAGAAGTGGCATTAGAAGAAGTTTAAGTTTAAAAAATTTGGCTCTCAAAAGAAATTTCAATCGTCGTACTGTTGATATTTGGCTCTGTTGAGTGAGTTTGCCAACCACGGGCCTAAGGTACCAGGTATATTGGACTTACCCTCTGTCAAATCTAAGGCATTGCCTTAGTTAATTATAAACATTCAGGCAACTTGTCTTAGACAAGCTGAGTTGCAAATATTCAATGTGAAAAATGCTAGACCTATAACTTAGGAGCCCTACCACAGCTTGCAAAAATCACCTAAATACCCCACCATCTTGAAAACTGTTTGCTTTTGGTATTTACTGGTTTGAAACCACTGACCTAGTTATCACTGCATGTGTCTTTTAATAACCAATTGTGGAAAGAAGGGACTTCCATATTTTTCAACCAGATTGGTTTACCCCAGTGGTCAGCAAACCATGGCTCTCAAGCCACATGCGGTTCTTTGGTCCCTTGAGTATGGCTCTTCCACAAAATACCATGGCCTGGGCAAGTCTCTTTTGAAGAAGTGGTGTGAAAAGAAGTTTAAGTTTAAAAAAATTGGCTCTAAAAAGAAATTTCAATCGTTGTACTGTTGATATTTGGCTCTGTTGACTAATGAGTTTGCCAACCATTGGTTTACCCAATTTAGAAAGCAAGGTATTGGCAGAGGTGATCAACAGCACATGATGACTCTATAATTATAGAAATTGCCTCTGTCTTCTTTAGAATGTAAACTTGTGGATTTGGGTAACATTTGACTCATAATTGCATTTTAAAAATCAGCACAATGTTGTTATTTCTGGTGTTTCTACTTGAATTCCAATTATTTCAGATGGGGTGGGGCATACACTCTCCAGTTCACCACTGTCAGGACTTACACATCACCCCATTTGTTTGGCACCTGAAACATTTGAGAATCTTAGCTCTTGATTGACTGCCAAATGTTTTAAGCCAGCTGCTGGTTGTGCAACTATTTTCTAACTTGAACTGAACCTAAAAGTTATGTGTCGAAGCTTAAGTTTTAAACTATGTAAAATTTAAAAAATAAAAACTTTGCTTTAGCTATAGACCTCAGTAATCAGAATGATAACGAGCAGTATTCATTAAGCCAGTATACTAATTGCTTTGCAAGTATTTTTCTCTAGTTCTGAAAACATAGAAAACACAGGTGGCATTTTTGGTTTTTTAGAGCACTTACATTTTGGAGACATGGTGGGAAGTAGGGAGTATGTGAATGAAACCTCTGCTTTTTTGGTATACTAGACCAGTGGTCAACAGAGCCAAATGCCATTCCAAGATAGTGGGGTTTATTAGACTACTTATTTCTGGATTACAAACTACCTTGAAGCTTAACAGCTTATAAGAGCAGCCATTTATTAGCTCATAATTTCTGAGAGTCAGTAATCAGCTTTCTGGTCAAGCTGATGGTCAGGGCCATGGTCTCATCTGAAGGTTTAACGGGGCAATGGCCCAGTTTTGAGCTCACTCAGGGTTGTGGCAGATCTCAGTTCCTCACAGAATTTCTGTTGAACTGAGGTCTTCATTCCTTTAACTATTGCCTGGAGGACTCTCCACAGTGCAGCTCATGTAATCTGAAAGAGAGAAAGGAAGAACTCATCCAGAAGCTTCAGTCTTTTATAACCTAATCTCAGAAGTGGCATCCATCACTTGTTCTGTTTTTCTGAGTCCTAGAAGTACATCACTAAGTTTGATCCACACTCCTGGGGAAATAGGGCCCACCATTTGTGGGTAGGAATATCATAGAATTTGTGACTATATCTATGTCATGTATTTATCTTTCATGTCAATATTTTTACAAATTTCTTAGGGAATTATTTGTTTCTAAACCCAGGAATATAATCAGTAGTTTAGAATAGAGCAGATTTGCATCAACATTGGTTAAGGCTCTAGGCATTATTTGAGCATTTTTCTATATAACTTTTTTTTTAAGATGAAAATGTTTTATTCCATGTAATAAACTCTAATTCTTAGCCTTCACTAATGAAGTGACTTTCAAGGTCTTTTACAGGTATTTAGAGTCCAAAGAGAGTTGGCATTTCACTTTATTCACATATGTATACCTTTCACCAGATTGATAATATGATAGAAAATAGTTTCAGTTGTGTACAAATGTATTAATTCCTTTGCTAAATATATAGTTTTACTTCATCAGAGAAAATCCAAATTATGCACGTGCGCGCGCGCACACACACACACACACACACACATATGCATTTAATTTTTAAAATTTCAAATATATATGGGATGGTCAAAAATAGGTTTACAGTTGTGACTGCATGAAACAGCATTTATTCTTGTATTATTTATTAATTACTAGAGGCCCAGTGCATGGATTCGTGGACTAGTGGGATCCCTCAGCCTGGCCTTTGCCCTCTTGCAATCCAGGCCCCCTCGGGGGATATCAGACTGCCAGTTTCAGTCTGATCTCCATAGGCCAGGCCAAGGGACCCCAACAGTGCACAAATCCATGCACCAGGCCTCTAGTATGCATATAAGATTTTTGGTTAATTTCTTTTCATCCTCCCCCCTCCCACCTTCCCTCTGAGATTTATCAATCTGCTCCATTTTTCCATGCCTATGCATTGAGCATCTGCCCCTTGATAGTCAGTGCACATCATAGCTACCAGTCGAACAGTTGCTTAGGCTTTTATATATAGAGATTGTATTATTTTACATATAAACAACTATAAACCTACTTTTGCCCAGCCCTGTATGTGTTTATGTTTATATATAAACTAAATCTATGGAATAAAAGTGATTTTTAAAAGTCCTAATTGCTATACACAAATGTGAACATTGACAGTGAAGAAGTCAGATAAGGAGGGAAAAAAAATTGATTCATTTGAAGTATGGGTATTAGAAGAGACCTCTATGGATACCCTGGACCACCAGAAAGATAAAAAAGTGGACCCACGAGCAAATTAAGCCTGAAACATAGCTGGAAGCAGACATGACAAAACCGAAGCTGTCCTACTTTGGGCACATCACGAGGAGGCAGGGTTATGTGGAAAAGACAATAATGCCGGGAACGTAGAAGGCGGCAGGAAAGGAGGAAGACCACACATGAGATGGATTGTCTTCATAAAAGAAGCTGTGGGCATGACTCCTGAGGAGCTGAGCAGGGCTGCTGGGGACAGGGGGACAAGGTATTGTGGCCATCACTCACTCATAGGGTCGCCAGAAGTCAGAGCCAACTAAGCAGCACGAAACACACAGGTCCCCAGCTATTCAAAAGCAAATTGTTTTAATTTCTACCAGAAGAAACAAGATTGCTAGTTTTTGGTCATTTGTAATCATTAAAATTAAAATGAATGATTTAGAGCTTTCCTTAAATTTCAAATTAGAGATCCTCTAAAGCAGTGCTACTCCAAGTATGATCTAGGGATCCCTGGAAGGTTCCCGGGAGGTTCTAAAAGTGCTAAGAAATGTTGCCAGGCCTCCAGTAGCCCAAGCTCAGCCCTGGCTCACCTTTCTTTTCTTCTTCTTCTTTTTTTTAAATATATATATTTTATTGGTTTTCTACAGAGAGGAAAGGAGAGAGATAGAGAGCTAGAAACATCCATGAGAGAGAACATCGATCAGCTGCCTCCTGCACGACCCCACTGGGGATGTGCCCACAACCAGGATACATGCCCTTGACTGGAATCGAACCTGGAACCTTTCAGTCCGCAGGTTGATGCTCTATCCACTGAGCCAAACTGGTTTGGGCTGACTCACCTTTCTTTCTCTTACTTGGACCACTAGCTTAATGGCTTCATCTCTCCAGACATTCAAAAGAAAGATGTAAGGAACACTGCGTAGCTAAACGTGCAGGGACAGCCAACAGATCATCCTGCTTCCATCCGGAGACCACAAAGGCTGAGACTTGGCATTGAAATTCAAGTGAAGAGATGATCTTTAAAGCACACAATCTGACATTTTACTTGATTATGACTGATTTCCTCTTCTTCCACATCATAAGATTTGAATTTGAAAATAGTCATAACACCAAAAGTAGGTCATCTTTGATGTGGGATGAACCCTGGGCCATTACTTGATGGTGTCCTGACTAAGAGGCCGCTGGGTAATCACATCTGCCTTCCCCTCGGCCGATGATTTCTGAGCTGCTTGGAGTCCAGAAGTGATTTGCCAGCAGAGAAACGGGGTCCGGCTGGCCATCTAAAGAGCAGCGTGAAGAATAGGATGCAATTACAGAGCCGGGACAATCACGCAGAGTGTCTTTGGGAGGCTTGCATTGCTGAATGTAAAGATTGTGGCTGACAAGTGTACCTCTCCCTCTTGAAAACTCCCTGCGTGCTTCATGGGCCATGGACTGCACCAAGTCTTGCTCCTTTGCACAGCACACAGGCCTCCGCCTGGAGTGGGGTGGCTTCTGGCTGTGGCTGACAGACTTCTAAGTGATCCGCAGAGTGAGCCCTGAAAATGCTCGCCTTCTTACATTCAGTTGTGCTGCTTTCCAGAAATGTCTGTCTGCCTTGCTCCATTCAAAGACAATGTGAGCCCTGACTGGTTTGGCTCAGTGGATAGTGTCAGCCTGCAGACTCAAGAGTTCCCAGGTTCGATTCTGGTCAAGGGCATGTGCCTTTGGTTGTGGGCACATCCCCAATAGGGGGTGTGCAGAAGGCAGCTGATGGATGTTTTTCTCTCATCCGTGTTTCTAACTCTCTCTCCCTCTCCCTTTCTCTCTCTAAAAACTCAATAAAACATATTTTTAAAAAAGACAATTTGATCTCTGTTATTTGCAAATGTTTTCTGGAAGGAAAAAAATGTTTAATTCCCTAAAAGAAGCAAGGTAAGTTTCTGGGGAACAGTGAGCCTTCTCGAGGGCTTACCTGGCTTTGGGGGGAACATTAACTAAATCACCCTAAAATGTAGGAATACCTCCAGCAATTTATGGAACACATCTGGGTGGATATATTTTATATGCTAAAGGAAATAAAATAAAGTAAAATGCATATGGTCAATAGGTTTGGGAAATTCCAGGGGTATTTAAAGAGATAGTTTATTGTGGGATTTCCTAAATTCTGTTACATGTTTGTAACCATAAGAGGGGACCAAAATATGCAGTGACTCAACAATATATGGACAGTAGAAGCCTTTTCCATGAAGCGTGTGATGCAGGTTTAGTGTGCCTCAGAACATAAATTTTTACTAGTAGTTATTCAAAAACCAATAGAATTTTAAATACGAATAAGACAGTAATATACTAATTTTTATTTTTACAATGAGGTATTCAAAAACATTTTCAAAGTGCTGTGATAGAAATATAAAGGGCAGGGAATTTGAGGTAAGTTAGTTCTTAAGAAATATAAAGCATCTATGACTAGTGTGAATTATTCCCAACCCATAATTCTCAGCTGTCAGAAGGTGTGAGGAGTAAGAATTAACAGGTTAAAGCAACTACTGTGTTATTGTATAACTATTGCTATGTTGGATACAATGGGAGACAGATAATTACTCTACAACATTCAGCAGTCCAATTGAGGAACTAAGTTTAAATAAATAGCAAGAAAAAAACAAATCACTTTAATTTCCCCCTTGAAAAAAAATCATGTCACCAGCCACCACTATTTAATTTCTTGGTAAGTTCATATCCTTTGTACAGTAAAATTCTTCAAAAATGAAATATTTATTTAGTAGATAACAAAGTAGACATGTAGACTGACATTAAGAGATAAAAAGTTTTAAAATTTCATGGTATGTAATAAGAAAATGTCATAATTATGACAACATGTCCAGTTACGTGAGTGTTATGAAAATGCCATTTTTACTCCATAGCTCTCATATAATAGGCCAGTGGCCCAGTACATGAAATTCATGCATGAGGGGTTGGAGAGTATCCCTCTGCCCAACCTACACCGTCTCCAATTGGGGACCCCTTGGGGGATGTCTGACTGCCAATCCATAGGGATCAGGCTAAACAGCAGTTAGACATCCCTCTTGTAATCTGGGATCACTGGCTCCTAACCACTTACCTGCCTGCCTGCCTGATTTCCCCTAACTGCCTCTGCCTACTTGCCTGATCACCCCTAACTGCCCTCCCTTGCCAGCCTAGTTGCCCCCAACTGCCCTCCCCTTCCGGCCTGATCTTATCCCCACTGCCCTCTCTGCCTTGGCTTCTACTACTATGGCTTTGTCTGGAAGGAAGTTGGATGTCTGGAAAATGGCTGGTATAATTAGGATCTTATCCTTTTATTAATATAGATAGGTTATTTAGGATAGGATTGCTTAAATGGGAAGGAAAAGCCTTTTTCAGCAGGAGGAAATGCTCTTGGCAGACAAAAATACATAATCCCTCTATCTGTACTGTTGGCCAGCCATATGCACTATACTGCCAAACCAGTCATTAAAAAATTGAACCGCTTTCTTACACCTTCCAAGCAGCTGTTGCCCTTAAAAACCCTCCTCAGCCCCCACCTTAGGTTCTGCCTTTACAGTTCACCCAAATTATGTTCTAATTGGTTGATTTCTGTGCTAGTCAGAATCAGAAGCTCTGCCTCCTAAGCATCCATTGGCTTTTCGTAGTTTACCCAGATTTGGTCCTAATTGCTCATTTTCTATGCCAGTCAGTGTTAAAAGCTCCTCCTCCTAGGCTGCCATTGGCTCCTCACAATTCACCCAGATTTGGTTCTGATTGGTCATGTTCTGTGCCAGTCAGCATCTCTGGGTCAGATCAGAGAGGCAGGGCTTATCATTAGCTGCCCTGGAGAGAGAGAGAGGTACACCTGCTGGCCAGGCCCAGAGAGAGAGAGGCAAGGGCTGATCAACAGCTGCCATGGAGGCTATGGATCAGACCTTGCTTCTCTGTCTAGGCCTCTCTCTGGGCCTGATCCATAGTCCTCTTGGCAGTAAGTGCTGGATCCCCATGGCAACCCAGCAATGACTGCAGGACTAACTTTCGGTTGGTTGAGCCTTAGGTCATTATATATTAGGATGTTTTTACCAATATTTGAAAGATAGAGTGTTTATCATTCATGTCTTATATATATTTGCATATATATATATATATATATATCCTGACCTGAGACTTGTAACATTTTATACAGTTTTTAAGTTCTCCAAGTAAATTCCACTAAATTTGTATTTTGTATTACTTATAGGCCATCTGAATTTATCTGGGTTATGGTTTTAATGATAAGAGTACAGTAGAATTTAATGACTCAGTTTCTAGAATCCATGAATAAAATATAAAAGACGAATTTAATTTGCAAGACATTAATGAGGAGCACCTGTGCACCACCCCCCTTCTGATATCTTTTACAAGAAATCTAATTATTTTCACTCATTATTATGAAAGCTGTAAAAGTCAGGTCATATATATTTGCATATGTTTTATTTTTTAATCACTTTGAGAGACTGCTAACTGTTCCTCCAGAGAAAATTCAAAGAAAAAGAAAACTAGGACTGCTTTCAGGTAATCCACACAGCATCTGAGCTAGCTTTGAACTTGACCACCCTGGCACTGTCAGGGATTCTTGTTCTTTCATCTTCAGAAATCGATGATGCAAGCACATTCGTTTCCTTTCCGTTTGCAATATCCTATACTTGGTTAAGCCAAATGAAGTCAAGAAGATTGGGATTTTTAAGACCAGCACTAGCCAAGTTGTATACACAGCACAGTGCTCTCTGGTGTCAGATTCCAAAATCCTAAATATCAAAATAAACTTGAATGTTTTATTATAATTTCCAAACACTTTAGAGAGTTCTGTAAGTGTCCTTGATTGAACAGCTGGGTTTCTCATTGTGCATCTCAGGTATTTGTTTATGAAATAACAGCAAAGGTATTAAAAAGAAGGTACTAGCTAACCTTCTTAAGCATTGTATTTTACAAGTAGCAACTCAGTTTTTCTGCATAAAATCTCCATGAATTTTTACAAGTGAGAAATGAAACACAGCGGTTAGGAAATTTGCTCAGCTATTACGTGAGGAAAGCTATATAATGAAGAACCTTTGGATTATTCTGTATTATTATTATTGGGGTCCTTTTTATTCATTCAGAAGATACTTAATGCCTGCCATGTGCCAGGTAGTGTGTCAGGAGCAAGAGAAGAAGCTATAAACATGATGCATATCTTACCAATGCCAAGCGTCTGGATAAACCATCATTGCCCAAATCCACGTGTGCATTGCATAATTATCTGGTTAATTCAACTATATATTCGGGGTTGAATATATTCACCCTAAAATGTACGAATACCTTAAGCAACTTATGGGACACATCTGGGTGGGCATGTTGTATATCCTAACAAAAACAAATAAAATGCATGTGGTCAAGAGGTTTGATAAAAGTCTGGGTTTCATAATAATGTTTCTATCTACTGAACAGCTACTAGGCCTCTCCTATGCAACTGTAGTGCAGTGCCATAGCTGGTGCCTCTGCCTGCAGAGAGCTGCTGGTAGATTTGTGGTGCTGGGCAAAGAAGGTAGATGGTGAAGAGAGGAAGCAGCAGGACCAGAAACACAGCCCTCCCTAGGTTAGACCTAATCCTCTACGGGAAATGGTGCGAGTTTTCTCTCAACCTCTTCCTTTGAAGATGGCTGCATTTGACTAAAGCTTTTATTTAAAGAACAAAAAACACGATTGCCTTCTGGTTTTATAAATACCTTTATTGATGTTTATATACCACAGGTTCAATTTTGCAATGCATTTCTAACTCTCGAGGTTCATTCTCTGAGCAAACTTCTTTTACCTTTCTATTGTAAACTGTTTTATCAAAGGTGGGATTGTCATTGATTTAAAACAATTTCATAACAGAGATGTGCGCAAATAACAGCTGAGAAATTAGGTTATCTTTGAGAGAAAGCTCTGAACTGGGAGGGTCCCCAGGTTCACATTAGGAAAGATCCCTTTCAGGACAGACACCCCTGTTCTGAGGATAAGTTAAAGAATATAAGGAAATAGATGAATGAGGAATGAGAAGCTCTTTTCTGAGAATCTGTTTACTATGCCGTTCCCTTGGACCTTGCTTTAAAAATCAAGGTTTTATATGCAGAAAGACATTGTTGAACAAAACAAAGGGCTCCAAATGAGATCAGGCTAATAAAAATGTTGGTAGTTTATAATATAATAAAACAACAATTTTGATTACAATATAATTTATGATGGTCTCAACTGAACAAGCCTTTTCAAAATCATTAGCTATTATCCAGAAGCCTATAGGTGCAAAACCAGAAGTTCAAGTCTCAATAAGGCTTCCAAAAAACTGTATTACTGCATCATTGCGCCTAAGAATAAGGAGGACTGCAGATTTCTAGAAAA
Organism: Lasiurus cinereus; assembly: GCA_011751065.1. NCBI lineage: Eukaryota > Metazoa > Chordata > Mammalia > Chiroptera > Vespertilionidae > Lasiurus > Lasiurus cinereus. The sequence continues at coordinate 8,355,838 of JAAGEH010000434.1, forward strand.
GTTAAGACGCTGCCTGAGCTGTGCTATCATTTATATAAATTTTCAAATCGAGGGCATTGCAGCTCTTTGAAAAAAATTTTTTTTCCACTCTTTTGGAGATCTGACTCTCTCTCTCTTTGGAGGAGGCAGTATGGTTTATTCAAAACCATAAGAGCTAAGCGTGAGAGGATTATAATTATAGTCCTCAGTGTTACCCTAGCTAGTCACATGTCAAAAGGCAAAGAACTTAGACAATCTTTTTCATTTGTTTCTTTGCTTTTGAAATTGGGGGAGCAATATCTGTCCTGTTTCCTATACTTGAAAAATTCAACTATCGAGATACAAAAGCTCTTTGAAGAGATAATTAGGAGACACAAAGATAATACATGCTTTTATGGAGGTTGTGGGGGATGACTTCATATAATACCAATATTCACTGGATTTCATTGCATGCTTCCCTGTTCAACACTGTTTAGGATCTAATATGTGCTTATTCATTGTAGTTATATGTGTGCTAACTTATTAGAATATGTGTGCTTGTTCTACTCTGCCCATGGATTGAAAATATCATTATACAGAGGACAGTCTTTATTGTACAGAGTCCTATCCCCAGCATCTATGCAGTGATGAGCATAGTAGATGCTCAGTAAATAGTTGTCGAGTGAATAGAAGAATATTTCCTAAATGCACTGTGCATAGATAATGTACACTATTCATTTGTATTTATTTCTTATATATTAGAATCAATGTTGTGCCAAAACCGGTTTGGCTCAATGGATAGAGCATTGGCCTGCGGACTGAAAGGTCCAGGTTCGATTCCAGTCAAGGGCATGTACCTTGGTTGCAGGCACATCCCCAGAAGGGGGCATGCAGAAGGCAGCTGATTGATGTTTCTCTCTCATCAATGTTTCTAATTCTCTATCCCTTTCCTTTTCTCGCTGTAAAAAAATCAATAAAATATTTAAAAAAGAAGAAGAAGAAGAATCAACGTTGTTTTGAGGTTTGTTTTGGAGAGAAATTTGCAGTTCAGATATGCTACAAAATCAAATTTGGAGGCCATGTCTATGAGTATTAACAAATTGATGACTCCCTTAATAATCATTTATCTCCTGACTTGAAACTCAAATATATTATAGTTCACATATCTTATATGGAGGGGGGAAGTTTGATAGCATTTGGTGATGTACTGATAACTTAAATGATGTTCCTCTTGTTTTGTCTTCTCTTGGAGTGTCATCAGATTATGTAAAAATAGGATAATGTTTGAGAGAGTGAGATTCATACTCAGATAAACCTAGGTTCAAGTTCCAACAATGCTGCTTCCTAGTTGCAAGACTTAATGTGAGCTGTTAATTTCTCTAAGCCTGTGATTCTTCTTGGGGGCCTAATTATGCTTCCCTCATGAGTTTGTTATGGGGATTAAAAGTGTTAATATATTTGACTTGCTTAGTATGGTATCTACCATATAATGATACCCTCTAAATGTATTTATTATTTACAAAATTCATCTACTAAACTTTATTGTGTCTGTTTTGTTTGTTTTTCTTTTTGTGCGTCTGTGTGTGCGTGTGCATATGTTTTCTTTGCAGATGGATATACCACTGACGACATTGAGTTTTACTGGCGTGGGGAAGATAAAGCAGTCACGGGAGTAACAAAGATTGAACTTCCACAGTTCTCTATCGTAGATTACAAACTCATCACCAAGAAGGTTGTTTTCTCTACAGGTTTGTATCAGGGAAGAGGGTTAAGGTAAAAGTCATCATCGTTTATAAACAGGGGTCCCTTATTTCCAGATCGGGGCCCCGGGAAGGATGGTGACTCTAGAAGACTGAGATCTGCTGAACACATTCGGGTCCCTATCCAACCCATTGCTCATTTACAACCCATCTAGTTATTTTCCTGAAGGCACCCCAGCAATGCTGAGGAGCTTTGTGCTGTGTCTCTCATTGGACAACAAAGAGACTAATGGTTGTAGACAGACTAGGGAAAGAAATGAAGGACCTGGGTTAGTTCCCCTGATTTTAGGGATCTCACAGAATTGATCATCATTCTTGCAAATACACTGGGAATAATCAAGTCAGTTCATTCAAGTCTGACCACAGCGAAATTCTTTAAAGAGAGTAAGGTAGGAGAATTTCACGTTTCCCCCGGAGGACAGGCGACATTGCTTTTTGTAGTATGACCCTTCCAGATCCTGAGATTCTGATGTCTTTGCTAGTATTGAGGTTTTAGGTTGTCAGACTTGGTATCATCAACACCAATTTTTAAGAAGAAAGCCCAGTAAAGTGGTAATTTGCTACATCATTCATTAAAGGGGAAAATAATAAGCCCACAGAAATATCTCTCATTGAAGTGAAGCCCGCATATGGAAATAGCGCTGTAACAAATGTTGAGTTTCCCCTCTGATTCTGGTACTTTCTGATCCTGCGAACAACTTCAGGCAAGAGTTGCATGACTTAGTAAGAATACAGTGGAGCTTTTTGCTTTAAAAAATAATAATAATAATAATAATAATAACAAAAACTTTTCCTAAGTGTAAAGTCCTTTGAATTGCTGAAACTCTGTAGAAATGAGTTCCTACATAAAATACTCTTACTTTCACATTAAGACACGGTTTATCAGTGTGAACCCTCTATGTTCTAATGATGGTTCAGGAATGTGATGCTTCAGTTGCATCTCCCACAGACATTGCTCAGGAATAGTGATTCTCCACCTCTGAGTAGGTCAGGGATCCCTTTTGGAACGAGGGTGTGGAACCTTTATTTCTGCCAAGGGCCATTTGGATATTTATGGCAGCATTCACAGACCACAGAAAATCAACTTAAACATTAGCCTGCTCTGTTTGGTCAAATATTTCATTAACTCGCCCCCAATGCCTTGGCAGGCCAGACCAAATGATTTTGTGAGCCTTATGTGGCCCGTGGGCTGGACATTCCCCACCCCTGCTTCAGAACTCCGATAAATACACTGATTTTAAAATATAATAATACCTACACTTGCAAACCATCCTGAAATCTCAGGGAGTTGCTGCATTGCCTGAAGTACAGCCAAGGATCCAGATTTAAAACCATACTGGGGCTTTGTGGGGAAAGAGCTAACTATCTTTTACTAGCATTAGAATGAGCATCCTGTTTCTGACATGAAAAAAAAATCTTAATTTTTTTTAAAGGTGGACTAGCTGAGAAACAATAGAGGGGGGACAAAGGGACTGTCCTACATTGTTTTGTCATCACAGTTGTAGATAAGGAGCATTTTTTGATCCAGTACATGAGGCCGAGCAGAGAAAACCGGGAATTCTTTCAATGACTGATGAGTGTGGGATTTAATCAACATGGAGTAACTGCTGCTAATTAAAAGACCAGTCTCAGACGTCTTTTGCGGAAGAAAGTGCTTGCTCTTCACCAAGAGATAGATTTGAATTTAGGAAAATATACAGACTGTTGAGGGGCCTTTCAAGGAAAGTAGCCTACAAGTATTGATTGCTAACGATGATGTTCTGACATTGCCTTTCTAGGTTCCTATCCCAGGTTGTCCCTCAGTTTTAAGCTGAAGAGAAACATTGGGTACTTTATCCTGCAAACGTACATGCCTTCCATCCTGATCACTATCCTCTCCTGGGTCTCCTTCTGGATTAATTACGATGCTTCAGCTGCAAGAGTGGCATTAGGTAGGCCATTTTCTGTCTGCTCGCGGAGTTTAACTCACATGTGCGTGCGTGTCCAAAAAACACACTTGCCTTCTCTGGAATCTGTAACACATTACAAGGATTTGATTCTGAGACTTTGTGTGATCTGATTGAGCGTGAAATCAATTAAACACATATTAAAGCTCTTTCATGTCGAAATTAGTTAACGAGATAGCTGTTGGTAATGTAATTAGTCCCATCCATGTGATATTTTTATTGAAACATAATTCATGTAGTATCACTTGATAATTATTAAATTTCTATCTGCGCTTCTTTACCTGGGAAGATGTCCCTCCCATCTTTTTGTTTTCTGAGCAAAACAAAACAAAACAAAAAAATAGGAAAATATACTATATAAAAATAGCTAAGCAGTAAGCAGCCTAGCCTACAGTCTTATGAATATTTTGGACTGGCATGGCAGGGGACAGGAGAAAACCAAGCAAACATTTTGGTGAAATAATCTGTGGCATCAGTTATCTGATACTTGATTTACTTGTGTTATAAGACCAAAGAAAGAATAAATTCTATTTCATGGACATTTTTATGTTGCTAACTCCAGATATGGTAAACTTATGATCTTTTACACAATCTTTATTACTTTGAATTCTTACTAATTCCTTTCAATTTTGAAATGTTAACGCCTCCACCATGAGATCTCAATGAAATTGTTGCTTCCTTGGAGAAGTCATTTATTTGTTCATGCAACAAGTACTTGAATTGGGGGGAAAAAGAGAGAGAGAGAGTGAGAACTCATGGATATGGACAACAGTGTGGTGATTGCAGGGGTGAAGGGTGGCGTGGAAGAGGCTGTGGTGCCATGCCAGATACTCTGGACACTGGAGATGAATCTGTGCCCTTCTGGAAGTTATGTTCCAGCAGTGAAAGATAGACAGTAAATTGAATAGCTATGCACATTACATAATATGGTAAGTCTATTGAGGGAAATAAGCAAGGGGGAGGTTGGACTGACATGGCAGGGGAGAAAACTAAACAAAAATTTGATGCCAGGGGGTACAGTGTAGAATAATCAGGGTAGAACTTACTCAGAAATTGCCAATGGAACAGACTTGAAGAGGATGAAAAGCCACAGTTATCTGGATAAGAATATTCCTGTCAAAACTGGTTTGGCTCAGTGGATAGAGCATCGGTCTGTGGACTGAAAGGTTGCAGGTTGGATTCTGGTCACGGGCATGTACCTTGGTGGTGGGCACATCCTCAGTAGGGGGCGTGTAGGAGGCAACTGATCGAAGTCTCTCTCTCATCGATGTATCCCTCTCCCTTCCTCTCTGTAAAAAATAAATAAAATCTGTTAAAAACATTTTTTTAAATAATTAAAAGAATATTCTAGGCTGTGAGCATGTCAATGAGGTGGCAGTGAGGCAAGCGCAGAGAGAGCTCGGGAGCTAGGATAGTGTGTGTGAGAGGGGACAAAAAGATTACAAGGTGGGTTGAGGGCCATAATAAAGGCTTCACTTTTATGCTGAGCAACAGAATTTTTGAGCAAAGAGGTAACATGACTTGATTTTTGTTTTGAAGGAATCCCTTTGGCTGCTGAGTTGAGCTTAGATCGTGGTAGTTCTAGGAAGGAAGGGAGAGTAAGGACCCCCTGTTCTGAGCCAGGTCCCTGTGTCTTAACCTCTTAAAGTGCTAGGGAGCTCCCCTCTGTAGACGAGCCACTGTCATGCGTTCTTTTGGTTTGCGATGTCATTTTCCTCTTGGTATTGGAAGATCCTTGGAGAAAGATCAATATCTCATTTTGCTTCCATTACATCTACAGTGCCTCTCATAGAAAATGGTGTTCAGCAAATATTTGCTGAATAAAGGAGTGAATGAAATTTGTAAATATCGTATGTCAAAGTGGGATCTGTTATCTATTTTATGTCTATTACAGGAATAATAAGTAATTTATTTATTTATTTTTATAAATTTTATGTTTTCCATCACCATTTATCCCTTCTATAGCCTCTTCCATGACAACCCCGACCCCTGCAATCACCACACTGTTGTCCATATCCATGAGTTCTCACTCACTCTCTCTATTTTTTCCCCCAATTCATCCATCTCCCTGTGTGAATAATTCATTACTAGGTCCGAAATGCCTTAAAATGAGATTTAGATAAATAGTAAAATCAGCATTGTCAGTTTTATGATATACATGTCATACAGGATAATCTGTGGTTGACATAAAGAAGAGAAAAATAAAATTGGGAAATGTTTCAAAAAGATTAATGTCGTAATAAAAAAGAAAAATCTGAGAACTATAAGACACCTAGCTCTAAAGCAAGGCCAGGGTTTTTCTGATCTTATTCAGAATCAGTTGCTCCAATTTATTTTTTTTTCTGCTGAGCCAGTGTTGCCCAGTGGTTGAGCATCGACTCATGCACCAAAAGGTGACGGTTCAAATCCTGGTCAGGCCACAGACCTGGGTGGTAGGCTCGATCCCCAGTGAAGGACATGCAGGAGGGGGTTGATAGATGTTTCTCTCTCATTGACGTTTCTCTCTCTCTCTCTCTCTCTCTCTCTCTCTCTCTCTCTCTCTCTCTCTCTCTCCCTCCTTCTCCCTTCTCTGTCTAAAATCAATTTTAAAAAAGCATGTTTATTAAAAAAATTATTTTTTCTATATTTTTTTAGGATCATGTATAAAAACAAGACAAAAATTACGATCTTATTAGAGAGAGAAAATTAAATCAGGAAACTTATATTCCAAAAAAGATTCATAGAAATGAAACTTAACTTCCGGGATGTGTTTATTAGGTAGTGTTTAAGGACACAGGTTTCTGAGTCGGAGAGGTCCCAGTTCACATGTTGAGTCCTAACCTCCCACCTGTGGGATCTTGACTCTGAGCTCTGCGTATTTTCACCAGAACTTATCCTACCAGGGACTCTGGACCCCAGTGTTTTCTCCTGAGTAGCAATGTCTACTCCTCCAATTACACCTTTGAGGGAGACTACTCCCCCCAGTTAGAGGTGCTCACACAGCTGGATGAATAATTATAAATGCCATCACTTAGTGTGGCATTTTCCATAAGGAACCTTGTAATACTTCTGTATAATTTATCTGTGTATTACATGCCTTGATGCCCAATCTAGAAACATGGCATTTAGGTTTCAACTTCTCTATTATCCTCCTCTGCTTTCCACAATTTTACAATCATTTGTCCATATAATGCATTGATTGATTTTTCTACTATTGTAATTATTTTATTTTCCCTTCCTAAAAATTATTCTGGGGGAAAAAAACACTCTTAAGGAGTGTTCTTTATTCCTGTCTTATATGCTACACTATTCCCACCACCCCCATAGCTACCAGAGTGACTACCATAAACACAATTTGACCCTATATCTCCCTGCTCCAAGCTGGCCAGTGGCCCCACATTGCCTATAGTTTCAAGTTCAAATTCCTCATCAGGCTCTGTATATATGGCCCTCCATGATGTACCTCTTATTTAACCTTCAATTCTCCTCGCCATTCTCCCCACCATCTCCTCACATACCCACGTTGACTTTTTGAGAGTCTTTCACCCCACACAGAAAGCTCTCTCTACCACCAGTGTGCTGACATCTAACTTTAACTTCATTTTTGACCTTCAGTCCTGGGTTGTCTGAGTGACTCCCACTCATTCTTCAAAATGGAGCTCCAAAACCTGTGTTTCCTCCGTATTCTCAACACACAATCTACCGGTATCTAACACAGCAGCAACCCTCTCCCATTAGATATATAACTGTAATATAAAATATAACTAAAGAAGGATTCTAAATAATTAATGGTTATTACAAATAGATGATTTATGCATATGTCCAGGGCCTGTCACAGAGCTGAACTATAATAAGTACCCAGTAAATACCTTGTGGCATATATGAATGACTAAAAGGATACAGTAATCTTTCCAGCTGTAATGAGAGCAGGAAGGCCATCAGAGCATTATTATTCTAACTCCTTGTTTTCTTTTTCCAGGGATTACCACTGTCCTTACAATGACCACCATCAACACTCACCTCCGGGAGACTCTCCCTAAAATTCCCTATGTGAAGGCCATTGACATGTACCTGATGGGGTGCTTTGTCTTTGTTTTCATGGCCCTTCTGGAATATGCTTTGGTCAACTACATCTTCTTTGGGAGGGGACCCCAGCGCCAAAAGAAAGCAGCCGAGAGGGCGAGCGCCAACAGCGATAAGATGCGCCTGGATGTCAACAAGGTAAATGCGGGGGGCAGGCCTTCCTTGCTTCTTAAACTCATAGAAGAATGCCGGCAATATAGGTCAAAGGTCTTGCTTAACAAATGAGGAAACCATGGCCCAGGGGAGACAATGGGGAATTTTCCACAAATCACGAAGATCGTTAGCGATGGTGGCACAATTACAGCCCAAATCTGGGACACATTTAGATGCCCTCGACCTTAACATTAGGATTGCCCAGACCAGAGTCACCTGAAAACCACCTTTGTGACTTTTTCCATATATGAGTATGATGTGTGCCCTTATTTACTTTATATTTCTTTAATTTTACTCACATTATTTAAATTTATTTACAAAGGAAATTGCATATCACATAAATCAGTATTCCTTGCTAAAAGATAACCTTAGGTATAAATAAATAAATAAATACATAAATAAATAAATAAATAAATAAACAAACAAACAATTTAATGATGTTATTAAATACTAGGCTATCCTACATGAAGATTCTGGGCCTGAGCTCTACATGTTCTGAGATTTAGAAGGGAGATAAGCAAGTATTTAAGATTTACCAGCAGCCAATTGAGACTTTCTCTCTGAAGTCATCAGAAGAAGCAGGGGGAAGGGGGAGGGGCAGTGAGGAGGAGAGAAAAAAATCATTTTTTCCTTAAGTGACAGGTAATTACTGAATGCCTTGCATATGTGCCACTTAAAATCACTGAAGCATTGAACTACAGGAGTCCACTCTCTTGCTTAAATCAGGCAGAGGCAAAGAATAATTCCCAATTATAAACTGGTTCATTCTTTAAGCCAATCATTCTCAGTCTCCAGCGCCTGGTTGAATGACTAGGAGAGCAGTAAAACTACTGAAGGCCGGGTCTCTTCCCCAGAAATTCTGATTGGATTGCCCTGGGGTATGCCTGGGCATCCTCGTTCAGAGTGTTGGAACAAGGAAGACAGTAATCCTTCTAAACCTCTGGAACTGTTAACCAAACCACTGATTATTTAATTGAGGTTCTAATATTTCAAACATCAATTTAATTCCAAGGATAGGAGACCATAAATAATGTCTCTCATTGAGTTTGATTTGGAGCAAATCCAGTGAAAGCTGCCCGCTCACTAATGTTTCCACATATCCATAGGTCTGATAATTGATGGGCTATTCTCTAACCAAAGGCACTCCTTTCGTGGGAGACGTTATTTGTAAGGATGCAAATCTTAACTATGGTCCCTGAAAGCCAATGAACCAAGGTCTGGGAAAACTGTCAGCTTCTTTCCACTCTCTGAGGTTTCATTTATTGAAAACTGTCAATAGATTCCTACATAGCATTGTGGTTCTCGGGCTGTGCTCTTTAAACCCATTTTATGATCGTCCTGCTACACTGGCCTTAATAAAGAAGAGAAAATGAATACATAAATAAAAACTATCTCACAGACCTGCCATTTGAAATGAGTCTAAATCAATTGCCTAATGCAAAGCTGATCTTTTTCACTTTCATCTCTCCAATTTTTTTCTGACCAATTTTCATTTAAATGACAAATTTAAGACCCGGAGAGTGGCATTTTGACAGCAAACTGATGGTTTTCAATTCAGGGTACTGAGATGGAGGTGCCCTGTGGTGGTGAAAAAAACTGGTCCTCTTGGCTGACGGTGACCTCACAACTCAGAATATGGACTCTTAGAGAACAGTAGACCTTCCTAGACTTCTTCTCGTGCAGTGACCACAACACAGGCAGCCATGCCCCAGGGATCTCTGGGCACGCAGACATTATGGGTTGTCAAAAAAAGGGGAGAGGAGGTTGCTTCTGGTACTTAGAGAATAAATAAAAACCAGGGATGCTGCTGAACAGCCATGGTGCATCATGCAGCCTGTCCATAACAAAGAATTGTCCTTCTCAGAATGTCAGTGTCACAAGCTAAAGACCCCTGCTCTAGTCCAATTCCTTGATTTTAAGTATAAGAAACTGAGGCCCAGAAACAATGTTTGACCTAGTCTTAAACTCTCTCAGACAAGTGGTTTCTCCACTTTCTTTGATCACCAAGCACAGCATAGGACAGCAAGAGTTACCATTAGCACAACGCTAGTGAAGAAATATTTCCAGGTCAGTCAAGTGCAAGACTTAACTCTCCATTTAATAGTTGGGTGACAACAGGCAAAAGAAAATGAGTCTTGCTAACCTTCAGTTGCCCCATCTGTAAAATAGGGTTAATTCCTCTTTCATAGTTTTTGATGAAGAGTGTTTTTGATACTGTATAGCGAGTGTAACATAGATCCTGAGTACATGGTACATGGTGTGCACTCAGTAAGTGGAAAATATTAGTAAAATATTAAAATGTTATAAACAGTAGATATTATCCATCCAGTAGATATTTGCCTGTGTACCTTACACGAATAGCATATGTTGCAGTCCTGTCCCTAAAAGAGGGAATTATCTGCGGAGAAATGTTTGAGGTCAGAAGTTGTAAAGTCAAAGCAGGAAAATCATGTATCGTCTGTAGGTATAGCCTTAAAATCCAGAGCACATGAACTACTTCAAACTTTATCAGTCATTTCTTAGGTCAGAATATTCACAGCTGCCTTGATTAGATTAAGACAAAGAGGTGACCAGCTAGCCTTCCAGACGCCCCTGGTTTTTTTTGACCCCCAACATGAAAGGTGAGGGGAGACCCACATTGGGCTCTGAGTGCACAGAGCTTTCTCTTGTACGAGTGTCATGAATAGTGCCACTCTATTTTTCTTTTCTTTTTACCAATAATGTCCCTTTTTTTGAACTGTAATTCTTAAGCTATTTTTGGTTGTCCAAAGATTGGGCACAGATAATCAGCTACGTATTGTTGGCTGCTTTGGAAAAACCAGTCAGTAGGGAGGGGATTAGCTTTTTCATGTTGCTTTTGCTGGTTTCCTAGAGATGGGAGCTGCGAGTCAGGCCATCCAAAGTGAGTTTTAGACTGCGCCCTCTGTGCTGAGGTCAGGGAGGGTGGACGTGGAAGCCTGGCCACGCAGGAGCCAACGTGGCTAACACGGCACGCTTCCACATTTTCCATCTCTTCTCTGTATTAACTTCCTGTGAGTCTTTATTCCAACAAGAGCATCTGCAGTTCTTAATACAGTTCTTATCCTATCACTTAATGCAAAAGCTAAAACTTTTCAGGAACAAGTTTTCAAGGTTGAACAGCAGAGTTCATAAGATTTCTGAGGTTCGAGCTGGGTTTCCCAGGCCTTATCCAGAATGTGGCCCACTGTGCTAACAAGTGAAAAAATAATACCGAATTGAAAAGCTGATTCCACATTAGTTTATATATTCATTTCACCTAAAAAACCCACCTGTCTACATGACTGACAAGCAATGTCACTTTCCAGTTGTCTTCAATGTGACAGATTAAGTTGCAAAAATACTAAGATTTTTAAAATGAACCTCAAACCAGCAAGAGGTCTACTTCACATTTCTATTTTCCCAAGTGTCTTCTAGAGAGTTAAAAAAAAAGTCTCTCTCCTAATGTTAGAAGAGTCCTTCCTATTATCCCTTGCATTCTTCTATTTGTGTGTGTGTGTGTGTATGTGTGTGTGTGTGTGTGTGTGTGTGTGTTTCCTATAGAATTTGCTTTGGATTAAAGTTATGGGTTTTTCTTACTTATGTCTCCAAGTTTTCAGCTCTCTTTTATGCATTTAAGTGTTATGTTGTTTATTTGTCTGCTAATAACTGAGTATATACATATTTGAGAATTGAGTTACTCATGCCTTTCTACCACATGGATGCTTGCATATCTGAAATGCCTCCAGCAGCATTATTTTTGAGAGATCCATAGCCACCAGTTTTCCCAGTCAAGTGATTCCAACAATACCTCTCTGTGGGGACATTCTTTATTCTTCAATTTTTGCATTTATGGGTATTGTGTCTATATTGTCTTTATCCATTGTGCCTAATTTTGTGTTATACAAAGCCACCAAGATCTTTTAAATCTATTTATTTCTTGTGCTGGGAACTAGTGTTTTTTTTTAATACATTAAAAAGATCCAAGTAATTAGAAGTCCTATTCTCTGTGATCATCAGTCTTTCTAAAGACCAGTAGCATTTATCTATATATAGTTTACTTTAACCACCAATCTTCATCTAGTGGCACCAGTCAATTTAATTAGCACATTCTCTACTTTGTCTTCCAGATTTTTTATAAAGATATTAAACAAAATGGGACCCAATATCGATCCTTGTGGGACCCAACTGGAAACTTCTCCCCAACTAGACGGACTACCAATTACGATTTCTCTCTATATACGGTTAGCTAGCCAGTTTTTAATCCATTTATTTCTATTTCTGTTGGGGACAATTTGTTGAGCTGTTCCCTTTTAAATAATGTATGCATTCTTTGCAGATAACCTATGGACTTGTGTCCATGGAAATGTGGGAATAAGTTAAATGTTTTTGTGCTACCCTAATGGGGTCTTTCCCAGGCTTGGTTTTGTAAAATACAGCAATGATGAATTTAAGCTTCGGGGTTCCATTCAGTTGAGATTGTTGTGCCAGAGAAAGAAACCAAGCGGATCATCTCTTACGATTCCTGTTCATTGGTATTGAGAGGGTGGAGTGTCATCCCGTGCTCTGCCATTGCTTAGTGCTCTTGTGTGTCTTTGCGCTGGTCTAGTGGAATTGGTGAGGAAGAATTGTGCATTTCTCCTGCTGGTTGGCTCAGAGCTGAGGAAATTGTTTTTGTCCTAAATTATGAATTTGTGCCTAGGAATGTTATGTTCGCATCAAGTCCTCGTTGCTTCGTTCTTACTTATTTTAAGTATGATTTTGGCAGACCCAACACTATTTTAATGATAGAAAGGAGGCAGAGGTTGAGATTGTTCTGCATCAAAACTCTGGAATGAAATTTTCCAAAGAAAGCCTATTTTTGACTACTACTTAAGAGTTTAGTTTCTGAGTTTTCATGTTTGCAATTCTTAATTGGCAAATTGACATTCATATTGAACTTCATATTGGAGGAGGAGGAAGAGGGGAAGCAGGAGGAGGAGGAAGAATAGGATGATGATGATGACGATGATGATGATGATTGTCACCATTTTACCTTATCACACACTACTTGTCCAACTCCAGCTTTTTAAAATTTCTGTATCTTGGCGAGGCAGTGAATGATATTAAATGCTTGTGAATCTTTCTTACGAGGGCTTGATGCCAGGTGAGCTGTCATTATTGGATCTTCTGAGTATCATGTTCTTCCTTAATTTTATTGCCCGAACCTCAAATTGCTTGGTACTCATTATTGTTGTTCCTGGGGTGAGGAACAAGGATGGTTAACCTATTAAATAACGACTTGATTTTAAGTTGTTTTTTAACTTGGTTATTTGTTATATTACGTACAGTAACAGAATATGATAAACTATTCCAGGAGATGTTTGAAACTCTGTTCATCACTGTAGTCCTAACCCCTAACCATCCAGTCCCTACTATGTCTGTTCTCTCGGTCTCTCTCATTGGTGGTGTTCTTGTTTTGAATTCTAGCTACTGTTTTTGAAATTGAAGTAGACTGGTTTGATTGGGCTGTATTCTGGGTAGAATGCTAATGATTTAGAAAATATTCTACAGCTGGAATTTAGGTTTATGATGAAAACAGTTGTATTTTTTCAAAATCAAAATCTAAGTATACTGCATAATTGGTCTAATGACTGGGTAAAGTTACACGAAAACTCAGAAAATCCTCAGATCGTAAGGATATTTTAAAGAAAATGGGTCTCTCTGGTGCATTAAATTGTTCAGTTGATAGCTTGAAAGAGTTAATGATACCCTGATGACCTGTTAAAGAGAATGTGCAATGATTTACATTGAAATATTAATCTTAATGTCTTCTGCTTTTTAAAATATTTATTGTTGAAAGTATTATATATGTCCCCTTTTTTCCCATTGACCCCTTCTAGCCTGCTCTTTCCCACCCAACCCACCCTGCGCCTTCACTACCCTATTGTCTGTGTCCATGGGTTATGCATATGTGCATGCATGTTCTTTGGTTGATCTCTTCCCACCCACCCCTGCCTTCCCTCTGGGATACCGTCCTTTGTTGGGTATGTCTATTCTATCACCTGAGTCCTTTTTCAGGTTCATATTTAAACTGAGAAACAAGGACCAGTATTCAAAACTTTAAATAATGAGCTGTTAAAACCTGTAACTTGTAAAAGCATCTAGCTATATGGGACAGTCCTCAGGGGCAGCAGGATGCACAGGGAAGCTGATGCCTTTTCGAATCATACTAAACGGGGCTCACATTCAGGCATTGTATTTCATGAACCATGTGCCATTAGATGTGTTTAACCTTTCCATCCCTCAAGTTCCTCAACTGAAAACTGAAACACTGATTTCTGCCTCATTGAGCTACTGTGAGCATTAAGTTAGATAATTAAGGGCCTTTACGGTGCCAGGCAAAGAGCACTCAATAGTTGCTATTATTCTGGAGGTGATAGCAGGGAATATATGTTTCTCAAGGGATGTCTTTTTTACTCTATTACTATTACTATTTTTCTGATTATAAAAGTAATTCAGGGTCATTGCTTTTTATAAAAAGTGCAAAAGGTAATGAAAACCACCTAAACCCCCACACCTAGATATAATCATTGTCAACATTGCCTTTTAGGATCGGACCTAAACAGGCAGTCAGACATCCCTCTCAAAATTCAGGACTGCTGGCTCCCAACTGCTCACCTGCCTGCCTTCCTAATTACCCCTAATCATTTCTTCCTGCCAACCTGATCACCCCCTAACTACTCCTGTGCCAGCCTGATTGATGCCTAACTGCTCCCCTGCCAGCCTGATTGCCCCTAACTGCCCTCCCCTGCAGGCCTGATCTCCCTAACTACCCTCCTCTGCAGGCCTGGGTCCCCCCACAACTGCCCTTCCCTGCAGGTCCAGCTGCCCCAAACTTCCCTTCTCTACCAGCCTGATCACCCCTAACTGCCCTCCCCTGAAGGCTTGATCACCCCAACTGTCCTCCCTTGCAGTCCTGGTCCCTCCCAACTGCCCTCCTCTGCTGCTGATCACCCACAAATGCCCTCCCTTCCAGGCTTGGTTCCTCCCAATTGCCCTCCCCTGCAGGCCATTTTGTGGCAGCCATCTTGTGTCCACAGGGGAGCAACCATCTTGTGTGTTGGAGTTATGGTCTATTTGCCTATTACTCTTTTTTAGATAGGATTAGTGATATGTTTACATGCATAATTTTGCTCTACTATTGTGTATACTGCTGTTTTCTATTTAACCTCTTCGTATACTTTACTTAAATATACATCGTTTCTAATAGCTACAAGACATTTTATTGAATTTATGTACCATAATTTGTGGAATGAGTACCTGTTGTTAGATATTTGCATTGTTCCTAAGTGGTTTTCTATTATAAATAAGTCTAAAATAAGAATTCCATTGCTGACTTATTGGTACATGATTGACTCCTAATCTATTTCTTAACATGGAATTCCTAGGTCAAAAAGTATCTTTAAAACAGTGATCCACATTGCCAAATTGCTCCCCAGAAAATTTCTGCTATTGTGTACATACCTACTAGCACCATATGAGATCATGGCAGTACACACACACACACACACACACACACCATAGCCCTTAAAATGATCAATAAAAAACTGATATCTGTGTCCAGTTGTCAGAAGTCGTAGAGAAGTGGTGATAAAAACCCATGTACAATTTTTCTCCCCCTGTCCAAAACTCATAGAGAATAAAACAGCAATAGAAAAAAACAACACTGAACTCAAACTGAGGCTCTGCAGAGAGGCAGAGATGCATAAGCACAGCCAACATTGCTGCAAGCAGAATCCAGAGAAATTTACTCAAGCTGCATTTGAGCAAATGGGAGAGACCTTATAAGCAGGTCCACATCAAAATGACGCATCTAAACCAAAAAAACAACAACATGGCAACCATTCAGGAAAAATTCCAATGAGTCCATTTCCTATTTCTCTCTCTCCCTTTCTGTATCTCTTTTTCTTCCTTCCCTTTCTCCTCTCCTCTCCTCACCCCCCAACACGCATACATGAGCAAGAGAGAGAAACTCAGAATGCAAAAGACAGATAATGACTCTTTTATTAGGGGGGAGTGCTTTTTGATAAATTATATTTTTTCATAATAAGTGTTTTTTGTTTCTACCAAAAATTGAAAGAGAATATAAAACAAAAGGTCAAGGATGAGATGATAAACAAAAGGTAATTAAGGAGGCAGAATGAAAGCCAAACAATCTTTATAGAAACTAATAACTAAATCTAAAATAGTAAGAAGGAGAATTAGTATGGAAAACATCAAAGCATTAACACAAAATTCAGGCTTTAGAAAATGATGCAAAATGCAGGGGAAAAGAGAGGTAAAGATATAGACCTCTTAGAGATGTGCTCAGCAAACTGTGGCTCGCAAGCCACATGTGGCTCTTTGGCCCCTTTAGTGTGGCTCTTCCACAAAATACCATGGCCTGGGCCAGTCTATTTTGAAGAAGTGGCGTTACAAGAAGTTTAAGTTTAAAAAATTTGGTTCTCAAAAGAAATTTCAATCATTGTATGTTGATATTTTGCTCTGTTGACTAATGAATTTGCCGACCACTGTCCTAGAGGAAACACAGTAAATATATAGGACAGGAGAGTAGTTTAAACATGCATGATGTCAATGAAGTGTAGATGGAAAATATGGAATAGAAAAAAATACAGCCATGTGCCACATAACAATGGGGGATGTTCTAAGAAATATATCGTTACGTGATTTCGTCACGGCACAAACCTCATGCACTTACATGAGCTTAGATGGCATGGCCTATTCCACACCAGGGCTATAGAGTAGAGCCTATTGCTGTATAAGCTGTACTGCATGTTACTGTACAAAGAACAGCACAAGATTAAATCAAGCACAAGAGATAATGATGCAATCAAGAGACAGAGTAAATAGGAGAAGATGTGTGAGGCTGCTGCTAGCATAACACAGCCTACTATTGTGCAGCAAGCTGCTTTTTCAGTAAGTAGAAAGAGTACACTCTAAAATAATAACAAAAATATACTATAGTTAATACACAAACCAGTAACATAGTTGTTTATTATTATTACACTAGAAGCCCGGTGGATAAAATTTGTGCACAGAGGGGGGGGGTGGTCCCCTCAGCCCAGCCTGCACCCTCTCCAATCTGTGACCCCTCAGGGGATGTCTGACTGCCGGTTTAGGCCCGGCTGGAATAGGGCCTCAACCAGCAGTCGGACATCCCTCTCACAATCTGGGACTGCTGGCTCCCAACTGCTCACTTGCCTGCCTGCCTGATCGCCCCTAACTGCCCCCCTGCTGACCTGGTTACCCCACACAGACTGATCCTCAGTCATTTGGTCGCCCCTCATTAAATCCCTTGCCGGCCTGGTAACCCCACACAGCCTGCTGTTCAGTCATTTGGTCATCTCTCACTAATCCCCCTGCTGGTCTTGTTGCCCAAGGCAGCCTGCTGGTCATTATTATTGCTGTGAAGGTGTCCCAGATAATTTGCATATTCCTCTATTATTAGAATAGATAAGCATTAGGCACCATGCATGGTTGTACGTACTATACTTTTTATGATTGGCAGTGCAGTAGGTTTGTTTATACCAGCATCACCACACACGTGAGTAATGTGTTGCCCTAAGACATGGAAATGGCTGTAACTTTATTATAATCTATGGAAGGAATTTTCAACCTTCTTTATCTCATGGGTGCACACAAACGAATTAGTAAAATTCTGCACCACACCAGAAATATATATATTTTTTCCATCTGACCAAAAAAAAAAAAAAAGGTATAATTTTGATTCATTCACATTGGACAACTATTGTAGGGTTAGCTGTTGTCATTTTTTTATTTGACAATCTAAAGAAAAAGAGGTCACTGCCCTTGCCTAGCCCATGTGGCTCAATGGTTGAGAGTCAACCTTTGAACTAGGAAGTCACAGTTGGATTTCTGGTCAGTACACATGCTTGGATTGTGGGCTCAATCCTCAGAAGGGGGCATTCAGGAGGCAGCCAATTGATGATTTTCTCTCATCATCAATATTTCTATCTCTTCTCTCTCTCCCTTCCTCTCTCTGAAATCAGTAAAAACACACTTAATAAAAAGAAAAACAATAGATCAGTGCCCTTGTGTTGCATATTTTAAAAATTCTTGTGGCACACTGGTTGAAAAATCGCTGATGTATGGAATTATAAAATGTGGGTCATTGTTGACTGAAAAATCATTTTGTGGCCATGACTATATTTATATCTGACATCAATAACTAATTATAATAATTATACTAATATATAATTCTTGAATGCCTTCTCTGTGCTTAGACAGTTTACATATATTATGTCATAAGTCTCTAGTATTGCCATATATTATTATAATTTTACAAATGATTAACTGATACCCAGAGAATATAATTAACTTAAGGTTAGACAGCTAAGAAGTGGTTGAACAGAAAATATGACTAGAGGCTACACTCTTAACTGCTAGGCTATATATTACATATTTATACATATCTACGATGAAATTAATCAGTAGGCCAAAAGGATATACTGTATTCCACAATTAAAAATTAGACAATCTCACTCCCTCCTTGTTATATTCTTCTGAAATTGCTAACCTTCAAAAAAAAGTGAATGAGCTACAAGGGGAAAAAAAAAAGTGAATGAGCTACAAGAAAGAAGAACGATAGATCTCAAACTACCCCATAGAAATATTAAATTTTATAAGACGATGGAAAATGTGGCAGGATTCTGAGGGGAAGAAAATATAAACTAAGAACATTATTATTGACACCTAAAGACAAAAGAAAGACAGTCTATCCTCAACATTCAAGATCTTAGGGAACATAGCATCTATGAGTCCTTATTTTAAAAAATAAAATAATAGCTTAAAGAAAAAAGTCTAGCCCCTAATAACAGATAGTCAATATGAGGAACTTTAGAATAGGAAAAGGCAGTATGCTAGCATTTAGAACTAAAGGTGCCACCCAAAACTGAAGCTATACATTTCCAAAAGTTAAAGTTACAGAATAAAAGATAATTGAAATATTTTTTAAAACTAGATACTGAAGATATGTAAACAAGATCAGGCTGGGTGTTGTTGAGAAGGGAGAAAGTGTTTGTTTTCTCATTTATAACAAGAACTTGATATTTACTTTTTCATTTTTAGAGCTTCTGAATCAAGAGGTTGAAGATTCAGGATATGTGTTAAATTAACATGGATAACTACTATGAGAGTATTCTCACTGGGTCTACCATAGACTGCCTACACCAGGGTCACTGGGGAGGCTTGCTTAAACAGTCGATTCTACCTGAGACATTATAAACTAAAACCTTTTGTGGGAAAGCTGAGGGATCTACGTTTTATTCTCTCAGATCTCTGTGGTATACACTGAAGCATGGAAGACTGAGGACCATTATGGTAGAAGAATCAAAAACTGATGGTTCATCTTATAAAAACCTTTGATAATAAGAAAGAAGTCAAGAAAGATGCAGATAATGTAACTAAAGCTAGACATCAGAAATAAGGAAAAAAAAAAGAAATAAGGAAAAGACATGTTAAAAGCAAAGTTAGAGCAGAAGTTAAGATTTAAGACCAAGCTTGTTTTAACTGTTATAATTAGAGCAAATTATCAACTCACCTATCAAAATAATATGTTAAAGTTGAATCAAGCAACTAGCTCCCACAAATGTTATTTATTAGAAGCCCAGTGCATGAAATTTGTGCATGGGGTGGGGGTTGTCTCTCAGCCCAGCCTGTATCCTCTCCAATCTTGGACCTCTGTTGGGATTGGGCCTAAACCAACAGTCAGACATCCCTCTCACAATACAGGATTGCTGGCTCCCAACTGCTTGCCTCATGCCTTTCTGATTGCCCCTAACCACTTCTACCTGCCAGCCTGATCACCCCTTAACCATTCTCCTGCCAGCCTGACTGATGCAAATTGATCTCCTGCCAACCTGTTTGCCCCTAGCTGCCCTTCCCTGCAGGCCTGGTCCCCTCCAACTGCTCTCCCCTGCAGGCCTGGGTCCCCCTAACTACCCTTCCTGTAGGCTGGTTGCCCCCAACTTCCCTTCTCTGCTGCCCTAGTCACCCATAACTGCCCTCCCCTGCAGGCTTGATTGCCCCCAACTGCCCTCCTTTGCAGAACTGGTCCCTGCCAACTGCCCTCGCCTGTTGGCCATCTTGTGGTGGCCATGTTTGACCACATGGGGACAGCCATCTTTTGTGTTGGAGTCATGGTCAATTTGTATATTAGTCTTTTATTAGATAGGATAGAGACATGGTGCATGGGTGGGGGCCAGCTGGTTTGCCCTGAAGGATGTCCCGGATCAGGGTGGGGGTTCTTTTTGGGTGTGGGACAACTTGGGCGAGGGTCCTGTGGTGGTTTGCAGGCTGGCCACACCCCCCAGCAACCCAAATAGAGGCTCTGGTATTTGGAATTTATTTATCTTCTATAATTGAAACTTTGTAGCCTTGAGTGGAGCCTGAGCTGGCCAGAGTGGGTAGAAAGCTTGGCTTCCTCCATTGCCAGGGGCAACTCAAGCCTACTGCTCTCTCCAGCTCCATGGCTGCCACTATATTTGTTGGGATTTTTGTATCTTCTATAATTGAAACTTTGTAGCCTTGAGCAGAGGAAAGCCTCCTGCTTGCTCCATGGCCGCAGCAATCTTGGTGGGGTTAATTTGCATACTCATTCCTGTTTGGCTAATGGGCACGGCTTGGGGTGTAGTGGAGTGATGGTTAATTTGCATATTATTCTTTTATTAGATTGGATACTTCTAAAGTAAAGGTATTGGAAAATATTCTAAGTCAAATCATATGAGAAAAAAAGTGAGGCAAATCCAAATCCAAAGAAGACTGAGGATTGAACATTATTGCTGTATAAAGATGAATTGAAAAAAAGATATATTAATACAGATATATTTTATAAAAATTGCAATCTAAAATAAAGATATTAATAAGTCATATGTAGTTAATAAACTTCACATTAAAATAGCCTCTAAATAAATCAAAATGATAAGAAGCAAAAAGAGGAAATGACAGAAACATTAGATAAGTAGTATTTTGAATGAAGTTATTAATTTATAAATTCATTTTATACAACTTAGGTGTCAAAGATACAAAAATTAAAGAACATTTATAAAATAATAGCAATTTAAAATGTTAAATCTAAGGAGTGTGGTTTAAATAGTTAACAGCGAGAAAGTTGTAGCTCCAAACACCTTTGTAGCAAATAATTTTGTAAAATGAATTAAATGCATAATTCAAGAAGTTTAAAAATGAGCAACAAAATATCTAAAAGCAGAAGAAAGTATTAATATCAAATGAAAAAATCAAAACAAAATAATGTAGAAATATATCAGTTCTTTACAAAGAAAGCTAAGTAAAATAGGGAAATAAATGATCAAGAAAAAAACTTATTAAAGTAACAAAGCGGGAGCCAATATGGATACACCAAAGTAAAACAAAAAGATACTAAAATAGTAATAATTATATAGGAAGGTGACATTAAAAGAAATGCAGAGCCAAAACCGGTTTGGCTCAGTGGATAGAGCGTCGGCCTGTGGACTGAAAGGCCCCAGGTTCAATTCTGGTCAAGGGCATGTATCTTGGTTGTGGGCACATCCCCAGCAGGAGGCGTGTAGGAGGCAACTGATCAATGTCTCTCTCTCATCGAAGTTTCTAACTCTCTATCTCTATCCCCTCCTCTCTGTGAAAAATCAATTTATATATATATATAATATTTTTTAAAAAAAGAAATGCAGAGATCTTAATAAATGTGGATAAAATACATGACATTCTTAGAAAATATAACTTAGCAAAACTGACCAAAGAAAAAAATAAAAGCAGACCAATTACCAAAGATGAAACTAAAAATCAGACAGAAAAATGTTAATACCCTCATCAAAAGGTCATATGGGCGATTTTCAATGGGTATGTTGCTGCACACTGGTGTGCCCCAGGAATTTTTAAAACATATAATACTTGACTTCTTAGTCAGGAGCACTGACCTCTTTTCCTTTACATTGTCAAATAATAAAATGGCCAACAGCCAACCCAACAACAGCTGTCTGGTGTGAATGAATCTAAATTATACCTATTTTTTGTCAGATCTGCAAAAAATAATTTTGGTAGCAGAAAGAAGAAAACTTACAAATGATTCTGGAAAGTAGCATAATATAAATAAGATGCCAAAGACAAATGTAAAAGAACAAACATAAAGGAAACTGGGTTCACTTCACTAACAAATGTCACAGAGGGAAAAAAAATTCCTTATATAAATCTACCAAGTTGAATTCAGAGAATACTAAAAGCAAATAACAGCATCATCAGTGTCATTTCATAAGAGAATACTCCTATGTAATAAAATAGTAATATGCAAATTGACCATACCTCCACTACACCCACAGGCCATGCCTACCATCCATGCCCACCAGCTAATCAGAGTGAGTATGCAAATTAGCACAACCAAGATGGCTACGGCCACAGAGAGAGCAGGAGGGAGGTTTGGGTTGCCCCTGGCAATGAAGGAAGCCAAGCTTTCTGCCCACCTTGGCTGGTCCTGAAGGCAACAAAGTTTCAATGGCTGTGCCAGCAGAAGGCTTGGCTCTGTTCCAGACTATAAAATTTCAATTGTAGAAGATAAATAAATCCCAGATACCAGGGCCTCCACTTGGGTCACCAGGGGCTTGGCCAGCCTGTAAACCACCATAGGCCCCTTGCCCAGGCCCCAGGGGAACACCCACCCTGATCTGGGACACCCTTTAGGGCAAACCAGCTGGCCCCCACCCATGCACCAGGCCTCTATCCTATCTAATAAAAGAGTAATATAAAGATTGACCATCACTCCAACACACAAGATGACTGTCCCCATGTGGTCAAAAGGTCCTGCCCCCATGTGAACACTAGATGGCCACCACAAGATAGCCAGCCAGGGAAGGCAGTTGGCAGGGACCAGGCCTGCAAGGGAGGGCAGTTGTGCATGATCAGGCCAGCAGGGAAGGGCAGTTAGTGGTGACCAGGCTGGCAGAGGGGGGAAGTTGGGGGTGACTGGGCTTGCAGGGAAGGGCAGTTGAGGGGGGACCCAGGCCTGTAGGGGAGGGAAGTTAGGAGTGACCAGGCCCGCAGGGGAGCAGTTAAGCATTAATCAGGCTGGCAGGGGAGTGGTTAGGTATTGACCAGGCTGGAAGGCAGAAGTGGTTAGGGGTAATCAGGAAGGCAGGCAGGTGAGCAGTTGGGAGCCAGCAGTCCTGGATTGTGAGAGGGATGTCCAACTGCTGATTTAGGCCTGATTGGAGAGGGAACAGGCCAGGCTGAAGGACACAACACAACCTCTGTGCATGAATTCCATGCACTGGGTGTCTAGTAATAATATATTTAACCTTATAAAGAGATTTAATTTGCATATTTCTCTTTTCTTGCCATTCTCAACAAATAAAATTTTTCTTTCCACAATTAGCCTATTTTGGTGGGACTCCTCTCTAGTTACATCTTTAAAGCATGGGGTTATTTTTATTTACATATTAAAAAATATATAAGAAAGTAAAAGCCACATAAATCCCATCTTTCCCTGAAGAGACACCAATGCTATCTGGTAATTATTTTGATACATCTATTACTTCTGTATGAACAGCTTCTCTCTCGCACTTTCCCTTCAGCATTATTATTGATTGCTCTTTGCAATCTCTGGTGTTTATAATGTTTTTGCTTGTATTTCTCACATTTCTTAAACAATTGAGTATCTTTTCATATGCTATTAGAATTGACTTCCCTTTGAATTGCCTGTTCTTATTTTTATCCCATTTTTTTGTTGTTGTCAGTTTCAAGATTTGTAAGTATAATAGAT
The DNA here is from genome assembly GCA_011751065.1 of Lasiurus cinereus. Classification (NCBI taxonomy): domain Eukaryota; kingdom Metazoa; phylum Chordata; class Mammalia; order Chiroptera; family Vespertilionidae; genus Lasiurus; species Lasiurus cinereus. Next base: position 8,379,525 of record JAAGEH010000434.1, read on the forward strand.
ATATGAACCATTTGTTCACATGTGCATTGCACATCATTTTCCCAGCTCTCTTTTATGTCATACAAGTTTTTATTTTTATATTGTCTAGTTGTTTGCGCTTTTGTAATTTGTGTCTTCTGAAATGGATAAAAATTCCTCTTGAAACTCCAAGATAAGCATATGGTCTTCTGAATTTTTCTGAAAATTGTTCTCTGTATACCTAATTTCTTGTTTCATGCTTTCTATTTAATCCATCTTGAAATACCAATATATTGGGCAAGATAAGGGTCAACTTTATATTTTTCCCAGGGTAAAACCAGTAGCACAAGCATTATTGCACTATTTTTTAAAACCTGTGTCCCTAGTACAGAAGAATGGGATGGTAGAAGCACTTCTGTTTTTTACTTCACATCTTTCTGTAGTGTTTGAACTGTTAAGATGAATATATGTTATGTAAAGTTTTAAGATTTAAGAAACTGGTGTGTGTAAACATACTCTCACCTGATTTTCTAGTGACCTCTCTCTCTCTCTCTCTCTCTCTCTCTCTCTCTCTCTCTCTCTCTCACACACACACACACACTCACGCACACAGGCACACACTTACTATACCTCACTATACTTTCTACACTTACACATATAAAGCACACACAAACATGTCTTACTTTTCCCACTTTTTCATGTATCACTGAACCAGAATAACCTAAGATAATTACATATAAGTAGCTCATGCTCATTTCTAATAGTTATTGCTTGTATTATGTTAGAGGCTCAGTGCATGAAATTTGTGCACAGGTAAGGTCCCTAGGCCTGGCCAGCAATGAGGGCAGATCTGTGGGATGACCATTGGGGTGATTTGGGGACCCTGCTCACACCTGCCTTGGCTGGCCTGGTGCCACTCACTCACCAGCCCTGCTCACTGCCACCAGTCACCTCCCTTTGTAGGATGACCTGGGGGTGATTGGGGAGGCTGTTGCTGGCACCCACCTTGGCTGGCCTGGCACCTCCTGCTCACCAGCCCTGCCCCCCCCCAACCTGTTGCCTCTCTCTGTGGGATGAGCTGCAGGAAAATCAGGGGTTCCCACTGGCACCAGCCACTTGTCAGCCCCACTCCCCACTACCAGTCGCCTCCTCCTGCAGAGTGAACAACAGGGCGATCAGGGGATCCCCACTGGCACTGCCTTGGCTGGCAACCTGGTGATACCTGCTTGCCATCCCTGCCTCCCCCACTGCCACTGCCGGTCGGGGCCTGTGGGCAGCTCCTGCGTTGAGCATCTGCCCCTGGTGGTCAGTGCGCATCATAGTGACCAGTCGTTCCACCAGTCATTCCGAGGTTGGGTTGATTTGCATATTAGGGTTTTCTTATATAGGATTCTTATCATTATTATTGTCTGAAAGAAGGGAGGGGGGAAGCAGGAAGTTCGGGGGCAGGAGGAGGGGTGTGGTCTGGACTAACCGTAACTGCTCTTCCCTGGAAGCAGTCATGCCCCTGCTGTTCAGCTTTCATATTGAAGTTGTCACCAGTGTCACGATTCCAGTGACACAGTTGGACAGAGACCCCCTATTTTTTTCCAAGCTGGGACATACCTGTAACAACTCTGCACATGGCTTCCTTGCAGAAGTAGGTCCACATGGAAAACTAATACTTCTCTAACTCAGTGCAGAAGATTGATACTCGGGAGACTCAACATTCAGTCTCAGCTCTGACACTTTATCAGCCATATTTTTAACATCAGACAATGCCACGTGTCTTGTCATCTCCACCTTAAGCATCATTGAATGTCTACTGAATCACCCTTCCTGAAATGTGTTAGTTCCATAGCCTCATATCTATTAAACGTACTATCATTGATTTCTACTATATGCAAATTTGCTCATTAATTTAAAATTACAAACACTTGCACAGAGCACATATCCTACTCTGTAATTAGGAACAATTTTTAGCAAGTTTCTTTTTAATATGAAAAAAACTCTATAATCAAATAATTTCCTGGGTTAAAGACACCTAAAAGTACTTTGGACCCAACTCTTATTCTAAAAATGGCTCATCCAAAAACATATACTTCTGACGTTGTCTATATTAGAAGAGAAATTAAATAGTAAATAAGTAGTAAATAACATGGCTGACAGGCCATTAGATGATGATAATATTGGGCCCTGGTGTAGTAACACTTACAGTTTTTATACTGTTTCCTATGACACCTCATTTAATTATCTCAGTTCACCAGATAAAAGGCAGTACAGTGGTACCTCAAGATACGATTAATTTGGTCCGTAACCTTGAGGCGTGGGAAAATGAGATGCTCAAGTCGTGGTAAACTGGTGGGGTGTGTGCAGCCGGCCGATCCACGCGATTACTCCTATCTCAAATGTTGCTCGTATTTCAAAGCAAAAATCGCTCGCTCGACGGCTCGTATGTCAAAAATCTCGTATGTTAGGGCACTCGTATCTCGAGGTACCACTGTATTGAGGAGGTCAAGAATTCCTCCCATTTACCCTCTCTTAGTTCTTCTGGCTGGACTAAAATAAAATTTATAGAAGACCTAGAGTAGCAGGGGCGGGGCAAAAGAATACATACACATGGGACATTCACAATATTTCAAATTATCAGTTGAGACTCAATGAACTGATCAAACCAGGCACTTTATTATACCTTTGAGACAAAGAAACAATACCTTCACCTGGTTCCCACCCCACCCCAGGCCTTCACCACCCTATTGTCTGGGTCCATAGGTAATGCCTATATGCTTACAAGTTCTTTGGTTAATCTCTCTACCCCCGCCCCTCTGAGATTTGTCGGTCTGTTTCATGTTTCCATGCCTCTGATTCTATTTTTTCCACCAGTTTATTTTGTCCATCAGATTTCTTTATGGTTTTGCAAAGCACACAGCAATACTTTGCCCCTTTGGATGCTCGGTTCCATTCCAGCATTTCAAATCCATCACCACTAACACACCAGGTGGCTACATCAGGTCTGGGTTCAACCCCACTTTGCGGTGGGTTGCTGGCATAGTCTCTCGGGAGAAATGTGCCCGAGGGTTCAATGTTAAGGCAATGATTCACCTACTGATGTTAGTAAAATACTTACATAGACTATCAACACTTAATTTCTTCTTTATCAATACCTGCCAATAAGTTGATGGTGTGTTTTGCAGCTGATAAACTCTCAGGTTCTCTTCAATTTAGTAACAGCCCTCCGTATCAGGAACACGATGATCCCTGAGAAAACTCTGCAAAGATTATGAACTGTGGAGAAGTATAAAGCCCAAAAGAGAACTGTGTGTTCCATGGGCAGCTTAGGGAATCAAAGATCGGCATTAAATTTTTAGTCCCCATCTTCCCAAGAATGATAAATTATTTTATAAAACAACAAGTACAGCACTCCAGCATCCGTGCACTCCTGGAGACATTAGGAGGAATTTTTTATGGCCTCTGCTGAGAAGAGGTTTGCGGGATATTTGCTGCCTGTTTCATTTTGGCAAAGGGCACCTGGGGAACCATAAAAATGGACCCAGACATCATTTGGAAATCTCCCTCAGCCATAAACAAGCTGTCTCTGCCTCTCAGCACTTGTAACTGCTGCTACCGAAATTTCTGGAAGCTAGATGAGCCTCCAGGGCACCGTAGCAGGTTCCTCCACTGAGGACACCCGCTGTGCCTCGCCACAGGACCAGCCTGCCAACCCCCAGGTGCCACCCTGCGGGTGCCCGGCAGGAAGGAACCCTCACCAGGGAACACTGCTTCCCGCAGCATCGCGGGTTTCCTCAGCCAGGATCGGGTTGAGAATGTTGGCCCCTGATGCTGTAGTCACTGGCTTCATCCCAGCCTCACGTTGCTCCACTGCAGGATGACACGAGGCTTTTCTCACCAGGGATGCAGATTTGGAAAGAGCATCACCAAGGTGATGATCACCAAGGAAGCATTTACCAAATTTCCGCTCCCGGGGAGACCAGCACACGGGTTCAGAGCACAGGCAGAGCTAGCTCACTACGTCAATCCTACTTGATTTTGCCTTTGAGACCACCCGGAGTTCAAGCCCCATGATTCTACTGAGCATCCATGTGAGCAGAGGAGAGCTCTCTGAGCCTCAGTTTCCTCCTTTGTGAAATGGGACTTACAGTTCCACCCTCAACAGATGGTTTCAAGGATGGCAGGAGGCAGGAGGCGGACAGGACTTGTCAGGGAGTTAGCAATCGATAACCCCTAACCCTGAACTTGATGTCTGCCATGGCAGGGACCACAAGGACAGAACTCTGCCTTTTCCTGTTACTTAGGAATTGTTCCTAAATTCAGAAGCTCTGTCCCTCTCTGTCAGATGGAGTAGTCTGCTGCCTCTGGAACACTCGCTTAAACTGTATCAGATCATCAGAAGGAAGAGCATGTAGCGCAGATGGTACGTGCTGCTGAGTTTCCAAAGAGGGAGATGCTCCCTTCAGACGCATGTTTAGGAAAAGCTTCACACAGTAAGAGGCGCGTTCCCTCTCAGAAACAGGAGCAAGGAGCACACCTGGGATTTAAACCCAGATCTTTCTTTTCTGTCAGAGAGAGAGAGAGAATTTTCAGTATTTTGCACAGAATCTAGCTGATATTTTATTCTTCAGCAGAGCATCCGGTCAGCAGTTGGGTCTGATGTCCTTGCCTGTCCTCCTAATAAATTCACTGTTTTCCTCTTTTCCTAACTCAGCCTGCAGCCCGTGCTTTGTAAAGCGCTGTCACTCTCCCTTCCCGCCATCTGCTGACCTCAGATTTAGTGTCAAAATGGAGCGGACAGATGTTTGACAAGGCTGTGTCAGATTAACAGGAGTTCTCCTAACGAGAGTTGGGCTGTGAGAGTGGAGGGTGCATTTGGCACGTTCTCATTTGGGTAATTCACCGTGTAATTGGCTAAAAGCACAGAAGCCGTCAGCCCACAGCTGCACAAGGCATCCCTGGCCGAGGTGCATTTTATGGTTGCTGCTCTGGCTCGGTCTCCCTGAGGGGTTAGCTGGTACCCTGGTGGTGAATAATTCGGCGTTTCAAAAGGGAGCACAAGAAATGACCAATGAACCCCTACGCCCCTCTATTATAGGGAGGATGGAGATTATGTTTAGCACACTTGGAGAGCTACCCAATGTTCATTGAAAATTCCCTTTTTTTCAAAAAAATCTTACAGTCATTGACTTTAAAAACATCAGAAGATCTCGGCGATCAGTTAAGCCAGTGCTTCTCCATCTTTAAGGTGCATGAAAGCCATCGAGGTACCTTGTTACTGGAACCTTGGTGAAGTGCAGATCTTTATGCATTGGGGCTTGGGTGAGGCTTGAGCTTCTAACAGCTCCCTGGTGATGCCAGAGCCGCTGCATTGATACGACACTGAACACATGGATGTCACCCAGGGAGCAGACATGAGTTACACCTTGCATACCAACACGGAATGACTAGTGGTTGCCTTGACAACTAACTATACTGAGAATTCTGTAGTTGGCTGGGTTCAGGGGGTCAATTCACAATGCCGGAATTAAGAATAGGAAACTTTATCTCAAAATATTCTCTATTTTTTGTTGTTTTAAATTACCTTGTACTGTTTTTACATTTTTTTAGTTCCTTAGTTTTGTGAGTTTTTTTGAGGTATAATCCTATCTAATAAAAGAGTAATATGCAAATTGACTGTATCTCCACTACACCCACAAGCCATGCCCACCAGCCATCCCAATAGCCAATCAGAGTGAATATGCAAATTAACACAACCAAAATGGCTATGGCCACAAAGAGAGCAGGAGGGAGGCTTGGGTTGCCCCTGGCAATGGAGGAAGCCAAGCTTTCCACACACCCTGGCCAGGGGATGTTATAGCAACAAAGTTTAAATGTCTGTGCAAACAGAAGGCTTGGCTCCCCTCTAGGCTACAAAGTTTCCATTGTAGAAGATAAATAAATCCCAGACACCAGGGCCTCGGCTTGGGTTGCCCGGGGGGCGTGGCTGACCTGCAAACCACCACAGGCCCCTCACCCAGGCCACCACATGCCCCAAGGGAACACCCACTCTGATCCAGGACACCCTTCAGGGCAAACCAGCTAGCCCCCACCTGTGTACCAGGCCTCTATCCTATCTAATAAAAGAGTAATATGCATATTGACTATCACTCCAATATACAAGGTGACTGCCCCTATGTGGACACAAGATGGCCACCACAAGATGGCCATCAGGGGAGGATATTTGGGAGGGACCAGCCCTGCAAGGGAGGGCAGTTGGGGGTGATCAAGCCTGCAGAGGAGGACAGTTAGGGGTGACCCAGGCCCACAGGGAAGGGCAGTTAGGGGCAAACAGGCTGGAAGGGGAGCAGTTAGGCATCAATCAGGCTGGTGGGGGAGTGGTTAGGGGCTGATCAGGCTGGCAGGCAGAAGCAGTTAGGGGCAATCAGGAAGGCAGGCAGGTGAGCAGTTGGGAGCCAGCAGTCCTGGATTGTGAGAGGTAGAATCTTGCCTAAATGGGCAGTCAGATATCCCTCAGGGGGTCCCAGATTGAAGAGGGAGCAAGCTGGACTGAAGGATAGCCCCCCTACCCCAGTTCACAAATTTCGTGTACCGGGCCTCTAGTATAACATAATTCTAGTTTCAGATGTACAATGTTATGATATCCTATATAATAAAAGCCTAATATGCAAATCAGCTGAATGGCAGAATGACCACCAGAATGACCAGTCGCTCTGATGCACCAGGGGGCATGTACTCAATGCAGAAGCTGCCCGCAAGCCCCAGGCCAACCTAGGAAGGTGCCATCGGGGGGTCCACCAGTTGCCTCTCAGAGGGAGGTGACTGGCAGTGGCAGCAAGAATGTGGGGATGGCAAGTGGGCAGCGCCAGGCTGGCCAAGGCAGGTGCTATCAGGGGCCCCCGATCACCCTGCTGGACGCCCCACAGATAGGCCCTGATTGGTGGCCAGGCCCAGGGACCCTACCATACACGAATTTTGTGCACTGGACCTCTAGTTCGTATATATTACAAAATGATCACCACGAAAAATCCAGTTAACATACACCACCACACATAGTTAACAATTTTTTTATGTGGTTTTTATGTTCAGACACTGGAACCTAGAAATACCAGCCGCTTGCTCAGGATTATGTAAGCCAGCTAGCAGTAGAGCTGTGATAACCAAAGCCGCAGTGTAAACCTAGGTTTCTCTCTCTGGCTGCACATTTTTATCACTGACTGCATGTGAAGCTGTTTTAAAACAGCTTTCTTCAGTTCCTTAATCGGCAGAACCAGCCACAAAGTCCAATACAGATTCAAAAAGCCAGGACACCGAGCCTAGGTCAGCCCCTGAAAAGTCCTGCAACTTTGGGGAAAGAATTTCTCCGAGATGAGGAAGTCGATGCCTGCTGTTTCTAATTCATCCTAATGCTGAGATAAAGGATCTGAAAGCCATTTGACAAATCATAAGTGGCTTAAATAAATGGAAGGCATTTTCATGAAAATTGCCACAAGAGAACATTAAACTTTTCCTCAAGATTATTGATTTTGAAAAAAAATTATTTTATAATTATAAATTATACTTGACATTATCACTGTCATAGGTTGAATTTTATCTGAGACCATTAAAAGTGACTGTTTTGAATTGTATTACCGAGGGCTTTCTAATTCCCCCCACACACACACCTGTAATGTACCTGGCCTGTGCAAAGCATGCAGAGGCATGGGTTGGGGCTCTCTCAAACAAGCCAGCCAAAGTCTTGTCAGTGGTTCCTTGTTCTGAGATGAGATGGCTGCCAGTAGCTATGAGTCTTTGTGTTTCCTCGTTTATATTCAGAAGAAGAAGTGGGGAGTTTTTCAATCCCAAGGCCTCCAACAAACCTTTTTTTTTTCTTTTCATTGGCTCAGTTGACTTAAGCCTCCCATCTCTGAACCAATCCGAGGCCAGGGGAGGGGACATACCAAGGTCAGATCCACATCTGGAAGAGGGGTCTGTCTTTACAGTTGTTGCAATGGGTGGGATAGATTTAACTACCTCACCCACTGCACGGGACTCACTGGAAAAGGTAAAGACTCAGTCTCGTCTGCCTGTGTAAGTCAGTGACTAACAGAAGCAACTGTCACCTTCTGTTATGCACCTAATTGTATGCCCGATGTGATGGTAGGCTCCTTGAATAGCTTGTTTTTCCATCTTAAAACAAACCTGCATATAATGTAGCTTCACTTTAAAGAAGAGGAGGCTATGTGACCTCATTTTAAAGATGAGGAAACTGAGGCTTCGCTAAGCTGTGGAACTTGCCCCAGGTCACCCAGCTAATCAGTAGAGCGGCTAGAATTTAAAGCTGATTCCAGCGTCTTATCTTCAAGACTTAATTAACTCTATAGATGTTCTGATCCACACCGGAATTCATCTATGAAATGTAATTTCATATTATCATTATCGTCCTAATGAAACTTTCTTTAGAGATGCATTTAATTTGGAGAAAGAGAGACATAGTTGCCTAAGCAAGTGAAGCAGGAAATAAATCTGAAAAGCTAGTTTCCTGATGGATGCAGACTCTCCTTCTTAAACTTTAACTCATTCTGGAGGCAAATAACAGAATGGAACATTTTGAGTCGCTTCTTGCCTCTGCCCACTACAAGGATAAAGAGCCCAGCAAGGCCCCCGAATGGAGCATCAGGCAGAAACGTGACTCACTGTCTTTTCTTCGGCACGTGAATAATGAGGTGTCAGCTTTAGATACTTTCCTGGGGGACTGCAACAGAGGCTTCACCCAGCCCAGAATCTGCAGGGAGCTCCCTGCCACTTGGCTGCAGCAGAGAGAAGGGTGTCTGTGTTGATGCATTCATGTTTCCTGAGAGTGACTGGCCACCTGCTGTGCCACCCTCTGCCACCACATCACAGCAGTTTAAGTTGGACTGGTTTACCATCCCAGTCCTCTCCTGACCTGATAGAGCTCAAGTTCAGTTCCTTCGCCTGCTTACCTCTACAACAAGCGTGTCCAACTCGTGGCTGTGGGCCGCATGCCTTGTTTATTTGGCCCGTGTTAGCCTTTGAGTTTGATAATGCTTGTTCTACAATAATAAGAGGTACTGCCAAAACCGGTTTGACCCAGTGGATAGAGAGTCGGCCTGCGGACTGAAGGGTCCCAGGTTCGATTCCAGTCAAGGACATGTACCTTGGTTGCAGGCACATCCCCAGTAGAGAGGTGTGCAAGAGGCAGCTGATTGATGACTCTCTCTCATCGATGTTTCTAACTCTCTATCCCTCTCCTTTCCTCTCTGTAAAAAATCAATAAAATATATATATTTTTTAAAAAGAGGTACTGTTATACCAATTAGACAGTTGAGAAAACTAAGGCTCAGAACGGTGAAAATTGCTTGCCCATGATCGCATTGCTTAGTGACCTTGCCTTTGACCCTGTCTGCTTTTAAGTTGACTTCAGAGTCCACTAGAGCCTCTGCCCAAAAGAAGGTGAAGGCTTACTGGTTTACCCTGCGAGTTCCCACAGCCTAAAGGTCTTGTGGTAGCCTCTTTGAAATAGAACCTTTTGTTTCACAAGGTGGCTCTTCCTAAAACACTGACCTATACTATGAAGTTAGGTCTATGGTGGTTGCATCTGTACTGCACACGGAAAGACTTTTTTCCCCTTGTCCTTATTCCCTAAACAAATGCAGTATAACAACTACTTACATCGTATTTACATTGTATTAGGTATTATAAGTAATCTAGAAGTGATTTAGAGTATAAGGGAGGATGTGCATAGATATATGCCAATACTATACCATCCTACATAATAAGAGAGAAATATTCTAATTTTCTATTACACCTTGAGACGTAACGACCAACCATGTAATGGCCAGATCAGGGATCTGCAGGACGGTGGGGTGGCAAAAAGCTACAGGAGCGGGCAGGGCAGCAAGCTAGGAGGGGAGATGAGGGAGGGAGGCAGCGGAAGCTACAGGAGGGTAGGGCAGCGGGTGGAGAGCTACAGGAGGGCGGCAGAGAGCTACAGGCACATGGATTCGTGCACAGGGATACTAGTGTTATATAAAGAACTTATATCCATGAATTTTGGTATCTCACAGGAAGGGCTTCTAGAACCAATTCCCCTTGGATACAGAGGGACCACTATACTTTTAAGCTTGTACACACTGTATGCAATAAAGATAAAATAACTGATGTTGATGGCAGTGTTACCATAACAAATGTAAATGGCAAATAATTACAACAATAGGATTTGTAAGCCCCAGATAATTTCTTTTTTTTTTCATTTAATAAATCTTTATTGTTCAGATTATTACAATAGTTCCTCCTTTTCCCCCCATAACTTCCCTCCACCCAGTTCCCATCCCACCCTCTGCCCTTAGCCTCCCACTGTCCCTATCCATAGGTGTGCAATATTTGTCCAGTATCTCCCTGTACCTCCACACCCCTTTCTCCCTGAGAATTGTCAGTCCACTCCCTTTCTATACCACTAATTCTATTATATTCACCAATTTATTCTATTCATCAAATTTTTTATTCACTTGAATTTTAGGTTCACTTGATAGATATGTATTTGTTGTTCATAATTTTTATCTTTACCTTTTTCTTCTTCTTCCGCTTCTTAAAGAATACCTTTCAGCATTTCATTTAATATTGGTTTGGTGGGGATGAACTCCTTTAGCTTTTTCTTATCTGTGAAGCTCTTTATCTGCCCTTCAATTCTGAATGATAGCTTTGCTTGGTAGAGTAATCTTGGTTGTAGGTTCTTGCTATTCATCACTTTGAATATTTTTTGCCACTCCCGTCTGGCCTGCTTAGTTCCTGTTAAGAAATCAGCTGACAGTTGTATGGGTGCTCCCTTGTAGGTAACTAACAGTTTTTCTCTTGCTGCTTTTAATACTCTCTCTTTGTATTTTGCTCTTGGCATTTTAATAATGATGTGTCTTGGTGTGGTCCTCTTTGAATTCCTTTTGTGTGGGGTTCTTTGTGCTTCTTGGATTTGTAAGTCTATTTCTTTCAACATGTGGTGGAAGTTTTTGGCCATTATTTCTTCAAATAGGTTTTCAGTATCTTGCTCTCTCTCTTCTTCTGGCACCCCCATAATTCTGAAGTAGGTACGCTTGAAGTTGTCCCAGAGGCTCCTTATACTATCTTCATATTTTTGGATTCTTTTTTCTTTTCCAGTTGAGTGTTTTTTGCTTCTTTGTATTTCAAATCTTTGACTTGATTCTTGTGATCCTCTAGTCTGCTTTTGGATCTCTGTATATTATTTTTTATTTCAGTCAGTGTATGCTTAACTTCTAGTTGGTCCTTTTCATATCCTCAAGAGTCTCACTAAATTTATCGGCCTTTTCTAGAAAAGTATTGAAAAACCTTATAACCATGGTTTTGAACTCTATATCCAGTCGTTGGCTTTCCTCCATTTCTTTCATTTGACCTGTTTCTTTGTCTCTGCATTTTGGCTGCTACCCTGAGTTGATAGAATGGCTTTGTGTGCTAGGTGTCCTATAGGGCCCAGTGGCTCAGCCTCCCCAGTTATCTGAGGTGGACACTCTTGGTGCACCCCTTTGTGGGCTATGTGTACAGCCTTGTTGTAGTTAAGCCTTGACTGTTGTTGGTATCACTGGGGGAATTGACCTCCAGCCCAATTGGCTATGAGGATTAGCTGTGTCTACACTGGGAGACTTATTTGCTGGAGACAAGACTTGCAAAAGCGTCTGTGCTCAGTTTGGATGGGGCGGAGTCTCAGAGCAGAGCAGACAGCATTGGTTTCCTGTCAGCCCTGCCCTAAGAGGCCCCTGTGTCTCAGTGTCCCATGGTAATCACCACAAGCACCTCTGAGAGAAAGCTGCCCTCAAGTTCTACCCACTGCCAGACAGTCCAATTTCTTCCTGAATGAGTCTGGGTCTCCAGAGTCTCACCCGTAACTGGAGTTCAGTGCAGGTGGGAGCTTTTGTCTCCCTCCCACTCGAGAAAGCCAGCTGCACATTCAGTTGCCTGCCCTCCCCGCACGTGTGTATCTCAGTACCCCTGCCTCCTGCAGCTCTGCTGAGTCTCAGTGTGCTTTTCTCTTTCCTTCTAGTTATAGAATTTCCACTAAGCCAGTTTTTCTGTGGTTCTGGATAATGTTTGTTTTCTCTTTTAGTTGTAGTTTTGAAATTGTTGTGCGAGGCATTTACCTATGCTGCCATCTTGGGTTCTCCCTCCCCTAATAATTTCTTAATAGAAGAGAGAGACAATGCAAAAATCCAAAAAAATTTAACTCTACAATTTCCACTTACTGTTACTAGTTTGTGGGTGGGAAATCTCTTATCTTCCATAAAGTGACATTGTGGCCTGAGTAACTTGAAATGTTAACACAGTGAACTGTTAACCCCCTGGGACTATCCAGAGCATTCTTTCCAAAGGATAACACTCTGCAACTATCTAGTGTGCACTCAGTAGTCAAGAGGTGAAAAAACGTTCACTCAACCACAATATAAAATGGGGATTCTAGGAGAGCAAGAGAAGGCCACCAACTTGACTTTTTGAATCTCTCCCCCAAAATAAATGGAGAAAAAGTCAGCAAATATGGAGTTTAGAACTGGAATGTAAATATAGATGAATTCTGTTGAAATACCCAGGTAGTTGCAAGAAGGTGGTCATTTTTAAGGAAAGCCAGTAGAATAAAAAGCCAGCTGAGATGTTTTTCACTCTTTTTTGTTTGTTTCTATTATGCTATCATAAAGGGCTTGAAATATCACAACATATTATGAGGATAGAGTTAGTATTATTAGCATTTCATAAACAATCCTTTCCATCAAAATTCATGGATAACTAGAAGCTAATTAAGTGTCACAGCAGTAATTTAAATTTGCAGATTCGAAACTTCATCTCTTTCTATAAATATTTCTACCCTAGAATGAGACCCCTATGAAGTAGACACTGGTGACCCTCAGATATGAACAGCCTTCATGGTGTTTTTGGTTTTTGATTTTTAAATTCACATGGGTAGATCACATTAGTACATGTCTCAAGGTTTCCCTATTAATAGATTAACTTAATGAACTCATTCATTATGGACCAGTGACCTGTGTTTCCCTACTTTATTAGTCATTACAAGGGAAAGATACTCTGCTTCAGACACACGCAAAGAGTCACTTGGCTTAGTGGGTGAATCAAATGAGCTTGGTGAGGTTTTAGGTTATTGTTCTAGTGGTAGCAAAGTTTTTAGAGGTAGATCTCAGAAGCAGAAAGGGAAGAGAAAAGTTTTCCTCTCCGAAGGACCCCAGAAGATACCGTTTTTCTAAAGGTCATGATTAATACGGGATCAGCAGTGTGAGGATATTCAATAGCCTGAGCTGTGAGGGGCTGTGCCTGCTCTTTCTGGTCCTTCTCCTCGGGGTCCCTGCCCTTTCTAACCTCCACAGCAGAGTGGAAAGAACACTAACTTCAGAGTGAAAGCCGGCTCTAATCCTGGCTCACCCTGAGCCCAAGTGTCCTTCATGCAGAAAATCCAGGTGGATTTAGGGAAGTTTTTGCTGACTCCCTTCACCAGCTTACATCCTGTTGCCATGACCTCACAGAACCCTCATTCCCTTGTGATGGCAAACGTGGGCAGGGACTATCCGCTGTCACTGTGTATCCCTCACACTGACCACTACAGGGGGGACAAAAGAGTATTCAAAATAGAACTCACTTAACATGAATTCACGTGACCCAATCAAGCTATGGAGATGTAATGCGAAGTAGGAAAAATGTTGGCCCTACTTTTTCAGTGAACTAAATTGAAAAATACAGGCCTACCTGGAGGACATTGAAATCCAGGTTTTTAAACATCACTAAATAGTGCTCAGAATCACATTTATCTAAGCATTCAGCTTGCTGCATCAAATTTCTTTTAGATTTTAATTAAGAAAAAGTGTGCCTTTTAGTTCCATTCAATGTACAATTATCAATCACTTAAAAAATACATGGGGTAACAGAGGAATGATAGATAAGGAAAATTCACCAGACAAAAATCTCGTGGTCTTATATCTCCCTTGAAGATTGTGATCCTAATCCAGTACTGGGATTGTGAAATATATATCTTCGGAATTCTCTCATCTGACAAATTTTTAATTTCATAGAGAATGAAACAGAAACTCACCAGAATTATACAAATTATTCAGGCGTCATTTGTTCTAAACTTAGAACATTATTAAACTTCCCTTAATAATACTCCACTGCTCCTATTATTTTATTATGATTATTATCGATTTACATTTTTCCCCAGTCATGTCTGGTATATATTCATAAATGGTCTTATTAACAGTTGCCCAGCAGAAAAGCAAATATCCTGATGCTTAGAGAGAGAGGGAGACTTTCCCAAATAGCATCATGCATAGTAGCCAAGGGAAATTTTACCAAGTGGCTATTTCTTAGGTAGTTAAAATAGCATTTAATAACCCAGAGCATAACAGAGAAAGAGCTATCTGAAATAACAAGCAGTGGAGTCCCCGTTTCCATCAGCCTCACCTCCTTGAACTTGGAAAGTCCCAGTCGTCTGCCCCCAAGCTTTGGACCCTGATGATCAAGGAGTGAGTTCCATTCCAGCCCTGCCATTTAGGACTCTGGGCAATTTGGTGAATGGCTTCACTTATAACCTAGAAAAAATTTATTTCCAAAGGATGGTTTTAAGCATTCAGTGAGACTTTCTCCAAAGGACTGATACACAATATGCAACTTCAAATATTCCTTTCCTCTGTAGGGCTATCAAACCTATCATTAAGACTATTATCTGCTATGAACATAAACTGATGAACAAAAAGATAGATACAGAAGCAGTAAAGCATCAAACAGATTGTCAAATTACAGCGGAAGGTGAGGGAGAGGTGGGGTAGATAAGGGATCAACCAAAGGACTTGTATGCATGCATATAAGCATAACCAATGGACACAAGACACAGGGGTGTTAGGGTATGCCTGGGAGGGGGGGCAATGGGAAGATATGTATACATGTAATACATTAATAAAAAATATTTTTAAAAAAAGACTATTACCTTGTCTTTTCTTTACCAAGTGTTTCAACATTTTATTGGGCTTAATTTTCAAATCTTATAAACTTTTAAAATTATTCTTAATAATATATTTGTTTAACATTTCCACTCAGCAAAATACCCCCGTAAACCAAACATAGAGAATGTCTGATCAGTGAGCAGAGATTAATTGCTCAATTATTATGTTCCCACATGTTTTATAGCCTCTATTTCTCACAAGAGTTCAGATTTGAATTTATAATGCAGGGTCATTAAACCACATTTGAAAGCTAATTGATAATATATAATCTCAGCAACATTCTTTTTGCCTTCTGCATAATTAATGAAGCTCAGAGCATTATATCTTCCAATTAAGTGTTTGGTTATATTTCTAGTTTCCATATATCATCAGTTCCTATCATTGTCCATTTTTTTTTTTGTAATTTCAAAAATTTTACTGGAAATTGGTATATCCTGATTCTCCACCAAAATAAATATAACCTGCTATTAAGAATAATGTGTTGTGGCTAAGTTTTATTATCTATAGCTATTGGGCCTCTTAAAAATAAGGTACACAATTGTTCCTTCTTTAAAATAACATTATAAACCCCTCAATCTTGCTGTCAGTATTCATCCTTTACTTTTAGTGTGGCCAATAAGAAATCAGCCAAGAGAGAAAAGGGTCACCCTATCTGCACAGCTGCCTTAGTTTTATTCCCTGGACCCAGAATTCAACTCAATTCTTGGCTGACTCTCTTCTTCAATCCTGCCTCCTTCCTTTCCCTCTCAAATCAGTCCCTCACCTCTCACCCACTCACCACCCCACCACCCACAGTCTGCCCAGCTGTCTTTTTCAAGTTTCTTATTATTCTGAGTTCTGTTGCATTTTGACCTAAGTCACAGGTTGCCTGCATTTATATTGTTCAAAATTCTTTTTCTGCCTTATTCATACCGACACTACACATTTAAGGTGGACATCTTGTGTGGGTGTTAAGCATCAATTAACAGTTGATGCTTTGAAGTTATACAAAAATGTTTCTGGTAAATGCTTAATAAAAAGTGCCTACTGTTTTTAGTTTTAGTTTTATCATGAATTCATCTGTAATTAGGCTAATAGCATGAGCACTGAAATTTAGTAATTAATCCCCTAATATATTTTATATCTAGTACAGCTTAATATTTTATGTATTAGTTTCAAGACTATAAATTATTTAAAGGATATCATGCCTTCTATGTCTCTGTATCTCCTAAGTAGAAAGAGTGAAAATTGTACTAGCAATAGTCTATTATATGATGACATCATTATAAGCAATCTTCTAGGGTTAGATTACCATACCATTTGATAGATTAAGAAGCTGAAATTCACATAGCTTATAATGGCACAACCACAATTCAACTTTAGATAATGTAACCACAAAGCCAGTTCTCTTAACCACTATGACAATACAAAGTTGACCCATGAACAACAGGGGGGTTAGGGACACCGACCCTTGCAGTAGAAAATCCATGTCTAACTTTGGATCCCCCCAAAACTTACCTTGTCTCTTAGTAACTATGGGGGATTTGTTCCAGGACCTCCTGCAGATAACTAAATGGGAAGATGCTCAAGTTCCCTGTAAAATGATGTACACATCAATGCATGCAGTTGACCATCCCTTTCTACAGACTCAACCTCAGATTGAAAACAGTTAGTATTGATTGAAAAAAAAATCCATACATAAGAGGGCCCATGCACTTAGAACCCATGTTATTCAAGAAACAACTGTACTACCTAAACTATATATCGTAATGCCCTTCTATAATAAGCATCTAAAAGGCTTATTGTCTTGATTGTCTCATTTGATTCTTCTCTCTTGCAGATGGACCCCCACGAGAACATCTTACTGAGCACTCTTGAGATCAAAAATGAAATGGCCACATCTGAGGCTGTGATGGGACTTGGAGACCCCAGGAGCACCATGCTGGCTTACGATGCCTCCAACATCCAGTACCGGAAAGCCGGGCTGCCCAGGCATACTTTTGGCCGAAATGCCCTGGAACGACACGTGGCACAGAAGAAAAGCCGCCTGCGGAGACGCGCCTCCCAGCTGAAAATCACCATCCCCGACTTGACTGATGTGAATGCCATAGACCGGTGGTCCCGCATATTCTTCCCAGTGGTTTTTTCCTTCTTCAACATCGTCTACTGGCTTTACTATGTGAACTAAAACATAGCCTCTCTCGGGAAGCAAGGACTAGATGCCTCCTCCAACTAGTTGTACAGCCTGACGTAGGACTTGGAAAACACATCAATCCAGGACAAAAGTGATGCTAAAATACCTTAGTTGCTGGCCTATCCTGTGGTCCATTTCATACCATTTGGGTTGCTTCTGCTAAGTCATGAGTACACTGAGGGCCTTGTGATTTTTCCAGTTAAGATGCACGTGATTTGTACACACGGTGGCAAGACTGAGTCTGAGTGTTCCCCTTCACCTGCTTAGTGTGCAGCTGACACGGAGGGGAATTATTTAGAAGATATTCTTAGAAGGCTCGATAGCGCTATCAGTCATTTCTCTGAGAAGTCATATCCAGGTATTCCCATCTTCCTTCCTAAGGATGGCATGCTGCTGAGATGGAAACATTATCCTCAATGCCATGCGAGCATGCTTACGGAAGATGGCCTCTGCCCATCTTACTAAGGCGATAATGGTGCCCTGGGATGAAAATTCCCACTGGATTCTAGAAAGTTCTTAAGATAGGGGGAGTTAAGACAGAGATTCAGGAAGCCAAGTGGGCCAGTTTCAGATTGCTCGAGCACTGGGAACTAACTATGATGTCTTCCATTTTGGCATGTAGAGCCCAGGAGAATTCTAAACGTTATCATGCATGGTGACCAAAGAAACTTTTCTAAAACTCTATTTCCTAGGTGGTTAAAAGAAGAGTTAAAAGCCCAGAGCAGAGTGGAAAATCCAGAAATGACTGTTGGAACAAAATTGAATCAAGCAAGAATCATGACCCTTGTCAGCCCACACAGCATCTGGTCTGTGCATATTATGGTCAGTGGCAAAGGTAGAATGAGAGATTTTTTTTTTGTTTTGTTCCAACTTCACAAGCTTTTGATAGCGTGCCTAGAGAGGCTTATATAGTTTACTTAATTAAAAGACACCCACAAAAGAGAAAAGTTAGCCAAATTAGCATCCACCTTAGATGGAGAGTTATCAAATATATGAATAGAAATCGCAAAGGTTGCTATTCTCATGCAACATCAGTTTTCTCTGCGACATATTCCCCTATAAGTTCATTTCTGACTTTAATAGGGTATTTCCAAAGAGGGATTTGTTCACTTCTTTAAAGAATTTAATGTTCCTTTCCAGCTTTTCTTGCTTCTGAAATTCTGATTATATTCTTAGAAGACAGAAAAAGTAAGGCTTTGGAGAGATTTAGTGAACTCTGTTTCCTTATGTGCAATGAAATTCGCCTTGCTGTTTTTCATAGCAAACAATACTTCAAAGATTATGTGCACAAGTAGAGTGAGTTTGTGGGTTTATTAGGTTTTATTTTTTTTAAGATGGCTTTCGTTGTGTATGTTGCAATCTCCCCAATCAAGGAAAACATGATAAGAGTGGAAAATAGGATAACAAAGCCACATTAACCTGATGAAGGATATGGACTGCAGTTGATACTTCAGAAAAATGTCTAACTGATAATCAGGTAGGCATGATGTATTGTTTTATTCCCATTTTAAATTGTCATTGTATTTCATTCTATACTAATTGGACATAGGAATTTATATGTTGGACAGAAAGAAGAATAAGCAAATATATTTTTATTTCTATTCATGTAAGGTTTATATTTTGCTTTTCTCATTGAGAAAAGAGTGAACTGCTTAATTTTTCTTAAAGTTTGATTTGACTGAACTTTTTCTTGGAGCATGACTTTGCTGTGTCCATTTAAAAAACAAAAACACTTTTTTTTTTCACAGTAACATTTTCTGATTTTGCATAATAGCCAAGACCATTATCTGACTATGGATAAATGTTACGCTTTTTCCTCCCTGATGATTTATTTAGGTGCTTGGAATAGGGTGAGTCATATTATCCTTCTATTCCAAGTATCTGAGAAGAAGAAGAAAAAAAAAGTTTAGTACTTAGCCTTCTGATTTGGCTCAAGATTGGATGCTATTTTTCTCCCCACCTGTATCAGGGACTGTGGCCCTTATTTCTTGATTATGCACTTGAAACACCTCTGAGTATGAGGCAGAATCCAACCAAGGTTCCATCCATGGGCTCAGAGTAGAGATTCTTCACGTTTCTCCAGGGACACACTTCCACCTAGGCAGCAATCTGGGGGCACCACACTAATAAAAGTGCCTGCCCCTTGTCACCAGGGGTTAGTCTGAAGAGCATATACCAGGAAGGAGTATCTTAATAACTCAGGTGTACAACTCCAAAATGCCATTCTGGAATGGTTTTTCTAGAGACAACCCTGAGCCCAAGTCAAGAAGTGGGCTCTTATTTGTAATTATTGTAAAAGCCATAAAAATCCTTGGTATTGTCACATAACAAATATTTGATATCCGAAGAAGTCAACAGAGTAATCTAGATTGGAATGGAGAGAAGCCACCTCACAGCATGAGCGTCAAAACCATAGAACCAGGGATTCATTTCCACCCCCCAGTGATAAGCAGAAACTGGAAAAGGAGAAAGGATGGAACCTGGAACAGATGCCCTAGAGCAGAATCCATATGTTGGCATTCAATAACCACGTAGTTAGAAACAACTGACTCATCTTGCCCAGAGGCAATAAATGGTAGATATAGAATTTATTCTTTAACTATATGTTTACTGTGGTTGAATTGGCTTGAGAGGAGGGGGTCGGGGAAGGGTGTTAACTCTTACAAGTCCACAAAGACCAGTCAGCTTGATATTCAGTGGTTAAAATTAGGGACCACAAAAGTGTGTTTCAGCAATTCTGATATGCTATTACTATCAGCTTATACATTTATGTACAGGTTTTTTAAATTATAAAACAGCCTGATAGCCAGCGATTAAGGTGTTTTTTCATCTTTGTGATATTCATAGGCGAATTCTGACTCTAAAATTCACAGTCGAAATGAAATCTTTGATCTCAATCTGTATATATATATACATATTGTACATGACTGCTAGTAGGTATGAAATGCATTTTCAGAACTGAAAAACTCATGCAACAACATCATGTGTTTGCATAGGGAATGTCACAGTTCTTTCCACTACAGTTTACTAACGGGAAAGACATATGATAAGCAGTGCCGTCTAGACCTTTCCTCTTCTCATTTCTTCAAAAGCAGTGCTCGGTTAAAAAAAAATAATAATCAAGTAAATAAATAAATAAATAAATAAATAATGGTTTATGAACCAAAAGACTTTACATTGTAGCTTTAGTAACAAAAAGAAAAATATCTGTCAGCTTAAAAAAGCACAACACATAGAGAAAGTTCAGTAGAAAGCATAAAGGAGAGATGAATCATGCTTATTTTAAGCCAGACCTGCATTAAATTGGCAACTCACCCAATTTTCATTTTCAATAGATAACTGTGTTCCAGTCTTATGATTCACTTCATGCTCAACAACAAAAACCACCAAGCAACAAACAACAGGTCATAAAACAGTGTACATGTATATATGTGTATATAGAGATCCATATAAGCATACATGCATAAATTTGCATTCATACATTGGAAAACAAAAGGAATAAGCTAATATCTTTGATTTCCTTCCTTCAACCAGTGTATGAGTGCTTTTAACTTGGCAACACAAATCCACATTTTGAAACAAGTGATAACAGGGTACTGAGCGTTTCTCTATCAGCAAATAATGCCTACTGTTCTTAGGAACCATTGCACAATCCGACACTACAATAGTGCTGTACCTCAGAACATCGGAAACTCACTAGTTCTCGCATTGCTTGTCTACTTGCTCTTTTTCAAGGAAACAAATAACATCGTCCATTGATCATTTAAAAAACAAAAATGTCTTAAGGAAACAGAAATGATTTATAAAAATCCTTCCAGGAGGAGGAAAAAAAATAACTAAACCTCACCATGTTGGTTAGGGTGAATATCTCAACTGTAGCAACATGCCATTTTGCTAAGTGTACAGAGTCTATGTAATGTGAGCAACCATAACTTTCACTGAGTGTGTAAATATTGAAACGGATTTCTTAAATATTTTTAACTTCTAATTTGTATTTTATGGTAAGGCAGTGTGCAAATTCTGTCCATGGCTTATGTTGATGTGTTATAATAGACTGTAAATAATTAAATATGCTGTAAATGAATAGTCTATAGATACAAATATTTCATTTTTTTCTCAATTTTTATTTCTTTTTTACTAAGTACAGTTACTGCAGTGCCCCAACCGAGTAATTGAAACATTCTTTTTGCATAAGTGATTTGGGATCCCAGATAGAAGGGTTTCAGTTTAATAACACACACACACACACACACACACACACACACACACTTACACACTCACAAACATCTACACACACGTGCTCACACACACCTACACACACTCACTCATAGACTCATATCTGCACATACATACTCTAAATCACACATATCTACACACACACACTTGCTCACACACACATACACACACATTCAACACAATATTCTTTCCCTTGCCCACTCACTCCCACTCTTACTCCCTCTATGGGAAACACAGTATTCATGTAGTGAATGTAACAAACCAAGAGATAGCCTTAGAAATGGCAATTGGGAAAAGCAGAAATCATCATCATTTACTTGAAAGGGTTTTTATGTGTCAGAATTCAAGAAACCAAAGGTTGTAACTTACATGTCAATTTTCAAAGAGTAAAAGTTTATATTGACAGCACTACAGGAAATATAATTGCTTATGATGCATACCTGCTCCAGAAATTTGTTACACACAATACATCCTAGGGGACCTTTTTTTTAAATAATAGCTTTTTGTCCTTAGATAGTATTCTTTCTTTCAACCAAAGACTCCAGAATTATTAAAAAATAAAAAAGGAAAGAAAAAATGAAAAATGAGGGAAAATAAAAAAAGACACTGCTTTACACCAAAGGTATGAACACGATTTTCCAAGTACACTAGAAACATGGTCAAAAATAGTAAAGATCCAACATAAAACTAATTAAGAGACTACCCTAAAGAAATCATTTAAGAAAAAACTACATAAAAGCAGCAGTACTCTTAAATATCTGTTGTAATTTGGATAGGGAAATAAAACATTTCTTTAGATGTTTGCAAAATTGTGACATCAGATATTAATTTGCTTCGAGAAGTTCTTTTGTGACAACTATGACCCAAAATGATGAAAAACAAAACTTTATGTTTTTTAACTTTCAAAAGCAAATGTCTCTCTCCTGTCTCGTGTTCACTAAGTTGATACCCATGTGTGTGTCCTTGAACTGTTTTTCCCTTTGAGGTTCAGTAATTTGTGTTCAACCACACTCCTTTTTGACATAATTCAAAGTTGCAAATAATTTAAATTCCATAACATTTTTTTATTTTTATTGGCATGGGTGTTTAAAGAGTTTTGTTATGAATATTGTCCCTGCACAGTTCCGAATTGTCCTTTTATAAAAAGTGATATTCTAGTTCCTTCACAATGTAGTGACTATCCGCCTTACTATTTACCTTGTAGCCTTTCTTAATATGCACATAATGCAGATTTTCCAATGGCTAGGAAATGCAAAACACAAGTGGATATCATTGCATCTATTTTTCATGTCTTTCTAAAACCAGGACTACTAAAATCTCTGGGATACGTGAGATAGTAACAAATGAGGATTATAAATGAGTAGCACATAAGAATTATTTTCTTGAATTTAAACTAATTACAGTCAGTTTCAGCATGTAAATATATAATAATGTTGGCTAGTGTGTAATTCTTGAACTAAGAAATATAAATAAAACTTGAAAGGATAAATCTTATGTGTGGTTTCATTGGGTTCAGAATTTTTTTTTCTCTATTTGTATGAGTTAGGTTGTAGAAGGGAGGCTTTTGTGAAGAGCAAGGAGAAGCTTGGGAACTTGGGACCAGCTGTTGGGCAGATTTGAATTTGCGCTCTCATTTATCATATATTAGGTATACTAGAGGCCTGGTGCACAGAATTCGTGCAAGAGTAGGCCTTCCTTCTTCCAGCTGCCAGCACCGGCTTCCCTCTAGCACCCAGGACCCAGACTTCCCTCCAGCCACGGCAGCAGCCCCAGCTTTGTCCAGAAGGTCATCCAGAAGGACGTCTGATCTAATTAGCATATTATGCTTTTATTATTATAGATGATTGTACAGCTACTTAATCTCAGTTTTCTTATCTATAAAGCAAGATATAATTGTAATGTACATCCTTCAAAGGGCTGTTGTGAAGATGAAATGAAATAACCCAGAAGTTCTTAATACAAGACATGTGATAAATGGTATGTAAACAGTAAGTAGTATTGTTGTTTCTCTTATTTAGTATCGACATTGCTAGAATATTCAGTATATTCACCATAAAAATCTTATTATGATCTTGATTATTAAATGTGCTGGTAGGTTTGATATTTTACATTAAGGATAATTAGGAACTTGGCTTTAATTACGAAAACATGGTAAACATAGGGGTGCTCATTCATTTAACATTAAATAGATATCTGCTGAAGACATTATGCTAAGTACCTTGCAAATTTAATATTCATCTAATCCTTACCATCTTCCTAAAACTTGAAGACATTCAAGATCAGAATGAATAAGAATCTTGCCCATGAGCATGAAAGAACTTGGGTTTCTATCCAGGTTGGAGTGGCCCTCAAATCACTGCAATTTCTTTCCACCTCATCATTAAATGTAAGTGATCAGGCTCATTTAATTCTTATTATTTTGATCATTTCTCAAGAAACCTGTGCTGAGAGACCCCCATCTGCCAAATCTCATGCTGGGCTTTGAAAGACAGAGGCTTAACCTGGATTATAGGGCAGCTCTCTAATGCATGGGAACTCTCCTGAGACTGGTGACTTTCACTCTTAGTGACTTTAGAATGTCCAAGTAGCGCCCCATTTGACTCTATTAGCTTGAGTGAGGTGACCTGTCAGGATAAAATTGCCCAATAAAGACAGGATTTACATAAAATATCACTGCAAAGGGCTGACCACTGAAGAGACTCACATGTAGGAAGAGTGCCAACCCAGTTCTTCTCAATCTTACAGTGTAAAATTGCAAATTGCATAATCTAGAAGTGTGCAGTACAGGTACATTTGACATCCCTCCTGCACATCCCTCCTGCTATGTCAGCATATCTATCCAACAGAAAGAACAAATATGCTCAAACACCTGAGCGTATGAGTATGAACCCATGTGGGTGGGGGGATGGTGAGAGGTCTGTTGGTTACCTTGAGAAGAGAATATACCTAGATATTTTCCCCAACAAGAAGAGATCGATTGGTAATTGGAAAATTCCCCCACTCATATTCTAACTACTATAATTTCCTAAAGTGGAGCTTTCAATATCCTGCTCTCCTCTGAAATTTGTTTGAATTCTGAAATAACATGTGACATTTTTATGCTGAATATTTCGCTAAGCCACAAAACCCCACCTCCCAGGATAATACCAGTTTAGTGGAGAAAGTTCTCAGGAATAACAGTAGGCACAATCAGTCTGTAATCCTTGAGTTTTTAAAGCAGGCAGTATCAAAATAATGTAAACCCATTTTTGTCCCTAAAATTGTGATGTCAGAGCACTAGTCATTATGCAAGCCCTCTGCCACCCTCTCCACCTTGGCATCACTCCTCATGTCATCTTGAATCAAAGAGTGACAAGTTTCAGACAGCCCCAGAATGATTAGGCTTTTTTGAACCAAGCCTAATGGGAAAAAAAATTGAAGTTTTTTCACCTGGTGTTCTTTATATGCTTAGAAACACCCTTGGAGGGATTGAAGACTCACTTGAGGTTGTCAACCTTTTAGAAGTGACTTGCCAAATCTTTATTTATTCATTCTATTTTTTATTCCACTTGCCAGGAATTTATTTAAAAGATCTCTCTCTTTTTTTTCTCTCTCTCTCTCTCTCTCTCTCTCTCTCTCTCTCTCTCTCAACTCTTGATGCATACAAAGTACAACATGATTAATAAATAAAAAGTTTGTTAACTTTTAAAAGCCTTCATCTAAAATTAAACTACAGGGATCTTGCCAGTTTGAAGTAAGCTTTTCCCATTTCAACGTTGGCAGATATTAAGGATGCTGGCTCCTGGCACGGGTTCTTGTTCCAGGAGAAGTCTCGAAACACTTGGGACGGCCCCTGTGGGAGCCCTGGTTTGGAGGGGACAGGAAAAAACAAACGCTCAGGGAGCTTCCCCAGCCCACACAGCATATGCAGAGCCGGATGGGGCCTCCTGCTTCCAATCTCCTCTTCCCAGCTGTATTAGTCTGCATTCTCCAGAAGAACAGAGCCAATAGGATGTGTGGGTAAGTATAGAAAGAATTTAAGGATTTTGTTCATGCAATTTTGGAGGCTAGCATTTCCAAAATCTTCTGAGTGGACCAGCAGGCTGAAGACCAGAAAAGATCTCATTGTGGTTCAAGTCCAAAGGTGATCTGTTGGCCAAATTCCTTCTTGCTCAAAGCGGGCAAGCCTTTTGTTCTAGTCAGGCCTTGTCTTGATGGGATGAGGCCCATCCACATTATGGAGGGCAATCTGCCTTACTCTGAGTCCATTGATTTAAATGTTAATCTCATCCAAAAACAGCTTTCTGGAAACATCTAGAATAATATTTGATTACATATCTGGGCATCATAGTCCAATCAAGTTGACATATAAAACTAACAAGCCCATGTCCAGAAATCTAATCATGTCATGTCCCTTTATGAAACCTTCAAAGTTTCTACTTTAGCCTAGGGAAAGCCTAAATTGATCATGATACTCAAGGTCTTTTGTGATCTTTTTGTTGTTCATTTTTAATTTCTAGACCTTGTGTTCTTCATCCTGCCCTTGAATCTCAGGCTCCCACCTGGTTGAATTACTTTCAATTCCATGGGGACACTGTTTGCTCCCTTGCCTCTAGCTTTTGTTCTTACTGTTTCTTCCTAAGATACTTTTCTTCATCCTCAAAACTCACTATCTTATTAATTCCTATTCATACTCTCCATGGAAAAGCTCAGACATGACTTCATTTGGGAGAGTTCTCCTAACTCCAAAAGCTGATGATTAATTCCCAGCAGTCAGCACCCTGCTTAGCATGGCATCTGCTTAGTAACTGTTTGTTACATAACTGAATAAAGTCCACGTGTTCTGCAGAACCAAGAATAATCCCGAGTTTGAGTAAGTGTAGTGTCAGGTGACAGCCTAAGCTATTTAACAATGGGTAGTTTTGCTCATGAAACCAGCGTTCTTAGCACTCTCTGGGTTTTGTTCACACTTCTCAGGGTCCATTGCTGATTTTTTCATCTGCTTGACAACCTCTTCACACTGGGGTGCCTCTAATTTATATCTTCATTCCACATTCCTTTCCTAAACTCCAGTCATTTTCTTGACATTATATTTTTACAGCAAATGGACATCGCAAACTCAAAATGTTCATAATTGATCGTTCCCCCAAAGTGGGTGGCAACTTCAGTTACTCTGGCAAGAAAAACCCTGTAGTTATTTTTTAGTATTCTTTTCCTCTCACCTGGTATCTAATTCATCAGAAAAGCATGGTGGCTATAACTTCAAAATATATCTTGACTGCTTCTCACCCTCTGCCCTGAAACACCCTCGTCTGAGCCACCACAGGTTTCACCTAGACTCTTCTGAGAACCTGGTCTTCTTGATGGCGCCCTGTAGACTGTTCTCAACACAGCAGCCAGACTGATCTTTTTAAAAGGTAAGTCAGATCGTGGAATTGCACTGACCAACTCCCTTAACGGGTGGCACCTTAGCCTTTAGGAGATTGGACAAGTGAATGCTTTCTCTCCTTTGTAATACTTCTACTGTTCAGAGAATTGCTAAGTCAAATTATATGGAACGTTTTGAGGCTTGAATGCACAGTATCACTGTGTGCTTGTCATCAGTAAACGAGAATATCTGGTTTCCCAATTCTCTCCAACATAGTTATAATTTTGTCTCATGTGAAAACACTTTCCAATTTATTAGCCATGAAAAACAGCCATTTCATTTGGTATGTATTTGGTGGTTAGTGAGATCTCTGCTTATTGGTCACTGTCTAGAAATGGCAAGGTTGAAAATAGACACAGTTCTAGGATCTCTGGTTAAACAAAGTTGAACTCAATGAAATGACAGGCAGCTTACAATGAGACCAGTATTCCTGAATAATCTTTCCTGAAGGATGGAAGAAAATGTTTACTATTTCCATTTACCTTTGGTTTAGTCCTTTGCTTTTCTTCTCCTACTAAAGAATGACCAAGAACACAGATGTATATCTTTGTCAATGAGTGTCCTTCATTGTCCTTTTACCAATGATTATGTATTATGCATATATTATCTATATCTATAAAAGGCTAATATGCTAAGTGTCCCTCCACTCATTCAAACAGTTGCCATGATGTGCACTAACCACCAGGGGACAGATGCTCAACCCAGGAGCTGCTGAGCTGCAGTGCCTTGGGAGTAGCGGTTCTCAGGTGACACACCCCAAAACCAGAGAGGAAGGAGCCCAATTCCTTAAGGGGCTGGGCATTTCCACCTTTGGCTGTGGGTTATGTTGTTCCTGTGGCACTGTCGGCCCCAAATCTGGTTTGTTGCACACTTGTATTTGTGTTCAAACTCTGTACAACAGCAACTTTGCAGAATGCCCTGGAGCACTCCGAAACCCCTTGGGGGATGTCACAGAGTTGGTTTCAGCCCAATTACTGCAGGCCAGGCTGAGGGACCCCACCTGTGGAAGGGATCCCGCATACTCGAAGGACACTGGGGAGGGATCCTATGGGAGGTGGACTCCAGGGAATGGCCCATCTCCCCCAGTCTCGCCCCGCCAGCCACCTTCTAATTAATTTCTTTTCACTGGGTCACTAGTAGGCATAAATTTAAGGACACTGAAATGTCCATCTAGGGTTTCTGAATAATGGAAGAAGCTGGGTAAATAGACAAGTTCCTATCAAAATTATTTCAGAAGAATTCAGATAAGCCTGAGGATGCTATCATTCCTTGAGGGAATTAAGTTGCAAGAATTACAAATTTTGTCTTAACATAGAATAAAAGTTATGTTAGTTGTTCCTTTGTAAGTTCTACAGGCAGCATCTCTGATATCCCTCAAGAATATGTCTAAATTGGTATAGTGTCAGTTTTAACTTTTCTAAATGCTTGCACAGAATTTTTAGAGATGCAGAAAACTAAGACCAAGAACAGATTAAAAGCTAGTTCCCCTGGTACTTAATCCAGTGTGCTATCATAACAGTGTGTCCTTTCCAATATAACCCAGCAATTATCTATACTAATGAAAGGATAATATGCTAATTAGACCGGACATCCTTCCAGACAAAAGGACAGTGGCAGAGGCAGAGGCAGTTAGGGGCAATCAGGCCAGCAGTCAAGAGCATTTAGGGGGTAATCAGGCCAGCAGGGGAGGGCAATTAAGGGCAGGCAGAGGTGGTTAGGGGTGATCAGGCAGGCAGGCAGGTGAGCGGTTAGCAGCCAGCCGTCCCAGATTGCAGGTGGGATGTCCGACTGCTGTTTTAAGCCCAATCCCTGCAAAGTGGGGGTGGTAGTGGGGGGCTTGTTTGAAGATGGTACAGGTCTGGCTAAGAAACCCCCCATGCACAAATTTCATGCACCAGGCCTCAAGCAGATTATAATGACCAAATTTCAATCTAGCAATGGGGCATAGGGATTGGGACCACATCTAATAAGAATCAAGTTAATTCTTGAGTTGCTAGACCAAGGTTTTCCCAAATGTTGCCTCCTGGTAGATCACTTGTATCTAAACCATTAGATGGGTTCCATTCCAGTGCCACCAAAGCATGGTCGCTGGGATTAGAGCCTGAAGAAACTCCATTTTTTAACAAGAACCCAGAGGTTATACTGTTGCATAGTATTTTCTAAGATAATCATTGCCTCTCTTTTTTGGGAAGGCATTAGGATGGGTTCAAATTTGATTTCACCTTCTCCTAGATATTGTTGTGGTATTTTAATTCAGTTATTAATCTGAGGAGAGTGATAGAAAGGGAAAAAAATGATGTGAGAGACTCAAGATGCAGAAACAAATTAACTATTAATGATCCAGGTGTAGGTGAAGAGTATTCCACACTCATACCAAAACAAAAACAAAAACAAAAAACAAAAAAAAACACAGAACATTCCTTATTTAAGAAGGCCTTCACTTAGCTGTTTTAATAAGAGCCAGTCAACTGAAAAACACCTTGGAACAAATCATAAAGAACACAGTGTCTCATGCATAAATAATTCAGTGTCCTAAGAGGCGGGTGGATGGGCTTGCAGCCAGACAGGTCTGGGTATGAATCCCAACTCCTCTCCTATTAGCCATGCAGCCTTGCTTGAACAGTTTAAACACTCTAATCCTCAGTTTCATTATCTGTCAAATGAGGCTCATACTTATTCTTCTTTATAAATTTGTAAATATTTTTAAAGCCCCTCACATTCAATTGACAGTCGAGCGCAAGATAGAAAGGAATAATCAAAGATGTAGACTCTGACCAATGCCAAAGAATGTGGTGTGACAGACTTACTGGGTCTTGTAACTGGTTTAATATAGGACCATCCAAATGGACTGTTTATGGTTTTATTGACTTGAGAGATAAAAACAAACAAACTGGAACACATCTCAATTCTTTTCCTCATCTCAGATAAAGTGTAAGAAACAAAGAAGCAAGCACTTAGCTGCAGATTGTTTTAATCTTTTGTGTTACTAACACTTCCTTTCACTGGGAAAGGTAAGTCCATGGATCTACTGAAAAAGAAGCCACCATTCCTAATGAGTGGGACCTGTGAGTGAATAAAACAGTAAAAAACAAGCTTCTACCTCTGATGTCATGAGTGCAAGAGGAGAAGGTCAGGGAAATATTTTGCTTCGCATGACAGCAGTAGAAGAAGTGACTCTCAGAAGGTTGGGTTCTTATTCTGGAAGCTAGCCCTCACAATGCACAGCTTATACATATGAAGCTACAGGACCCAACTCAACTCCTTCACTTGCTGCCTTTGAAAAAACAAATGAAATGGGACCAATTTCATGTGTTCAGGTGGGGCTACCAATCAAGGTACCTCACATTCCCAACCTCCAGAGTGGACTTTGTGATTTAATCAGCCAATCCTCCTAAACTCAGTACTGGGGTAGGCATGTCACCCCCACGCCATGTGGAGTCCTTGTAGCGAGACAACAATGATCTGAGAAGTTGAGCAAGAAAAACTGTAAACAGCTGACTATGTCCTCCCAACCTCTGATTCTGACAGCTAACTCAGTGGCCTTCAGCAATGGTTTTCCATTTTTAAGGTTTTAAGTCAATGATCCAAGACATTATAATTGCTGCCATGATTGTTGTTGCTCTTGTGTTGGTATGAAACTATGAATATCATAACTCTGAATTTTATCCCACTAATTTTGACCTGAGCCTGGAAGATGCGTATCTACAGGCATATGTATTCTC
Source organism: Lasiurus cinereus (assembly GCA_011751065.1). Lineage (NCBI taxonomy): Eukaryota > Metazoa > Chordata > Mammalia > Chiroptera > Vespertilionidae > Lasiurus > Lasiurus cinereus. Next base: position 8,410,011 of record JAAGEH010000434.1, read on the forward strand.
CTGATTCTGAAGCCTGGGTGAGCTTCAGAGCATGCAGTCAGTTGCAAAGGTCATAAACAAGACTGGCTTTCTGAGAAAGAGCCTGCCAGGGATGCTGCTACAAGCATATTGTGTGAGCAGCTGGCCTCAGCAGCACTGAGAATCTACCAAAAAAAGAAGGCAGAGAAATAGATTTGCAAGCAACAGTTTGGGATCAAGGGGGTCCAAAAGGCATGGCCTTTCCACGTATCCCTACTGCCTTTGGGAAGATGCCTGAAGAGAGATGTTTCAGCCCATCCATCTGCTGGAATGAGGCTAGGGGTTTGCTGTAAAGCCCATCTACAGTTTGAATGGGATTTATCTTATTCCAAACTCAAATATGATTTACTCAGTGGTTGGATCTTCTCCATTGAACAGGCTGTGCAAACTCCTTGGCTGCCAGGCCAAGTGGAGGGCTACCAGATTGCTTTTTCTTCTGCCTCCATCCCTTCCAGACTTGAACCTCTTCCAATTAGAAGTGAGCACCAGGGGTCAGCAAACCCATGGTTTGCCGCTCTGTTGACTAATGAGTTTGCTGACCACTGTCATATACTACTCTTTACCTCTTTGCACACAATATGCCACAATTGCCTAATCCTCACAGCTTCCAACTACACTTTTAGTTTAGTCCAGTGGTCAGCAAACTCATCAGTCAACAGAGGGGCAAACCGCGGCTCGCCAGCTGCCTGTGGCTCTACTGACCTAGGCCTAGCCAGTAGTCCTCAGAGGTATCTAGCCAGTAGTCCTCAGAGGTATTTAGATTGCAAGACAGAATGACAAAAGAGAGAGTAACTTTTAAAATCAGACAAACGTAGTTTTGGGCCCAAACATATTTGATCAGGGGACCCCTTCTGACAATTGTCAGAGAATGGGGTTGAGTTGTTGACCCAAAAGTTTTCTATTATCACCATCCGTAATGGTTTCTCATTCTTATCTTTTTTCTTCAGAATTGTAGCCCAAATGTTTGTTTGATTTTTCCCTAAGCATTTAAAAGAATGAATTCTGTCACTCTCAACCCTTTCAAGTACAAAAAGAGGGTTTCTGCCAAGGAAAGCCAAGAGATGGGAAAGAGTCTGTAGCATTTGGGGGGGTGAATGTGGGGGTGGGAGCAACCACAGTGCCTGCATATTGGGATGAAGCTCAGACACCAAGCAAGTGAATGAGATCTATATCCCATGGAGTTCCTGATGGACAGAAATCCAGTTTGTTTGCTTCTGTAGTCTGGATGTTCACACATTAAAGTCACTGCTATTAGTCTGTCTCAGAGCAGTGTCCAAACAATGTAATAACCTTTCACAGTTATTAGCCTTTTCTAAGTTATTGCACTTTGCTCAGTCCTGGCAAGAAGCCCATGTCCTGGAGCAGAACTCAACTTTTAAACACTGTAGTGTTTGTCCTATTTTAAATAATGGATCTGCCAATGGAGACTGAGGAATTTTATGATCCTTAAAGAATTATTCACTTATCTATTTTCAATGTAAGGGGTTCCATGCTGTTGACTGATTAAATAAAAGTCAGGGCAGTGATTTCTCTGCAAGTGTCAGAAGAAATAGTGAAACCACATTTCTGTCTTTTGAGTTCACTGGTCTATGAGGTTCCAGTAACCCAAAAGGAAAATATTCAGAATAGCAGATTATAGCTGTGAAAGTTACCTTGAGGCGTATGTTTGTGAGGAACCAAGGGAGCTTATACCACATAGTAAAGAGATAACATCTGTTATCCTAAATACCTTATAATGGCCCATAATGACATTCGGCCTCTTCTCAATGGCCTACTTAGCTCCAACTATATCTGGAAAATATTAGAAAAAGTCATTTACCTTTACTTACTCTTTTATTTTTAAATCTCATAGAAGCATTGGACAATAGAGCAGCACTCTCTGTAAAATATTGAGTTTCTCTCAAGAAATGTCATGTGCCCAACTAAAGATCACAGCTCTTCCATACTATCTTATAAGACATGTCTCATCAGAGCCTAGAAAAGCTACCCTTTCACATTGCTGACCCACAGTGACTCATAGGAATTGAGCCACAGAGATTGATAGTTAATCTAGGACAACAAAAGAGACAGTCACAGGCACTCCAGGCTTCTGGTACCTGGAGGGACAGCTGTGTACATGTTGATGAGTGGAAAGAAAGTTGCTCTTTAAGAGGGAAGAATTATGCCAAGACCGGTTTTGCTCAGTGGACAGAGCGTCAGCCTGCGGACTGAAAGGTCCCAGGTTCGATTCCGGTCGGGGGCATGTACCTTGGTTGCGAGCACAACTCGTGTGGGGCATGCAGGAGGCCGCTGATCGATGTCTCTCTCTCATCGATGTTTCTGACTTTCTATTCCTCTCCCTTCCTCTCTGTAAAAAAATCAATAAAATATATTTTTTTTAAAAAGAGGGAAGAATTAAGCAAATGTCTGGAAAATGCAGGTGTTTTAGGGAAAAGGGGGAAAGGAGAGAGAATCCATAGGTTCCTGGCAGCTGTCTTCATGAGGTATGGTTATAGTTACTCAGATTTTTTTACAAGATACCTAGGTTCCTCACAATACACCTTGCTGTACTCAGCTTGAGTCACTTTCTATTCCTTGCTATTTTTAGCTTGAGCATTTCCTATTTATGCAGCTTGATTGGGAGATGTTAACATATTAGCTGCAGATGCATTAGAATAAAAGAACAGAAATGGACTATGGGTCACATCAGGTGTCCTCACTCAAAATAACTGCAGACAGAACTAGTAACCATAGCCAAAGGTTTTCACTGAAATAGTCAAATTTTACCTCCCTACTCTTTTCTATCAGAAAGTTCCTTTTACAGATAAGAAAAAGGAGGCTCAGGAAGGTTAAATAACTTCTCCATAGCAGCATAAATCATATTTGACAGAAACAGAACTAGCCTGGAGTCTTCTGATTTCCACACCCTTGCCCATGCCCTGGCAGGTGAAGCTGACCATCTCATTCGTTATAATTGACAAGAGTTCCCAGCTACACCAATCACTAGCGAAGGTGGATTCAGGTGGTTGCTCATTCTCTCTGGGTCTCAGTCTTCTTTTCGAAAACGCACACAAGGCCGTGGTGAAGATGTGAGAGAAATAGAAAGGACCCAGCAAGTATCTGGAATCTGAATAAGTTTTACCAAATATACTTCCATTGCAATATGGAGCTACCCATTCCAAGTAAATGAAGTAAGAGAGAGGTGGACTCAGCGGTGGCTGCCTCCTTCCCTGCAACCTTCAGATGCCTCAGTAGCCAAAGGTCGCACCCACAAAGCAGGTAAGTGCTTAAAGCCTTAAGCAGGGCTGCTCTCTACCTAATAGTGAGGGGGTGTTATGCCTCTCTAGACTCTGCATCTTATTTTTTTACCTGTGAGGCCTTAACTTCGCCATATTTCATATTTCTTTTAGATATATTTTTCTCGATTCCAGAGAATGGAAGGGAGAGGGAGAGAGAGAAGCATCAATGATAAGAGAGAATCATTCATTGGCTGCCTGCTGCACACCCCCAGTGGGGATCCAGCCATACCCCTGGACATGTACCCTGCTCAGGAATCAAACTGTGACATTCAACCACTGAGCCACACCAGCAGAGCTTAGCCATATTTTTTTTTTCATAGCTCCTCCCTTTGGAATGCTGGCTGGGGGAGAGTAAAGGAGTGGAATTCCTAGTTTCTACAGCTGCTTGCTGTGGGTTTGGACCTTGTCTTAGATGAATTTCTGCTCAGGAGGACCAAGCAGGATTCTACTCCTGAACTGCCCAATTTTTTCACTGAGTACTTTTATTGACCCAACTCTAGGTGAGTTCCTCTCAGGAATACATTTCTATTCCTACTAAACTTTCTCAGAGTGTCTTCCTTTATTTTGCTTAGTCACATTCTGATCACTTTCAATCCCACCCAAGCCCTGGAGGGATTGGAGGGATTTTCTCTGACATTTTTTGGACATTTTCCCTTTTATCTCCCGTTAAGTACAGTATGAACAACTGTATACCAGGAAAGCATTAAAAACCTGCCCGTTCTCTACCGTCTTTCACTCCTTCTCTATAAATTGCTTGGCTGTTTCTGTTTGGTTTCCCCAGCAGTAACAATTCCCAATTTGTCAACCACCTTTGTTATATTTCTTCTCTCTCGCGCTGTAAAACATTGGCAACACTTTGGACAAGAGACACTGGATAAAAATAAGTTGAATGGTATCTACATGAACAGCGCGTCCACATTCGTCCTGGGTGCATATGCGCAAAAGTTGAAGTACTTAATCTCTTCAGATCTGAGTTCGTCCTCAAACCTTTGTGTAGGAACTAAGGAACATCAGGAAGGGGTGACAGGCACTCTGTTTATTGTGTTCTCATGATTTCTCAATAGGCTGCATTATCCCCTCCCACAAAGAGGAAGGCAGAGTCATAGTGATATGTTATTTTTTCAGAAAGATAAATCTGAGACAGCCAGGGTTTGTTGTGAAGCAGATAGAAAGATCTTCTCAGTTCTGGTCTCAGTGCTGCCTGGCATAGCCAGACCTGGATAAAGCACCCCACTGGTTGAGTTTGGGCTGGGAAAGAGTGCCAGCCACACTGACCTTGAACTGAATCTCAGATTGAAGCTTTAAAACAAGAAATTCATCAAAATGATGTCAAGCATTATTAAGTCTGTGTGTGACCCCCATGGAGTCTTAAACTTGGTGTTCAAGGTCATAGTTCTCTTGTTTGGGGAAATCTGTCATTGAAACATCTTGGTTTTTCAAAGTCAAGCTGAGAGGCTGTCCTGGAGCAAGAGGTAGGGATGTGAGGAACCTAGAGTCTGTCTTCACAGGCGGCAGGGTTCAACTCACATGAATTATTTGACTCTTAGTTGTGCTTCCTTTGTCTACAGAGCACCCTGGCCAGCATCAGGGGTAAGGAGGGGGTGATATATGCACATCTGCAAACATGTGGCAGGGAAGGCAGAGGAGAAGGAGGTACCCCCAAAAACAGCGGACCCTGGAGCAGTCTACTGAGATCCATTAGAAAGGTTGAAGTTTTTCTTACTGCATTGCAGTTCCTGTGTGTTCTCCTTAAGTCTTTAGTAACGTTCGGTTAAACACCATCACCTGGTGTCAATCATGCTTGTGGGGAAGATGATGTGTGTGTAGGTCATGGGTGGGGTCAAGCAGGCTGGAAAGGGGGTCCTCAGTGCCGGGAGAGGTGTCGGAGGAGGAATGGAGCACAGAGTGCTAGGAAACAAGAGACGGTCATAGATTTTAGCAATACGTAGGAGGGGGCAAATGTAGATTTATAGTTGTTTGCGTGGAAAATAATACAATAATGAATGAATAATAATACATGACTAGACTGTTTCATATACTCTCAATTGGAAATCTTTTTGCCCCACCCTGTACTGTCACTGCCAAAGGATTTGCTGAGCTGCTTTCAAGAATGGAGGTGAGGAGAGGGAGAAACTGATCGATTATCTGCGGCTGTGTAGAAAGGGGGCCCAGACAATTGAAAAATGCAGCTGCTGGAGAAAGGAAGACTTCTACATGCAAAGTCCTTTATTTGTGTGGCCTTGGGTTTCTTCAGCTGATCTTTACTTTTAGTGATATATTACTTTTCCTCTTTTACTCGTCTGATAATTCTTCATACCTGCAGTCTCACCTTTAAGCAGAATGTTTCTTTCTGCCTGCATTTCTATGGCAATGTTTGGATTCCAGATCCAGTAAGTTGAATCTCTTGAGGAGAAATTCCAAGAAGAAAATGAGGAGGAGTGGTGGAAGAAAGGAAGGAAAAGTAAAGAAGGCAATGGGGTAGATGGGGAGGTGGAAGAAAGTGTAGTAGGTTGAACAATTGCTTAAGCTAAACGTTGCAGCACTAATTCACTTAGAATCTTCCAGAGCTAGCAGGACCATCATCTCATTTAACCCACTGTCACCAACTGCCACATGTCAGTGATGTGATCCTGAGAGATGACTTATATATTTGACTACATTATTATCAGGAACCCAGTGGAAACTAACTCGAAATATCACCCCAAAGGGTCATGTCACTGTCAGACAAGTCAGGGCACACAGAAATGGGTACAGGGAAATGTGCCTTCATTGTACATGTCTACCTGGTGCAGGCACTCGCTCATGCTCAGTGATATGGTCTTGACTCCATCCCTTCACCCTCCAATCACTGACTAATATGTACTGAGCACTTACAAAGGGCATCATCTCATCCTACCTACAACCACTGAGGAAGGTCGGTGCTATAATCACCCATATTTTAAATGAGAAATATGGTTTAGAGAGGTTCTGAAACTCATTCAAGGAATCAGGTAACATGGCAGAGAATAAAGATGCACACAGTCCCTGCTGTTAACCACAACGCTGCCGGATTTTCTCCTCATTTACAATGATCTCCTTTCTGTCTCTCAGTTCCCTTGCATGTGCTTTACTCATCTCAGGTGGCTCTCATTTTTAAAATCTCTGCCTACTTTGAGTGCCTGAAGCATGAGTCAGTACTCATAATTTTCCACATCTGAACTTTATGCTGCTGATGTCTTTGCTCTGAAGGGCTTCTGGGTGACAGTCAGCAGTCATCTTCCACCCCTCATCGTCGGTGATGTGCTCAGAGAATGAAAAGCCTCGTTAATCGTTCTGAAACCTGGAGATCTAAGGGTCTTGTTAGAACTTCTCACACAGTGGTTCTCCAGAGGGAGCAATTGCTTTAAATCCTTGAGGTCTCCATTCCCTCATACATGAGTGAAGCAGACATAAAGCTTGTTACATAAAATTGTTGGAACAAATGAGCTAAAGCAAAAAAAAAAAAAAAGTTCCTAAACTTATTCCTAGTGCAGAGTAAGTGCTCTACAAGTTTTGGCTACTATTATTATTATTATTTACTAGGGACCCAGTGCACAAATCTTTGCACCTTGAGAGGAACTGTGGGCAGCAAGGCTGCGATAGGCATGGGCCGGGTATCGGCTCATCCTTCACATCTCCACCCAGGCCCTTCCACCACGGCCTCCACACGCCGATGGTGCTGACCCCACTTGCATCCACTGACAGTGCAGAGCGATTGGGGCCAGCACCAGCAGTGGGTGCAAGCAGCAGCTACTGCCCCAATTGCCCCTCAGGAGCAGGAGGAAGTAGAGAAACCCTCTGGGATGATCAGAGCTGACTGCTGCTGCTCGCACCTGCTGATGGTGCCAAGGGATCAGGATTGGCATGGGGCACTAGTAGCAGGTGCAAGCGGCAGCTGCAGTGCTGGCAGCGGGTGCAAGTGGGGCCAGCACCAGCAGCAGGTGAGAGTGGGGCTGGTACCGGCAGTGGGTGTGAGTGCCAGGAAGGACTGAGGTGCACAGGAGCTAAGAATTTTCAGTAACCACCAGAGGCTCACCCCAATGACAGTGACCAGTGCCCTGCCTTGTTTGGCACCTCTGCTCACTTGCTCTACCATCCTGCCACAGCCAACACCCGCCATGTTCCACATATGACCTCTGGTGGTCAGCACACATCATAGCAACTGGTTGTTCAGTTGTTCTGGTTGTTCCACTGTTTGCATATTAGCCTTTTATTATATAGAATTAGGAAATATTTGGAATCTACCTTTAGCAGAGGAAAGAAACAGATTGAGAAGTGAGATGCCATGCCTCAAGTTTTACAACTAGTCAATGGCAGAGGCAAAGACCTCTTTCATTCAGTAAGCATTCCCTGATCATCTACTGTGTGCCAGGATCTGTGAGACGTGCTAGATATGCTCAGATTAATGTACACAGTGTGACCTTCGATTAAGTTCTCACTTTCCAAAATAGCTCATTTCTCTGAATATTTATAAATACTCTCAAGAAGAAAAATGCTGAAGATCCTGGAAAAATGAGCTCCCCTCTCAAGGTCAAATGGTGAATGCTGTATACAAAATAATAATTCAGATATCCTGACACCTAGGCTGTTACCCATTCCATTCCACTGTGCTGCTTTAAGCTGAATGTAATTAGGAAAGTATATCTTTAGAAAACTAACACCCATTAGATGATATGTTCCAACAGCAACTATAAATTATTCTCTCCATCAGTGCAGGAAATTGGGTGTTGACTGTATTTAAGCTAGGGGAAAAAAAACACATTGATTTAAATTCTACATGAGAATATCATTTAGAAAGTGAGGCCTCAGTAAAAAGAGCCAAGGGCTTAAGAGGGTAGAAAATTTGATTCCAGTCCAGCTTGCTGCGAGCTATGTTGCTTAATCCTATGTTGAATGTTAAAGATTTTATTTCTGGTACAAACAGAATGTAAGTGTGTTAGGAGGGGCTAGACTGACGAGGGAGGGAGTGAGAAGTGGCTTAAAATGTTTATAGGCTGCTTTTCCTGCTGGCACTGTATGCATTTATACTTATATTTTATTTTATTCTTAATTCTTGGAGGAATGACCACTTAATAAAGTCTTTATACCCAAAGACCAAAAAGGGGCTCACTTATATCTACTGGAAGATATTGGTTCCCAGGTTTCCGAGGTGTAAATGCAGGGGTCCAGATTCTGGCAAATGCAACTGAATAAACAGGAAGTGGCCAGCGCCTTCTGAGTGTCAGGAATGGAGCAGCAGAAAGGAGCCTTTTTTCTTGTTCTGGCCAGACTTACAATCAGAGACAACATTTAAAAAAAAGGTGGCTTCAGGCAACATGAAGCAGAGAAGAGAGGGGAGAAGAAATAGAAATATGGAAGATATTGTCATGTTGGAGGTGGGCGATAGATAGTGCCTGCCATATGCCAAGCATTGTTCATAAGTTGTTACTAATACTTTTATAACATGTTAAATATGACATCTCTATTTTAATGATGAGGCAGTGGAGACTCGGTGGGATTAAAATGATTACCCAAGACTAAATGATGGTTATCAGAGCTTAGATTTAAACTCTATTTATCCCTAAAAGTCAATTCACTTTCAACATGCTATATGGGTATGGCTATGGAATGATATGGAAAGCTAACAATATATTTTTTTACTGCCTGTAATATTGTGGTTTATAAGACATATATGTATATGTGGTCATTCAGATGACCAAAATATACTTCTCAGAAATATTTGGTCTTTAGTCAGAGTTCCAGGCTCATAGCTCTCCAAATCCTTGCATTCCCTCGGTTTCTGAAAACATTTCAGAGCCATAAAGGTGAGATGGGGTGTCTTATTATTCATAACAAACCCTTTCCACTACAGCTCAGTTTATGTTAATAAGGTGAGTTTTGCAAATAGTCTAAGGATGGAGGCTGGTTGCCAAGGGAACCAACTATAGAGGGTTGGGACTTCCAATCCCACCCTGATTTCCAGGGAGGAGAGGAGCTAGAGGTTGAATCCATCATGATTAATTAAGCTCATTAATCATGCCTATTAATGAATCTTCCATTCAAATCCAGGAAGAGGAGGTTTGGAACGCTTCCACGTTGGGAAATCAGAAATTTCCCACATGGCACCGTCCCCAAGCCCCATGGAACAGAGGTTCCTCTATTTGGAGTCTCTTCCTATGTATCTCTTCATCTAGCTATTGATTCATATCCTTTAATATGCTTTGTAATAAATGAGTAATCTAGTGAATGAAGTGAGTCCTGTGAGCCATTCTAGCAAATTAATCAAACACAAGTAGGGGGTCATGGGAACCTCTGATTTATAGCCCATCAGTTAGAAGTACTAGGTCGTGGCCTGGACTGGTAATTGGCAACCTGAGTTGAAGAGGGTTATTGGAACCTCCAATTTATAACCAGTCAGTCAGAAGCACCAGTAACAAGCTGAACTTGTGATTGGCATCTGAAGTTCTGGGCAGTTTGTGAATTGAACTCTACCTGTGGAATCTGGTTACCCCTGGGTAGATAGCGCCAGGATTGAGTTGAATTCCTGGACATCCTGCAGGTGTCTGAGAGTTTCTGCTTGGGGTGGAGAACCCTTTCTCTGCCTGGATTCAAACTCAAAAAAAAACCTCCATTCCCTCCTCAGTAAAACAAAGGTTGGAGCCCCACCTGGAAGAATGATTTTGAACAAAAAAGAAGCTTAACATCCTCTTACATATGCATTGGCAAACAACACGTAATAACTCACAGGGAACCTCATCTAATTTTCAGTAATAAAGTCCACTTTGGATAAATAGGGGAAACAGGATAAGCACAATATTCATGCAAGATCCTGCAAGTGGGGATAAATAACTATAAATAGAGAAGTATGTTTCCGTTTCTCCACATTTCTGAAGCCTAAGAACTAAAACAGAGATAGATCTCTAGGTGCAATGGCCTGACAGAAAATCATGGAGAGAAATAGTTGGGTTTTTCTAAAGGTCATTTATTCTAGTGTATTTCCCTCACTTTCATGCCCCCAAGTAATCTTCTGGGCTCTGCTTAACCATGTTCAGAAATGCAGAACTCACAATTTTGGAAAATTTTTGTATTGAGCTCAACTCTATGTCCTGGTAAGTTATAGAGAAATATAATGCCTAAAAATTATTCATTTTAGTTGAGAAATAGTATTAATTTGGCACTGTCTCTGGAGTCCTCACAAATAAGATGAAACAAGGGGGAGGAAAGGATCAAACATTTTGGTGGAACGCTTTCAAAATAATGTGTAATCAAAATAATTAATGCAAGTGCACATGTGATATTAGTTTCTGGAAACGTTTATCTTTTGAAATGAGTCATAATTATAATGGCAAGGCTTGGCATTAAAACAAAGGGATGAAAGTTTCTTTACAATTTTTCTCTTTATTTTTCAGTTGGATCTGGGAAAATTACTTGGGGTTGATTGTTTCATGAGATTCATGACGAAAGCTATTCATTTTGGATGGTAGCTTTCCTTGGATGAGTTTGGTTTGATTAAAAGAGGGCATGGCATATAATAAAATGATAGTTGGTCTCATAAAATGTACTTAGGAAGTATAGAAGAAATGAATTTTCTGGATACTATAGACTGAATTGTACACCACCACCACCACCATCCCCCCACACCCAAATTCATATGCTATACCCAATTTAACTATACTTGGAGATAAGACCTTTAGGAAATAATTAAAGCTAAATTAACTCAAGAGTAGGGCCTTGATCCAATGGGATTAGTGTGCTTATATGGAAAGACATCTACATCAGAGAGCTTGTTCTCTCTCCCTTCACCTTCCCTCTCTCTCTCCCTCCTTCCCTCTCCATCTCCATCTCCATCTTCCTCTCCTTCTCCCTCTCCCTCTTTCCCCTCTACCCCGCCCCCAAGAAAGGCCCTGTGAGCCACAGAAACAAAGAGATTCCTTGTAAGAAACTAAACCCTACTGTGTACCTTGATCTTGAACTTTTCAGCTCTAGAACTAAACCATGCAGTCTCTGGCATTTTGCTATGGCAGCCCAAGCAGATGTCAACCATAACAAAAAGTTGATTAGGTATTCCATAAACAAATAGGACTTCTTTTGGAAAAAGAAAGAATTGTGATTTGCTATATGCAGCCATGGCAAGTCACAAGTAAGTCCCCCAAGAGCCAGAAGAAGAAAATCCTTTTCAGAGGGAAAGAATAAGTTAAGGGGAGAAACTGTAATAACCACAGAGCTCTATAATAACCACAGAACTCTTCTCATAGAGCTTTAGCAACCTACATAGGATGTGAGGTAGAACCCCCCCACACCCAAATCCTGTGTTGGTTAAGTTCTCTGTCATAAATTTAGACAGAGGTATCATTGTTAATCACAGTTTATATGTTTTTCCACACTATACTCTGATTTCCTCTTGTTTACTTCTCTAGCCTCACATCTTATTCTCCATCCACACCATTCTGGACTTCCAATCAGACTGAATTATTTTTAGTTCATTAAATCCATACCCTTGTCTTCCTCACTCCTGACCCCTAATGTGCTCTCCATAGTAATTCATGTCATCGTTTAAAAATCAAATGCAATCAGCCGAAACAAGTTTGGCTCAGTGGATAGAGCGTAGGTCTGAGGATTAAAAGGTCCCAGGTTCGATTCCGATCAAGGTCATGTACCTTGGTTGCAGGCACATCTCCAGTAGGGGGCATGCAAGAGGCAGCTGATCGATGTCTCTCTCATGGATGTTTCTAACTCTCTATCCCTCTCCCTTCCTCTCTGTAAAAAATCAATAAAAAATATATATTTAAAAATCAAATGCAATCATATCGCTGCTCTGCCCAATCCTCAGTGAAACTTTATTGCAATTATGTTCAAGCCAAAATCTTTAATCTGATCCTCTGAACTCTGCACAGTGGGGTCTCCGCTTATCTCCCTATCTCATCTCGCAGCGTAACTCCGGAGCTCCCTCTTCCACTCACATTGATTTCTTGAGTGTCTCTTCTTCCCCCTCCTTTGTTACTAGGTCTAATCATTCTTTGGAAAAATAAACAGAAATGAGATAAGCCATCCCCATCTTCTGTGATTTTCCTTTATACTATTCCTCTCTTGCACTCATCACAGTTTGTCAGTATATCTTATATTTTGATTACTCTTAGGATTTCCCAATCTATGGAAAACTCAGAGACTGTGTAAGTTGGTCACCACTGTATCCCCAGTCTGTATTACAAAGCCTGGCACATAACCATTTGTTCATTGAATAATCTCAATTTACTTCTTCCACCTCCTTTCCTCTTTCCTCTCTACCTCAACCTTTGAAACTTTCTTCAGGTCTTATCACAGAAAGCATTCTTCTAAGACATCCTATCCTTCTCTCATCCTAAAACTCTTCCTGCATCTTAGCATATCCCTGTCTGCATAGCCCTCCCTTCCATTTAACTGTGATCTAAAGCTGTGGGCCATACTTACGTACTCCTGTAGCATCAGGGCTGTGCAGTGTGTCAGGGCCTCAAAATTATTTACTTAAAATTACTGAACTATAGAGTCCAATGCTACCCAATGGATATTAGCTAATATGCCAGTTATTTTAAAAATAATCTAAATTCTACTTTTTCTTTAAAAAAAAAATGCATCTGTGTACATGGGTGTTGGAATATTTGTGTCAGAAGAAAGCTGATATTGACCGGAGTGTGTCCTTGGTATTTTCCAAGGAGTCAGCACAATGGCCTCAAAAAGCACAGGCAGTAGAGAGGGGCTCAGCATGGCTCTAAGATGTGAGTCTGGATGGCTTCATTTTAACCAAATTGATTTATCATTTGAGCATCACCCAGCTGTGCAGTGAGCCTCCCAGAGTTTAGCTGTGGTGTCCTCATTTGCTTCTGAAAGTGTAAAGTAGCTCTGGCAGGATTTGTCCTCTCCCTATTCTCCCTGAGATGATAAAAATGGGGAAACATTTTTAGGAAAGAATGTGGATGGGAAATGATCTTTTTCAAGCTGGATAACAGCATGACAGACATCATACAAGGTCTATCTGGACTAAGAGATAGTCCATACCACTCAAAATGACCTCTATCCATAGAGACATAGAACGGGGAAGGAGGAGTTCATGTCTTATTGTGTCATATAAACCCATCTGCCTGATGGATGATATTGGACCAGGATGTGTTTGACCTCCATGGGTTCATTCCAATTTCTTTCCTAGAAGTTTAGAATTGGTATTTCCAGATGCTGGCCACCTCTTCCTTTTGCTTGAGTTAAGAAGACATAGACTATGGAATACAGAGCATTTATTTTGCATAATGAGTAGGGGAGAAAAAGCGAGTTCTGCCAAGAGGAAAGAATGACAGAGACAAAGGAAAACAGCATGGATGACAGATAATGTGGCTCAAGAGGGACAGAGAGCTACACAGATGAGGACAGTGTTACTTGCCTGACATGTTTTCTTGTTCCCGCCCTTTTGAAGACTGGACTGTCCACGTTTCTTGTGGTTTAGACTCTTGCTTCTTTCTAAGTTGCTCTCTTGATTTAATATAGTTTTGAGTGGATTTCCCTTACTTAAAACCAAAAGTGTTTGAGCAAGGCAAGAATTTTACATTAATATCAAGTCTCAAGGCATCAAAAAGTGACTTTAAAAAAAATGGATCTGAGACCTCAAGGAAAGTGAACAGACATGGAAATTGGACTGAAAAGAGGTAATTGGGGTTCAACTGGACTGACATGACAGTTTTCTATCCTTCTATACAACACATCAGATAAGAATGAGAATCAAAGTAGACTGACTGCTGCCTCTGTATTTGTTTCTCAAAATTGCAGAGAAGTCAGTAGATGACTAGAAAGCAAAGCTCATATGGCACGGAAGATCAAGTTAGTTGCTAATTATTTATTGGTTAAATTATAGAAAGAGGGCTCAAATACTCTGTTTCCTGGATAATTCTCACTCTTTTTGACTCCCAAAAAGGGTTTTTTAGGCTCCAAAGTCAATTGAGGACACAATGGTTTGCAATAAATGTGGTGTGAAGACAATTGTGCCCTCTGAAATAAACCTCAATATCTATGATAGTCAAAACAGAATTGTAAAGTGGTAAGGCTGGCTTTCCAACTGGTTTATTAGCTGGTTCTGTGGGTTCCAGTGGTGACTGAGGTCTAATGTTGGGGTAATAGCAGCATCATTAGAATAAGTGTAGAACTAAGGTAACTATTTTAAAAAGGGATATCCTTAAAGTTTATCCATACAATAAGTTTGCAGAAGATGTAAAGTAATTGCAATACTTTAGAGTTAACACACAATGCAAACATGTTCCTGTGATGTTCTGTTAGTTCCATTCCTTAACATAGTATTGACACCATAGCTACCATTTTGGAGTTTATTGCATGTGCGGCACTATGCAAAGGAATAGCCATTTGAGCCATTCAGCAACCTTATGATGGACATAATTTTGTAAAAAATAGTGTAGTAGATCAGAGAGAAGAAAGTGTATATTTAAAGAAACTACATAGTTATGGAAATTTGAACTAGTCTTCATTCTTAATAAGTCGTTACAATATATCAAATGCATATAAGACCAAAAGTATATTTAAATGGGTTTGATTAGATAGCCTAAAGGCATATCTTAGAGGAATGACCAGACAAAAAATATTTTAACACCTAAAATCCCACATCTAGGTAAAAGGAGTAAATTTTCAGGATTTCCTAGAGCTCCAGTCTTTTTATTTTTTCCTAAAAAGATCTACTTTGAGTATTCTATGGAATCTTCAAGTCTTATTTATCTTCCAATTGGAAAAACTAAAAGAAAAGGAGATTTTATTCACAAAGCAGTTACCCAATATTATTTCCATAAGTTGAAATTTGTCTACTTTGGTAATAAGCAAAAAATATTATTTATATGTAACCACAATGTTTGTCTTCCTCGATGCTTATAATGTTCCCTCGTGTGTGTGTGTGTGTGTGTGTGTGTGTGTGTGTGTGTGTTCGACTGGAAAATAGCACAAAAAAGGCTTAAGAGATCTAAATTATAGTTCTATTGAGAGGGGCAGAAATAGAATATTGGGGACCAGCTATAATTGTAAGAAATATTAATCACATATTGTTTTGTTCTGCTTAAAGAAGCACATTCTAACCTGGCTGGGAATTGCATGTGGGACCTGGGATCTCACCTGTAAATGCAGATTACCATGAAAAGATTAGCAACCTTGTTGCAGAATCCAAAATATCAGCCCTTTGTATATTGCCAGCCCTTTGAAGACCCCTAGCCTTTTGTATACCACTAGCCCTTTGAAGACCCCCAGCCTTTGCATACCTGCAGGCCTTTGCAAATCTCTAGCCTGCATTACCTGTAACTGCCCATTTAGCATACCCTTTTGCCTGCTCTCCCATAAGTATTGTCTTTCTACCCAATATAAGCAGCTGGCTTAGGGGGAGAGGCAGAGCAGATTTTTTGGATGACCTGTTACTCTCCCATTCTGCTGGCAGTATTGGAATAAACACATGATTCCACACTGTATCTGCTTAATCAGTTCCAGTAGTGACAGGGAGTACAGGCCCGGTGTTTGTCTGGTGACACTACTTTTTACTTTAGCTTTCTAGGTGTACACAGGCAATCACTTCACTCCCATTCACCATTTCTCTCAGTCGTGAAGTTGAAATTTAAAAATGTGTGGTCTTTTTTTAAGAACAAAAATGCCATGGAATGGCATTATATGCTCCATCTTGTTGGTATTTTTTCCCAACATGGGGTGGTGATCATTCAAAAACCATGACGGACTTTCCATTGAGAGGGTTTGCCAAAGGGCTCTCGCTTGCTTCTTTTGGTTGCATGTTCCTTAGACCTTTCGAAAACTTTATTTGATGGGGAAACTGTAGTTTCTTCTGGGGGTTAAAGGGGACCGTTGTAGCATGAAATTGTACAAATGTGATTGAAACAAATGGAGCATTCAAATCAATAACAACAAATTATTAGAACAGCTGGTAATTAACCTTTCATCTCCATAAAGGATTGTTTAGATGGCAGCACAGGGCAACAGCGTCTTGCACACAGGGGTGGTGTGAGCGGGAAACCTGCTGGGCCAGATACTGTTTTAATCATGAGTTAGAAATACGAAATGGAGAATAATTTGATTTTAAAATTGACGCTATTCAGCTGCAAAACTTCCAAAGGTGACTGAAGATAATAGTGCAGGGTTTTCCATTTACATAGCGGTTCCATCTCCCGATTATAGTGTATTTTTGTAAACATAATTTACTTAGGCTCTGCATGACTGGGGTAAGAAGAATGAGCTTTTAAAAAATGAGAAATATAGCATGTAAAGAGAAAAAAAATGTATTCTAAGCAAGGGGCAGCAGAGACAATGGGGCTTCTTCTCAAGCCAGAGGTGTGGTTCTGTGTGTGACAAATTAATTTCTCTCTCACCTTTAGGGAGATCTCAAAAAGGGCTCCAGTTTCATTTGAAAGAAGCTAGACCTCAGCAAAGGCAATGGCCTGGTGTGTAGCACGGCCTCAGCAACACACAGCTGCTTAGACACCCAGAATCAATAAGTCAAATGGTGGAGCAGATCTCACCCTTTTGTCATTTATTCACTCAACAAACTTATCTAAGCTATGTGCATGGCTCTTTGTGACACATTCGCAGAACACAGTGACAAGTTAACCGACTCAGAAGAGGTTAATGAGGGAAAAAGGAGGACCTCTGTAATACTTTGAACAATAAAGATTTAAATTTTTTTTAATTAAAAAATAAGTTAAACTACTCTCCAAACTCCAGGAATACAAAAGCTAATAAAGGCATATAGGCAACTTCAATGGCTAGAATGAAAACACAGAAAAAGAATATGTTATTCACTCTTAAAAAAAAAATTAAATGTATTGGGGTGACATTGGTTCACTAAACCATACAGGTTTCAAGTGCACAACATCTGCACACGACATCATGCACCCATTGCCCCAAGCAAAGTCTTTTTCTGCCCCTATATTCCCCCTCTTTGCCCATCTCCACCTAGCTCCCACCCCCTTTCTCTCTAGCTGGCACCACAGTCATGTCCATGACTATGTGATATATTTGTGGGGGGATGGGGACTAACCCCTTTAACTCCTTCCATCAGCCTCTTTCCCCACCCTACCCCCACCCCTTACCTCTGACATCGGTTTGTCTCTTAAAGGGTCATGGAAGGCTACCTGTACAAAGCATCAGTTACCCAAGAACTGAAGGATGGGAAGGAGGTAGCCAGGGAAAGAAGGACGGACTGGGTATGTGCTTACAGGAATCTCAATGCAATGGTATAGAAATAAGAGAACTGTGGAACTGCAGGAGTTTAGAGTCAATGAAAGGGAGTGAGAAAAATAGGCTGAAGAGATAAATAGTTAACCCTATCATAAAGTGCCCAGTACCTCTACTGAAATTATAAGGGTGACATAGTTCTACACATTCCAGTCTCTTCTAGCCCCTTTGTGGGTTATTTGAGCTGAATATTTAGGTTTCAGACATATTTCACAAAGCCTTCCTCACATCTTGCATGCAGCCAAACTTCCTTAACAACACTAGTTTGTCATAGCATCTCCATACCCCCCACAAGAGCCTTTTCCCCTCAAGTGTGCTAGCATGGTCTTCTTTCCAGTGTTTCCCACTCTTAATCCATTGGTGTAACCAAATCTTCCCTGGCTGTGTCATACTTATTTTTGGTTGGTGAAGTATTGCTAGCTCATGAATATTTCAATCTCACCAAAAGTTTTTTTCCCATAAAAACAAGCCTATAATTAATGCTCTTCTGAAGTAAACCAAGAGAAAGCATCCCCCATAGAAAACATAAATGGTTCCATAACTATCATGGGGCAGAGTTCTTCACCAGAGAAGAACCTAAGGCTATCTCCCTCTGTGATTTATGAACCAATTTCCCTGGTAGCCATTGAAAAATAGTTTGAATTGAAAATGTAATATATTGTGGGGTTGTTTTCAACCAATCAAATGATGCCACAGATTTGTGTATGTAGATATAACATGAGGGGCTCAGTTAGCCTCCACCTGATTATAATTTTGGGGGAGGGGGAGTTAGAGGGAATATCTAGCATTTTAGTTTCTCTGAGAACAGCAACTAATTTTTATAACTTACTTAAAGAATACAAATTGAATTAAAAGTCGAGGCATAAATTCCAATAAAAGCATTAGGATTTTTGCTCGAGAGCATCTTCACCATGTTTATTGTAAGTGGATGATAGAAAATTCCAACAAAATGGTTCAGGCTCTTTTCATTCTTTGGATCACAGAAAAGGTACTGCTTTTGTCTGTCTTAAAATGCTCCCTCCTTCTACTGCCTTTGATTTGAACATGCATAAATTCTATATCCTTTGGCAATACCCTTTTCAGATTTCTTGCATTTAGTGAATCCAGGTAGGATAGGGGTGGAGGAGTAATTTATTCAAATAATACATTTGAATTGTCAGTAAGTATTGGATGTTGAGAATGAATAAAAAATAAGAATAAAATCTTTCTCCACATAGAGGAGATGTTCAGTGAAATGTTAATATTAGTTACAATGGCCACTACTGCTATTTGCAGGACACTGTGACAAATAATCCCGAGGACGTAAGAATTTATAACTCCATTTGTTGATGAGGAAAATCATACAGAGAGAGATTAAACATTACATACAGAGCCTGCCCGCCAATCTGTTTTGGCTTCTTTCTGAAAACACACTCAGATTTCCCAGCTTTCCTGTCCAGTTAGTTGAGGCCATGTTGCTAGTTCTAGCCAGTGCCTTCTGAGAGCAGTGCGGAGTGCCACTTCCAAGCTTGACTTGTAATAATGGCCCACACCCAGCCCTCCATCCTTCTTTCTCCTTCCACCATAAACTTCCAGAGCCATCTTAGAGAACAGAAAAATTACCAGAAGCCTGGACCTGGAACCTTGAATCCCTACTTGGAGTTTGGCCACTACCCAATCAGGAGCACTTCTTTTAGTCTTTTCCTGAAAGAACAGTGGACATCTATTGTATTAAATTACTGAGATTTAGGAATTAATATTTTACAGCAGCTAGTGTTATCCTAGTCAATACATGCACCTAGTAACGGGAGGAAATAGGGTTTGAATCAAGGCAGGCCTTGCTCCAAAGCATATGCTCTTAACGACTTCTCAACTGTCAGACAATATAATGCCTCCAATATGTTGCCTCTGGGACTGTTCAAATGGGGATGCTGTATTAGAAGCTAATTACCTGAAACATTTGAAGAATAGTTCCCAAACCTCAAGCTCAGCATCCAGAAAGTGCTTTATTTTCTATAAGAACTCAGCATCATAGAAAATATAATACGCCTGATAGATTCCAAAATGGGGTGCTCACTTGTCTATGACAACGTATTTACTGATTTCGTGGTTTTATTGATTAAGGTCATTGTAACAGCACTACCCAAGAAACACAAATTATTTGCGTTTCACTGACTTAGCACGAGAAATTATTTGTCATCTAGTGCTACGGAACCTAAGGACTTACATGTGCATCGAATCTGGCAAAATAAAAAGGAAACCAATGTCTCCTTCTGGGTGCATTGATGATAATTGGGGGTGATAAAAGTCATCCAGATGTGATGACACAACCATTTCATTTATCCAGAATCTCAGTCTAGGTGTTTTTTGCGGAAATCCATCTCACTGGTTTGAGAAAACAAGTTGTGGTTGGCCTTCATGCATTCTGATGTCACAGAGTCTTCTTTTGTCCTCACTCCCCCTGAACTCTAATGTGTCACAGGAATTGAAGAGTATATGCTATAGTATTTGCAAGGTCTTTGAAAAGTCTGTTCTGTTAGGGTTTGATTGACTTATTATTTCTTAAAGATGGAAATAAAATAGGAAGATAATATCACTCTGAGGGTTGTTTGAGCAGCAATATGAAACTCTTTGGTGGTCGGCAAACTGCAGCTCGTGAACCACATGCGGCTCTCTAGCCGCGCTTTGCCGCTCTGTTGACTAATAAGTTTGCCGACCACTGACCTAAACTCTCAATTCCAGTAATTACATGTCGCTGTTGTTGATCCCTGTGATTAATCCCCTATCCCAGTGGTCAGCAAACTCATTAGTCAACAGAGCATCAAACCGCAGCTCACAAGCCGCATGTGGCTGCGAGCCTCAGTTTGCCGACCACTGGGTTATACCGATACTTAAAACTAGGTTCAGTTAAGAGCCCTTTGCTTTAATTTAACTATCTTGGGTAGAAAAGAATATCCTTTTATCTAAGAAAATCTCTTCCCTCTGTTTGTCGTTTTGTTGTTGTTGTTGGTATGCTTGAAGCTATTAATAAGCCACAAAGTCAAAATCTCAAAAGATATAAAAATCCCCCTTGAGCATGAAGTATATGAACCAAAATTTAAGCTACATGAATATGACTAAATTCAGAGCTTTTCCCAAAAGTAGATTGTGATCAGCAAGAAGAAAGGCGCTAGTTCAGTGCTGAAGAGAGAGCACAAAGTTAAAAGGAAAAGAGCCTCAGAGTTCTCCAAACTTAATTTCTTCCAATTCTCTGCCCTGCCCCGGGCCGGTTTGGTAATGAAATTTTATCCTTACGTTAAATGCATAAAGTAGAAATAAAATGCAATAGTATCTTTTAGTCATGGCTGTGTTGCATGAACATCCCTATTTTTCATCCCTAATAAACCTTTGAAAGCCAAGCAAATTAACGATAAAAGTTTTTGAAATGTTTCCAATTGATGGTAATAATTCATTTACAAACTTAGTTGGTGCTGTCTCATTTAAAACTCATTTTCATGGTATATATGTATATACAGTGCTCACTGTAATATTCAAAACCCTTTGTTTGAATTGAATTTCTTGTGCTTATTAATCACAAGCAATATTGGGAATGGAGCCTCAAAATAACATTGCCTCTAGAGAGTAGCTTTCTCACAGTTTGCCAGAGTACATTAAGTATTAAAATATAGCATGAGAAATTATTCCTCTATGTTTACCTGTTATGTAAGATATTTCGAAATTTATATCCTACTGCCTGAGATACTTTGTGATAGCTGTGCTTTTATCAACCTTCTTCCTTTTCAATCCTAGGTAAAGTGACTTAAAAACAAGATGATAAATTAATATGCATTTATCTTAACTCACACATGTGTTTCATAGTCATTATTTGTGATGGATTATAGCCAGGCAGCACCCTTCCTTTATAAACCAAGAAAGGGAGATAATTTGGTCAGATTCTGGAACATTTGCTGGGCATCATTCCCCAACAAGGAGTGGTGTCATCTTGGGCCTTAGGTGTAAGGCAAGTGCTATTGGTAAGCTTCCTAGAAATCTCCATTTTCAGAGTTGTACAATCTCAAAGGGATATTTGTATTTCATTTTTGCCATTTATAGTTCTACTAGAGGCCTGGTGCATGAAACTCATGCATGAGGGGGGTGTCCTTCAGTCCAGCCTGCTCCCTCTCCTATCTCGTACTTCTTGAGGGATGTCCGATCGCCTGTTTAGTCCTGATCCAGGTAGGATCAGGATTAAAGGGGCAGTCAGACATCCCTCTCACAATCCAGGACTGCTGGCTCCCAACTGCTCACTTGCCAGCCTTCCTGATTGCCCCTAACCGCTTCTGCCTGCCAGGCTGATGATCCCCTAACCACTCCCCTGCCAGCCTGATTGATGTCTAACTGCTCCCCTACCAGCCTGGTTGCCCCTAACTGCCCTCCCCTGTGAGCCTGGTCCGCCTTAACTGCCCTTCCCTGCAGGCCTGGTCACTCCCAACTTCCCTCCTCTGCAGCCTGCTCACCCCTTACTGCCCTCCCCTGCAGGCTTGATCACCCCCTACTTCCCTCCCTTGCAGGCCTGGTCTCTCCCAACTGCCCTTCTCTGCTGGCCTGATCACCCACAGCTTTCCCTCCCTTGCAGGCCTGGTCCCTGCCAACTGCCCTTCCCTGCTGGCCATCTTCTGGTGGCCATCTTATGTTCACATAGGGGCAGAATCTTTTAACCACATGGGGGCAGTCATCTTGTGTGTTGGAGTGATGATCAATCTGCATATTACTCTTTTATTAGATAGGATAGAGGCCTGGTGCACAGGTTGGGGATGGCTGGTTTGCCCTGAAGGGTATCCTGGATCAGGGTAGGTGTTCCCTTGGGATGTAAGGTGGCCTGGACAAGGGACCTGTGGTGGTTTGCAGGCCGACCACATCTCCCGGCAACCCAAATGGAGGCCCTGGTATCTGTGATTTATTTATCTTCTACAATTGAAACTTCGTAGCCTGGAGCAGAGCTAAGCCTTCTGCTTGCACAGCCATTGAAACTTTGTTGCCTTAAGTGCCCACCAAGGTTTGCAGAAAGCTTGGCTTCCTCCATCGCCAGGGGCAACCCAAGCCTCCCTTCTGCTCTCTGTGGCAGTAGCCATCTTGGTTGGGTTAATTTGCATACTCGCTCTAATTGGCTGGTGGGCATGGCTGGTGGTGAAGAGGAGGTATGGTCAATTTGCATATTACTCTTTTATTAGATAGGCTTGGGAACCTCATAGAAAGGAAGCCAGGCAATATAATTTGAATCAGAATTACAGTGTTCCAGGATCCCTTGGCCAAAATACCATCTAATATAGTCTTCCCTTATCTCCAATCCTCTGTAACAACTGTCAATGCCACATTTATCTCTTACCATTTAAATAATAAATCAAAATAATATTTATTGCACTGGTAAGATCCAGATTTGACAAAGCAACAGATAAAGGAGCTCTGATATTTTCAGTAGGTTAGAAAGATGAATAATTAATAAATTCTACCTAAAGTATTTGCCCTTGATCAGAATCAAACCCAGGACCCTTTGGTCTGCAGGCTGACACTTTATCCACTGAGCCAAACCAGCTAGGGCTAAACTGTAAGATATTTTAATGTGCATCTCAAAAAACTATGTTGTCTTACATACCACATTATCATTATCAACATAAAATCAACTCCATTTCCTTTGGTCTAATACCACATCTGCACTTATATTTCTCTAATAAAATGTGTTTATACCTGGTTTATTCAAATTGAAGCAGGGTTCACTAATGGTATTCAGTTGTTAATGCTTAAGTATTAAGTGTCAATGCTGAAGTTATTAATAATAACATTGTTTAAGCCTCTTTTACAATAGAACACTGTCCCTCTCTGCTCTCATTTTTATGCTACTGATTATCTAAAAATCCAGAGAAGGCTTGCTGCTTCACATTCTGAACTTGGCAGATGGTTTGCTCATGGAGTAGTTGAACTTATTTATCATGACTGCATTTTTTTTTGTACACTAGAATGTGGAGCTAAAACTGATCAAATTCAGGAAGAATTTGAGTTTTCACATCTATTGTGGTATTATATTTTATGAGGACACATGTCTACATCCTTCATTGAGCTTCACTTAATGACTTATCATAATTTTATGACCATGTACTTAAATCAGCTATTTTATTGGACATGGTGAAATGGTGGTTTTTCTAATTCTGTCATCTCTTTTGCATTTATGAAATGGAATGTTTCTCATTTCCCAGGGTCATTTAATTCCCCTGAGGCAAGATTCATAAGGCAAAAGCAAGACAAATATTCTTTTATTTCATTTTAAGTTATCAGTGTTCAGAGAAAGAGTTAATATACTAGCAATTTTTTAGTGGTGCCCAATGACTTGTATTTTGTTTCTATATATCCTTATTGGGGGTTGGGGGCATCTTTTCTTATGAATTCCTGGGTAAATCCTGTTCTAGCTTCTTAGGCTGTCAAAAGCATTTTTTCATATTCTCAGTGGCACCTCTGGAATCAGAAAAACAATCCAACCAAACCAAACTTAAAAATAGCAGAGGAAGGATGGCCCAAACATCAGGCTGATTAATAAAGGAAATATGTTGGTAGCAACAAAGGTAACATGACACTTTTATGAGTAAAATAACACTTTTCAAATTATGTTCATCACTGTACCCATATATATTCCGGGTGCACAAAGTTTGTTTGTTTTTAGAATATGCTTTTGGCAGGTTGTGGTGCGGATCTGTTTTTCTCTTTGCAGACAAGAAAGACATTGGTAGAATATCGGGAATTTTTCACTGGGTAACATGCTTCTGTTGGTGCTCACTCACTCAGAAACTAAGAGGTCTCCATGGCCACTTCTGGACGGGAATGATGAGCTACCCACTGTGTATTGCTCTTGTAGGAGTTGGAAATTGAAGGCTAGGGACACGGTAGGCAGCCCCAAGAGGAGTGTTTATATGTGTTAGGATCCGGAGGAGAATTTTGTGGGAAATGTAACAATTTACCGAACATTTAAAATATTATTAATATAGGTTATGCTAACGCAGTATGCATCACCACGTTCTTTTAACTTTTTATAGGACTGAATTAAGGTCGTTTCCCACCGATTATTAGTCATCAAACAGAGGCAAGCTGCTGGGTTTGCTGCTCCTGAATTCTGTCAAATGCTAATGCTCTTCATAAACTGTGATCTATGTGGAGAAGCCCTTTCACGCCTCCCTAGCACAAAAGCTAGTTTCTGAATTCAAGCACTTTTCATCCCCATACTGTACTGTCTCTATTCACACACAAAAATGGCACAGGCTCCGAGAGAGCCCGAAAGGCTGTCTGCTGAGGATTTGCAATGCGGTCCAGGGGGAAGCAGGGAGTGAGGAGCATCAGCCAGTCAGTGACACAAACAGTAGCTTGTAGGTGCAAACAAATGGTCCCTCCTGCTGCCAGCCAGGGCCATCTCTATATGTCATGGGTATGTGTTGTCCTCGCTATTTCTGATCCTCAGCATTTCCGTGGACATTTTATCTCTTTTGGGGGCTTTCCATAATTGGAAACTGCTGTGTTGCAGGAAAGGCTCCATCTTTTGAGCGTTTGTGAGAGAGACAAATCCAGGGGAGAGCTTTCCCGGGTCCCTTGCAGCTAAGACACAAACATGAGGCTTGAGCTTTGCTTGTCAAAAGCAATAGCCTGAGACAGAAACTAGTGACTCTGAGAGAGAGTGACAAGGGGAGAGTTGCACTAAGAGGTTTCCAATGGCACTTGGTGGCAACATCCGCGTGCCCTCTGCTGTGGGGCTGTGGTGTGAGGCATGGCGTCTGGGGCTCACTGCTGTCCCCACCTGGTTCTGAGTGTGACTTCACCTATGATGTTGGTGACCTGGATTCCAGCTGTTCTTGCCTCATGACAGAACCTGACTCTCCAGACCAGTGGTTCTCAATCTTTGTAATGCCGCGACCCTTTAATACAGTTCCTCATGTTGTGGTGACCCCCAACCATACTTCATAACTGTAATTTTACTATTGTTATGAATTATAATGTAAATACCTGTGTTTTCCGATGGTCTTAGGCGACCCCTGTGAAAGTGTAGTTTGACCCTAAAGGGGTCTCGACCCACAGGTTGAGAACCACTGCTCCAGACCTTCACCCTGTGCCTTTGTGAGCTGCCAATATTGTTTTAATAAATTCCCCTTTAACTGAAATCAACCAGATGTGGCTTCTGTTGTTTCTGATTATGGCTCATGAGCCGTGTAATCATCATCATCATTATCATCTTTATCATCCTTAATGTTCCACTTAAGATTCCAGGTATTTGGCTAAGCACTCACTTTGTGGGCATTATCTCAAATAACTCTTTCAGCAAATAAGGGTCTACCAGCATTTCTAAGAGACAGGTACCATAAATATACTCAGTGCTCATTTGACAAAACTGAAGCTTGGAGACGTTAAGAAATTTGGCCAAAGTTAATAAGCACAAAAGCTAGGATCTGGATTCGAGTACTTTGAATCCCCATACTGTCTGTACTGTTTCTATTCATAATACTAGTACCATTGGCATTATTATTCTACTTCCTCACTCTTTAATAAACTTTATTATATCTCATCATTTTATCTTTAATGTCTTACTGCTATAAGAACATTTTCAGTCCTTGAAATGGTTGTGGAAGGTATCGTGAGCCTCATTTTATAGATCAGAAAACACCCAAGATACTTGAGTTATTCTAAGTGATGGAACCTGGGGTTGAGCCCAGATCTTAAACTCTGTGGGATTCAAATTTTGCTGCACTAGTGAAATTCTAAAGGAGTATATACAGGGACTGCTTCAATAATGACAACTACACTGCAAAACAATGAGAAAGCAGGGACCATCTGTTTTTCAATTAGGTTTGTATTCCCAAAGGATCTGGGATCCTAACATTTTTTCATTAAATACTTGGGGTAATAAATTGAACCAAGGGATATTATATCCCATAACCTTAATGAGGTAATACTGCTGATATTGGTAGATTATTTTTTTTTCAATATACAGAGGCCTGGCTTCCCTGAAAAAAAAAAAAAAAGGCCTCCTTTGTCTTGTCCACATGAGAAAATAATATTTGAGGCTAAAATGCAAACTCTCACAAAAGAAAAAAATGGAATGTATATTAAGTACATTTTCCGATCTGGAAGATGACTGGGCATATAAGACGACCCCCAACTTTTCCAATTAAAATATAGAGTTTGGGATATACTCACCTTATAAGATGACACCCAGCATATAAGATGACTCCCGGCTTTTGAGAAGATTTTTCTGGGTTAAAAAGTCATCTTATACGCCGGAAAATACGATAGTTAACAGGGGGAAAAAAATGTATCCACAGGACTAGGTTCATCAAAGCATTAATTTATACTAGTGAAAAACTGAAAATAAGTTAAAATGTATCAGGAATGGCTTTAACTTTAATTCGTTTTTTAATAGTCCACATTCGCTGTTGTTCATTAAAAGCATGATATTAGTTAAATAGCATTTGGAAATCCATGTGATAATAGCTCAGACCCTCTGCTCACCACTTCTGCCTTATTTCCTGCAACCCTTCAATCCATTCCGGCCACACTGACCTTCTCAGTGTTCTTTAATTGTCATTAAGGCGTCTCCCTCAGGATAGTTACATTTTCCCCTTTCTCTCCCTTTAACAGAATTCCCCTGACAGCCATGTGGCTAGTTTCCTCACTTTTCTCATGCTTCCATTCAAATGTCAGCGCTGGATCAGGTGTATCAGAGAACCATGTAAATGGTGCTGAGTATGCCATTAGCGTCATTTTATGCTTCCTCTTTACCCTCGCCCTACTTGATTCTTCGTTTCACTTCTATTTGACAGAATGTATGTGTATTTAGTTGTTGTTGTTTTTCAATTTCTCATTAAATACCAGCTTCACAAACAAACTTCCTGTTCTGTTTTGGTCACCAGTGCTAGACACATAGTTATGGATCAAAAAGTGTTTGGGTGAAAGAAGTTGGTTTGGTCTCCTGTGAGCATACTGCTGCATTTCCAGTTGAGTATTTACTCTTGTCTTTTTGAAAAATCACCTTCTTTTCTCTGCATAGGCGAGCTGAACCCTGCTGCTCACTTTCTGTCTGTTTGCCATCCCATATTGCGCGCTCATTCTGTTCCTTATCGCAGCGTGTTTGAAATTAGTGCTTCCTTCTTATGCTCCCTGACACTAGCCTGGGATGTTTGGTCTTCCCCATAAATCACCTTGAATGTTAGCAAGTAGAATGCTGTGTGTTGTGTATTTTTAAAATGGATCTTATGAATTTTAAATAAAAATGTGTAGAAAGCCATTCATAAAAAGAAGGAATGGCCGAAACCGGTTTGGCTTAGTGGATAGAGTGTTGGCCTGTGGACTGAAAGGTCCCAGAATCAATTCCGGTCAAGGGCATGTACCTTGGCTGCGGGCACATCCCCAGTATAGAGTGTGCAGGAGGCAGCTGATCAATGTTTCTAGCTCTCTGTCCCTCTCCTTTCCTCTCTGTGAAAAATCAATACAATATATTTAAAAAGAAAAAAAAAAGGAATGATGGAAGAAAGGAGGAAGGGATGGAAGGAGGGAAGGAGAGCGAGAGAGGAGAAAGGGAAGGGAGGGAGGGAGGGAGGGAGGGCGGGGAAATCTATATTACTATTCAGTCATTGGTATGCAAATGAGATTAAAAAAAACACTTCAATTTGTGTATTAGTTGTTCTCATTCCTATACTAGCTGAAAGGAATTGACCTAGGATTAGTGCCCTGCCAGTGTCCTCCCTAGAGATGACCCTCTTTGGTACCTTATCCAATAACTGAAAAAAAATCTGAAAGTGGAACCAGAACTGGCATAAAATTAGTCTTGAATAGGACTCATGTGTAAGCTTATCTATTGATTGAAATGTGAAATGCAGAGCAAAATGACAAAACACAAAGTAATTTCACAAACTCAAATTAATTTTGTTCAATTCCCTAATCTAAAAGCAAGCAAAGGACTACATATTAATAGGGTGAATGGTTTTAAGCAACAGCAAGAACAAAAAAGAAGAATGTTGATTTTATAAACAAACAAACCTATTAGAGATACTGCCCCCCACCATACGTTAGTAGTGTAACCTCAGGCAAGATCCCTGTCCTCTCTGAGCCTTAGCTCTTATAAACATTGAATTCCAGCAACACAAAATAGCTCCAGAAGATTCAGAGTATGTTGTTTTGGCTTATAATAAGTCTGTATTTGCTCTCTGTCCACTGATCCTGGCACACAGATTCTAAAACACTTGGAATTTCCTATATGAAGACAGCTATCACGTGGTCTCATGTGTTACTGAGATGAGTTTTGGCCCTCACCTCAGGATGGGAGCTGGTTGCCAGAACAACCAGCTGTGTGACCAGAGGACTGAGACTGTCAATCTCACCCTCCTGGCTTCCAGGGAGGGGGAGGGGCTGGAGGCTAAGGCATTTACCAGGGGCTCCTGTGTTCATCAGTCACGCCTATGTAATGACCCCTCCATGAAAACCAACAGGACGGGGCTTAAAGAGATGACACAGGTTGGTGAATGTGTTGAGGTAAGGAGAGAGTGTTGGGTCCAGAGAGGGCATGAACATTCCACCTACCTCTGCCCCATGCATCTCTTCTGTCTGGCAGTTCCTGAGTTATATCCTTGTATAATAAACTGCTAGTGTGGAAAGTAAAACATTTCTCCAAGTTCTATGATCTGCCAAAGCAAATGGATTACACCGAAAAAAGAGGTCCGGGGACCTCTGATCTACAGCCAGTGAGATAAGGACAGGTAACCATTGGCCTCCTGAGTTGGAGGGGGTGTTCAGGCCCTCCAATCCGTAGCCAGTGGGTCAGAACAATCTGGGCTTGCACCTGGCCCCAAACATGAGGCTGTGGGATACGACCCTCCCTTCAGGCTGTTCATGCCGGAAGTGAGTTAAATTGAAGGACCTCTGCTTGGCTGGTGTTGTTCAGTGGTTGAGCATCGACCTATGAACCAGGAGATAATGGCTTGATTTCTAGTTAGGGCACATGCCTGGGTTGCAGGCTGCATCCCCAGGAGGCAGCCAATCACTGATTCTCTCTCATCATTGATGTTTCTCTCTCTCCATCTCCCTTCCTCTCTGAAATCAATAGAAATATATATTTTTTTTAAAAATAAGTAAATAAAGTATCAGACATCCAACCAGTATCTGAAGAATTGCTTGATGCTGTGGCATGAGGGGGTGGGGAATGGGAAGAGGGAGGTAGTCTCCCTTTATAGTGAAATTGGGTCCCAGGTAAAACCTTGGACTGTAAGGCCTGGTGTAGCTACAACATGGCCTTCTCTTGCTCTGCTTCAAACTCATGTTCAGTCCCTGTTTCAAAGCCTCAGTGAATTAGCTGATGTTATGGCGTGATAACAAGGCCACCTCGCCAGCATCCGAGATTTCCGATTGGAAGCTTGCCTCCAGGATTGGCTCTGTAGCTTGCAACCCACAAATCAAGCTATCCAGGTCCTATGAACTTTAAATGGCCTCCAGAGGAAACTCTTCTAATAGCCTTATTTTATTGTTAGTACAACTGTAACGAATGATTGTCAGCCCTTACTGAAAAATATATGAGAGACGATAATAAAAAAGAGGGGATTGTACCATAAATCATTTTGACCAGGTATGGAAGTAAAAAACATAGATCAACAAAAAGGTTAGCACCTTGACTAATGGCACCCTCACATTTGCTTCTGTTTCCGATGCATCCTTTTGCTGAACAAATGCCATTGCAGAAAACAAAACTCTTATGCCTTATCTTACTGTCTTTGTTATTGTGTTTTGTTTTGTTTTGTTTTCAAAAATCACAGAAGTTTGAGACTGGTTGGTAATAGGAAGAGCCCAAGTTTGGATTATGTATAAATACACATCTTGTGCAGTGATGCTACAATAACTTTTCCCATTATTGTAATGATATTTGCAATGCTCCAACCACTCAAATAATAGCATGGGAGAAATTAATAGCTATGGTGCAAAACTTAGTATCAAAGGCTTTGGATGTAAATTAAAACTGGGAAACGACCTCAGACACGCATGGAGACTGAAAATGGAGTTGCAGAAATTCGCGCAACAACTTTTCAAATCCTCACCAGTTTTCACTCCTCATTTCAGTGGGGAAAAAAGGAAAGTAATTTAAGTGGCTAGAACACTTCGAAGAGGAGCGGATCGTACTGATGGGAGCTACCTTATTGGATTCTGTAGGCTCTTTTGTTCCCATTAATGTCAGTCCTAATACTGATTTAGAATTTTTATGACTGAATCAAATGACAGACTTAGAATTATTCATAATTTGTGGTACCTGGCAGGGTGAAATGGATCCTTAAAAGCAGCTTTATTGAAGTGTAATTGTTATATAATATACTACACATACTTAAAGTGTACAGTTTTATAAGTTCTGACATTTTTATATACTCGTGAACCTTTACCACAATCAGACAATGAACTTTTTTTTTTTTATCACCCGCAAAGGTTACCTCATGCTTCCTTGCAATCCCTTATTCCCACCCCTCCCTGAACTTGCCCCCTGAGCAACAACTAATCTGTTTCCTTTCACCAGACAGTGGTCTGCATTTCCAAAAGCAATCATAGAATCGTGTAATATATATGCTTTGATGCCTGCCTTCTGTCATTCAGCATAATTGAGATTGTTTTTCATGTTACATGGACTGCCAGTTTATTCCCTTTTATTGCTGGGGAGAAGTCATTATATGGATAGTCCACACTTTGGCAGTTATTAACGGCTGTTTCTGTATTTCCATTTGGGGGCCATTACACATAAAGCTGCTATACACATTGTACTGGAACCAGAACCAAGTCCAGCTGCCCGTCGCTATAAGAGTCAATAAGTAGAGACAAGATTGAACATTTGAGGTGCTTTTATTAAGAGGCTGGTGATCCAAGAGAGTGACAGATATGATACCCCCCAAAATGGTGTGACATCTCTTCTCAAGCCAGCCATTATATAGGGTTGGAGAATGGTGGCGGGGATGCGGGGGGCGGGGAGGGGAAGAGAGAATCTAAAAACTATGTGAGCCAAAACCGGTTTGGCTCAGTGGATAGAGCATCGGCCTGCGGACTGAAAGGTCCCGAGTTTGATTCCCGTCAAGGACATGTACCTTGGTTGGGGGCACATCCCAATAGGGGCCGTGCATGAGGCGGCTGATCAATGTCTCTCTCTCATTGATGTTTCTAACTCTCCCTCTCCCTTCCTCTCTGTAAAAAATCAATTTTATATATATATATAAAACTATGTGAATTTTGAGGGTCTGTTTTCTATCATTGTCCTGGTAAAGACTAGCCCAAGACCTGTCTTCCTTCAGAAGACCTGTCCTTGATCTGCTCTTAAAATGTATCTTCTTTCGAGTGATGGCCGTCAAGGCTGCTTACCTTTATCTTCTTTTCTGAGTAATGGATCCATCTGGGCTTCCAGCTTGCTTTATCTTTAGGACTGTTGTTCTTCTTACAACACATCCTCCACAGTTTCCCCGGGTCTGAAAAAAAAAGCTCTCATCTATAGTTAGCACAGTGAATAGCTATCAATCAGCTGTGACTCTATTCTTATTCTATCATTTCCCTGCTCTTAGTATTAAATCTCATGTATCTGAGACTAGTTTCATATGGAAAGTGCCTTGCTGCTGAAGGGCTTTATTCCTGGCCTGTCTCAGTATGAGTATCTATGGACACATAAGTTTGTATTTCTGTTGGAAAAAGTACCTGGGAGGGAAATGACTAGATCATAAGTTAGTAGTATACTTTAACTTTTGAAGAGCCATGAGCTGTTTTCCACAGTGACTGTACCATTTTACAATCCCAGGAGCAGAGTGTAAATTCCAGGTTGTCCACGTCTTTACTGACACGTGGTATGCTCAGTCTTTTAAATCTTAGCCTTCCTAAAGAGTGTGTAGTGGTTCCCATTGTGCTTTTAATTTGCATTCCCTTAAGGACTACTCATATTGAGCCTCTTTCTATATATTTGTTGATTCAAATTTTCTTCCCTGTTTTAAAAATTGAGTTATTTCTGATTGAGTTTTTGAGTTCTTCATAGATGTCCCTTATTAGATATATTCAAGACCCAGTGCACAAAATTCATGCATGGAGGGAGGTGTCCCTCAGCCCGGCATGTACTGTCTCACAATCTGGGACCCCTCGGGTAGGGTCACTAGGCCTGGCCAGCAATCAGGGCCTACCTGGGCTTTCCTTCCCCCAGCTTCCAGCAACTGGCCAATCTTCCAACACTGCCACTGCTTGCCATCTGTGTGGTGCTGCCCCACCTTCCCCCACCACCCATTACCTCCCTCTGTGGGCAACAGGCATGGGATGCAATCACTCGGCTGGCCTGGATCTCCCTCTGTGGGGTGATTGATGGCAGGGCCCCCAGATCAACAGCCCTACAGAGAGAGCCTTGCCCACCAGCTGCAGAGCCAATGGCTGGGTAGCCTGGGTCTCCCTCTCTGGGACAATCAATCATGAGGCTCCACAATAGATCACCCTGCAGAGGGTGTCTTGGGCCTCCCTCTGTGGGGTGATGGCAGGACCCCCCGACTAATTGCATCGCACCTACCTTGGCTGGCCTGGCGCCAGTGCATGCCATAGTATGGTAGTCCAGGTCATCCGGAAGGTCATTCTGCTCTTTGGTCAATTTGTACATTATTTGCAATTTGCTTTTGTTATTAGACTTTATAAACATTTTCTCCCAGTGGATTCTCTTAACAGAGTCTTTTGAAAAGCAAACTTTTTTTTTTTTGGTTTTGGTTTAATTCTGATAAAATCTAATTTAGAAATTTAGTTTTCTATGAACTGAGCTTTTTATGTTGTATCTAACAAACCTTTGCCTAATTCAAGATTATAAAAATTCTCTCCCATGATTTCTTCCAAATTTTTCTAATTTTAGATTTTTATGCTTAGTTTTATGGTCCATTTTGAGACAAAATTCTGTGTATGGTATGAGGTATGGAAACAAAGGTGACTTTTTTTGCATATGAATTTTTTTTTCAAGCACAGTTTAGTTTTTAAAATAACTACTCTTTTCCCACTGAATTGTCTTTGCATCGTTGCCAAAAATTCATTTTTTGTTTTTGTTATTTTTTTATGGGATTTATGTATATCATTAGTTTGTCCCATTGATCTATTTATCTTTGTTCCACAACCACATTATCTAGGTTACTGTGGCTTTCAAAAAGCATTCGACTCTAAAAGTCTTCATTACTGTGGCTTTGTAGTAAGTTTTGAAGTTGTGAAATATGAGTCTTCAAACTGTTTTCTTATTTTGCAAGATTATTTGGCTATTCTGGGTCTCTTGAATTTCCATACACAAAATTTCAGAATCAGTTTGTCAATTTGTTAATAACAATTTTTAGTATTCCCTTATAATCTTTTTTATTTCCCTTTCATTGTTGAAGAATGATTTCATTGTGTATTCATTTCTCAGCGGATGCTTTTTACCTCTGGATTCTAAAGATATCTTTTCAGTTGCATGATTAGTGAGAAGTCTGCTGTTATGTTTAACTTTGCTCCGCTGCACGTAAGATTTATCCCTAGGTGAGGGATTTGATGATGATGTGCCATGATACTTTTCTTTATGTTTCTTGTGACTGAGATATTTTTTAGTTGCTTGAACCTATCAAATTTGAAAAGTTCTCACTCAATATATCTCAATATAATTTTTCTGTGTCTGCCCACTCCTGTCCTCTAGCTATTCTAATTGCATTTACAGGAAGCCACTGATACTCTTTGTTGATCTTCTAGTCTTTAGTCTTACTGTGTTGCACTGTGGAAAGAGTGATACATCCTCAAGTTTTCAAACCTGTACTGAGATACTTAATCTGCCAGTAAATCACCTTAATGCATTCTTCATCTGAGTCATTACTGTTTTCATTTCTGAAAGTTCAAATTAACTGGTTTTTATATGTTCCATGTTTCTACTTAACTTTTTGGAGGTGTTAATTATAATTGCTATTTTTTAATATATTTTATTGATTTTTTACAGAGAGGAAAGAAGAGGGATAGAAAGTTAGAAACATCGATGAGAGAGAGACATCGATCAGCTGCCTCCTGCATGCCCCCTACTGGGGAGGTGCCCACAACCAAGGTACATGCCTTTGATCGGAATCGAACCTGGGACCTTTCAGTCCACAGGCCAACGCTCTATCCACTGAGCCAAACTGGTTTTGACTATAATTGCTATTTTAATGTCCTCCTTGGCTAACTCAATTCTGTGTCAGTTCTATATCACTATTTCCAGCCCTGGGTGAGTGCCAGGCACCTTAACCTTTAATGCTTTGGGATGGTTCTTTTGCTCATCTGGGGTCACATTAAAAAAAAATGACACTCTTGCTCTCTCAGTGGTCTGCTGTAAACTCAATGAAGACCCTTTGCAGATCTCTGTGGTTCTCTGTGTATAGTTTTTTCCTCTCTAGTTTTCTGTCCTGAGAACTTTTAGTATCTTGGTTTCCTTGTACTCTCAGCAGTGATTCCTCAACTCAGGGAGTCTGGTAGGGCTTGCCTGCACCATGACTTAGAAACTCTCTCAAGGCAATTAGCTGAGGCAATCCTAGGGTTCACCTCATATATTTCTTGTTCCTCAAGGATCTCTTTCTCATTACTTGATATTCTGTTATCTTGAAAACAGTTATGCCATGTATTTTTGTGGTTATTATAAAATGGTTCAGGTGGTAGAGTAAATATAACCCCTACTGTGACATACTGGCTGGAATCAGGAACTTACATCTGGAAAGGGCTTTTTAAAAATACCATTTTAAATATCCTGTGTGGCCAGAGCCTTCACATTTCAAAAACCTGACATACCCCATTATATTTTTATTCCTACAGCTTTATTGCCTTTTATTCACCCATGCATTCATCCAGTCATTGTTCAATAAATTTCTGAATGTCTACTAATGTAATGCCTTCTGTTGGTCACGATGAATATAGTAGGGACAAAGCCACATACATTTTACTTTAATGAGGCTCATTGTTTAGTGAAGGAGAAATACAGGATGGGGCAAAAGTAGGTTTACAACTGTGAGTACATGGAACATATAGTGTATCCTTGTATTATTAATTATTGTATTACTTTTCATACAAACAACTATAAACCTACTTTTGCCCCACTGTGTATGTTTCCAATTTCTAAGATAAATAATCTGAAAGAAAAGGTATATGGTCCTATGTTCCTATTTTTAAAAATGAACCCAATAGTGATGACTTTGTAATATGTCAGCCTTTGTAATATGACATCCTATATAATAAAAGGCTAATATGTAAATTGAATGGTACACTGACCATCAGGGGGCAGATGCTCAAGGGGAACACTGCTCTGCCAGAAACCAGGCTCACAGCTGGCGAGTGCAGTAGCACTAAGGATGTCCTACTGACAGACGGCCTAATCCATCAGTTGAACATCCCCCAAGGGCTCTCAGACTGTGAGAAGGCACAGGCCAGGCTGAGGGAAACCATCCCCCCCACACACATTGAGCGCACGAATTTTGTGCACCAGGATAGTAATATATAATAGGTCAACAAGGAGCTACATTTCTCAGTGTTCACTCTCTTGACTGTCTCCAGTAAGGGTGTGCTCCAAGGAAGATTCCTGGGAGATTTTAAGGGTATAAGGGAAGCAGCACTCATTATTTAGCTCAGGCACATATTTTCTGATCTGCCAACTCACTTTGTTTTCAGGAAACAGAACCTGGGACTGTTCTACCTTTCCCTGGATCCTCTTCAGCTTCTCTGACCTCTGAGCAAGGTATGTGTTTAGTTTTGTGATAGCAGACTCTGGACTTCCACAGGGTACGATTGTCACAAGATCAGAATAAAAAATGGAAGGGTGTCAATCCATCTTGTGGGCACCCTGCTGGAGCATGTGGTTGCCAGCTTTCTCTTCTTCTCCCCACACTTCACATGTTATCTTCTTTCCAGCACAGAGGCCACAGCCTTGCTGCTTAACTGGGCTCTACAATTGCTTAGGGCCCACTCCCTGTTTGAAATCCCTTTATCTATTTATATCTATGTTCTGTTAAGCTCTTCTAACAGCCGTGTGCATTGAGGATGCAAGAAATGGACTGCCTTTTATCCTCAACTCTGGGCCTTCCTATAATTTCAGAATAATAGGGGAAATGCCCCTCGGGATCTTGTTAAATTTTATCCTGAAGACAATGTGAAGCCATGGAAGGATTTTAGGACGGGTCATAACAC
The DNA here is from genome assembly GCA_011751065.1 of Lasiurus cinereus. Taxonomy (NCBI): domain Eukaryota; kingdom Metazoa; phylum Chordata; class Mammalia; order Chiroptera; family Vespertilionidae; genus Lasiurus; species Lasiurus cinereus. The sequence continues at coordinate 8,446,727 of JAAGEH010000434.1, forward strand.
AGGATTTGCACTTTATAAAAATATCTCGGACTCCTCTATTAAAGGCCATAATCAAGATGAGAGGCAGGATGTCAAGTTAAGAGCAATCCAGAGGGGCAATAATGATAAGGCCATGAAAAAGGGCAAAGAAAATTAATAGGCTTTGATAGAGATTTTAGGAAGTAGATGTATTTTAGTTCATAAAGTATTTGTATTTTGACAGAGCAAACAAGTGAAAACACACGGGAGGAAATCGCTCATCAGGGGCATTCAGGGTTCCAAGACTCCTAAGTTGGAAAATATATTGAGGACAAAAGGATCTTAGCAATCTCTCTCAGCACCTGAGCATCACACTACTTTGAAAATAGATAATAAAGCTTCTAAACATTTTGGCTCATGGACCTCCTGCATCCCTAGGAGCTTGTTAGAGTGCAGAAGTCAACCCCACCAGTAACTTCCTGAAGCAAAGTCTGCATCTTTATATGATCCCTACAGGCACCTCAGTAAACGAAAAAAATCTGCCAAGATTCTAGCAGGGTGCCAATAGGGACAACATGGGTAGACCTCGAGGGCATTATGTTAATGAAATGAGACAGAAAAAGACAACTACCATAGGATCTCACTTATAGGTGGGATCTAAAACAAACAAGCAAACACCACAACAAAACAAGCAAGCAAACAAAAACTGAGCTATAAATACAGACAAAAGATTGGGGGTTCCCAGAGACAGGGAATGAGGGATGGGTGTTGGGAGTGGCAAAATGAGCCAAGGACATCAAAAGGTACAAATTTCCAGTTATAAAATAAATAGGTCATGGGAATGGCATGTACAGCATGGTGACCATAGGTATTACTGTGTTGTAAATTTGAAAGTTGCTAAGAGTAAATCATAAAAATTCTCATCACAAGAAAAAAATAAATGTGTAACTTTGTGTGGTGATAGATGTTAACTAGACTTTTTGTGGTGACGATTCTGTGATATATACAAACATTGAATCCTTAGGTTGTACACCTGAAACTAGTATAATGTTATATCTCAATTAAACCCTGATTTAAAAGTAATAAAATAAGTGGTATTTTTAAAAACAGATTAAAGATTCCAGCAGGCCGAGACCGGTTTTGCTCAGTGGATAGAGCGTCGGCCTGCGGACTGAAAGGTCCCGGGTTTGATTCCGGTCCGGGGCATGTACCTTCCTTGCGGGCACATCTCCAATGTGGGGTGTGCAGGAGGCGGCTGATCGATGTCTCTCTCTCATTGATGTTTCTGACTTTCTATCCCTCTCCCTTCCTCTCTGTGAAAACTCAATAAAAAACATATTAAAAAAAAAAAGATTCCAGCAGGCTGGACAAATCTATATTACATTTTACTCTTCCAATCCTTTAAAATAAGACACTCCAGATGAGAGAGGAAATGGGAAATGGCTGGTAGAGAAATTTTCAGAACTTTCCCTCCTCACCCTCAGGGTATCAAGGAAAAGCTGCCTGTTCTTCTTCACACCTCCCACCTCTCAAGTACTGGTTTAGCTTCTTCCAGCTCCTCGGGACAGGTGGGACTCCCGACAACCTACCACAGCTTCTGATTTCCAAACATCACAACAGCCATGGCTGTCGCAGGGCTTTTCCAAAGCCTATGGCAGGTGGAAGACTTAGCCCAACCCTGGTAAAGCTCAGAATAGAAGCCTCCAAAGCAGACATAAAGCATTATCATTTAGTTGTAACTAGATTAAAGAAGTTTCTTCTGGTGGATGCATTTTTCCCTTTTTAAATTTTCTTCTACTGCTAATGAACAGAGAATAGATGAGGCTATTCATATCTCTGAATTCTTTTTAAAAAAATATATATTTTTGTTAATTCCAGATAGGAAGGGAGAGAGAGAGAAAAAAAAAAAAACATCAATAAGATGAATCACGGAGAGGCTGCCTCCTACACACCCCCCACATGGGGATTGAGCCCACAACCGGGCATGTCCCCTGACTGGGAATCTAACTGTGACCTCCTGGTTCATAGGTCAATGCTCAAGCATTGAGTCACACCAGCCGGGCTGAATTATTTTAATGAGGTGAGGATGAGAACTGGGCTTAGGAGTGAAGGCATCGTGTTCTGGCCCACATCCGGGGTCTTCCTTATCAACAAGGAACAGTAGTCCATTACAGCAGAGCTCAGAGAAGGTCCTAGCCTTTCAGCTTGCATGAAGCAGTGCCCAGTATTGTGCTCCACCACTATTAATGGGCTGGGCTCTAAATAAAAGAGAAACTATGATATACTGGTTGATTTTTAATCTTAGCCAACTAAACAAATTGCCTAGAGCAGTGGTCGGCAAACTCATTAGTCAACAGAGCCAAATATCAACAGTACAAAGATAGAAATTACTTTTTTGAGAGCCAAATTTTACTTAAACTTCTTCTAACGCCGCTTCTTCCAAATAGACTCGCCCAGGCCAAAAACCTACTTCTGCGCATGGGCCACGAAGTTTCAATTGCCCTGTATGTTCGCACCTGCACGTGGTATTTTGTGGAAGAGCCACACTCAAGGGACCAAAGAGCCGCATGTGGCTTGCAAGCCGCAATGCATGATGAGAATTATCAGCTCCTGTAAGAAAAATATGTCTTTTTTCTCTTTGGTATATTCTACTTGAAATAGTTAGGCAGGTCTCAAAAAATGATAGCTTAAATGATGAATGCTAGGTCGTCTACAATGTAGCTAGCGCATACCCCATAGGGGAGAGTTGAAATATGTTAAAGCTCAACCTTATGTGGTAAAGGAGGCCAAGTGTTTTTGAAATTAAATTGTGATAAATCATTTCCTTTTTTTCTCTAGGCTTTTTTCTTGCCCAGAATTGGACAATTAAGTTGTGTTTCTTTTTGTCTGTGAGATTCAGAAAGAAAAGGCAGAAAGAGATGCCCGTGCATCATTAGAGACTTGAGTTCAATTATTCTAGAAGGGGTTTCTTATACCCTGAGTGCTGTTTGTCCCTGAGCAAATAAAGAATGGGGTCATGATTTGGGGAACTTTTGCTGATGCATTGGTTTACTATTTATTATTATTATTATTATTATTATTATTATTATTATTATTTAGACACTAGAGGCCTGGTGCGTGAAATTTGTGAATGGGGGTTGGGCAGATGAGGAATTTAACTTTTGACATTATTAACTGAATTTAACTTTTGATGTTATTAACTGAATTATCTCTGTAACATCAGGTAGAATTATCTCAGGTAGAGAGATACAGTGGTACCTCGAGATATGAGTTTAATTCATTCCATAACCTTGAGGCGTGGGAAACTATGAGACGCTCGAGTCGCGGTAAACTGGTGGGTCGTGTGCAGCCAGCCGATCCATGCGATTACTCGTATCTCAACTGTTGCTCATATTTCAAAGCAAAAATCGCTCGCTTGACGGCTCATATCTCAAAAATCTCGTATGTTAGGGCACTCATATCTCGAGGTACCACTGTAGTGGTCTGCAGTTTCTGACTCTTAAAAAAAAAATCATGTCTGATATCATTTCCATGAGCTCATTCAACATTTATGCGTGTCAGGTACTGTTGTAGGCTCCCAAGGCCTAGGGACCAAGGAAATCAATGTCCCTGCCTACACAGTTATCATCAAAGGAGAGAAATAGATAATAAAACACATAAACAAGAACAAGATAATGCCACATATCAAAAAGTGACCCAAAGGAGGTCAGTCGGGGGGTAGGGAGGGGCGGGGACTGCTATATAGAAGGTTCCTGAAGAGTAAAAGTGACTTTAGCTTGGGTGATTAGAAAGGCTTTACAAGTGAGGGACTCATGAGTGGATACCTCTTCCCCACCTTCCTTCTTCTCTTTAGTTTACCTCATCCAAAATTTTTGTGAAAGAGACCATGGTCCCTCTGGATGAAGTATCCACTTTCTCCAAGGAATGATGGGGTCACGCCACACAACGTGGCCATCAGGGGAGCTGCGTAGATGAAGGGGCAGGGGAAGGGATCGTTGTGGCTGGGCAGTCAATCTCAGTGTTGTCTGAAAGACTGTTGACTGTGTCCTCCCACGCACAACCAGGTGTCTGATCTTTTGCAAGGAAGAAAGGAAAAAACATGAGAAGAAGGTGGATGTGTGAGAGAGAGGTGTTCTGCTTTAAAGTGAGGGAGTAGAATTCAGGCCACCACAGAACTCATACCTCAAGCTCCTGACTTAAAACTCACTGTGATGAATTTAGTGTCCAAATTACACAGAACTAAATAATCCAGTTTCAAGGAAACATTCTCTCCATTGATTCTAACTATATCTTCCTAATAATGAACCACTGTGTGGATGAAATAAAAAAATTCACTGTTGCTCTTTTGTTGATGTATTGGTTTAATATAATTTTATTATTATTATTTAGACACTAGAGCCCTGGTGCATGAATCTTGTGCATGGGGGGTAGGGAGGAGTGCTCTTCAGCCTAGTTTGTACCTTCTCTAATCTGGGACCCCTCGAGGAATGTCCAACTGCTCATTTAGACCCAATCCTACCCAATCCCTCTCACAATACAGGACTGCTAGCTCCCAACTGCTCACCTGCCTGCCTGCCTGATTGCCCCTAACTGCTTCTGCCTGCCAGCCTGATCAACACCTAACTGCTACCCTGCCAGTCCGATTGCCCCTAACTGCCCTCCCCTGATGGCCTAGTTGCCTCTAGCTTTCCCCCGCCCCCCCCCGCCACCCTGTTTGCCCCTAATTGCCCTCCCCTGTAGGCCTGGTCACCCCCAATTTTTCTCCCCTGCAGGCCTGGTCAAACCTAACTGCCCTCCCCTGCTGGTCTGGTCGCCTCTAGCTGCCCTCCCCTGCCAGCCTGTTTGCCCCAAACTGCCCTCCCCTGCAGGCCTGGATGCCCCCAACTGCCCTCTTCTGCAGGTCAGTTATTCCTAACTGCCCTCTCCTGCTGGCCTGATTACCTACAACTGCCCTCCCCTGTCGTGTCCACATGGGGATGGCCATCTTTGACCACATGGGAGTGGCCATCTTGTATGTTGAAGTGATGGTCAATTTGGGTATTACTCTTTTATTAAATAGAATTTTAAAGCATATATATGTGTGTGTGTGTGTGTGTGTGTGTGTGTGTGTGTGTCCAGGTGGTGAAATAGTTTAATGCTGTTAAACAGCTTTACCATTGTGTCCCAGCCCTTGTGGGGGTTTTTTAATACCAAACCCTGCACAGTAATAATGGAGTTTTATGATATCTAATTTTAAAACCAAACTGTATTGTCCTTTCTTATATTATCTCTCCTAAATATGAAATATCCCCTATCTTCCTACTTTCTTACTTCAGTGCAATTTTTGACATTACCAAAGAGGAATCAAATAAGAATTTTTCAATGCTGACAGAAGAGGAATCTTCTATAATAATAAAAGCATAATATGCTAATTAGATCAGACAGCTGAATAACCTTCCATACAAAGCCAGGGCTGTGATGGCCAAGGCAAGCCACCGTGGTTGTGAGGGCCAAGCCCACTGCACAAATTTCGTGCATCAGGCCTCTAGTAATGTCTATAAAATGTCTAGTTACTTTCCTCCTGAGAACCTGAAAATTGATGAATCCATTACAATTCAACCAGTTAATAAATTAGGGGAATTCCTACATTTGATTTTCACCTTAACATTCTCTCATTTAATCAACTTAAACATGTGAGCCTACAATTACAGTTTCTATGTAAGAATTGGGTGCACCCAACACTGTACAAGGTGCTGAAAGCAGGCTAGAGGAATTATGAGTGTGGTGAAGGAAATTATTAGTAAGAGAATCAATACAATTTTAAGAATGACAATGGCCTATACTATTTACCAAGCATGTTACTTGCCAAGCATTGTGCTTAAGTCCTTTATATACATTTTCACAGTGGAATCGCACAACAACCCAAAGTGATTATTCTTGTCCCCACTATAAAGATGGACAGTTTCAGAAGGAAACTGCTGTATTCCAGTAAACCAGTGGTCGGCAAACTCATTAGTCAGCAGAGCCAAATATCAATAGTACAGCAACTGAAATTTCTTTTGAGAGCCAAATTTTTTAAATGTAAACTTCTTCTAAGGCCACTTCTTCAAAATAGACTCACCCAGGCCATGGTATTCTATGGAAGAGCCACACTCAAGGGGCCAAAAGAGTCACATGTAGCTTGCGAGCCGCAGTTTGCTGACCACTGCCCTAAACTATACCTTTGAACAGTCTCATTGAGGACCACAGACCCCAGACTGAAATCTGCCATGTATTGCTGATTGACAATAAGGCAGGGTAACATTTCTCCTGAATCTGACATTGGCATCAGGTATTCTCACCTATGCAATATGCCAGTTCTTCATTATCAAACAGGAGAAAACATAACGTTGCCTTCAAAGAAAGAGGTTAACTGTCATCTCCAACTATGCATCAAATTGTTAAGCTTAACAGGTACTTCCTTTTTCTAGAAATCAGTTCTCAGGGATCTTGTTTACTGACAAAAGAAAATTGCCACTTTTTCAATGGTTAGCATATTTCTTGGGGTGGGAGGGGAGGTCCTCTAATTCAGTTAAAATGCCATTTCTTAATTTTATTGCCATTTCTCACATTGTTTCTGAAATCATAGTCACTAATGCGATGAAGGATCAAAGATGAAGAGTCTACTATGAAAACTAATCTTGACAAGTGTTATTTCTAATCATATTCCTATGCCTGGGTTTCACTTCCAAAGATTCTTATTTCATTGGCTTGGGGTGTAACCCAAGAATTGGAATTTTTTTTAAAGTTCCCCAGAAAACTCTTAGATGTTAGATTCAGCATCATTCCCTTGTTTATAAAATGAGGGCCTTTTAAATAATATTTTTCAAACATCATTTAAGGAGTAGATTCCTTTGTATAAAACACAAATCAAGGATTAAGATTTAACCAGAAGCTTCATAAAACTGGTAAGATTATGGCTGCTCCTTTTCCCCATCGTCAGTCTGAGCCAAATTTAAGGCAACCTTTTCATTTTTTTATACTCAAAAGAACTGGTAATGTTTGTGGATCTCACCCAGGTTAATGTCAAGGCTGCTGGCAGGACCTATTGAAAGCTAATGGTTTGGGACTTCCACCTGCCACTCCAGGTCCACTCCCGAACTCAGGGTGTGATTTGGGAAAACCTAGTTGGAAATCAGGTCTGCCTTAGGACATGGACATTGGACCAAGGACTCCCAAGAGCATAGTTTGAAAACCACTCAGTGACCTCTCTGTCTTCTGTGGGGATTGATACTCTACTAGTATAGCCCAGCAAACAACAAATGCATGTTGATTTTTTATCCACGCAATAAATATCTTTTAATGATCTACTGCAGAAGGTATTGTTCTAAGTGCTGGAGATGCGTGAGTGAACAAAACCAACTTAGACTTCCTCTCAAGAAATTTTCAATATTATGGGGGAGGCATGACAACAAATAATAACTACAGATAAAATCCAATACATGATGGTAAACGTTAAGGGGGCAGAGTGAGAGAGTAACTGTGAGAAGCCTAGTTCAGTCAGGGAAGTCAGAGACAGTCATTCTGTGAAGGGGGTGTTTATGTCAAGGTTGAAAGATTGGGAAAAACCAGCCATATTGATGTGGATGTGCAGGTGGTGCTGGGAGAATATGAATTAATTTTAAGAGTGGGAAATGGCATTGGCAAAGACCCTGAGATGGAAAAGACCTTTCTGAGTTCAAGAGAGTTAAAATCAATCAATGTATCTAAAGCTTAAAAAGTAAGTAGGAGAACTGGCCTGATAAAAGGAGGAAAGTACCCAAGGAGCCAGATTATTCTCATCATGGTCATGGTGAGAATTTGTAACTGTCCTAAGAGCCTGGGAGGTCATTGGAGGGTAGAGTCATGATGTCATATAACTTTAAAGGTGGTCACTTTGTCTCTGGCATGACAAATGAATTGTAAGGGAATGAGAATAGAAGCAGGGAATCTACTTTGGTGACTATGGAAGAAGCAAAAGGGGAGAAACATGGATGGTCCAGGATTCTGACATGGATAGCTACAAGGGATGCATTTTACATTTCCTTCAAAGTAGAAACCAAAATACTTACCTGTAGTAGGTAACATCCAGTCCCATCACTGGGTCACTGAGTGCCATGAACAGAGAACCTGACAGTTCTGGATTTTAATTTCCTGATCTGTCTGGAAAGTTGGTATACAGATACCCTGAGCACACAGGGTTTTTGTAGGGGAGAGAAATCATCCCTAAGGAGCCTTTATGAATATATCAAATGCAATGGAAATGATGAGGTGCTAACTATAGCATTGTCCTAGTGGAAGTCACTGACATCGATTTCAAAAGTTGTCAAGGGTAAATGGATAGATAATATTATGCTGAGCTTCAATATCTGGACTATTTACTTCTCAAGAAGGATTGGTATCTCGGGTCTGACTGTGATTTATTAGCTTTGTGACCTTAAAAAGGCCAATATCGGGTCACATACTGTGTGCCCAATCTTATGCTTAGTAAGCATATTACACACCTCAACTCATGTATTCTTCACAACAATTGATGTGTCTTCATTTAATACATAAGGTTAGGTTACTTAACATCACCAAATCACTAGAAGGTGTCTCTGGCAGAGCCGGAACTCAACCCAGGATCATAATACCAAGCTCAGCGCTCCACGTTTCAATTTCCACAGCTTGACACAGATAGACTCCTGCCAGCTTTACAGGTTGGTGGGAAGGTTAAATCAAATAGCATATGCAAAATATCTTTGTAAGCTATAGTACACTTTAGTGAATACATGAGGTTTTAGTCAGGTTGTAAACTTTTTTTTTTTTTCCTATAAAACGGCCATGGATTGAATGCTTAGAAACCTGAGTGTTCCATATTCTGGTGAGGCCTGAAGAAGTGCTTTTTCTTTCATATTTTTGTGGACTTTTGTGTTTGTTGTTTATTTTTAAATCTGGATTTACTCTCCTGAGTCCTGTCTAAGGTGATCTACTTAGGATAATACATTTTTGTCTGCTTCTAAGTCTGTTATTTCAGAGCTGTTATTGATAAGCTGGAAGTTTTTCAGGATATCTTGAGATGATGCAATTCAGATTAACGTCTGTGCCAGCAGTCAAGAATTATAACTTCAAAATGTCTTCATAGACACACAGCCCCAGTTAAGGCCACATCCCATAGGAATTTGGGGGATATCTCTGCCTCATTTTTTACTGTACTCAACACTATAAACAATTTAGAAAAATGGGGGATTAGCCAGATAATCTAGGACTAAAGAATTACATCCTTGTATTAAAAATACTAAAGGCCCAGTGCACAAAATTTGTGGACAGGTAGCATCCCTAGACCTGGCCAGTGAACAGGGCCAATCAGGCCCTTCCTTCCCCTGGCTGCCAGCTGCCAGCTCAGGCCCTTCCTTCACTCTGTGCCAGCCCCTGGTGGTCAGCCCCTGGTGGTCAGCGCACTAAGCAGTCAAACTCCTGGTTAGTTGAACTCCCGAGGGGATAATTTGCATATCAGCCTTTTATTATATAGATGCCAGGGAGAATAGGTCGACTTAAATTAAGCAGATCATTGATGCAGAGTTACAAGACAATGCTTTCCTTTTCAGATTTCGACTAGTAAGTGCCATCCCTAAGCATTTCAGATGCCTTATTGATTGATTGGCAAAGCCCATAGAAATGCACAAATAATCTATGTTTAGTCTAACAAGATTATGAAAACTCAGCAGCACATGCAGATGCAGCATGTTTTTGCCTAGCTTTCCTCAGGTCCTCAGTGGAAGGCTTAGATGTTGATGGCACTCCGTGCAAAGCAAGCTCATGGTAAACTGGAAAAAAACCCAATTTGTGGCGAGTTACATCACCACTTAGGAAGAACTTAGGTTAGCTGTCTGCTACTTTCATTTACCCTGTTGCCCAGAAAATAAGACACTGTCTTATATTAGTCTTTGCTCCCAAAGATGCGCTAGGTCTTATTTTCCCATGAAGAAGGATACGGTATACATTTATTGTTGAACAAAAAAAAAAAAAAGGAAATTTATTACCTGTGTATAGTACGGTAGTAGTTATCATCACAAACCAGCTCACTGATTGGCTACAGCGCAGCCGGAGCTGTTCAGGCAGTGCGAGGTCTCTTTAAATCAGGAATCAGACGCCTTAAGGTAGCTTCGGGGGCCTTATATTCTGGGGAAACCTTATGTTCGGGGAGGCCTTATTATCAGGGAGGTCTTATTTTTTGGGGGGATGCCTTATATTACAGCAAGAGGCAAAACTGGAAGTAGGTCTTATTTTCAGGGGAAGTCTTACTTTCGGGGAAACAGGGTAAGTGAGTGTTGACTCATCCTAGGCTCTTCTAGTTCAGTTTTGATCAGCCAAGCAAGACCAAATTCCCATCCAGGGAGGAAAACAGTGTCTGGATTTTCCTGAACAAAATCTCTACCTACATGTTTTCTCTACTCCAATAGCCTAACTGCAGTCATTTATGAGCCGCTTGGGTACTTTGAAAAGCCTTTCAACAATTTTAATTTTCATTGGAATTCCAAATCTCAAGTGAATGAAACCATTTGCATCAAATCTCTCTAACTGGGAATGTTGTACTTCCTCTGAGTTATGTAGACTTTGAGAAGCAACACAGTGGAGCTATAAGGTAAACACAGTGGCAAGACATGTCTCCTTTGCCAAGGCCTTGCCCAGTTGTAATCATTAGGGCTGTCAATCAATCAATATAGTCATTAGCAAAAGGTTAGTGTCTAACAATAGCCTCTTTTCTGGGCGACGTGTGCTGCAAAAAAGAACACAGACCCTCTCCTCAAGGTTCATGAGATCGAGTTGAAGAGAAAAGCCAGGTGCACAAATAAAATGTAACCAATTAACTGCCACATGTCCAAAACAGAAACAATCCCCACACGCCATGATATTTTGAATTTAATGTAAAAAATCTATTTGCAAAGAATATTATAAAAAGAAATATATTACAATTTAGGTGTTCTTGAATATTTTCAGTTGAAAATTCTCATGAAAAAAATGATTTTAAAGCATCTATAGATGCTTATGGTGTACAAAGGGTTAAGGTACTATGCAGTTTACAAATGATATAGTAAATTCTACCCAGTTGATGTATATAGCTACTATTTATTCAGCAACTTCTATAAAACAAGGAAAAACAAGGACTAAGATCAATTAGAAGAGAGTTAACTTCTCACCAAGTTACTCAAGACTACACTGGCGTGATCCTCTTTGAGTTGATCATTGGAAATGGAAGGATTAGAGGGCCAGAGAGAAGAAAGGCCAAACACAATTGTTTAGTCCAGATCAACAGTACAGGAACTTAGACTGGGAGGAACTAGAGTCTGTTTAGAAATTGTTAAACCTGTTTTCTCTTTTTTAAAAAATGTTTTTATTGTTTTCAGAGAGGAAAGGAAAGAGAGAGAGAGAGAGAGAGAGAGAGGATTGAGCCCACAACCTGGGCATGTGCCCCAACCAGGAATGGAACCTTGATGTGACTACTTCTGGTTCATGGGTCAACACTCAACCACTGAGCCACAACAGCCAGGCTAAATCTGTTTTCTCTTGTTTAAATATTTGATTTTGCAAAAACATTTAACTCCATAACAAGTTCTCAGTTTTCCTCAGAGTGCGGCATTGTCTTCATGGGAGCCTGGTCCACACTCCATGCTGACATTTAGACTTTAGCATGTGTGGTGAGGTGGGTCTGACAGAAATCTCTGCCTGAGACCAAGGAACCTTCCAGAGGTTCTGGGTGAGAATTTGACGTCAGATAGGCCTAAATTCAAACCGTGGCACTGCCAAGTCCTTGAGCAAGTTACTTTACCTTGCTACACCTCAGTTTTCTCATACTGAAATGAACATTCATTCCTGTAACATATTATATAATACTCTGTTTCAGACTCTTTGAAGATATTGTAGATATAGCAGAGATCAGCACAGATAGCACTCTCTTTTGCTTTCCTGGAGATAGGGACAATATCTGCCTTACAGGATTTCGCTGAGATCAAAAGACATTAAGCACTCAGCACAGTAGCATCCACAAGGTTTGTGCTCTATAAATGTGAGTAGCTGTTACTGAATTAGGCAGGTATACATGGTTCCGTTAGGAGGACTTAGTCATCATACAGGGAATGCAATTATTATTATGTAATTATTAGTTGCATATGGACTGCACTATGGGTTTATGCAAAAACTCCAAATAGAAAAGAGAATTAGGAAACGACAGACATCAGAAGTAACTAACTCACCAAGAAACTTTATTGAAAGTCATGCAGCAAAGTGGGACACAAAACGAGAGAGAATCGGTCCTTCTGCCTCTGCCTGAAAAAGTGTATCATTGTCGCCTTGGGTTTTGTAGTTGTTAGTGGCCCTGATAGACAGCAAGAGTGACAATGGAGGTATCAAAGGTACAAGGTCATGCTCAGAGGAAGCAAGTAGTGGAGCATAGAGAAGCAGCTCCGATGCCTGGAAGATGTGAAGGTGCAGAGAGAGGACCTTCCGGAGAAGAGAGCCAGAACAAGTGGGGAAAACATGGTCCTCTTTTTGTGATCACCAACCTAAACTTGCCCACAAGTCGCCAGTGTGGTTTGTGGAATGCATGTACAGGGCAACATCTGTCCAGAAGTAGGAGGCCTTCAAAGCAGGAAGAAGAAAGAGTCTGAATTGTGCTTGACGGACTCCTGCAGGACATTGCTAGAGCCGTGGTGTTGAATGCCATCTCCATCCGCAGCTGTGATTATAGCCTAAATGCTCGCGCTGGCTCTGCTATTTATAAATGCTGTGCACTGGCTATGCTGTTTATAAATAAGCGTGCTGAGAAGAGGTCTTCATTGGAAGATATGACAAGCCCTACAGTACAAATCATGAAATGCATTCATGTGGGTGTGTTTGGAGCAACAGTATAAAAAAACAAAAACAAACGAACAATGAAAACTATCACAGTGAATACAGAGATCAATGTCTGCCTTTAAATCAATATTTAGTAAATAGTAAATGCCCATAATGAAAGAGATCAATTCTAGAGAAAAGTCAATATGGCCCGGCTGTGTGAGAACATTAACTTTAATGCTTCTCATTTTTTTTATGTTTAAATTCTACTTCAAAAAGAGCACAAGAGCAATAAAACCACTTAGGCCGGCCCTTGGCAATTTTTCTCGCGTGGCAGCTATATTTCTGTGGCTCAACCTAATTCTTGGCCATACAGAGGAACCGAAGTTTCACCTCATGATCCCCAATAACTGCTTTGACTTCTATGGCGAACTGACCACTTTAAGTGCAGGTTACTTATAATCATGCTTGATTTGAATGTTATGATTAAGTTTATTCTTTCATCAAATAGTTATTGAATTCTTTCTATGGACCCAGCACACACTATGATAGGCACAAAAGATGCAGGGGTGAACAAGGCAGATAAGGTCCTTGTTCCCATAAAGATCATATTTTATGATGTGAGACAGGCCATAAAGAAAACAGGTAATTGAGATTGTATCAAAGGATACTGGTACTATATAAAAACTAAAGCAATTCACTATACAGAGCTTCTGGGTGTAGAAGGGTGCTCAAGCGTAAGTACTATATGAAGTTAGGATATTCGGGACAAGTTTACTTCAAAGATGAGCTTTGAGATCTGAATAATGAGAAACTAGCTATGTGAAAAGTTGTGGGAAGAACAGTCTGGGCAGAGTGATTGGTGAGTGAAAAGCTCTAGGTCAGATATAAGCTTAAGGAAAATAAATTCTTGACACAGAAGTCCAGTAAGCTGGAGCATAATGAAAAAGTGGGAGAGTAGTAAGAAATGAGATTAAAGAGAGAAGAAAAGTCCAGAAAATGCTACCAGAAGTATTGGTTACTAAAGTGAATTTTGTAATCAAAGAAAACACAATAATTTCAAGAGAAATATCAAAAGTGCTTTATTCAAAGTAATGTCCATCACTAGCTACACATTTCCCCCATCTGTCAGGTAATTTGTGGATACCGTCCCAATAGAACTTGTCTAGTTTTGAGGCAAACCATTCTGAGACCCAATTTTCCACTTCTTTGTATGTTTTGAAGTGCTCCTCAGAAAGTGCATGTGCCATTGATCTGAACAAGTGGTAACCTGAAGGAGCAAGGTCTGGTGAATGAGGCTGGTGGGTTAATACTTCCCAGGCAAGATCTTTTAACATATCCTTAACTGGTTTGAAGTGTGTGATGGTGCATCATCATGAAGCAAAATTATTTTGCCATATCTTCGGGCCTATTCTGGTCGTTTCACGATCAAAGTGTGGTTCAAATGAATTATTTGTTGTCAGTAGAGATCAGTATTAATGGTTTCATCTGGTTTTAATACACCACACCTACCTGATCCCACCAAATGCAGAGCGTTGTCCTTTTTCCGAAGTAATTTGGCCTTGCAGTCAATGTTGATGGTTGACCCGGATCAACCCATGATTTTGTGCATTTGGGATTCTTGAAATAAATCCACTTTTCATCGCCAGTCACAGTTCGATGCAAAAAAAGACTTTCTTTCGTGCCATTGAAGCAACATTTTACGGATGATTTTGCGGTTTTCCATTTTTCTTTTGTTCAGTTAAGGTGGTACCCATTTTCTTTCCTTTAAAATCTTTCCCATTGCTTATAAACTATCAGAAATTGCTGAGCAAAGTTTAATCTTTCTGCAAGTTGTTTTTGAGTTTGACATACATCTTCATCCAATAATGCTTGTAATTGTTGGTCTTCAAACTTTAGGTTGACCTGGATGTTCTTTGTCTTTCACATCAAAATCATCAAAGTGTTTAAACCAGTATTCACAAGTATCTTGAGATGGAGCATATTCATCATAAGCTTCCCGAAGTATATGATAACTTTCAGCAGCACTTTTCTTCAAAATAACTAATTAAAACTTCCCGCAAATGCTATTTTGGCACAAAATTCAACATTTTTAAGCGTAAAAATATCCATGATGTTAACACCTTCAGCAAATTTGACATATGAAGTTTTGAAGCTTGCTATCAATACAACAAAATAACATACATATCAAGTCGCATATATTTCAGCATATGTGTATCTCCATCTATTGAAAAAATCTGCCTTATTAACTGGTACACCTGGTATACTTTCTAGACCTGGGAAATAAGATTACATTTCATCATGAGTGCACTGGGAAAGGATTGGACCATGTTAAGCAGTCTGTGAAATAACTTGCTAATAGATTATTGGGTTTCAGTGTAGAAAATGGGTTGATCAATAAATCCCTAACTTAATAATGGCTTAGTTAGAAAGTAACTTGCAATTTAATTGCCAAATGAAATGTCAAAATTCATTCACTCAACAAATAGTTGTTGAACATCCCATGCTATGCATTGGGAATACAGAGGCAAATAAGATGTTGCCTCTGCCATCAAGAATCTCACAGTCCAGCAAAACAAAAACAAATAAAAAAACTACAAAAATTAAACACATAATCAATTGCAGTTTTGACTTTACCCAGGTGAAGGTACATCTGTTTCTACCTAATTTGAATTTGACATGAACTAGAGCAGCAATTTTCAATCTTTTTCATCTCATGACACATATAAACTAACTAATAAAACTCTGAGGCACACCAAAAATTTATTGTTTGCCAATCTGACAAAAAGTAGATATAATTTTGATTCACTCACACAAGATGGTTATGATTGTACTACTGGTCCGATGCACAAAGACTCATGCAAGAATGGGCCTTCCTTCCCCTGGCTGCTGGCACCACATTTGTTCAGGCCAGAGCTGCCTTTTCACTCAGGCCTGGAGCCACCTTTTCCCTTCCCATGCTGCTCAGAGGCCCAGAGCAGCTGGGAAGGTGTGGAATGCTTTCCTTGTCGCCATGGCAATGACCAAGCATCCCACCCTGCCCCTAGGCATCTATGTATACAAATTAACCCACCATCTTTGTTGGGTTAATTTGCATACTCACTCCTGATTGGCTGGTGGGCATTGCGAAGGTACAGTCAATTTGCTTCTCTTTTATAGTGTAGATTGGCTATTGTCATTTTTCTAAAGAAAAAGAGGTCAGAGGTCCTTTTTTTAAAAATTTCAGTGGGTCACTGGTTGAAAATCTCTAAACTAGAGGATTGGAATGTGTGACTCCACTGAAAAGGCTCCATTATTTCCAGAGTATCTGTAATAAACAAAAGCCTTTACTTGCAATGTGTGCAAAATCAGGTCAAACTAGCTTAAGGCAAAAAGAAGTGTATGGGCAATGTATTGCTTGATGTAACTCGGAAAAGGCATGACTAGGCTCAGTCTTACTTGCATAAAGAGTCAGATAATGAAATTCAGTGCAATTAGAAAGCCTGGAAAATAAAGGCACAATTTTGGAAAAGAAGTTGCCACAAAACTTTCCAGATCCATGAATAAACTTTGTCCTTGACTTGTGCATGAATCTTTTGGTGATCCTTGATTTAGGCATGAATCAAGGAAGTTCAAAGTTCTCACTGTCAAGTACTAGAAGGAAGACTTAAAAAGCTGAGGAGTCTAAACTGCTACCTTCCACAGGGAAGACAAGTTGGGATTTTAAGTCTTATCTCAAATAAATACAAAGATTTAGGAGAAAATATTCTAATAATGAGAGAAATTATGTAAAAACCCAGTGCAGAAATGGAAATCGTAAGAACTAAGTGGATAGTTTTAGAACTGCAAAGTACAGTACTTTTGTTGGATAGACTTGATGGCAAGTTGGCAATTAAGAATATTAATAAGCAAAAAGTTAACTAATTCATCATCTGATCTATCTCATAGGCTATCGTTTATCACCCCTGACTTGACTTTGCCTCATACATTTTGTCTTTTGTGTTAGTCTTCCCTAGTATATATATGTTTACACAGATATGAATATATGTGTGTATACACATGTGTGTGTGTTTCTACATAGCAAAAAGATACAGTCAGATATCTAGACCAATATATAATCAAAAAATTGAAATAAATGCAGGAAACTTACATTTAGAAATTTTTACAGATTTCATTAATATGTCTACATTTTTACAATACTTTTAGATTATAAATAGTCACATATTTAGAGTTAGAATGAAGAAGAGACTCTTTAGACCACATTACATAAAATAAAAATTATATATACATTTATTTGTGCTTAGTAGAAGACTTTAAGATGAAATTTATCTAGTTTGCCCTGACATAATAAAATTGAACAGAAACAGTATAGTACATAAAGGGTAATCAAAAGACATCAATTTCAGCAAAAAGTTTAAAAACTGATCAAGAAAATGCTAGATATTTGAAATGTTCAGTCTTAATGGTACTTCCTGGAGCCATCTTACTAGCTGTTTTATAGCAGGCTAACCTTCATGGTAGATGTTATAAGAATATCTTTTGACCTTTAATAAAATTTAAGAACTAGGATAGTAAGTGTGGACTTAAACTTTGGTTTCCATGGGAAAAGCTACCATTTTACTATAAAAGTAACAAATGGTGGAACAAAAGAACAGTGTAGTATAATATAGTACAGAATGTCAGTATTTACTCTAACAAGGAAAATGCAGAGGTTGGATTGATTTTTCACAAAATAGCATATGCAAATTAAAAGAAATCTATCTTCTTACCATTATCCCAGAGCCAAGTAATTGTTATGAATGTAAAAACATTGGTGAACAAGAATGCATCAGATTTGCACATTTATGATCAATTGATTTTGGACAGGCATGCCACAGCCATTCAATGGGGGAAAAATAGTGTATTTAACAAACGATGCTTCAACAACTGAATAGTACATGGAAAAGGGTGAGGTGAGACCCAAACCACACTTTATATACAAACATTGATGCAAAAGGGATCAAACCCAAAATGTGTAGGCTAAAACTATCAAACTCTTGGAAGTAAAAATAAGGGTAGATCTTCCTGAACTTTGTTTTAGGAATCGATATTCCTAGATATTACACCAAAAATCACAACAACCAAAGAAAAACAGACAAATTATACTTCATCAAACCAGTTGACCAGGACAAAAATAGTAATAACACCACCAAGGTGGCTATTAACTTGAAGGAATGTGACCAGATTCAAGAGGTATTCGGGGAGCAACATTAACAAAGTCATTTGAAATTGAAGTAGTTTAGATGTTTTTAAAAGCCTTTAGTTAGCAGCATCAGGTAAGGGGCAGAGTAACACCCAGTCTGACGACTTCCCTGCAGAAAACAGCCACAGGTGTACCTCCAGGTTCATGGCACTTACTGTGTGGTTCATGGTCACTGCATTTTTACATTATCAAAGGTTTGTGGCAACCCTGATTGGAGCAGGTCTGTTGGTGCCAATTTCCCATCAACCTCTGCTTGCTTCGTGCCTCTGTGTCATGTTTTGGAAATCTCACACTATTTCAAGTGTTTTCATTATGATTTTATGTGTTACGGTGATCTGTGATCAGTCTTCTCTGATATTGCTATTTAGTTGCTTTGGACACCCATGAAATGTTGTGCCCAGAGTTGGGGGTCCCCAATAATCCACCACTAAGGAGCCTTTTCCGATGCAAAAGCAAAGAGTCTTTATTCAAACCCGGGTTTGGCTCTCAGCCTCTTTCTGAAGCAGCAGCGAGGCGAGAGAGCGGACTGGGCGGAAACAATGAGTTTTATGGGGTAGGATAATTAGGGGGCTTGGGAAAGTGATGAAGGCTACAGAGATTGGTCACTTGAATTGGGGTCTTTCTGTGGTTAAGCCTAATTAGGACCTTAGCTGTGTCCCTGGAGCTTCATTGGTCCATTTGGGTGGGGGTTGGGGAAGTTAAGACATTGCTGGTACACCTGTGGCCACTCCCAGAAAAGGGAGGGGTTTTAGGCAGGGGTCCCAGCCCTATAGGACAAGATGGAGGGGAGTTCATTTCCTTTCAGAAACACACCCTCATAAGGCAGAGATCTTGATAAATGTAGTGTGTGTGTTCTGACGGCCCCACCACCAGGCATTTCTCTTTGCTCTCTTCCTCTCCTCAAGCCTCCCTCTTCTCTGAGACACACTAAGCCAGAAATTGAGTGAATGAATAACCCTACAATGGCCTGGAAATGTTGCAAGGAAAGGAAGTGTTGTACCTCTTCACTTTAAGTCAAAAGCTAGAAATGATAAAGCTTAGCGGGGAACACATGTCAAAAGCCAAGATCGGCAAAAAGCTAGGCCTCTTGTACCAAACAGGGAGCCTCGTTATGAAAGCAAAGAAAAAGTTCTTAAAGGAAGTTAAAAGCACTACTCCAGTACACACATAAACAATAAGAGAGTGAAACAGACTCATTGCTGATATGGAGTGTGAATGGTCTGGATAGAAGATGAAACAGCTAAAACATTCCCTTAAGCCCAAGCCTAATCCAGAGCAAGGCATTTCTCCAATTCTCTGATGTCAGGGAGAGGTGAGGAAGCTGCAGAAGAAAAGTAGGAAGCCAGGTCACCTCTAGGAGCTTCTAACTATCTTCAGGGAAGTCTTGGTTCTCTGCATGGATGCTTCTTACAAAAAGGCTCAGTGACATTTGCACTTTCTTTGTAGCTCCCACAGACAGCATTTTTACCTCTGGAAATGTAAATCCCTAGCGTTACAATGGCCCCCTACCCTCTCCCATTTCCTTCCCGGAAGAAATAGACCATCTCATCCATCACATAACCTTTTGGCCTTCTGAGTCACCCCAGCCCTGAAGCGCTGGGCCTGCATCCAAGGAAGCAGGGTTCGGACATCTGCTGGGTGTCTTTGACCACCCGCCAGAGAGGATGACTGAGAATGTGGATTTGCTTTTTAGAGTTTAATTACATAAAGAGTTAAGTTATTAACCTTCTGCAGCTATCAACTTAGTGTGACTCCTAAGGCTAGAATAACATAGCAAGAAAAGGCCAATAAAAGCTAATAAATTGTAGGAAAAGGTATATTTTCCTTAGCAGAAAAAAAAAAAGAGTGTGAGAGAGAATCAAAACCCCATGGCAGAGCAAAACACTTATTTTAGCTTGCCAGATGGGGATCTGAGGTCCCGGGGGTAGGGACCGAGCTGTGGGGTGCCTCCTCACACTAATGAAGTCTGCCCTAGAATCCGAAGGGACAGATGGAGCTGCAGGTTGGAACCCCTTGGCAATCTCTCTGGGAGTTCATGTGATCTCATTGGTCCAAGTCCCCTCCACTGGCCACACCCCTTCCTTTTCCCAGCCCCTCCCTCCTCTTCTACTTGTGTTTGTAGCTTTGGCAATGCCCTGTGTCCCAGTAAAGGTTTTCCCCTGCACGCTTCCTCCTTTTCTGGCCTCACATAATTCAGTTGCTCCTTTCTTTGTGTGCATTTCCTCTTACCTGCCCCCAGCATTTGGATTTGCAATAGCTCCATCCATCTCCATCCTTTCTGACCCCATTAAATTTCTGTTTATTCACAAGCGTGCCAGAAAGAGGCCACGTATGAATTCATGAGAAGGGAAGGAAGATGCTGTTAGAAATTCTCAAATATGTGTCTGGTTCTCGATTTAAGGATTTTTTTTTTCTCCTACTGGAAAAAGTAACAGGGAGGAAGCACTTTGGTCATTTGAGGAAGTGGAGGGGTCTTCTGGCCCACTGCTGCCTTTAGAACTCCGCAGATCACAGCCAATGTGGATGATGTAATCTCACATGGTGAGAAACCCGTGGATTTCCATGAGTCATAACAGATTCCCTGAGGAGAGGGTAATTCCCAGCACCAAGCATTGTGCCAAAATCATGTTGTTCACTCGTGTGAGGAACTGGTTAGCTAGCCTTTCATATGGAAATGCCTACAAGGACCAATCCCACTAGAGCAATTTGGACCCCAGAACCCTCCTATGTGCTATTCCACCTTCCTCCAGTGACAGCCAGAGTGCTCCTGCCTAAAGAAAGGCCACCTAAGAATACTTGAAGTGATGTGGTGTATATATTCAATAATACAGTATTCAGCCAGCCAGAAAAGAAATCCTTCCCTTTCTATAATGTGGATGAGCCTGGAGGACTTCATAGTAAGGGAAGTAAGCCAGTCATTAAAAAAAGACAAATACTGTGTGATTCGTCTTACATGCAGTAACTAAAGTAGTCCACATCATAGAAACAAAGTAGAGTGGTGGGTAACAGGGAAAGGGGGGAGAGGAAATTCAAGGGTTGTTCTAAATGGATATAATTTCAGTTTACAAGATAAAAATATCTGGAGATTTGTTTCAAGTGATGTGAATATACTTAACATTACACTTAAATGTACACGTAACTTGTACAGGTAAAAATGGTTAATGAGCCCTAGTCTGTTTTGCTCAGACTGAAGGGTACCAGGTTTGATTCCAGTCAAGAGCATGTACTTCAGCTTCAGGCTCAATCCCAGGCCCTGGTTGGGGTGCATGCAGGAGGCAACCAATTTATGTGTCTCTCTCTCATATTGATGTTTCTCTCTATGTGTTTCTCCCTCTTCCTTCTACTCTTTCTAAAAATCAATGGAAAAAATATCCTCAGGTGAGGATTAACAACAATAAGAAGAAATGATTAAGATGATAAATTGTATTATGTTTTGGGTACCACAAAAAAAAATAAAAGAATACATAATTGTTCAACTTTAAACAAGAGAGAGGGGGAGAGAGAAAGGGAGAGAGAAAGAGGGGGAGAGAGAGGGGGGAGAAGGAAGGAAGGAAAGAAGGGGAAGGAAGGAAGGAAGGAAGGAAGGGAAAGAAAGACTCATTTAGGGTTGCAGGGTAACCAGAGTTGGAAGGGCAGGGTAGTTGGAGGAAGATGAAAGTATTGTCAGAGTCTTGTAGCTTCCATAATGCATGGTAATGCTGCATTATTGATAACTAAATAATCAGTAAAGGAGGGCCATACATGAGTCAATGATGAGAATTATGCTATTAAGCCTAAAATCATGTATACATTTTGTGGGATACCCTGTATATGTTGAGATAAGTAAGCAAATAATTAAATAAGTTCTTGGCCCCGAAGAGGAAAGACCTAATCCGGGTGGGTTCTAGGATTGGAGAAGAGGCTTAGAAAGGAATGAAAGTACATGGTGGGGTGGCAGGTGAAAGAATGAGAGAGAGAGAGAGTGAAAAACCAGGACTACAGTCTTTATTAGAGGAGAAGGACCCTTCCGGGCTGTCTCACAAGGGGAGAACAGCAACACATGCAAGGTGAACACGCCTTTTGAGGGGAGGAATGGGAAGGGATGGGGCTTAGGGTACTCGTCACATGCTGATGCGTGGTTTCATATAAGACACATGATTAGGCACTTAGGTACTTAGGAATCAAAAGCTTAGGGTATTTGGCAGGTGCTGATTGGTGGTTCAATGCATAGTCCACATAAGGTGTCTGGTTAGGTGCTCAGGAATGTCCAGGCACAGGTGCAGGTTACATCCATCAGTTGGGGGAAGGGAGGATCTATCATTCCAGGCTTTTGGTAATATTAAAAAAAAAAATTGAGAGTCCAGGCAAGGTCAGAGGGTGAAAGTCCGTCTTCCAGGGGGCATTGTCAGGGGCATCTACACGGTGTCTCAAAGATCTGGTGACATAGGTGTCTCTAGGTTCTGAATTCAAGGCCAGATAGATCTCTCCCCCTTCTAGTTGGCAAACACCTACATTCTGTTCTGCAAAAAAATTAGTGAAACAGCTCATGAGACAGGAGCCAGAGAGCAAAATTAAAAGAATACCAGTGGGCCCAATTGAGGGAGGAGCCATGGGGTAAGTGAGCAAAAAACAGGTAGTGTTTTCCGTGCTGGACAAGGGGTGCAACAGCATGATTACCCCAAGAGACTGGTTGGTAAAATCTCGAGAGTGATCCTATTGAGTCACTTTGGAGGTAAAAGCTGGTCCTGAGGCTGCCACAGCATCACTTGTCTGGTTTTGCTGCTTTTCTGGGCCTGGAGTTGAAATTCAACTGAGACATAGATGTTCTTTTTAGGGGGGAAAAGAGCAGGGGTCTCAGTTACCTCACCAATAATATGAAAGGGGAGAATAGGTTAACCTGGGGGTGAGGTTCATGTTTTCCCAGTTTTGCCCCTTGCTGAGCATCCACAGGTTTCTTGTGGGTCCTGAGACAGGGTTTCAAAGTATGTATGGGTAGAGCAGTGGTTAAGCTCTCTATGGCAGTTCCAACCCCTGCTGTGATGCCGAGGATTAGGAGGAGAGGGATTATCTGGAATCCTCTTTTGTGTCAGATATGATAGGTTACAGGGACTGGTTAATGACTGATCATTGGGGGCTCCATCTACATTGGGTGAGAGACAGATGAGGGTACAGGTTCCTGTCCAGCTGATGGGGAGACAGATGCAGGTGTTTTCCCCACAGAGGAAGAAAAATCCCTAATCACGGAGGCAAGCTGATAGGTATAAGGAGAAGAGGTGGACTAGAAGGTATGAGATTTCTTTTTCTAGTTCTGCACTCAAAGCTGAGAGGTACTCGCCATGGTGCTACCAATAAGGGCTGACAGATGAGTGATTGAGATTGCATTGCAGTGAAAGTGGGAGGGAATGTTAGAATGGGCTGTTCTCCACGGGGAAAAAAGAAAGGGAAGGAAAGGCGCAGTGGAAGATGAGGCTGGAGCAAAGGCAGGGGAGGAGGGAGGAGGCCCCGTAGCTGGTTTCCGGGCCTCTGGCTGCTTGAATTTTAAAACTGCCGCATTTTTCCTGGAGATAAAGATCTCAGTTTATGATAAGCCTGTGCAGTCAAGAAAGTTGTTCTTTGGGAAGGGTGGAGTGGGGGAGGGGCAGGGTGAGAAGGTGCTGGGGTCAGAGCAGGTTTCAAAGCATTAAAGGGGTGAGAATGTTGGCCTTGGGATCTAAAGGCTCAGTGAGGGGGTCCTTTGCCATGTCATGTCGCAGAGGAGCTTTGCAAGAAGACGGAAGTTGTGAACCCAGAGGGGAGAGTACACAGTGAGCCTGAGCAAAGAGAATTTTTTTAAAATATATTTTATTGATTTTTTACAGAGAGGAAGGAAGGATAGAAAGTTAGAAACATCGATGACAGAGAGACATCGATCGGCTGCCTCCTGCACACCCCTCACTGAGGATGTGCCTGCAACCAAGGTACATGTCCTTGACCGGAATTGAACCTGGGACCTTTCAGTCCACAGACCGATGCTCTATCCACTGAGCCAAACCGGTTTCGGCAAGAAATTTTTTTGTTCAGAGGAGGGGACAGTCTTAGAGGAGATAAGGTATTTACAGTCCCAGGAATGGCTCGGCCTTGTGGGGTGAGAGAGGGAAACTGAGGTAGGTGACAGTGGTTTGGGACAACTGGGTTTTATGAGGGGAGGCATGGTAGCCCTGGCCGGCACCGAGGTAGAATGAGAAAAGAGTGAATGGGGGTTTTAGTAAGATGCAGTGTGGACGTGAGGTGGCTCATGGCTGTGAGGCTAATCCGTCAACCCCCATAGTAGAGACTGAGGAGGGGACAAGGGTCCCAGCGAATTCGGAGAGGGCAGAAGAAGTGGCCCAGTGTCCATTAAAAGGAGACCGGCTTCCCTGCCACCACAGTCATGACCCGAGCTCTGTCCTGGTGATGGAAGTCTGTGGGGCCCTGTCAGGGCCTGGGCAGCTTCTTCGGTGGCCAGTCCCAGGGGGTCTGGGAGCTCCAAACCGGATCAGAGGGCGGCCATGCTGGACTGGCTGAGGCCAGACCCGGAGGAGCCAGCCTACAGTCTGATGTCCAGGGCCTTCCCTTCTGTACCTTGGGCAGGGCCCAGGCGGGGTCTCGGGTTTGAGCAGGGGACTTAGTTCAGTGTCTTTCCTCGCTGCATTGAAGCAGGGCCTGGAGGAGGCTTAGCCCCTGGCTTACCCACGGTTGGAGGACTGGTACTTTGCTTGGGGTTTGAAAGCGGTGGTTGGAGCTGGAAGGCCTCCTCCTGGGCCTCAGCCTTGGCCTGCTCTCGCCTTTGATTTTGGATCTGGGTCTCCTTGTCTCTATTATCAAAGACCTTGAAGGTCAGAGTAACGAGGTCTTTTTGAGGGGTTTGTGGACCTGTGTCTATTTTTTGAAGTTTGCGACAGATGTTGGGGGAGTAAAGGCGGTCAGGGCAGTGGAAAAAGAAACCTGCGATGCCTCTCAGTCTGCGAGGCTGGACATAGAGAATGGGATGTGGACTCAGACTGTGCCCTCCGTTCCTGCTGCCCCCCTCAGGGGTAGAGTGGACGTGGGAATAGAAGAAGCTGTTGCGGAAGGCAGTCTGAGGGTGGCCTGAGAATGAGTGTTGATGGGAAAGGCTGTTTTGGAGCTCACGTTCTCAGGATCTGGGCTCTCAGGAAGATCAGAAAGTGAGAAGGGAATGGCCAGCCACCTGTGATGTAGATTGCTGGGGGTCATGGGAGCAGAGATTTGGCAGAGAGCACAGGGGAAGGCGGGCGATTATAGAGTTCTCAGAGGCAGAGCGTGGGGTGCGGATTCTGCGGCAGGGTTGTAAGGGGCAGTGGGAGCAGATGAGGTGGAGATGAATGATCAGCTGGGTAGAAAAACTCAGAAGATAGAGAAGGGGGCTGAGGATAGATCTGACAGGGCAAAGAGGAGTTTTCAAGGAGGATCTGATGGGTGGAACATGAGTAAAGCGAGGGGTGAGAGCGGAGGGTGGAGGAGGTGGGGAGAAAACCTGTTCATAGGGATCTCGAGGCCTCCCTGTCTGGTGACAAAAATTATCTAGGCCGAGACCGGTTTGGCTCAGTGGATAGAGCGTCGGCCTGCGGACTGAAAGGTCCCAAGTTCGATTCCATTCAGGGGCATGTACCTTGCTTGTGGGCACAACTCCGGTAGGGGGCGTGTAGGAGGCGGCTGATCGATGTCTCTCTCATTGATGTTTCTGACTTTCTATTCCTCTCCCTTCCTCTCTGTAAAAAAAATAATAAAAATATATTTTAAAAAATTATCTAGGTCTTAGAGGTATTGGAATTGAAAGTACCATTTTCGGGCCACAGAGTGACATTGTCAAGTTTATATTGTGGCAGGTAGAGCTTCTTTGGTTTCGTGTAGCCAGAAAGACCAAGGGTCCAGAGGTTGGTGAGGAGACACACCACCAGGTTGGTGTGTAGAGGGGGTTGGACTGAGAGGTCCCCATGACCAGAGGAAGGGCCACTGGGAAGTTGGGGAGGGAACAAGAAGCATCCTCCTTTTCTCTCAGCCAACCTGGAGAGAGAGAGATATGATAAAAGGTTCCAAGGTCATCACCCCAAGACCTTTCCCGTGGAGTAGAGCAGTTTTCCGATCAGGCGCCTGGGCTTTCTTAGAATGTAGAATATGTAGCCGTGTAGACGGGAAACTCTGAGGCCCTTCCAGGTCAAGGGAACCATGCCAGGAAAAGGTGGGAGGGGGAGGGGAGTCCTTGAAGCCTACCGGTGAGAAAGCGCTGAGATCCCCACGTGTCCTGGGACAGCGGGGTTCGAGAGGTGTCCAGAGCTGGCCGATCAACTCAGAGCCATGCCACGGTGCAGAGCCTGAGCAGGAGTCAGAAGCTCGGGGCTAGGTTCGAGGACACTCCACACCCCCATGCACCTCTCCAGGGTTTTGGCACCAAGTGAAAGAATGAGAGAGAGACCGAAAAACCAGGACCACAAATTTTATTAGACAGCCTGCAGGGCTGTCTCACAAGGGGAGAACAGCAACATGTGCAGAGGTGAACATGCCTTTTGAGGGGAGGAATGAGAAGGGATGGGGCTTAAGGTACTGGCCACACGCTGATTCAGGGTTTCATATAAGGCACATGATTAGACACTTAAGTACTTAGGAATCAAAAGCTTAGGGTATTTGGCAGGTGCTGACTGGTGGTTCAATGTATAGTCCATATAAAGTGCCTGGTTAGGTGCTCAGGAATGTCCAGGCCGCAGGTGCAGATTATATCATACTCTGTCCACCAGTTGCGGGAAGGGAGGATCTATCAGTGGGTACTCTGCAATTTAGGGAGGATTTAAGGGTTGGTGCTGTGAATTTTGTTGCTTCTCCCAACCAACTCCAACTCCAGTGAGTGGCTACACATTCGCTTTCTAGTATTTCCCTTGGAAAGACAGGAAAAAAATTACAGTGGTACCTTGAGATACGAGTGCCCTAACATATGAGATTTTTGAGATACAAGCTGTCGAGCAAGCAATTTTTGCTTTGAAATACGAGCAACATTTGAGATAGGAGTAATCGCTCGGATGCACACAACCCACCAGTTTACCTCGACTCGAGTGTCTCATAGTTTCCCACGCATCAAGGTTACGAAACAAATTAAACTCGTATCTCGAGGTACCACTGTATTCATTTCTATCTAGTGACCTCTAAATTGTGCCTCACCTCAATCTCCCACTCTTCCCTTTACCAAAAGATATCCCAAATATTTTGATGCCTCCAGGATTTTGGTACCAGATTTGCAAGTCATTACAAACGCTTGTATGGCTTTTATTTTATGTTGTTATGGAGTTCATGGCTATTAAGTTCTATACTCAAATTTAAGTTTTCACAGGTAAGTTACAGAGAAGTGAGCTTCATAGGACACCAGCTAGCAGCCTTGGTGATGGGTATTTCCAAACCTTCATGGTGGAGACATCATAGACCTGGACATGCAGAGGGGTATATCTGCAGCAATTTAGAAATCCCCAATTTGCAAATACTTTCATTGCATATAAATCTCCTTTCACAAGCAGTCGTATTTGAAAAATGTAAGTGTTCTCTTTACATTCTTAATTCTATCTATTAGGAGGAAAATTGCCTCTGAATCGGTTCCCCGGAGAATAATATTTCTTGTGCTTAGCTTCCAGAGAGATTCTATGAGAGCTATTGCATATTCTTGGCTAAAGAACCACTCATCTATTACATGCCTCCCTGCCTCACCCCACCTTTGCAGAGTACACAAGTGCATGCTTCTTCAAAATTACAATTAATATGTCATGGGACATTGGGATTTTTCAAAATTAATCAAAATCTTAATTGTTAAATCCGTGAAGGTCACATGCCTATGGCAAAGCATGATGCAAAAAAAAAAAAAAAAAAAGAGGTATTTCAGCACCAAGACTTCAGAGTTATTTGGATGGAGGTTTCTATTGCAGCTTAGCCACTTATTATTTATGACATTGGAGAAGTTCCCAACTAGTTCTTCATTTATAAAATGCAACATAATGAATGCTTCTTTAGGCTTTATAGAGATCTAAGAGGAGCTGAATGGTGTGCTCAGCACGGCCCCAGGAAGGTGCCAGCAGCGAAATGAGGATGAGATGCTTTTCCTGGGTTGGCCCGCTGGTCTGCCCCCACAGCCCATTCTCCAGTTGGTGGCCAGAGTGGTCTTTGGAAACTTAAATTAGTTCCTATTATATGGTGTTGGAAAAGCCTTCCAGTGACCTGCCACTGCTGTCAGAAGACCGTTCAAAGAAGGGGTGCTTTTTTTTGCCTCTTCTCAAACCATCCTCCCCCTCATTAATTGTGTCTTCTCTTTCTCGCCTGCACAGGCCTCCTCTCCACACCCAGGCCTTTGCACTTCTTCCCTCTTCCTGGAAGATGCTCATCCCTGTACCTTTGCTTGGTGACTCTTTCTTATCTGAGGTTCTATGTCACCTCCTCAGAGAAGCATCTCGAACCACCTCATCCTCCTTTCACTCTACATACCATGATTTGATTTTTATTAACTCAGTAGCTCTCATTATGATATGTAATTACTGTGGTGATTTTTTTTTCTTTTCTACTGTCTTTTTCTCCCAACTAATATATAATTATTAAGATTTCTGCACGGTTCAATGAATCCCCATTTCTGCTTGACAGATAGCAAGCATTCAATAAATGCTGGCTGACGGGATGGAAGGAAGAGCGTGAGGAAGGAAGGAAGGAAGGAAAGAAGGAAGGAAGGAAGAAAGGAACATGCCACCAGTTGGTGCAGTATATGGTAACAGTGTGGTAGGAAAGTGATATAAAAGTCTACATGACTTGCCAAAACTGGTTTGGCTCAGTGGATAGAGCGTCAGCCTGCAGACTGAAGGGTTCCAGGTTTGATTCCAATCAAGGGCATGTATCTTGGTTGCGGGCACATCCCCAGTAGGGGGTGTCAGAAGGTGGCTGATCAATGTCTCTCTCATCAATGTTTCTAGCTCTCTATCCCTCTCCCTTCCTCTCTGTAAAAAAATCAATAAAATTAAATTTAAAAAAAAGAAACACCTTAAAAAAAAACTAAAGTCTACATGACAAAGAAAATATCACAAAAAAGGCTGATGTAGTCTCCTAACGCAGCTCAGAAAAAATGGAACATTGAAAGAGAAGTAGAAACGTGATAGAGGGGAGCAACTTTTAGGGAGTTGTTTCACCTTCAAATGTCTGAGTGCTAGGGGTGCAGACAGGCCTGCCCCTCATGCGTGGGGTTGTTCTGGAGCCAGAGATAATGCCTGAAAGCTGCTGAGTGCTAATTAACTCTGTCTGGGCCCAGGAAGCCTGCAGGTCTGAGGGGCTGCTTGCAAGGTCTGTAGCTGAAAATACTTCTTGCCAACTGCCTGGAGGGGCTGATAAGGGAAATGACTGCATCCTGGAAATTAACATATTCTAAGCAGGTCAGAGGCCTGCTTGTGGAAAACAGTGGGAAAGTTGGAAAGAAAGGTAGAGCTACCCCCAGTTTAGTTACCAGGCCTAAGGGAGGAAACTGAATTCCTTGACAAGGACCTTTGCCTTGGAGGCAGCAGTGGGTGGCAGTTGGGTTTAATTTTGAGGGGTAGCTACTGGCAAAAATAGGGATTAAAAAGTACGCTTGTATTTTTTGTGCTGACTTCTTAGTTCTCTTCACTTTGCCCTCGCCTATTGAAGCAGTGACTTCCACACTTATTTTTTCCTCTTCCCTTGAAAAGCAGAGTATTTCTGCTGCCCCATCTTATATGCATTCTCTGGATGATTTCCTAAGTACCACATCTCCCAGGACATCATAGTTTAGGAGAATGAGCACTGGGCTAAATATCAGAAAATATAAGGATTCTGGTTCTGGTCCCCATTCTGTAGGAGTATTAATTATGATTTCTTTGATTGAAATTCACAGCATTCCAGATCAAAAGCTTAAGGAAACTGCTGGCTTACATAATGGAAGTTCAAGGGAGGTGCAGACTTTAGGCAGGGGTTTAGCACCAGCAGCAAGCTTGGTCTCCTTTTCATCTCTCAACCCTCCTTCTTTTGACCAAATCCAAATTCTAAACCTTTTCCATTAGACAGTGTTTTATTATTGACCACCTCTGATAGATTATCTCTGATAGCCAAGGCTGGGGCTGGAAAACCTAGGAGTAGAAATATAATATTGGGGACCAGCTATAATTGTAAGAAATATTAGCTAGGCTCCGTTGATTGTGATTGTTTTGCTCTGATTAGAGCAAGCACATTCTGACCTGGCTGGGAGTTGCATGTGCGACCTGGAAGCTTACCTGGAAATGCAGTCCATCCTCTCTATCCAGGAGCCACGTATTATCATGCAAAGACTAACAATTTCTTGCAGAAACCAGAGTCCTTTGCATATCGCCAGCCTCTTGAAGACCCCCAGCCTTTGCATACCTGTAGGCCTTTGCAAATCTCCAGCCTGCATTACCTGTAACCTGTCCATTTGACATCGCCAAGACCACAAGAAAGGAGGGAGGAGATATTTACCCAAGGAAAGGATGCTTGTAAGAAAGACAACCACCTTTCCTATTATTTTCTTATCTGTAAAATAAAATAATTGCATTTAGTAAGATTCCAAATGTGGGTATGCTCTGGAAACCATAAATCCCTTCATCAATGAAAGCTGGTGTGGTCACATAAAAACGTCTCTTTGTTTTACGATTCCAGAATCTTCGTTATGCAAGGGATCAGTTGGCTGGCAGGGCTGCTGGAAAGATTAAGTGGGACTGTGTATCGGAGAGCATTTTACAGAATACCTAGCAAGACGCTAGTTCCCAGTGTTAGTCTGTCTCCCTCATGCTAGACAATTTGCCAAATCTTTTACTTGAAGAGAAGAATCTAATGGTTAAAATTAGTCATTTCTGCCAAGCAACAAAGACATTTCGGAATGAGTAGGTAAAACTTCCAGTATTAGGTAATATATGTGTGTGTGTACATATATGTATGCATACATGTATGTGTGTGTATACACACACACACACACATACATACATACTCTGGGTGAAATCATTAGAATACACAATTTGTGGATATGCTCGTTTGAACTGGTTGGTATTATTGTTCTTATACCTTGAGTAGAATTATTATGTTTATTTTTTTAGGTAGTAATAGAGTAATATAAAATATCAGGGAGGTATTTTGCTTCACCTGAGTATTAAATGCCCTGGCTTCTAGATACCTTTTGTTTCTATCCTTTACAAACCACTATAACTCTATAAACATTACCCTTTTTGGATGGAATTACCTATAAAATAATTTGCTATGTAATGCTGCCAATTATCAGGCTAAAGCATACCCATTAAGGGCATTTACCTTGTAATTTGTGATGAGAGACTGGGTGAAATAAAGCATGAAATATGATTATTGCAGCTGAGGATATAAGGATACAAAGCCACTAATTTATTTCATGGGATATGTTAACTTTAAAAAGAGGATTGCCACAGAGCACAGATTTTTCTGCTACCTCTTCTAGACTCAGATGATTTCCCCTCAAGAATTCAGTCTTTATCCAGTTCCATAACTGCCCTGACCCACCATCTCTCCTCCTCCCCTACCTTAGACCTCCAAATTCTAATGCTCTGGACCTCTGCCTCTTACTAGATTTGACCATTCAAAAAGCAGCTTATTGAAGAAGTTCAGTGCATGGTCTCTAAAGAAAGAATGCCTGGCTCTAAATCCTGGTTTTGCCATTTACTAGTATTAAAACTTTCAGGGCCTCAGTTTTCTCATTGTGTAAAATAATGATAGTAATGATAGCAGTTAACTCACAAGACTGTTACGAGGATTAAATGAGCTAACTGTGCATTAAGTGTAAGTTTTTCAATAGATGTTATAGTGATTTTTTTTTCATCACAAAAGCAATTAATAACATTATGGGAACATGAAAAATAAAATTCCTATGTAATAAAGAGCTAATATGCAAATGGTCATCACACCCTCGTGCCCTTACACCAGGAGACCTGAAGCCATACCCTCCAACCCTGGTACCAGGCTGGGGGACCTAAGCCTGTACTGGGGACCTGAGACCTCACCCCCAACTGGCACCGAGCTGGGGGACCTGAGGCTACACGCGCTGCCCAGCAAGGCTTGACAGGGGACCTGAGGCTGCACCCCATGCCCTGCATGGCTTGACGGGGTGTGGCCGGCCAGGTCTGGGTCTCATGTGATTTCAAGGAACATGCGGGTGGGCAGGGGCTTTACTCTGGGTTCCATAGCCAGACTCTGACAGGAGGGAGATTTTCATATACATTTTACTAATTTTCTTTCATCTCTGACACTTCTATTATAGAGAAAAGACAAATAGCAATATTAAAATATTTCCTCTAATTAATTCCCTCTTAATGTGCACACTTTTCAGGCACCAGGCCACTAGTAAAAACATAATCATAGTCCTAGTAGCCTACCCCATACCTAGCTTCTGAAAATGGAATTTTGTCTTCTGGATCTTTTCCATGGAATGGAGAAAACACAACTGTGATCATTAGCTTTTTATACTTTTTTATTACAGGAAATTTTTCCCACATATCCTATATAATAAAAGGCTAATATGCAAATTGACTGAATGGCAGAATGACTGGTTGCTATGACATGCACTGACCACCAGGATACAGATGCTCAGCACAGGAGCTGCCCCCTGGTGGTAAGTGCACTCCCACAGGGGGAGTGCTGCTCAGCTGAGGGACCTCCCCCCACAGTGCACAAATGTCATGCACCGAGCCTCTAGTATAACTATAAAGACCAAAAATGCACTTACCAATTTGTGAAGATCTCTGTAGTGAAAAAGCATTTATTAAATTTTAAGTGTATATATATTGCAGGAGTTGAGTACTTCATTAAATAGTAGCTCATCTTTGAATCTGATTATCAGGTTAGGCCCATATTCTGTAAAGTTGCACCCATCCCATGGAACACTTTAGATGAATTTATTGTATTAGAATCACAGGCTTGGGCTTTGAGGTAAGCTAAGCCTGTGTCCAAATCCTAAATCTGAAGGTGATCTTAGGCAAATGACTGAATTCGGATGCCTCATCTGGAAGAATGAGGTTAATAACACTATCTCATTGTGAGAATTATAATAAATACAATAAATTACTCTTATTTTAGCTTCTACAGTGGACTTTCCTTCAGGGAACGTAAAAGGAAAAGCTGAATGTACTGATATTCTTTAGGGAATCTGGGCATTGACTATGCTTCTCTCTCCTCGTATGTCCCAGGCCCACCACAATCAACTATTGCACTGATGCTAAAGAGCAAGGAGCGCTACATCTTTGTAAACTTTCCTTAAGTCACAAGTGCTCATTGGCAGGACCCCAAGTCTAAAAGGGCTGTGATGTAAGACTGGAGCATTCAGACTCAGCAAGATCCCCTGTCCATGGACAGAGTCATTGTCAGTGTGACTCCATCAGACATTTTGGGCTACAGCACAGTCAGGCTGCTATAAGAAAATACCACAGACCGAGTGACTTAACAGAAATTGGTTGCTCTCAGTTCTGGAATCTGGAAGTTTAAGATGAAGACATCAGCCAACTCGGTGTCTGATGGCAGCCTGCTTCCTGGCTTTTGGATGGCTGCCTTCTCCCTGTGCTCATGTGGCCTTTTCTAAGTGTGTGCATGGGGAATGTGGGGACACTGAGCTCCCCCATGTCTCTTCTTATAAGGACACTAATCCCACTGATGATTTATTTCACCATGATCACTCCTTTATAGGCACTATCTACAAATACAATCACAGTGAAAGTTAGGGCCTCAACGTATGAATTTTGAGGGACACAGTAGCCAAGGGAAGCCATTCTGAATTATGTTACATCTGTTCTTGCCAATGAGAGTTGTGTCAGGATCAGCTTAATAGTGGGGTGTGTGTGTGTGTCTGTCCATGTCCTCCAAACTATAAGCCACCAGCGCAAGTTGCTGCAGGTGCATACTGGTGGATGTGTCTAGAAAGTCCAAGTGAACAGTGTCATCTCATTAAAGGCAAAGGCTGGGACTGGAAAATCTAGGGCTAACATGATGGAGAGAGAGGTGGCAGCCCCAGTCCCTTGCTTTTCCCGCCTAGATAATTCTGAAGTGCCGCATTCAGGAGGTGGAAGTCACACCTCTCCGACTTGTTAAGTAGACCTCTGGAAAACTCTGATGACCCAGGATGTTAGAGTTTATGCAGAGGCACATTACACATTGAAGTTTCCAACCATGACTCCTTCCAAGAGTTTCCGAAGTAGCTTTCCTGCCTCTGCCCTGAGGACGTGTCTTCTTCAAGCTCACTCCTTGCTAATATATGACACAAGACTTGAGTTCCTGGAGAGAAGTGATTAAGGAGCACAGACCCCTTACTGAGAAGCACATTAGCACAATCTCTAAAATATGCTCTTTTAGACTCATTTGATCTATGATATATGTTATCACTTAATAAATATTGGGCTAGCTTAGGCTCTGTCTACATGTACTAGCAACATCTGTTGACATGATCCTTTAGGCAAGATAAAATAGATACTCTGGTAATTGCTTCAAAGTCTTTTACTTTTTTATTTTTCAAAAAAGAATTGTGATTCAAGAAACTTCACTGGCATAATTATAAATCGTGCAGTGTGAAAGTGTTCATTTCTCCTTAAAATATTAATTAGGCCCTTCTTCATGTCTATTGCAGATCTCATTCTGAACTTGTTTCTCTTCCACTGCCTCTTTTGATTATGCATAAATAGGATGAAATTACATATTATATACAAATATGCTCAGAAATTGTGTGAATAAAATGCACAATAGGTTTCAGCCTTCTTCTCATCCATTGATCAGATTAGAAACAAAATAAGCAACCTGCTCTCTCTTTGTATCCACCTGTTCTATTCCTTTTTCACGGTAGCTCTATGGAGCACATGAGGCAATAGAAAGAAAAGAATCAGTCATTTTAACCTCTAGCTGAAAGAAAATTTAGTTTCTTTGTATATTTCCTGAACAGGTGAATTCATCATTATGGTTGCTATTACTATCACCATCTCTTCATTTTGCAGTTTCTTCTGTCAGCTCCTCACCTCGAAGTTTAAGTTGGATCTCTAAATCCAAATTCTGTTTTTAACGGAGGAGTGAAAGGAAGGATGTTTCGTGGACAATTGGAAATACGATCATTCTTAGTAATGTTTGTCCATACCATAAATATTTTGTTTCCCCCAGAAGGTTCACAGTGGCAAGACTTTCCAAAAATGTAATTTTAGAACAGTCTGCAACATGATTTTCTTTCCTCGTGCTTTCAGGCTGTTGCCTGAAACTGTGTGGGTACGCACTGTGAGTGTATGTGATAAACAGCTAATTACCTGTCAGTTACCATAGCAATGTTTATAGGAAGACTGAGAAGCTCTGGTGGCTTTGTTACCCAGCTTGCGAGAAGAAAACCTTCAAATGTCTACCTCTGAAGCCCTATTGGAGTTTCTGGCAGCAATTTTAGGATGCTCTTTACTTGTCAAGTTCTTATGGAACCAATTTTGCTTCTTTTCCTTTTAGTGGAGACTGTGTCAGTTTGAGTGAGAGGTGGAGAGAATCAACTTAGAAGAAACTTTGAGATGCTAACACAAGAGACTCATGACTTAGCTCTGCGGAGTTCTGTTAGCAACAGCTGATATAGCACTGGCTCAGCGAGAAGCCTTCTTCAAAGAGCTCTGCCTGGCCCCATGAATTCCAAACAATAACACAAAAAACCCTATAGGACTTTATTCTTTCTACAAACAATAACATGAATTCCAAACAATAACACAAAAAACCTTCACAGGACTTTATTCTTTCTACAAACATCTTAAAGCACCTACTATGGGTCGGCACTCTGCTAGTCTCAGGGGATAACATACATAGTGAACTGGATATTAATAAGTCCCTACTTTGGAAGAGACTTCCACTCATTCAACAAATATTTACGTATTTATCATGCTCTAAGCACTCTGTTGGGTGACATGGGAATGATAAAAAGAGAAACACAACCCAGATTTTGAGGAGAGATCAGCAGGAAGGAAAAACATGTAGGAGAAGTTGTTCAGGAAAGGTGGGAAGGGTGGGAGGATGTGATAGGAAGTATTTCGGAGAAAGAGATGATCTTGTGAACAAGATCAGAGGCAGGTAAAGATGGCAGATTCAGGGAAAAGTGGCGACTACGTCTGGAGAGTGGAATTCAAGATAGGTGAGGCAGCACCACAGAGACGAAAGCAGGGTCAAATCATAAAAGGCCTTAAATAAATGGTGGCGATTGTATTTTTGAAAGACGACTACAACCATATCTCCCATCCCACATGCTCTTTAAAACGTGACTTTCTTATTTCTTTCCGTCAAATGGTGATGTGTGTGCTCCATCTTCTTGAAGTTGGATATTTTCATTTCTGAAACTCGTTTCTGTAATGCCATACACTTCCATCTTGTTCTCTGAGGACATTTGCTTTTGAAACTCAGTCACCCTGCAGTGAGGAAGCCCAAACCAGTCCGTGCAAAAAGACCATGAAGACAGCCCACGTGGAAGTATTTTCGGTAATCGCTGGCTGATGTCCAGCCAACAGCTCACATCAGCCATCAGACATGTGAGTGAATTCTCTTCCAGATGGTGCCAACCCCCAGCAGTCGGGTTACTCCCAGGCTTCGACTATTCCCAGATGAGATCTCAGTCAATTCAGCTCAGAAACAAGCTGCCCTAGTGAGCTGTCTGTGAAATCCCAGCCTTAGCTAGTTCTATTATACAGCAGTAGCAAATAGACTACTTCTTAAAGAGTTTGCCCCTTTTTTCTGAGTGGGAAACCCCTGAAGAGTTTTAAGCAGATACGTAACAGGATCAGATTCTCATATTAGAAAGATCATTCTAGCTCTGATGTGTGTGAAACATTAGTGAGGGTGAACTCTGGAGTCGAGAAGACCAGTTGGGAAGCTATTGCACAAATTCAGGCAATTTGTAAAGGTGACCTGAACTTATGTGATAGGAGAAGAGATGAAGAAAGTAATTCAATAGTTGCACAGGAGCTAGAATCTATAGGGCCTGATGCTAGATTGGAGGTGGCAGGTGGAGGAGAGAAATACAGGAAACGAAGGGTATGTTAGGGTTATTGTCTTGGTAACCAGGTAACTGGGGGTGCCTTTTATTTTAATAGGGAGCATTGGAAGAAGAGTCACACATTAGGCATAGGAATATGCTGGAGAGTCAGAAAGTGGGAGATAATTGATTCTTTGGGTATCCTATGGATCCTTTATTAACTAAAACTACAATCAAAGATGTCCGGGGAAGTACTTGTTTGCACATGACATTTACAAATGTCGTCTTCTGTTCTCCTAAGTCAAAGAGCTAAAGGTGGAGCAGCCTATCTCAGCATCTCTGCAAATTAGTTGGAGGTGATTGATTGGCAAGCTCCTGAGTGAAGCCTGTCTCATTTCAAGGTCCTGCACCCAGAACTGCAGGTGTCAAAGTGATGAGTGAGATAGAATTGCAAATTCAGCCCTTAGTCCAGGAGTCTAGCAGCAAGGTAAAACTTGCAATGATATATCATATCGAAAGGGCAAGAACATAATTTTAAAAATAGACATCAGTCCCAATGGATTAACAAAGTGCATAATATAAAGAAGAAATAAATGTGAGCAAGGGAATGCTTAGATACAAAGAAAAGCAAGAAAAGGGAGATGCTATGGCATGGGTTACAGGGGAAGGTGGGCTCTTATATCAGCTTTCTTGTGTTAAACTTGGTAGCTTGGGAAAGTTTTAAACTTTCTCCCCATCTATGTAGATGCAGAACTACCTAGAGAACTGTTTAGTCACAAATATGTTGATGTCCTTATCTAAAAAGGAGAAATGTTTTGGTGAACCATGTCATCATTCTGTTCTATGAACACTCCTTCTAAGCAATAATGGAGGTGATAGCTCTTTTCATCATCTTGGAGTGCATGAAGGCTGCTGGGACGGAACTTCTAGAATGACAAGGGAACACAGCTCTTCTTAAAATTCAAGATGTTTATATTCAAGATAAAACTGAATATGTCTAGGCAGAAGATGTGCTTACAAAGCAAATATGTGTACAAAGCAAAGAACAACCCAGTGACTCCTGGTGGCAAACTGAACAAAACCAGAGCCATCTGAGGAAAGGTAACTCATGCTCAGGGACGCGGTGCCATGGTCCGTGACAAATTCTGAAGCAACCTTCCTGCTAAGGCCATTGGGCACAGCATCCATGTAATACTGTACCCTTCAAAGATTTAAGCTTATTGAAAAGTAAATAAATAAAATATTAGATTGGTTCTCTTGTTTAAAAAACATGATACTACTGGTGATGAGGAAGTTATTGATGATTATGGCAGCTACCTCTCATTAAATGCTCACTAGATTCCAGGCAATGGGCAAAGTATTTTATATGTACACTAGAGGCCCATTTCATGAAATTCGTGCACTGGGGGTGGGGGGGTGGGGGGGTGGGTATGGGTGGAGATGGGGAGAGGTTCCTCAGCCTGGCCTGCACCCTGTCCCAGTCCAGGAGCTTTGGGGGGATGTCTGTCAGACATCCTTAGTGCTCCTGAGGAGACAGAAGAGGATCCTGCCACCACCATTGCACTCCCTAGCCATGAGCCCATCTTCTGGGAGCGCATTGACCATGAGGGGGCAGCTCCTGTGTTGAGTGTCTGCCCCACAGTAGTAGTCATTGCACATCATAGCGACCGGTTGTTCCGCTGTCAGGCCAAAACTGGCTCTCCAACATCCTGGATTGTGAGAGGGCACAGGCCAGACCAAAGGACACCACCAGTGCACAATCAGGGCCGGGGAGGGACACAGGAGGGTGGCCAGCCAGGGAGGGACTGTGGGAGGACTCCAGGGCATGTCCAGCCCATCTTGCTCAGTCCCAATTGGCTGGACCCCAGCAGCAAGCTAACCTACCAGTAGGAGTATCTGCTCCCTGGTGGTCAGTGCACATCATAGAGAGCATTTGAACAGCCTTAGAATATAATTAGCATATTACACTTTGGTTGAATGGACAACCAGACACTTAGTATATTAGGCTATTATTATCTAGGATAGTTTATGTTTTAATCCTTTCATAAAATCTAGCACGCAGATACTATTATGGTCTTTGGCCTATAGATGGGGTTCTGGATTGAAATGGCTCTGGACTGAAATGCTCCAGTATTCAGATTACCAGCTCTGCTACTCTGTGGCCTTATAACCTCACCTGTGTGTACAAAGCAGATAATAACAGCACCTTTTCACAGCTTTGCTGTCTGAATTCCTGAGCAGATACATAGAAGAAGAAAAAAAAAAACACTAGGCTGGCGCCTGGCACAGAGTAGAGCTCTGTGGGTGTGTGGCCTCCATCCTGCTTTACCTTCCCACTTCTGTTGGCTTGTGTTTGCCTTGTCTATGACTGCCAAATTCCCTGCCCTCCTTCAACCTGCAGGTAGTGTTTGAATACCTAACATATGCACAGTTTGTTGCTAGCTATTGGAGAAAATGGCAAAAATAGATTATTTCTTTGGTAAATAAAAAGGGTCTTATATTTTAAGCTAGAGGCTTGGTGCATGAAACTTGTGCATGGGGGCTAGGGGGTGTCCCTCAGCCCAGCCTGCACCCTCTCCAATCTGGGACTGCTGACTCCCAACTGCTCATCTGCCTGCCTTCCTGATTGCCCCTAACCACTTCAGCCTGCCAGCCTAATCACCCCCTAATCACTCCCCTGCCAGCCTGATTGATGTCTAACTGCTCCCCTGCCAGTCTGTTTGCCCCTAACTGTACTCCCCTGCAGGCCTGGTCCCTCCCAACTGCTCTCCCTGGCAGACCTGGGTCCTCCCCAACTGCCCTTCCCTGAAGACCCAGTCACCTACAACTCCCCTCCCTTGCAGGCTTGGTCCCTCCCGATTGCCCTTCCCTGCTAGCCATCTTTGGTGGCCATCTTGTGTCTACATGGGCGCAGCCAACTTGTGTGTTGGAGTGATGGTCAATTTGCACATTACTCTTTTATTAGATAGGATAGAGGCCTGCTGCATGGGTGGGGACAAACTGGTTTGCCCTGAAGGGTGCCCTGGATCAGGGTGGGGATTCTCTTGGTGTATGAGGTGACCTGGGCGAGGGGCCTATGGTGGTTTGCAGGCTACCCATGCCCCCTGGTGACCCAAGCAGAGGCCCTGGTATCTGGGATTTATTTATCTTCTATAATTTAAACTTTGTAGCCTTGATCAGAGG
This sequence comes from Lasiurus cinereus, assembly GCA_011751065.1. Classification (NCBI taxonomy): domain Eukaryota; kingdom Metazoa; phylum Chordata; class Mammalia; order Chiroptera; family Vespertilionidae; genus Lasiurus; species Lasiurus cinereus. The sequence goes on from JAAGEH010000434.1 coordinate 8,486,875, forward strand.
CCAAGGCAGGCCAGGGCTGGGGGAGGCTGGCTTCCTCCATCACCAGGGGCAATTCAAGCCTCCTGCTTGCTCTGTGGCCACAGCCATCTTGGTTGGGTTAATTTGCATACTCACTCCTGATTGGCTTGTGGGCATGACTTATGGGTATAGCAGGGTGATGGTTATTTTGCATATTACTCTTTTATTAGATAGGATAATATAGGAACCAATATGAAGATTTTCCTCCATTGTCACTAATTAGGAAGATTTCTAGTAAAAAGATCATTGCCCTCTTTATGTATCCCTCCTCCAACCAACATTTTCTTTTATAGAAAATACTGGAGGCCTGGTGCACAAAATTCATGCACAGGTAAGGTGTTTAGACCTGGCTGGTGATTAGGGCCAATTGGGGCCTTCCAGCTGCCAACTGCTAGCTGGGCCTTGCTTTATTCCACACCACCCCGTGGTGGTCAGTGCACATCATAGCGAGCAATAAATCTCCCAGTAGAACTCCCATGGGGACAATTTTCATATTAGGCTTTTATATATACACTAGAGGCCCATTGCACAAAGAGATTCGTGCAATAGACCTTCCTTCCCTTGGCTTCCAGCACCAGTTTTCCTCAGGCACCCAGGACCCAGGCCTTTGCTCCAGCCAGAGTCTGCCATCTTCATCTTCACTTCAGACTCAGAAAGGAGTCTGCCATCTTCATCTTCACTGCAGACTCAGACCCGAGTCTGCCATCTTTGTTTTCACTGCAGATTCAGGCCAGAGTCTGCAGTCTTGTCTTCACTGTGGCACTCCGCTCCCATAGATCCCTTCACCCCCTGCCCTCCACTCTGCACCTGGAGTAGCTGGGCAGCTCCCATCTTTGGCCTTCTAATTTGCATACTCACTCTGATTGGCTTTGGGCATAGCAGAGGTACAGTCAATTTACATGTTTGTCTATTACTAGGTAAGATATAGATAATGTTTAACTAATTAATATAATTTAATTAATATAATTTAAAGAGGACAGGGTGTAATGAGTACAGGGCCAAATGTCAATTCTGAAGCTATAAGGACAACTTGGGGGGAGGGAAAGAAATAAATGCAAAATAAAGTCACATGTTTTGTTAAAAGCCTTTTAATCAGCCTCAATCTTGTGCTTTGAATGTACCACTCCCGAGGGCTTACTGAAGACAAATGGGTCAGTCCATTCCCAGACAGAAAGCATTAGGAAACCTTCCCTTTCCCCTAAACACTTATAGATTTTGTCTCACAAGGGCTCTTCTTTTCACACAGTGTGGCTATCAGAAGTTAGCCCTGCAGAGTGTTGTGTTGGATTCTGTGCTGACTTTCCCTCAGTGTCCTGCCCGTTAACCTTTGATTACACTCCCCAGTTCACCACTGCCCCTCATTTCCCCCCAATCACCATAGTGTTAGCTCTGAGCCCACCTATTCTCCACTCATCAAGCTGCCTTGTTCCCCACTGCATTAGATTTTATTTTCCTCATGAGGAAATCCCTGTGGAGGCCATTTGTTTGATAGAAAACTTTTTTTTTAGGACTGTTTTATCTTATCAGAGAAGTTGTAATAACTTATGTATGGGAAGTGGTTGGTCTCTGTCTCTTTCCTTTCAAAAGGCTCATGTGAAGTTGGAGAAGTCAACCAGTTTCTCCCCAGTTCAGCTCAGCTGCTGTCAATATTGCACTACATGGCTCCGCTAGTACCCTGGACCTCTCCATCTGACCTTGGACCTCTCCATTGACCTTCACCTCAGAAGAACCAGTCAGATTCTTTCCCCGAACAGAGAAAACTGCTCTAAGAAAATCTGTCGTCTTCAAGGAAAGCAGCTGGAAACTTTTAAATGGCAGCTTTTTTCTAAACCAAATGAACACTTCATAACAATTAAGACCAGAGAAAATTCCGTGAATCTGAAAAACACTAGGTTTTAAACAAGTAAAGGGTAATTCTGGCTTTAAAATTGTGAATTAAGTATATGGAATTTTCTTGAAGCTGAGCCTCTAAATAAATTCAAAGCATGTTCTAAGTGATAGACTTCAAAGGCGGGTCCACTAGGCCGTTCGGGAAGTACCTTTATTCTTTGACCAAAACTGAGATGGACAGTCCTTATTCCCGACGGGCAGAATGTTAGACTGAATGTAATTCCAATTGAGTTCATATTTTGTAGGCCAACTTGGCATGAGTTCTGCACCAGGCACTGTGCCCAGATGAAGACAGCAGAAAAGCCACGCTATTGAGCCTTGTGGACACATATTGGACAATTCTAGCAATTAAGTAAATGAATCTGTAGAGATTCTGTAAAAAAAAAATAAGAGAGTAGCTCTACCTTCCTCAAAGTGTGCTTCCTGAAAATGGTTACAATATTAGCAAAGTAAGTTGAGAAACTTTGGATTCAACAAGAGTAAACAGATTTCTCTATTGTGAGGCTTTGTAATATGTTTTATAATCTCCGAGGCGAGTGTAGAGAATGCAAGGTTGTCTGCGCATGCTCACTGAGAAACGTTTATCTTTGGGGCATCTTCCAGTGCTGTGGCATGGTCTTTGGGAATCACTGTATCATTGTTTCTTCCCCCTCAACAGTAATATGTTACGATAGAGAGAACGGTGCGTGTACACACCCTGAGCTGGCCACTCCTGCTAGCAAAGGAGAAAGTACAGCAATATGCTAATGTCCATTGACTTCTTTGCCTCATTATGCAGTGGCTTTGGGGTTTTGATTAATGAAAGCATTATTGGAGACAACCATCCTTGGTTCTTTTTGGGCATGCAGCACATTATCCCTAAAGGTGGGCACATTCATCTTTCCTACTTTGTTTTCACTCTCCTTGGTCTTTATAAATGGCTACCTCCACCAGTTCTGAAATGGTTTACATTTGGGCAAAAATTTGACCACAAGAAAATACCCTTCAATGGGGGGTGTCTACGATAAAAAGTACACATGATTCGCATACATGTGCTTGTACTCCAAACATACTTCTTGTCTGGTGGTGAGACCCAACTTGAAGAAAGCCATCTCTTCAAGTCTGTGCTTTAAAGAGATGGATGTAAGCAGCTTGAAAAGCTATGAAATGAATGCCTGTGTGCTGTTCTTTGGTCTGTTACTGGCAAAGGCAACAAAAAGAGAGGCAAGGAATAGAAGACCCAGCTCTGACCTGGGGAACAAGGACTTCTCTTCTTGTGGGAAAATGGGAGCCTGGGAGTGTTGAGTTGTGAAGAAGTGGGGGTCGCTGTGAATCAGAGAAAGCAAGATCTGGGAAGAAACGGGCCATCTAGACTAGAGTGCTCACATAAAAAAGTGAACCATCTAAGGCAGTGGTTCTCAACCTGTGGGTCGCGATCCCTTTGGGGGTCGAATGACACTTTCACAGGGGTCGCCTAAGACCATCGGAAAACACAGGTATTTACATTATAATTCATAACCATAGCAAAATTACAGTTATGAAGTATGGTTGGGGGTCATCACAACATGAGGAACTGTATTAAAAGATCATGGCATTAGAAAGGTTGAGAACCACTGATCTAAGGCTTCCTGGAGTGTGTGTGGGGAGGATGCCTGAGATCACTCATAATCAAGAGACCTAGAGGTCCCATTTTTCTGACACTAGAGACCCAGGATTTTTCTCTATTCATTCATCCCATCAATGCTTTCTCATCTTGGCTGATGTCATCACCATCTATCTAGTTGTGAAATCCTCAACCAAGGATTTATTTCTTATTTCTGTCTTTTCCTTAGAGCTTCCGCACAATCCATCCTCAAGCCCCGTTGTTAGAGGCCCCTCTCACCAACATTCAAGAAGTGTCACTGGACAGCCCCCTGAGTTGGTGGGAAAGGGATGCACCAACCTCAATCCTTGTCTCCTCATATAAATGAATTTATACGAGTGATCTTGATTAAATTGTGAAAAGCCAATGTATTAAAGCAAAGAAAGCAAGCACGCACCTTTATTAAGGAAGCAAATCTATTTGATGTCATCGGGCTTGGAGCACAGATGGGCTTTTCCAGCTAATTCAGAAAAGTTGGGGTCCACGACATTGCATACCCTCCTGTCTATAGATCTCAAAACTCCTCTGCTGACTATTTTGGTCCAGATTAATTCTCAAGGTCCCTTATCCTTTGTTGCAACCTTCCCAGAATTCCTGAGAAGCACCTGGCAGTTTTATCTTGCCAAGCCTTGAGACTGCGGGCTTCTCTGCTTAGGGAATAAAACTACCCTTTTCCTTTCCTTTCCCCTTCCCCCTCCTTCCCTGCATTCTCTCATTAGGGAGGCTTTTAACCATCTGCTCTCAAGTGTCCTTGGGTTTGGGGAAGATAATGGCTTGTTATTTACTAGCCAGCTGCAAATGGCCCTTAGTGGTTGGCCTTGTTTTAACTTTCCTGTCTCAGTCTCCATGTTCCTCTGGCCCTGGAATTTTCCCAGTTTCTTAATATTCTGTATCACTATTGTTCAGCTTTCCGAATACACCCTTCAATATATAGTCACCTCTACTAATGACGCAATGTTGCCTTTCTTAGACTCTTCCCAGGGGATCTCCCTGCTTCTATGTTTGATGCTGACAATCCCTACTCCACCCAGAATGAGTGACATTTTTAAAAGTTTAAGCTACCCAGCCCTTAGACAATCAAGAGATTTTGTTCTTACTCGAGAAGTCCATGATCTGGCCCTTGACTTCGTACCTGACATCATTTTGCTTCTTAGAGCCACAGTGACCTTCTTACTTTTCTTCCAAAGAGCTAGCCCCGTCCCCACATCAGGGCCTTCACCATCGCTGCTTCCTTTGCTTGGAATGCTCTGTTCTTCCAGGACTCTGCATGGTTGTCTCCTTATCATCACTGAAGTCTCAATTCGGAAGTCTCCTCTTTAGAGAAGTCTTTTCCTGTCCCATAAACCTCCCTACCCCCACCCCAGAGTCTCCCTACTACACAATCCTGTCTTCATTTTGATAAACAGATCACTCCTAGCCACAATTTAGTTTGATTTTCTTCTTCAAGGTTTGCCTCTTCCCCACTTGTCATTAAAATATGAGCTCCATAAGAGCAGAGGCTTGCTCATCTCATTCATCCCTGTAGCCTTGGAGCCCAAAAGATTAGCGAATAAAATGTCCTCAATAAATACCTGCTGGTTAAATAAGCACGCAGATAATTAATTACACAGTAAAAATCAATGATATTATTTGTGAAACATCGTTAAGTCTTAATTTTAAAAAAGTGAGAAAAAGTTCACAAAAGATGATTAGTCTTTGGGCTGCTACAGTAACACTACATTTGAATTGGGCAAACAAGACCCAGAGTAGTTAAACATCCTAACTAAAGTTGTTAATCTAGTAGCCTAAGGGTAACAGGTGCTAAATGGTTAAATAGCCTAGAAATCGCCATATTTCTGGTAAAATAATAATAATAATATAATAATAATAATAATAATAATAATGTATTTCTTCAAAGAGATGAGTTTAGGAGTTAATGGAGAGAAAAAAAATGTGGGACTCAAGTTGGAAGGTATTATTTTGCTAATCCCAGTAGCCAAGTCTTCTAACAGCACAGTCTCAGTTTCCTTATATGTTATAAAACTCTTTTACATAAGCCACGAGAAGCAATATCATGAGAGATGTCTGTCTTATTTTTCCTAAATGAAATAAATTTGTTTTGACCTGTGAATATCTTTTATACATAGAAATTCTAAATATATATCAAAATTGATATTTTAAAAATGTTATAATCCAGATAATTGGTCTTCTGGAATTTTTTATAAAATCACATCAAACATCTATTGAGTACTTACCATGTAGAAAGTATTTTAGTATATAGGAAAATATCAGGATTTTATTTAAAACATAGGGTTAACCAATAAGAGTGGGGCAAAGGAGAAAAATTTGAGTACATATACAGAAAATATACAGAGATGAAGAGTAAGAGAGGACGGTGTACAAAGAGTTTCTTCAGATATTGGGAGTGAGTCACAGAGAAAAGTGACTTAGCCAGCTCTGTGTTGCTGCAGAGAACAGAATGAGAACTAAGAAGTGTAATGACTTAGGAGGCAGATGTCAGAAGCTGCACTCTAACCAAGTACTTGTACCAGTGACAGCTGTCCCACATTGGATCAGGTCACTTTGAAGATCAGGGGGAACACCATTGCTGGAACTATTCAGAGAATAGGTGTAGAGACACAAAGATGTGCTGGCAAATGTGTAGATCTAAATCTCCAGGGAGGGTGAAAAAACAAACAAAAAAAGCTCTGATTTGTTGAGTTGGCTAATTTCCATGGTGTAAATATTCCCATCATTTCTGACTTCAGACTAACGTTATTAAAAGTTGAGTTGGGAAGAAATAAGCACATTCTATTCTCATAAGCTTGTCTGAGACAGCTCTAGCACAACACTGAATGTGGCCAAAACTCTTTCAGCTGCAAATTACAGGAACCTGCATCAAATATACATTTATTAAGAGAGGAGCAATTTTGGTACATGTAACTGAGAAGTTGAGGAAGGGGGCTGGGTACATTCTGGCATTGCGGGATCCCAGTGCTCATAAGTTGTGTCAGGAATTTTGCTGCTTTCTTTCATTCACATATCCATTGATTTGTTCAAATATATTTATTGATCACCTACACTGTGTCAGGTACTATTCTGAGTGCTGAGTATCTAGCGGTAAAAGACATAATTCTGCCTCATGAAGTTCTGGTGGTAGAGATAATCAATATACAATGTCACAGGAAGCGATAAGTGCTATGAAGGAAACAAGCCTAAAGAACAGAGATTCCTCATAGGCCGTAAGAAGTCATGGTGGTGATGCTCATTAGGAGGTGAGCTGTGTGAATACCTGGGAGAGCACAATGAAGGAAAATGAACAGCAAGTTCACAGGAGCTGAGACCGGAGCCTGCTTTCACAGTTGAGTTGAAATGAACTTCAATGTCAGGAAGTTCTGTATCAACCATATAGAGTCAAGTGAGTGAGAGGAGATCAGTAGGAAAGAAGCTTTGGAGAGAAAAGGACCAGAATCTTAAAGTTAGGATTTTATTACAATACACTGGAGGCTTTTAGAAGTTAACTGCCTTGACCTAATCTGTGTATTAAAAGAACTCATCTACCTCTTCTAACTGTTGTCAGAAGGGGCAAGAACCTCCAAGAAGCAGGGAACTAGTTAGGAGACTATGCTTATAGCCTGAATCAGAGATGCTGGTGGCTGGGACTCTGGTAAAGATATAAAGGTGGAGAGAGGTGGCCAGGTGTGTGACCCACAGGATTTAACAATGAACTGGGTATAAGTGAAAAAAGTGAAATAAAGACTGACTTTGATATTTGGGGGTTTAAGCAGAAGATATCCATGTATGTCTACTTTGAGATTCACAGAGATGCATAATATACTATCTCAAGGGAGAAGTAATAGCAAAATGTAAAAACCTGGGATCTAGCCATGAATGAAAGATGCTATTTAAAGCCATCAGCAGTAGCAAGTGTAAATAGAGAAGAGGATATAGGACTGAATTCTACTCTAAAAGAGGAAGCAGATGCAGCCATGAAAATGAGAAGAGATGAGCCAATGACACAGGAAAAACAGATGTTCTGAAAGTCAATGAAAGCCAATCTGTCAAGATGTGGGAGTGATCAATGGAGCCAAGTATTCCTGAGATATTGATATGCCAAGAGTGATTTCAGTGGGATGATGGGAGGATTAAAAGCAGACAGGGAGCATATATAATACTTAGAATGAAAGTAACTGTGCAGGACAATAGAAAAATAAGGCAGAAATCAAGGAAGATGTGACACTTAGAGAAGGAATGCTTTTTATTTGTGTTTTTGTTTTTTAAGTTGGGAAAAGTTATAGAAAGTTCATAAACAGGTGGCAGTAACATAGTTGAGAGGAGAACTTGGATGACAGTGAGCAAGGGGTAAGTAAAGAAGCAAACTTGAGTGGTAGGTGCTGAGATCTGGGATCCAGCGCCTGTAAGAAGGGGTGGCTATTAGATAGAGTTAGGGACAGATCTCTGTGCGATGAAGCGGGGGAAACTATGTGGCTACAAAAGCTGGAAGGTTGATAGATTTTCCAGTGAAAACAGGAAGCTCTGTCTGATTCCTTCTATTTTTCTCACTAAATTAAAAAGCAGGATCCTTGGATGCACATGGGTGGTGAGGTAAACATATTGGAAGCTTGAAGAGAAAGGATACGGTTTGAGATAGACTTCTCAGAGAGGGCCACAGGAGAGTGACCAGAATCCTATATTAGAATTGCCAAGATGCAACCACTTGAGATTTGTGGTTATATTTCTGGATTCTGCCCTCATTCTCTGGCAAACTCAATCCTGTGTATGCCAAACTGGATATCTGCTTCTCTTGGCTTACATCCTACCACCTCAGCAGAAAACCTGAGGGAGCTCTTTCTTCTGTTGGACTTCAGCCCTTGTTCAGGCTTGATCTTATTGCTGGGGGAGGAGCAGGGAGGTAAGAGGCGGGCAAGGCCGTGAAGAGATCCTGTGATCTGATTAGTGAGTCATGCATCTTCCCCAGGAGCCTTATCATGTGGATTCAGCCCCATACACACAGAGAGATAATTGGGGGATGTGAGTAAGGGGTGGCTTCAAAAGAAAATCATAGTATGTGTTATCATATGATGGAGAAATAGAAACTGTGAGGGCAAAACAGCCAATATCCACCACTATATATTATTGGTTTATCATTTACTGGAGAATTTGCAGGGTTGAGTCGGGCATCATAAATGACCTCTAAAATCCATTTCTGTTTAAATCCCTTTAAATCATCTTTAAATCCCTACCTTTGAAACTCCCAAGTTAGGCACCTTTGACTAGGAAGATAATGATCCAACCATCATAGTGTTGATGATTTTCATCAATCCTCTGAAGTATTCAGCAGCGATACCTAGTTCATACATTTTAACCTACCTCAAATATACAAACCCTTCCTGTAGCCCTCTCTCTTACATTGCTCCACATGCCCTATTTTCTTCAGGATTGTTTTTTTTGACACCTGTCATATTGCATTGAATTTCCCTTACAGAGCTTCTCAAATTAAAATAATATAAGATTTATTTTTAACACTCAGCACCATCACCCTGCAAAAACACAATTCTATTATTATGTAATTCAACTATATGTGTGTTAAAAAATGTTCTTCCTGACAATTTTATTGTGGATTTATATTCTCAGTATCTGGGCAATCGCATGCGTTGCTATGGTAATATTATAAAATTATTCCAAATCACGAGGTTTCCCTGAAACCATGCACGCTGGATATAGAAATAACATTGTGAAAAGCCTGCATTTCAGATAAGAAAGCCCCAGATAAACAGAAACTCTTAACTAGGTTTACTGCCCTGATTTCCCCCCCTAACTTACCATTATGTTAGTTTTTGAGTAATAATAAGCAATGTAAAGAAAAATGATCCCCAGCTTACAAAGAAAATAAATTAGTCTTGAACGAGAGTAATTAATATTTTGAAAGAATCCTAAATATAAGATGGATTTTATTTTCTCTTCTGCTATGCACAGCTTATATAACCTTTGGCAAATCACTTGCCCTGCTTTAGTTTGCTCATTTATAAAATGAGGACTAAAATATTAAGCCACCTTTTAGGCCTATTAGAATTTTTTCTTATTGGTAAGAACACTTAATATGAGGTCTACAGCCCAGCTGATGTGGTTCAGTGGTTGAGCATCGAACTATGAACCAGGAGGTCACAGTTTGATTTCTGGTCAGGGCACATGCCCAGGTTGCCAGTTTGATTCCCAATAGGGGGCATGCAGGAGACAACCAATCAATCATTCTCTTTCATCATTGATGTTTCTATCTCTCCCTCTCCCTCTCTAAAATCAATAAAATATATATTTTTAAAAATATATGCGATCTACAGCCACAAAATCTTACCTACTTTTTTAGGGCACAATACAGTATAGTTAACTAGGCACAGTGACAGCCAGTCTCTCGAAGTTACTTATGTAGCATAACTGAAATATTTTGCTTGTTGAACAACAACTCTTCATTTCCCTCTCCCTGCTGCCCCTGGCAACCATCGTTCTACTTTCTGTTTCTCCGAGTTTGACTATTTTAGATTCCTCACGTAAGTGGAATCATGTAATCCTTTTCCTTCTGTGACTGGCTTTTTTCACTCAGTATCATGTCCTCCAGATTCATCAGCATTATTCACAATAACCAAGAAGAGGTGTCAACCCAAATGTCCATCAATGGATGAATGGATAAAGAAAGTATGGTGTATCCATACGATGGAATACTCTTCTAGCCTTTAAAAAAGAAGGATATTCTGTCATATGTGATGACATGGATGAACCTGGAGGACATTATATTAGACTTATTAGAATTTAAATAATATAAAATGTATATAATGTTTGAGACTGAATAATGATTTGTTTCCTCCCTCACTATGTCCCCAACCTTCACAGCACTGAAACCTCAGGGGTTAGCTGTATCAAGCTCACTTCTGTGTTCTTGGCCATCCATTCTACTATCTGCCAGCTAAAAGCCAACAAATGCTTGATTCTGGACCACCCATCTACGCTAAGAGGCAGAACAGAGGGAGAGCATTCCTCCATGGAATTTTTCATGAATGAGTATAGTCTTTTGCCTTTTCCCCTCCTGGCCCTTATATAGTAAGCACTCATTATGTGTGTACTGGAGAAGACAGCAAGAGAAGGAAGTGTGGGGGGGGGTATGTGGCGGGAGACAGAGGATGATATTTTTAAAAACAAACAGAAGAAAACAACAATCAAAAACAGAACAAAGCCCTGCCTACTAAGACTAGAGATAAAAGATAATGGTTAAGAGCATTGGCTTACAGGTTTATAACTAATTAATTATTCTCTAAGACTGAAATGTTTATATTTGATGATCTCCAAGAGCACCTTGGATTTGGGAATTGTCACAGTCCTTGCTTCGTATTCCTGATCCCAAGCTCAGTGCAAAGGATCTATTCGTTCAGTGAAATGGGGCAACTCCAAGTCACCCAGCTTCAGGGCAGGACATGGGGAAGAGGAGCCTCCTTTACTCATGTTTGTCTGTCTGGAAGCAAAGTTTTAAAGTTGACCTCAAGAGCCAGAGTAGATGGATAGAGTATTTTCAATTCTGGAGAGACTGCACTCAAATTCTGCATCAAACACCTCCTCATGCTCTTTTTTTTCCCCCCTCTTGAACAATAGAAGACATCTAATCAGTCTCCTTGGAAGGCCCTGTCACAGGAGGCTGCCCTCCCTCCCCTACTCCCCAGGCTCACTTCAATCTTATCTCCAATTCTTTCACAGAATGTGAAAATTATTTTCAACTTGAAGATGTAAAAGAAAGCATTTAACCTGAAGTTTTTCCTACTGAAGCAGCCAAGGCAATGGGTCCCCACTGCCCCATCCTTAACTAGAGCCATCCCTCTGATTGCTGGCAAAACTGTAAAGAAAGAAAGCTTCACTGGTGGGTTGGGAGCCTCTGGTTGGAGTTTTAGTTTGACAATATTTGAAAAACGAGTTGTAAACATGGAGCACTGTGATGAAGGGATGAGGAGATATTTTTCTGACAAATAAGAATTAAGTAGAGACTCTGAGAAACCATCCTATATAATAAAAGGGCAATATGCAAATAGACCCTAACGGTGGAATGATGGGTTGCTATGACGCACACTGACCACCAGGGGGCAGACGCTCAACGCAGGAGCTGCCCACTGGTGGTCAGTGCGCTTCCACAGGGGGAGCTCCACTCAGCCACTCTGCACTGTGAGAGCAGCTGCAGTGGCAGGACCCTCTCCCACCTCTGAGGGAGTGCTAAGAATGTCCAACTGTGGCTTAGGCCTGTTCCCCACAGGGAGCTGGCCTAAGCTGGCAGGTGGACATCCCCAAGTGCTCTCAGGCTGCCAGAGGGATCTCTAAGCCAGATGGGGGTCCCGGACTGCTAGAGGGCACAGACCAAGCTGAGGGACCTTCCCAAGTGCATGAATTTTCATGCACCGGATCTCCAGTACATTAATAAGTAGCTCCCAATCAACTAATCCCTCTTGGTTTTTGGGAGTGCGTAGTTAGGGAAAGCATCATCTGCTGTATTGTTCCTCTGCTTGTTGGTCATGAATTATTAATGATATTCTGATGTATCAGGAGGCTACCTGACATTTATCCTGGTCCCTCTCCAAGGCCTCCCTACTGAGATGAGCTCTCTTACTGAAACCTCATTCAATCATTTGTGCATTTATCGAGCACCTACTATCGAATCAGCCTACAGAGCAATGCAGACATAGTCCTTGGCCTCAAGGAAAGGAAGACAAAGAATCAATGATGTCATGTGTTAGATGAGAGACAGCTTAAGAGTGGAAACGGGGCTCACCTGGGCACTGTTGCAGTAATCACATTAGAGATGGACTGTGGCTGCATGAAAAAGAAATGAACAGATTCTAGGGATGTTTTAGAGCAAAAATCAATAGGATTTGGTATTAAATAGGATGCGAAGGCATAATTGACAGGGGAACATCAAGTCTGACGCCTTGGTTTTTGTCAGAGGCTAAAGAATGGCCTGGCTGGCTGGCTGGCAGGTGGACTATTGATTTACACCCATGATAAGCCAAGATCTGAAGGCATGCTGCTGTTTATTAGTATTGTGTTGACATTGAGCACACCTAAAAAACAATAATGACTAGAACTACAAGTTTTGATGTACCTGTGTTCCTGGAGAAGAGGAAAGAAAGTGGTAATGATTGGCACTAGGTAGGCTCAGTTTTTTGCCACAGGCCCCTGGCAGGCTATTGCCAGCTGATATTGAGCAACTGGTGACATTTTCTGGTGAGCATTGATAGCCCCCTATAAGTTGCCCAATACCCTTCCAACTCAGACAATCTATCCTTAGATTCTACACACACTCAAAACTGACACTGAAAGAGAACATTCAGTCAACATATGAATTGATCTCTGTCATGTACCTCACCCTCTGGGAACCTATAAATATAGCTAATCACATAGCTGAGCTATTTGGGTTTTAATCTGGTTGGAGTCAGTAGCTTTTGGAGCTGAATCAACACATCCAGATTGTAGAAACTGGACAGTGAAGAAAACGATGGTTTGTATCTATGTGCCAATTATTAGCTAGATAATCATGTAGGCTAGTTTGCCTGGGAGGTCTTTACATCTTTGATTTTCTCTTTTTGAAGTATGGAAATGGTAAACTCAATAAAAACTAATGGATGACAAGTTCTCAAAGACTTAATTCCAATTAAAACTAAGTTAAGCAAAAAAAGGCTTGTATCTCTACGTGGATAAAATATTCCCAGCTGGCTAATTTACTGTGTGCCCTGTAAATCTTTTATGCCTGAGGAAAGCCATTTGTCAGCCTCTTCAAAGGTTATGTCATTTCCCTTTTAGGCATGCAACAGTTGAGTAGCTTGAAAATGGGAATAATGAATGCTTTTTATATAACAATTGGATTATTTCAAGAAACCACCTCAGTAAATACTCAATGCAAACCAATATATGGGTGAAAGATATTTAAAAGAATAAATTTCCCTATATCCCAGGATCTTATTTCCTCTACAGTAAAAGTAGAATAGAAATAATAAATGTTAAAACAAGGCAGAGGGTAATATACATTGGGGTGGGTGGAAGGTGACATCTGATCCACTCTCTGGAATAAAATAATACTGGAATGAGCACCTTTAGCCCATTTCTCCATCTTATTATTCATTTCTTCCCATAGGAGAATGAAGAATTACACATTGATGATCTCAGAGAAATCTGGATATTTAAGGAGGAAAAGGCCAATGCTTACAGTATATTTGGTTAAATAAAATATATTATTAAAATCAATTTTACTGTTTTAAGTTTTTCATACTAAAATTTTTAAAACTGTATATACAGTGCATATTAGGCTTCTATTGAACAGCAGTGCTCTAAGTCATTTTCTTGAACAAGTTTGTTAAGGAAGCTACAATTTTTCAATTAGCTGGCTCTATAAGCATCTTTCCTGCAGTCTCAACTTTTCCCACATGGGATGTAGACTTGGGAAGGGATGGATGAATAGGGAAGTCCTCAGGTCTAAGTCATGTTTAATAATCTAAGAACGCTTGTCATTTATGAGTTTTTAAGCCTCATTTATTAATTATTCCTTTGGCTTCTTTCTATTTCAATGGTGAGAACTAGGACAAAAGGACAAGGATTATCAGGCTCCTTTAAACCTTCAGCATGAAAGAGCAGGTGAATACTATGAGAATATAGAGGAGGAAGAGAACATTTTAAATCTAAGATATATAAAGAAGACTAATAACAAAGTGGCACTTGCCTTTGCCATTGAGCTATGCATGTAGAACCATGCTAGGAAAAGGGCATATTAGAGACAGAATCTTGGAACCAGACAATGTGGAAGAGGTTTTGGAGATAGCTAATCATCCCATTTGGCTGGATATTAGGATCTTTGCCTGGGCAATGCATAATGTCCCCTAAGGTTGCTTAGGACATGTTATGAAGTAACTTGAATAAAGGCTATGAATATTTGGATTTCCTCTTGACAATAAAGAGCCACAAAATAGTTGCTGAGCAAGAGAATAAGATAAATGGGGCTCTGGTTTGAAATAAATGTTAGTGATATGAAGAAGAGACTGACCTAAAGAGAAATTGGAAGCAGAGATACCAACAAACCCAAGAATTGCCCAATAGTCTATAGATCCTGGACATTGACAGTTATGAAAGCCGAATTGGTTTGGAAAATAATGGATTGGAAAATCCAAATAATGAATTAGAAAAATCTATAATTTTTAAAATTTGAATTCTGTTAGTAATTGTTGAAAATATATTCTAACCCAGCCTTGTGTAAGTCAAATGGGTTTACTGTCCTCATCCATATAGTCTCCTGGGGAAAATAGCTGCTAAACAAATATTTTTAAGTGTGTTACTGAACATGAGAAAGATTGAGTACAAAGTATTTCTAGTGCGTTTTATTTTAAGAGTCCTAAACTAGGCCCAACACTATTATTTTATAGCCACAGAGCATTCAAAGTTTAAGCATAAGAAAGTGACATTTCAACTGAGCCCGGGAGAATAATTCACCAGTGGGACTCATTGTATCAGGGAGGGAGGAGACCAAATATGTCAGGCTTGGGGAAAAAATAGGTATGAAGAAGTTAAGATGAGTAAGAACACGATGCTTTTAAAGAAACTAAAGGAATTCTGCATGACTAGAATTGAGTGCAAGAGAAGAAGGGAGTGGATAAGAGTAAAATCATGCATGGCTCTGTCATAATAGAGACTGCAGTCCAAATCCTTGCCAAACATTGGGAAGTCACTGAAGGATTTCATACTGTGATAGGAAATTATTAGATATAAATTCCATATTGGGATGAGAAGATAGGTTGAACCCACCTAACCACATGGCTCAGGGGACAGAAGGAGAGGTGTGCTACGGTGTATAGAAAACAATGTGCCTAGAACAGTGGTTGAGCCGCGGTTTGCCACTCTGTTGACTAATGAGTTTGCTGACCACTGGCCTAGAAGAAGACAGAAAAGTTGCTAAGCAGACTATTAAAGATGTCCATTTGCAGAAATAAATAAGAAAAAGAGTAAATTATGGATTGAAAGGGGAAGAAGGAGTAGAAACTTATAGGAAGCTATTATGAGTAGTCAAGGGGAAGATGGCTGTTATCTGAATTTTAATTGTACCTGTGCAAATAGAAATAAACAAATAAAAGATTCTAGAATTATTTAGAAAGGAAATAGAGACTTGATGGCTGGTTGACTGTAGTAAGGTGATGGAGGGAGCATGGCCAAGGACAGTATTCACTATTCACATTACTATCATGGTAGATGATGACTTCCATGAAGAAGAGGAACAAGGAAAAGTATAGAGAATATTTAAAGTATCACATGCCATATATATATATTTTTTTTCCTGTTGGATTAGACTAGTCAGGAATTTGAGATGACTAAATCCAACGCCATCATTTTGTAGCCTAGGAGCATTCAAAGTTTAACTGATACAGTATTTGCAAGATATCATAACTGATTAATGATGGAGCTGGAACTGAATCTAGACCTCTTGAATTCTATGTAGCCCAGGTCTTTGCTCTACTATATATCCTTGTTTCTCAAAACATGGTCTAAAGACCTGCAGCATCAGCATCACCAGGAATCTTATAAAAAGTACAGATCCATGGCCCCACCTAAATCTCCCAAATCTGAATCCACATTTCAACAGATTCTCATAGAATTTGTATGCACATTAGAGTTTGAGTTTTACTATTCCACATCACACATTTCTATTCTGTATATAGGCATCCAAAGCTAAGTCCACAAGATATCATTCTTTATAGCCAGAATACAAATACTTTTATTTCCTTTTTCTTTTACATAACCCAGCACCATAAATCTCAATTCTTTTTAAGTAAAAAGAACTATTTGTAGGCATGCCAGGGAGCTGCTTTTACTATTTTGAAAAAGAAAGTTTAAAAATATCAGCCACTTTTTTATGACAGAGGGTGTAATTAAACATAGCTGTGAGTTCAAAATGCAATCAATCTATTTTTAATGACTTAAATTGTTCTGAAGGATAAAAATAGCACAGTTTACCTCTTAGATGTTGCTGGCTTTGTAACTCATCCTTGATACCAATATGATTAATTCTGGACAATTTCTTGTTCCCAATTATTTGTAGGAGGAGAGATCTTTGTTCTCAAAGGCTGTGGTCACTTCCCAGAGTGACTCTGAACTGCTTCCAAGATATTTAAGTATTTTTCATAGAAACTAGTTTGATTTGCATTTAGATCAAAATTTGTATTTTCAGGTGATCTTCTGATTCATTCTTCATCCTATACATAGCAGAGTAGCACAGTCTTTTGTTATCTTTTTCAATAACTTGGTCCAATATTTTTTTCTTTCCTTTCCTCTTATAACATTTCTTTTACAAACTCTAACCCAGTCAATGTCTTTTAGCGCACCAATACCTGAAAGTGGCCAGGCCTTAATTAACCCGTAGCTCAGAGGTCATATTTCTAGGACAACTCTTCCCAAAGCAGAGCATATTCTTATTTGTCTTGGTTTTCCAGCACCTGACAGAATGTACACCCACTCTTCAAAGACTGAAAAACATATGACAAAAATTCCCAAACCAAATGGGCTTAAACAATAGAGTTCATCAACTCACAAAACCAAACAGTCCAGAATCTGTTCTGATTTGGGGGAGGGCTTGACTTAGTGGTTTAAACCCACCAAATCACCATGGTCCAGGTGTCTTCTCTTGGCAACATGATGGTCTCAGTGCTTGCAGGCTTCCCATCTTCTTATCACACCATCAGGGAGAGAGAACATATCCTCTGCTTGTTGCCATGGAAGACAGAGAAAACTCCTCATTTTAAGAAGTTCCTTCTTGTTTTCAATTAGCTATGGAGACTCAACCCTGAATATTCCTTGGTGCTCATGGAGATGGACTATGTTGACTTGCTTAAGCTAACCTAGGACACTCTTAAAATCAGAGTGGGGGCTATCCATGCCACCTGGTGTGTGTGTGTGTGTGTGTGTGTGTGTGTGTGTGTGTGTGTGTGTG
>JAAGEH010000434.1:8504385-8687995 GCA_011751065.1 Lasiurus cinereus
GTGTGTGTGTGTGTGTGTGTGTGTGTGTGTGTGTGTGTGTGTGTGTGTGTATTCAATAGAATATGTGCACTAGAGAAAAATTTTAAAGTTATTCCAAAGAAAAAGACAGCAAACTAAAGATGTCTGTGTGTTGAGTAAATGAGTGAACAATTAAATTCATATTGATTTCATATGCCTTAACACAGAACCAAGTTTTAAAATGCAATCTAAAAGTGGTAAAGATTATTTCTTGGATAATTTCTAAGAAGGCAGAGCAGTATCAAAATCTTCTTATCACTCAAAGCAAAATTATTCATCTTTCTATAAATCTTTAAACCAGTTTATCTGGTCCTCTACACACAGATCTTCTTTTTCAAGAACATAATTAATCTCTTTTGGTCTGTTCTGGTCAGAATGTGATGGAATCTTGCCAACCATGGATTTTGCTATTACACAGAGATTTGAAATTTGTTAAAATTCTCAGCTCACATTTAACCTCAAATGCCTTTTCATTGTTAGCTTACTTTTCTTTCTCCTCAAAGGCCAAAGCTAAATACCAATGGAACACTGCCTCAGTCTTCATTTGGCTCAGACTCCATGCCCAGTAACCGAAACCCGAAATTTATACAGTTAACCGCCATTCTGGTTGTTCTTTGGTCTGACGGTGCAGCAGTTCAACATGATTGAAAGCAACATCTACTAGAATCCAATAACAATGGCTTGTCAGCTCAGATCTGTGGCCCTTCCTCTTTGTTGCGTGCTCTTTCTTTTTTAAATTTCTTTATTGATTAAGTTATTACATATGTTGCCTTATCCCTTCCCCATTGCCTCTCCATCCCCCCCCCCCACTCATGCCCTCTCCCTGCTGTTGTCTGTGTCCATTGGTTAGGCCTATATGCATGCATACAAGTCCTTTGGTTGATCTCTCCCCCCTTATCCCACCTTCCCTCTGAGGTTTGACAGTCTGATAGATGTTTCTCTGTCTCTAGATCTGTTTTTGTTCATCAGTTTATGTTGTTCTCTTCCTTTTAGACAGCTTAGTCTTTAAAACCTGCTCTGATTTAGTGTCCAAAAATAAACATATATCTTTCTAAAGAAATTACATATTACAACTGGAATATGAAGCTGAGTCCTTTTAAATTATAGAGCAGAATTCTAACTTGGTTCTTTTTTTTTAATTTGTTTTCCTTTCTAACTAGCTGCCATTTCAATGACAGCTGTCAGCTACTGTAAATATATTCTTAGTTTGGATATAAGTGATTTAAATATCCACCTATGAAGTATCATGCTCTGCTCAATCCCAGTGAAATATGAAAATTAATTTTTTAAAATTACTGTAGCACAACCAAGATTGTGTTCTGCATGACAGCAACATATTGTAGAAAATTTAAAGTTATAGAATTGGTCATTTTCTCCAAACATGTTAAGTATTTTCACAAAAAAAAAACAGTAAATACAGTCTCCTTAGACAGCCACATTTTTTCCTCCACTCCTGGTTTAGACCCCACTTATTGGGATATGACTTGCTGTTGCCATAGAGGAGAATTGTTAGGTTTGCAACTATACTATAGACCATCCTGTGGCCCTAACAGGGCATCCTTTAAAGATGGATTTGGATTCAGATTTCTCTTTTCCAAATTATTTGCTGTGAGGAGGTAGGCTAGTTGCCTAGCCTCTCTGGCCTCAGTCTCTCTCGGAAATCAATGAGCTAGTGCAGAAGAGCAGTACCTACAAGCCTGGGACGTGGTAGGTACTCAGTGAATGCTAACTGCTATTGACCCATAAGTCCTCACTTATTTATCTTCAGCCCTTCTCAGAGTCAATGAAGTTAATCTTCATGGGGATAAGGGGTAGGGAGAAGGAAGAGAGACACTCAAAGACATGTTTGGTTATTGTGTGATAAATGTTTAAAGAAAAGCATCTTTAGGGTAGAAAATTAGAAGTAATAATTATTTAATATACCTGCTTGAAAAACATGTCCAAGGTTATATGTCACATCTACATTGAAAGCCTAGACCTGCCACATGTACATAAAGACATTGAAATACAGTCACATCCATTTATTTCACTATATTATCTTTAACTGCTTTCATGTTTTAATGGTAGAGTTGAATGCAGCAGAGGCCACCTGGTCTGCAAAACCTCTATAATTTAATACTGGAGGCCCGGTGCATGAAAATTTATGCACTGGAGGGGGGTTCCTTAGCCCTGCCTGCCCCCTCTCACAATCTGGGAGCCCTCAGGGGTGGAAGGGAACCAGGTGATCATGGGAAGGCAAAGGCCCCATCACACCTCTGCTGCTGCCACTGCCAGCAGTGCAAGCCTCTGCCAGCCCTGGTTACCTGAGCCTCAGTTGGACCTGGACGGCAGGCAGCCACTATCAGAGGCTTACCTGCAACTCAGGCTGGCCCTGGGCAGCTGGGAAGCCACCATCCAAGGCTTTCCTGTGCCTCGGGCCAGCCCCGGGTGGCTGTGCAGCTACCATCTAAAGCTTGCCTGCACCTCAGGCGTCAGCTGGGTAGTTGCCATTTCAGGTTTGCCTGCACCTTGGGCTGGCCCTGGGTGGCTGGGAAGATAAGGGGACTTGGGGACTCTGGAGGCAGGCACATGGAACAACTGGACCCACCTGAGGGCGGGCCCGGTCATGCTGCGTGCACCTGCCACCTGGTGGGGCTGAAAGGACTGGGCGCCACCATCTTGTGGCTGTGAGTGCCACCATCTTTGAGGGTGTGGCAGTCAATTAGCATATTCCCTTCTTATTGGCTGTGGGCACAGCCATCTTTGTGAGGGTGTAATGATCAATTAGCATATTCCCTCTTATTAGATAGGATTTGTCTCCTTATAGAAAAAGTTTGTCTATCCCTGGACTGAAACTTCACTTAAGTTTATTAGAAGGAGGTCTAGATGCATTCAATGGTGTAAGTTACCTTCAATATCTATTTCAACAGTCTCCTTTTGGTGCCATAGAAGTATTATTCTTTGAAGATAGAAACTAAAAGACAAAATATGTTTACTTCCCTTAGACTCATAGGCACATAACATTTTGAGTCCCTCTGAAAGCAGAACTGGAGACAAACACTTGAGTGCAGGTAGTTTATTTGGGAAGTGGTCCCAGGAAACAGAAATGGGGGACTGGAAAGATGGAGATAGGATAGGAGAGAAAGGCTGTGTTTTCAAGCTGATCACTGCCATGGGTGCCTGGGGCTCAATCTTGCAAATATCCTTGGAGAGCTGTGTCAGATGCAACTACAATGTCCATCTGAGGAATAGAAGAAAAGTGCATCTATCTGCCAATTTTGATCACTCATTGGACAAACACTCCCTGGAGTGTTAACTCCCTCCCATTTCCAGATTTGTGCATGCACCACCACTAAAGGATTTCCATGTAGATCCCTCATCTCAGCACATAGGAGATCCAGGCTCAGGAAATGAGAAGTGCATAGGGCAGCTGTAGTGAGATGCATGAGTTGTTATCAGCTGCCCCAACATGAACATGAGTTGCCTAGTAGTGGCTGGAGCAGAAGGCAGGCTAGGCACAGATGAGGCAGGCCACAGTAGGGGTCTAACATGTACCTGGTATTCATTGAGTGCTTAGGCTGTGCAGATCACTGAGTGAGAAATGCTTTCTCTGCATTCTTGCCCTAATTTTGAGACCAGCACAATGAGCTAAAAAGGTTCTTTAACTACTTCTTACAGTTAAAGAAATGAATGAAGGAACTTAAGTTACGGACACTAAATAGATACAACTAATAATGGTAATTCATATTTATTTCCTGATATTTTCATATGCTATCCAATGCTATAATTCCTTTCCTTGAACCGATTCATTTAATCCTCACACTAAACACTGCAGGTAGGAGATACATATTATCTGTCTGTGATGCCTGAGGACAATGAGGTTTAGAGAGGTTAAATAGTTTGCCTAAAGATATACAGCAAGTAAATGGGAGAGCTTAGTTGAAACTCCAACCCAGGTCTCTCTAACTCCAGAGGTCACGCTCTTAAGGATTTCCTTAATCTTCTTTCCAAAATTTCTATAATTGCTTCTAGGCCAAACACATATTTATCATTATACATATTTTCTGAAAGAATCTTTGTGAGCATTTTAATGATTCCTACACTATGAGTCGGCCAAATGCTCAATCTAGATGAGTCAATAAAAAGGTTGAGAACGTCAACATGTTCATCACTTAATCAGTTATTTTAATCACTTGTTATTGATTAGATGACAGAAACGTAGTGCGCATCCAAACTAAATTATAATCAATAAATATGCTGGAGTCTTCACCAAGTCCTTATGGGCATTTAGGTTTTCATTATTTAGCTCCTAGATGGTAGAACTTTAACCCAAGTCTGTAAATAGTATTTTAAAGCACATTAATACATTTTAAACTGGTTTTCATGGCTCAATGTACCAGAGCTTTCCCTGCAATGAATGATAAGCAAAAGGCAGTTTCCCGGATGAAGTGACAAATTAGGTTTCACAATAGCCTGGGGCCGTGAGAGTAGACCTGAATCCATAGCCACTAGACATGAATTCAAGGTCTACCTCTACCCACCAAGTGGCCCAAGGAAAGTTCTTTAGCCTTCCAAGTCAGTTGTCTGATTTTCATAATGAGATACAGTATATCTGCCACACTATCCTATGGTTCAGGTGAGGTCACATACTTGAGAACACAACCCTGAATATAATGTAAATGTAATTGATAGCTGGCAGGATAGAAGTCCATTTCAGCTGGGGCGCAGGAGCAGCTGAGCTGCTGTCAAATGTGCCTGGCGGTATCTTTGACTACAATGAACTGATTTGTTGCTGTCAAAAGTGATGCACCTACAGTAATAAATTCAAGAGCCTGGAAGCACTGAACTTTAACTACAGGGAATCTGCTAAGACTCTGGATGATCATAATTAACGCATATTTCAGCAAGACATTGTTCATTGATCTTGCTGCTTGAGAACATTAGCATTTGGGGCCAAGGAAATAACTAGCAGTATATTCTGAACAAGACCCTATATATATTTTTTTTAGTCAAATAGGCACATAACTTTGGAACAATATTTGAAGTTTTCATAAAAATAAATGGTTCAGTTAAACTAAATTGATGAACATCTTATGATTTCAATAGAAGACAAAACATGTATTGAACTGAGGAATAATGATTTTAAAATGTGCTAGTCTTTTTTTTAAATAGGTTTTTATTGATTTCAGAGAGGAAGGGAGAGAGAGAATTATTGATTGACTGCATCCTGCACATCCCACACTGGGGATTGAACCCGCAACCTGGGCATACTACTCTGACCCGGAATCAAACTGTGATGACCTAGTTCATAGGTCGATGCTCAACCACTGAGCCATGCTGGCTGGGCAAAAAAAAAAAAAAGTGCTGATCTTTATTGCGTGCTGAGCATGTACCAGACATTTAGCTAAACACCTTCTGTTCTTTCCCATCTTGAAGAATCTACCTCCTACTTGCAAATTTATTCAAAGTCATGTGGGTAGTATTTGTCCCCTTAATTTTTTGTGTAAATGTGTTCTCCTAAATGATTCTAGAATATGAATCTTCTCTGTTTTGGATTCATATTAATCCATAGACTATATAGGGGGGACGGTGAGTTGAAACTTATTTAGAGATTTACAACAACATGGACAAACCTGGAGGACATTACCCTAAGTGAAATAAACCAGACACAGAAGGACAAATACTACACGATTCCACTTATGTGAGGAATCTAAAATAAGTCAAACTTATAGACCTAGAGAGTAGAATGGTGGTTACCAGGGGCTGGGAGAAGGAGGAAATGGAGAGTTGTTATAAAGAGGTATAAAGTCTGAATTATGCAAGATGAATTAATCTAGAGATCTACTGTATACCATAGTGCCTAGGGTCAACAATACCGAATTCTGCACTTTCAAAATTTGTTAAAAGGGTAGTGCTCGTGCTAAGTGTTCTTGCCATGAGGGGTAGGGGAGCAGAGAGAGGCAGGCGGGTACTTGCCTAGAGAAGGGCAAAGCACAGGTCCTACATGAGGACCAGCTGACAGAAGGGTTGAATTTCTTCTCCTTTGCAAGAACTTCCTCTGGAAGGCTTAGCTTTTTATCCTCTGCCTCTGAAGTTTCAAAGGAGAAGTTCCATCCTGCCAAAGTCGCAGGGCAAAGAAGAGATGACCTGCTCTTTCTCCAACTCAGAGCAAGTCAGCAGCTGCAAAGAGCCTGAAGGGAAGTGGCATTGGTTGAAATGAACTTTATGTGATGTTCTTGCAGGCAGGTACACACTGACTCTGACATTGCTCCTGATTCTGTTGTCAAACTCTCCTTGCATCTCCCTCAGTCAGTGGTTTAATTGTGTCTTCCCCTTCCGGGAGCTTTTGCAAGTGCTCTGGCCTCCCCTGTATTCCAATAGGTTTGGAGTAGAGGCATCTGGTAATATATTCCTCCAGTGCAGTCACAGTGCTACCTGCTGGAATGTCTGTAATCACCATGAGCGCGCGCACACACACACACACACACACACACACACACACACACACCACACACTATACACACATACACATACTATACATACACATATCATATACCACATGCACTGCACACACACCACACTACATACACCACACGTATATATCATGCTATCCTCATATACCACATACACTGCACACACACCACACTACATACACCACATGTATATATCATGCTATCCACACCATACACAGCACACACATACACATGCCACACACATACTATATGTGTATAGTATAGCTTGTGTCCTGACTGGGAATTGAACCAGTGACCTCTCGGTGCATGGGTCAAAGTTCAATCAACTGAATTACACAATGAAGCTCATTGTAGAATAGATAATAAATCATTTTGCCTGGAGCAGAGAATACATGTAGGGCAATAGTGCCACATGTGCTACATACACACACACAATAAGATACAACTGACACATGTGACTAGACTCTTACTTATAGCTGTTTTGTTGTTGTTGTAAGAAGAGTTAACATGAGATCTACCATCTTAACCAATTTTAAGTGCATAATACAGTGCTACTAACAATAGGCACTGAAGTGGACAGCAGATCTCTAGAACCTGTTATGCTTGCAGAGTTGAGACTGTTGACTGGCAACTTCCCATCCCCACTCTTCTCCTGGCAACCACAGTTCTACTCTCTAATTCTCTGAGCTTGGCTATTTTAGTTTTCTTATATAAGTGGAATCATGCAGTATTTGTCCTTTTATTCTTGGCTGTTTCACTTCACACAGTGTCCTTCAGGTTTATCCATGTCACATATTGCAGGATTTCCTCCTTTTAGAACTATCATGTGATCCAGCAATCCTGCTTCTGGGTGTTTATCCAATTGAATTAAAATCAAGAATTCAAAAACGAGCCTGGCAAGGATGGCTCAGTGGTTGATTATTGACCTATAAACCAGGAGATCACGGTTCAGTTCCTGATCTGGGCATTGGTCCAGGCACATACCAGGGTTGCAGGCCCGATCCCCAGTGCGGGGTGCGCAACGGGTAGCCAATCAATGATTCTCTCTCATTGTTGATATTTCTGTCCCTTTCTCTCCCTTCCCCTCTCTGAAATCAATACAGACATACTTTTTAAAGATTAATTCAAAGAGAGAGCTACACTTCCATGTTCATTGCAACATTAGTCACAACAACCACGATGTGAAAACTATCTACGTGGTATTTTGTGGAAGAGCCACACTCAAGGGGACAAAGAGCCGCATGAGAGCCACAATTTGCCAACCAAATTATTTCTATAAGAGAGAGTTGGGGTTAAAGCCACTGGTAATTAAACTGCTTAAGTGCAAATTCCAGTTGACCACTAACAGTGGTATGACCTTGGACAGTATCTCTATCTCTAAAATGGTATTTACCCACTGGGGCAGTGGGGGCTTACTAGAGGTAAGAATTTGTGTGTGTGTGTGGGGGGTCAATTGGAGGAAAGGGAGACATAGGTTAAACTTTAGATAATACAATTATAAATAAAATAAAATGGTATTTACCTCCCAGAGTCAGGAGGTTGAATGAGATAACCAATGTAAGGCATTCAGCAGAATATTTAGCCCATAGTAGTGCTTAATAAGCATTAGATGTTAATGTTGTGTTTTGAAACTAATTTTATTTATTTTAAAATATGTTTTCATTGATTTTTTTTTGAGAGAGAGAAAGAAAAGGAGAGGGAGAGAGAGAAAGATCCATCAGCTACCTCCTGCACACCCCTATTAGGGATTGAGCCCACAACCCAGGCTTGTGCCCTGACTGGGAATTGAACCAGTGACCTCTCGGTGCATGGGTCAAAGTTCAATCAACTGAATTACACCAGCCCGGGCTGAAGTTCATTTTAGAATAGATAATAAATCATTTTGCCTGGAGCAGAGAATACATGTAGGGCAATAGTGGAAGATAATGCTAGAGCTACATAGAGGTTCTGGAATTCAATTCTAAGGCGTCTAAGTAGTGGGATTGATACAGTGTGCTTAAACAGCAAAATGGTGTAATGATCCCCCCACATATGCATTAAAAAAATTCACCTGTTAGTAGCAGGGGATGGGCTGCATTAAAGGCGGCTACGGCCCATGGTCTCTGTAGGTACTGACAAGTACAGATTCTGGGTTTTCTTTCACTTATTTTCTTGTCATCCACATGGACGTTATTCTGATTTCCTTCAGTTTGGGGGGTTTGATAGAGTTCTAAAAGATTAATTAGTTCCTGGATTTATAAATTAGGCAAAGCCGCGAGCTTGGGCTTCCTCCCTCCCAGGCAAAGCAATCTACATGAGCACTTCTCAGAAAAGGCACCAATCAAGGAAGGACATTTTGCCCACTCCCTTCGCTTTCTATGGTACTCAAGCCTTTGGAAATAAATGGCCCTTGTGACCAAGAGGTCATCGGGAAAGCTGTCCTGGGAGCTCTTCAAAGTCAGCAGTCACCGCGTGCTTGTAGCCCAGTGAGAGGAGGAAGCTAAGGAGGACATGCTATTCAGGGCTGTTTTCAAGCACTCTTCCACTTGGACTCGCTCTCTCCATCCATGGGTGGAAAATTGAATCAGTCTCCAGTTTGGGGCTATTTCTCTAGAACTAATAAGCAATATCTCCTAGAATGTTAAAATAATTAAACAGGAGGCATCATAATCATTCTTTCCAGCCAAAGACCCAAAGAAGCAAACCATTTCTGAGCATACTACGAGGGAATCTGGTTCTGTAAACAAAAAGAAATCAATTGTATTTTGCACTCAGATTATTAGCCTGTCATATATGTATACATTTATTTACCCACTCAGCAAATGTGTACGGAGTAGCTACTTTATTACTGATCCTACCTCTATAGTGTCAAATAGCACATGGTACCTGTCCCCCCATGGAACATATATAGTCCCACCCTGTATGTCATGCCAATGCCTTTGAAGTCTATAGAGGGTAAAAATTAAGAGTTTGAATTCTGGAGTCTCCCAAACCTGGGGTAGTATCCTATACTAGTTATATAGTCTTGAGAAAATTAACTTCTCTAAGTAGCAGCTACTTTCCCAGTAAGATGGAGAAAGTAATAGAATTGATCACATATCTTAGTTTAAAGATTAAATGAGATAATGTACATAAAGAGATTACCATCATGTGAAGAACATAGTAAGTGCTCAGTAAATGTTGTAAATTACATTTATGACCACCATGGTGCCTAGCAATAGCTCATTCTAGTAACAGGGTCTATCTTTGCTCCCACTTGCCTGTTCCTACACAACAACTGGTATATCTTTTAAATTTGGCAGGCCCTGGACGAAAATAATAGCGGGTAAAACACACACATCTTTTGGAATTAGTAGAAAAGCAATAGGTCCATTCTGTAAACTTGGCTTCATTAATATTATCAAACGACTATCCAAGTGAGTTAATATATTAAAATGATTGATTGCTTTAAGAGTTTTTCATTTTTTATTTGGGGTAAGTAGTGATAAACAAGTCCAATAAAATACATAACAGCTAATCAGTTAGATACTCATAATCATTAGAGAAGCAAAAATAAAATTACCTGTCCTAGATAATATTTGTGATTCTCAAAATAGTGTCAGTGAAAATAATCTTATTTTTACTGAAAAAAAAATTAACAGTCTGGAAACCCTAGAATAAGAGAATAATTTAGAGTAATAATTTACAGATTTCTAAATTATGTTCATGGAATCATTGGAAACATTCTTTATTGTATTCATAAATTCTTCCATTTTTTCTGGAGATCTATATGTCACCCATTTAATACCAAACTCTATGCACGGGGAAAAGAATAGTTTTGAAATTAGCTAAAGAGTGGCCACCTCTATTGGATGATTTTAGAGGCCAAAGCGGTTGCACATATCATATTTCTCCCTTGCTTATATAGAATTTCAGTTAATACCTTTAATTACTATTTGAACCTCAATTGCTCATCTTAAAGGTAAATATTTAAGCTGTTATTAAGCACACATTTTGACCTGATGAATTTATTAGCATGCTATGTGATTATATGCTCACTGACCATGATTCAGACAGTTCTGAATGCTAAAAATCTCACTCTCCTTCCATGCAAAAATAACCAGTTGCCCAAATTTCATATGTAAACTTATATTTACCCAAATATTATTCTTTATGTAAATGGGGCCATACTGTCTACCCTGGATTTTGATGAATTCATTACTAGTATAAAAATATGTTTAATAGTCCGTGTTGGGGGCAATTCATTCTTTTAACAGCTGCATAGTATCTATGTTTATTTAACTGGTCACTGCAGTGGTTGATGAACAACTAGACAATTTATCCACCCCACAATGAATTAACTTTCTTACCTGTCTATTCATTCTCAGGGCCTGACTAAAGGAGAAACTGTATAAACAATGGGTCTCTTTTTGGAGACAAAATAATATATTAGAAATTTGGGCTATAAAACCATTAGTATCAATCTCAAAGATCTGAAGGCTTAAGGCTTATGAGGGATTCAGAAAGATTAGATGTTTGTTGATAAAAATTTCATGTCCTAAATAAGAATTGACTTTTCTCCAAATAAGCTGACTCTCCTGATCTCAGATGTTGAGACAAGTCAGCATGGAGAGAAGAGTCTCAGAGACCTAAGCAACTTAAAAATGCCAATGATGCATATCTTCACCAGAGGGTCTTTGCTGTGGATTTGAATAAATATGTTGCTAAGAAGGAAAAACATAGGGATTCATTTTAATTACTGAAATGATTTGTTGGCAATAACAAACACAGTGCTTAAGATACAGCCCTCCGGCCCAGCCGGTGTGGCTCAGTGGTTGAGCATTGACCCATGCAGCAAGAGGATGATGGTTTGATTTCTAGGCAGAGCACATGCCTGGGTTGTGGGCTCAATCCCAGTTAGGGGACATGCAGGAGGCAGCCAATTGATGTCCATGTTTCTCTCTCATCATTGTTTCTCTCTCTCTCCCTCACCTTTCCTCTTTCTCTGACAATCAATAAAAATATATTTTTTAAAAAAAATTATATAGCCCTCTGTATCACACAGGCAGGTTTAAAAATCATCTACATGCTCATCCAGAGAAGAAAATTAGTGGTTGAAATTTTGAGTCCTGTCAGAGATAACAGAGTGATGCTTCTGAAGGTAGGAGTCCATAGAATCCCCTGCTGTGATGCTGGGGACCACAATCACATTGGACACGTGGATACCCCAATGCCACAGGGGCTGAATGGTTCTGATTATCATGCAGTGGCATGAAGTGAAGAGAAACCATGTTGGAAAAGAAAGATAATTTATTTTAAGTCTTGGGAAATGTCTAATGTCTCTTGGGAATGGAACTACTTAGGAAAACAAATGAAATTAAACACGGTAGCTTAATAATATAGGCTTAATTTATGCCTATAATTTAATTGAGTTGACTGACAGCCAAGCTTGTTCAGTTACTTGGGCACGCAACCGCTTCCGTGGCAACAGGTCAATTTTTCCACATCATCCTCATTCAAAGCATGATCCTGTTGAGGTTCTCTAAGTCTCCCTTTTACAACTCACCAAACCCATCTGGTGCTATACTAGTATTTTGTGGATGCAATTAACAGCAGCAAACTCTTATTAAAGCACTATGATTAATTCATGTGGAGTAATTTCCACTTCACCAGTCCTGTTCGTTTGAACCCATGCTTAATGTCTCTTTTTCGCCACCATTTCTTTATTTAAATAAACAATCAAAATCTCTTCTGTGCCAGTAGCAGACAGGGAGAAAACTGAGTGCCCAAGGCTTGTGTTTTGATCTATTTGCAGGTGCTTTCAGAGCTGGGCGCTGATACATTTATTTGTGCTGAGAACATTTTTAGACTTAAGTCAGATGTCAAATGTGAATTTCAAAGCCCTTCCACCAGCCTTTAGTATCAAAATGGTATTTGATGTCCAGGACCTTATAAAGCCTTCCATTTCAGTTCAGCAAAGAAAATCATAATTTTCTACTATGAAAACGAATAAAAGAAAAAGTCTTAATTTCTGTATTCGCCTCCCAGGCACTCCTTTCTGAGGAGACTGCTTCCCACCCCCACCCCAGGCTTCGCCTCTGTTTCTTAATGATTTTTCTGTACCAAGATTCCTTGGGTTTCTTCACTAAAGTCACTCTGTACCATGTGGGTGTTCTTTATCCCCAATGAAGAAGAGAAGCTTGTCTCTTACATCAAACACTGAGGACTAAGTTGAAAGTGAATCCGATGAGCTGACCTAGAGACAGATAATAAATAGAGCTCACCCACAAACAAATGCCTGGGCGTAGGGACATTTCAACCACACTTTTGCATATATATTCATCTCTCCCTGACCTTCCCTCCCCACTGTTCCATGATGAAAATTAGGTTAGCATGGGTTTCTTCCATTCTTTGAAAAACGTGGCATTTTGAGAGGCCAGTAATTGACAATGCTATGAAGATTATGCATGGTGAATTTCCAAATGCCCTTCAAAGGGATTTTTCTTTTCTTAAATCAAGAATGTTCAGCACAATTTACAACAGTTAAGATTTGGAAACAGCCTAAATGCCCATCAGCAGATGAGTGAATTAGAAAACTGTGGTACATCTGCACAATGGAATATTACGCTGCTATAAAAAAGAAGGAATTCTTACCATTTGCAGCAGCATGGATGGAACTGGAGAGCATTATGCTTAAGTGAAATAAGCCAGTCAGTGAAAGAAAAATACTATATGATCTCACTCATTTATGGATAATAAAGAACATTATAACCTGATGAGCAAAAATAGATACAGAGGCAGAGAAGCATCAAACAGGCTGTCAACTTACAGCAGGAAGGCTGAGGAGGGATGGGGAGGAGGGTAGAGGTAAGAGATCAACCGAAGGACTTGTATGCATGCATATAAGAAAAACCAATGGACGCAAGACACTGGCAGGGTGAGGGCATGTGCCAGGGGGGATAGGGGAGGCCGGGAGAAGGTCAATGGGAGAAAAAAAGGAGATATATGTACTACTATATGTAATACTTTAAACAATAAAATTTTAAAGAAATATCTATAAAATAAACAATATTTTCTTATAACTTAAAAAAAAAGAATGTTATATACACTACCTAAGGCAGTGGTTGGCAAACTTATTAGTCAACAGAGCCAAATATCAACAGTACAATTATTGAAATTTTTTTTGAGAACCAAAAACCAACTTCTACGCATGGGCCACGAAGTTTCAATCACACTGAACATGCGTGCCCGCACGTGGTATTTTGTGGAAGAGCCACACTCAAGGGCCAAAGAGCCACATGTGGCTCGCGAGCCTCAGTTTGCTGACCACTGACCTAAGGGCTATCATCGACAGGTTTAGGTAATGATTTGGTGAACTCAGACATTAGATCCATAGCAGAACATAAGTAAGTGCCCCTTAGGCCGACATCAGGGCTGGAAATACAGAAAGAGGCAAGGAAGCAGAATGGTGCCCATTCTTCCTCCTTAGTTCCCCCATCATTGTTCAAATATTTAACTCTCAGGAAATGCTGAGGTTTGAATTGTTTTGATATCCTATTTCTGCTATTCCCCTGAAAGAGAGAGAGAAGTTTAATAAACTACGGATCGAACCAGAAATAAGAGTGAATTGCTTTGAGCTCACCTCTTCACTTCTCTGGATCCTTCACATATAGAAAGTGGGGAGGAAAGAAGCTGTTGGACTGGTTCCTAAGGTTTCTCTCATTTCTAACATTCTCTGTAAAAAATTGTTAAAGTTGGTTTGAAATTATAAATTCTACTCTCTGAAATTTTTGAGACGAGATGATGTCATAGCCAGACTTGAACAAACGTTTTAGAAGATAAAAAAAAAAAAAATAGGTCCGTGGATATAAATCAAAAGAGCCCTGCTCTGCTAGGAGTTAGGTCAGTGTGATCAGAATGCTGCTGAAGAAGCAGTAAATTCAAGGAACGTTTTCCCAAGTATCTTCTTTTCTCATAGGCCAAATATGATGTCATAGCTTAAGCTGAAGTACTTGATATATTTTACCTACTTTTTCAGCAGAACAGCCGCCAAGGGTGAGAGAGAGAGAGAAAAAGAGAGAGGGGGGGGCAGCACTAAATATTGCTGGTTTAATTTTTTTATTTATTTTCATCACATCTTAATGAATCAGGAGTCTAAAATTACCCAGTCTCATGGTCTGTTTGC
This sequence comes from Lasiurus cinereus, assembly GCA_011751065.1. Taxonomy (NCBI): domain Eukaryota; kingdom Metazoa; phylum Chordata; class Mammalia; order Chiroptera; family Vespertilionidae; genus Lasiurus; species Lasiurus cinereus. Next base: position 8,518,999 of record JAAGEH010000434.1, read on the forward strand.
TTCTTCCACTGCTCCAAGTTGTTTGGCATTTCAGCAATCTTCTCGTGCTCAGTAAAGACATTTACCGTGCTTGCCTTGAGATTTTTGATTAAAAGTGTGAAGCCTTGAAAAACTCTCTGCTACATAAACCAATTCGATCAGCCTGTCTTTTCCCACTGAACAAATATTGTATTCTGCTTAGTTCCTTTCTCTTTGTATTGTGATCTATTTTGTTTCTTCTCATTTTAGGTGTTTAATGAGTGTTTGGAAAGAATACATATTGTCAAATATTTGAAAAATGATCCATCACACAAACTTTCTATGTTTGTTCTTAAACTTTCAACCTCCTTTCTGATTTCTCTGCTCAGTCTAACCATTACTAAGAGTGGAGTGTATGGAGTTCTTATTGTAGTTGGGGTAGCTACCATCTTTTTCACCGTTAAGTTCACCGTTATTGATGGTATCTTCAACATCAATATTGTTTATATGAAAAGCAGTAGTGATTCAGGATGACTCTGAATTTCCCTCACTGGCTTGCATAGTTTCACTGGTTGTAAGCATATGCTTCAAAGATCCTATCTTAATTCAACAATTTGTGGTCCTTATTCCAAGTGAAATTACCTTCATTTCAGATTGCAGGGTCAGGTAAATCCTCTCTGAGGTGACAATTAAATTGAGACCTGAAAAATAAGAAGAAATTATTCTGGAAGAGAGTGAAAAACAAGATCATAGCAGGGAGAACAAACGCTATTTGCACTAATCTCAAGTGGGAAAGTGTGATATTGTGGTTAGTAATAAGAAATGTATATATTTATAGTTGGTCTTTCTGCCTGTTTTGCTCCCAGAATCCTTGGAATTTCATAAGAAGTGACAGTGGTTAGGGGGTCTCTTGTTTTGTTAATCAGGTAACTTCTAGTATTCACTGAAGATCGGTGGCTGAATGCTTAGAGATCTACCATGTGATTAGAAGTTGGAACTTTTAATCCTAACCTTTGTCCTCCAGGGAGGAGAGAAAAGCTGGCAATTGAATTCAATTATAAAGGACCAATGAGTTAATCAATCTTGCCTTTGTAATGAAGCCTCCATAAAAACCCAAACAAGAGGATTGCGAGAGCTTCAAGGTTGTGAACACATGGAGTGCTGGAGAGGGCATGGAAGCTCTATGCAGGTCTCCATACCATACCACGTGTGTATCTTCCAACTGGCTTACATCCTGAGTTACATCTATAATAATAAAAGTGTAATATGCTAATTAGACTGGACAACCTCTCATACAAAGCCGGGCTGTGAGGGAAGACTGGGTCCTGGGTGCCAGATAGAAGCCAATGCTGGTAGCCGGGGGAAGGAAGGCCTACTCTTGCACAAATTTTGTGCATTGGGACTCTAGTCCTTTATAATAAAAGGCTAATATGCAAATAGACCCAATGGTAGAATAACCAAACAACCGGTCGTTAGATTGTGTGCTGACAACCAGGGGGCATGTGCAGAACATGGTGGGCATTGACCACTACAGGATAATAGAGCAGGTGAGCAGGGGCACCAGACCAAGGCAGGGCACCAGTTGCTGTCATTGGGGCGAGCCTAGTGATTACTGAAAATTCATTGCTTCCATGTGCCACAGTCCCACTCAGCACTCACACCCTCTGCCAGTGCTGTCCCTTTTCACACCTGCTGCTGGCACTGGAGCCAATACTCACACCCGTTGCCAGTGCCCGGCACCAGCCCCAATCACTTGACACTGTCAGCAAGTGTGAGTGGTGGCTGCTGGCCCAAACTGCCCCTGAGGGCTTCTCCACCTCCTCCTGCTCCTGAGGGACGATTGGGGCAGCAGTTGCTACTTGCACCCACTGCTGGTGCTGGCACCATTTGCTCCACCATCAACATGTGGGAGCAGAAGTAGTGGGAGCGGGACTGCTGGCAGACAGGGGACAGGGCTGTGGCAGGAGGGGCCATGCAAGAGCACAGAGGATGGGCTGAGACCTGCTCTTGTGCCCACCACAGCCTCGTGGCCCACAGTTCCTTTCAAGGTGCACAAATTTATGCACTGGGCCCCTAGTAATTTTATAATAAACCAAAAATCGAGTAAGTAAATTGTTTCTCTGAGTTCTAGGACCTGCTCTAACAATTTCATCAAACCCCAGGAGAGTGTGGTTGGAACCTCTGTCAATGGCCAATTGTTCAGAAGCATATGCCATAAACTGATGTCTAAAGTGGGGTATGAGGTGGGAAGGAACAGTTTCTTAGGACTGAGCCCTAGACCTGTGGGACCTGATGTTATCACCAGACAGATAATGTCAACATTGAGTTGAACTGTAGGACACTCAGCTGGTGATGTGAATCATGGGTGTGGAGAAAAAGACACATGCATTCTGTGACCAGAAATGTCAGAGGTGAAGTGTTCTACGTGAATAGTAAAGAAGACATGGGAGGTAGAAGACTGAGTTTTTCCAATTCAGAAAGATATTGTTTAATCAAGCATTTGAAAGTTATACAAGCTTGAATGAGAAGGAACATGTCACTAGATGAAGCTCGTAGAGAGTCATAGACTGGGTCATATAAATCCTTCTGATAATTTTTAAGTTTTATATCTTATCCATGGCATAGTTTCATGCAGTGAAGTGCAAATTTACTTTGTGGAGAATGAGCTGGAAAAGAGTGAGACTGAGCACAAGGAGACAGATTAAGCAGGCTATTGAAAGTGTCCATGTGAAAAATAACAATGACTTGGATTAAGACGGTGACTGTGGAGGTGGGTGACTGGTTGGAATTGGGATGTATATTAAAGGGAGCATAATAGGACTTGGTGGGAGAACAAACAAAGATATGTGAAAAGAAAGCATCAAAAGTTTTTGCTTAAATATTACAAAAGCTTATACTTATACAGATTTTATAAAATACTTCATTATCTGAATTGAAACTCACAATAACCAATGGGATCACCATTATTATCATTTTTACAGATAAAGAAAAGAAGGCTCAAAGGAGTCAAACTATCTATTGTTACTCCAGTACATTAATCCTCAGCTAAAACTAGAAGCAAATTCTGTAATATTGGTCCAGGGCTCTTTTCCTGTACAGGGTGTGGCAAAAGTAGATTTACAGTTGTTTAAATGGAAAATAATACAATAATCAAATAAGAATAAACTCGGTGTTTTATAAACTCACAACTTTTGCCCCATCCTGAATATAGCTTTACTTCATCAATGTATGTTTTAGAAATTACAGGGAACTCATACAACTTAATAAAAGGAAGATAAATGATCCAATCAAAAATGGGCAATGGACCTAAATAGATACTTTTTGAAAGAAGATAGAAGGAAGGCCAAGAGACATATGAAAACATGCTCAAAATTATTAATTGTCCAAGAGATGCAAATTAAAACGACAATGCGGTATCATCTCATACCTGTCAGAATGGCAATCATCAACAAATGACAAGTGCTGGCGAGGATGCGGAGAAAAAGGAACCCTCGTGCACTGCTGGTGGGAATGCAGACTGGTGCAGCCACTGTGGAAAACAATATGGAGTTTCTTCAAAAAACTAAAAATGGAACTCCCATTTGACCCAGTAATCCCACTTCTAGGAATATATCCCAAGAAACTAGAAACACCAATCAGAAAGGATATATGCACCCCTATGTTCATAGCAGCATAATTCACCATAACTAAGATTTGGAAACAGCCTATATGCCCATCAGCAGATGAGTGGATCAGAAAACTATGGTACATCTACACAATGGAATACTACGCTGCTATAAAAAAGAAGGAATTCTTACCATTTGCAGCAGCATGGGTGGACCTGGAAAGCATTATGCTAAGTGAAATAAGCCAGTCAGTGAAAGAAAAATACCACATGATCTCACTCATTTATGGAAAATAAAGAACATTATAACCTGATGAACAAAAAGATAGATACATTGGCAGTAAAGCATTGAACATACTGTCAAATTACAGCATGAAGGCTGCAGAGTGTTGGGGAGGGAGAGAAAGAGATCAATTGAAGGACTTGTATGCATGCATATAAGCACAATCAATCAACACAAGACATTGTGGGGGGATGGGATGAGGACATGAAACAGGAGGTAGGGGAGGCTGGGGGAAAATCAATGGGGAAAATAAAGGAGATATATGTACTACTATATGTAATACTTTGAACAATAAAAAAAAATATAATGAAGGACTCATGACAATTATCAGAGTTGATATTTCTGCCACACTTTCATCACTACAGAAGTCCCAGCCAAACTGATCACCAGGAAATTCAAAGCCAATAATCTGGAGCCAATAATAATTATAATAGATGAATTTTATTGACACCACGGTCTTTCAAGCCTTTGAACATGCATCCTCTCATTTACTTGTCATGCTAATCCTGTGATATGTATACTAATACTAATCCATTTAGAGTTAAGAAAACTGAGGCACAGAAAGATTCAATCATTTTCCCAAGATGACTGAAATTGTAATTGGCTAAGTCAGAATTTTCCAGAGTCTACACTGTGCCACCCATGATGAACTCCGGAAGAAAATGGTAATGGTACACAGATGTATAAGAGCACCGTGTGATTGCAAGAAAGCTGGATTCACGCTCACAAGATCAGCATTTCTGTGCTGGCTTTGTCACTGACTTTTAGCCCATGCCTCGCCCCACAAGCCCTTCTGGGATCACTTTCTACTTGTAAAATGGCAGGCTTTCATTACATGATTTCTTGGACTCCTTCTGATTCCTGCTCTTTCTTTCTTTGTTTTTGTTTTGTTTTGCTTTTTCCTGTATGTTTATAGGTAATCACATCTTCAAGAGTTGGTTAATATAGTTTGGATGACAGCCAGTCATTCCCCTCACTGCCCATCCCACCCAGTTTTCTCTTCAGACTTCACTCCCCTAGAGCCCTCCATCCTCACCTTTGTATCTCCCACAGTTCTCAGGGACTGAGAGGGTGCTCCTTTGCTAGCGTGGCAATTAACTCATCCTGCTTGCACACTCCCAGTGCAAAGCGCTAAATTGCAGGAGGTGTTTATCATATGTCAGGGTGACAGCCTCCCTGCTGTTGGCTTTGATTTGCTAAATACCTGCAAAAGATTTCCTGACTGGAACACCTGGTCCTCAGAGCAGGCTGCCCCCGCAAAGCTGCAGGCAGCATCTCAAGAGGCTCCTGAGTGCCCTACTGTTCCCCTCATCCCCCCCTCTCTGCTTTTCAGAGGAAAGTGAAGAGGTCTGGGGCAGACGTTGCATGAGCCGAGATTTACCGTAGTCTGTACCCAAACAGTTAAGGAAGTGGGAACCCACCTCCATCCCTCTGCCCTGACTGATACTGTACTAATGAGCAATTATGGTGTGCTTATTATGTAGCAGGATCGAGGTCAAATACATCCGCTGCACACACTTCCTTAATCTTTCCAGCACCCCAGGACTTGAAATAACTTGCTCCCTGGTCATCCACCAGGGGTACTCCAACCTGGTTCACTTAGCTCAGCCTGGGTCTCCCTCCCTCTCTCCTGTTGGCCACACCCCAGACATCAGGCTATACTTTCTCAAAGGTAGCAATGAGTTAGCAAGCAGAATGCCCTCTGCTGTGTTTTTTTCTTCTCAATGATAAAATTCCACGGCTCCATGAAAGCACAGTGGTCCTTAACCAAGCTGGGAAGACACAATGGTAAGGTTTACTGAGTGGTTACTCAGAGAACACTTTTGAAAATACTATCTCCTCTGTCCCTGTATAATGATGACTGGTTTGAACCAGTCCCAGTCTTTCCATTTGGAATTTGCAAATCAATGGTCCATTGGCTTTGTTAGGCTAGTGTTTTACTTTAAAAACAAAAATCTAGGAGCCAGTGCTAAGACTTTGAATTTGTTGGGCTCAGACATGTCTGAATATGAATTTTTTATTTTTTGTATATACAAATTCTGCCATCTTGGGTAGTTAACATTTATGAGCCTCGGTGTTCTCATCTGTAAAGTGAAAATAATATAGTACTTGCCTCAAAGGCTGGTCTGAGAATTAAAATGTGAACTTTATAGGAGAGAAGCAGCATGGAATCGTGAAAATGCATGTGCATTTGAATCTGGTCTCTGAGACTTCAAAACATTTAATACATTACTCAGCATCTGTGTGTGTCCATATTCTTTGCCTATAAAGGGCAGTAAGGCCAGCCGGCGTTGCTCAGTGGTTAAGCATCAACCTGTGAACCAGGAGGTTACAGATTGATTCCTGATCAGGGCACATGCCCGGGTTGTGGACTCAATCCCCAGTGTGGAGTGTGCAGGAGGCAGCCGATCAATAATTCTCTCTCATTATTGATGTTTCTCTCTCTCTTCCTCTCCCTTCCTCTCTGAAATCAATAAAAATATATATTAAAAAATAATAAATGGGACTAATAATACTCCTTTAAGGGTTGTGGTAAGAACTAAATGAAATAATGTTATGTCAGATGCCTAGAGCAGCCCCTGGCACAGAGTGCTCAGTAGGTATATATAGTTCCTTCTGTTTGTATACATTCATATTTTGATGTCTTAATTTTTTCAATGGCATATAACTAAGGGAAAATTTGTTAATTAGGTTGATGAACATGAACATCACTCAGGAATTCAGGGGATGGATATCTTTGTAGATAAATAAGTTTCTTCCAACTTTTATAGTTAGGAGCTGTGAACTCCAGTCACATAAATGCATACGGGTCAAAAGTGGGCCTCAGCAAATAGTGTAGTTGAAAGGTGTGCATTCTGCCACAATGACCAGAAGAGCTTGCACATGCTGGTGAGCGGATAGATCACAGCCTGTTGATTCTGGGCAGAGCATTGCGACTCTCTCTCTAGTAAGGGACACCCAAAGCCAAGTCTGTCCTGGGCGATGGGGCATTTGCTGGGGGAATTAGTGCCATGAGATGTCGGCCCTTCTCACATTGGAGCTCGTATAGCAGGACCTCCAGTTCCTAAAATTGACAAAATCTTTCCCACTGTTTCTCAGTTCTTTTATTCATCTTAAGCATACAATTATGGGACTTCATTTTTCTGTTGGGAATAGGTAATTACCATTCTTGGGAAGTATCAAAAATGTTTCCAGCCCTAGCTGCTTTGGCTCAGTAGATAGAGCGTCAGCCTACAGACTGAACGATCCTGGGTTCGATTTCAGTCAAGGGCACATGCCCAGGTTTTGGGCTCCACCCCCCAGTAGAGGGTGTACAGGAGGCAGCTGATCAATGATTCTCTCTCATCATTGATGTTTCTATCTTTCTTTCCCTTCTCCCTTCCCTCTGAAATCAATAAAAATATATTTTTAAAAAATGTTTCCATACTGGGTTTATATAAAAGTATAGTTGTAATGGCTCTTGGGAGACGGGGGCTTGACTTTGCAGAACACATGTTCAGGATCTTTGTGGCACTCCTTAAGGAGCTTGTCCTGAATAGACGGAAGGAACACTGTTTCCTCAAGGACATGTCTGTGCATTTCAGGACACTGAAAACAGGCAGATTTCTTACTCTCAAAAGCTGACTTCTAGGCCAGGAGAGGCATGTGGAAACCTCAGACCCTTAGCCTAAGAGAAGCTTGTGGGTCAGAAGCCAACACCCAAATCACAGGCGCAGTATTGTTCCTGTATAGTGAGCTGTTGAGAAAGAGACACTGTGGGGAGCTGAGCAAAAGTATTGCGTTTAGAGTCAGAGATCTTGCCTAAGATCCAACAGTGTGACCTGGACTAAATTACCCATCCTCTCTGAACATGACCGTATCTTTCTGTAAGAGGGGACACCAACATCCACCTCAGCGGGGATACTAACGCCCACCTCGGTGGGGTTTTGTGAGAAGTAAAATAACATACACAAAATTCTTAGACTGTTCTGGCACAGAATATGGACAAATGCTTAATAACCACTCTCATTCTTGATTCCTTGGGAGGAAAGGGAAATTTTTCAAAGTGTTGCACATTTTATAGTGTGTCTTCTGTCCTCTGTGATTAAAAGGAACACTCAGACTAGGGTAGTAAGTGATCCTAAGGCCCTTGGTTGAATATTTACTGTACACAGGCATGATATGTGTTCAACATTACAAGATCTCTTTCATCAGCATCTCCTTTTTTTCTTTTAAATATATTTTTTAATTTTTAATATAATTTTTTAAAAATACATATTTTATTGATTTCAGAGAGAGGAAATGAGATGGACAGAGAGACACACTGATGGGAGAGAAACATTAATTGGCTGCCTCCTGCATGCCCTTTACTGAGGATCTAACCCACAACCCAAGCATGTACCCTAACTAGTAATCAAACTGGCAATCTTTTGGTGCATGGGAAGCTGCCCAATCACTGAGTTATACCAGCCAGGGCTATCATCACCTCCTTGTTACAGATTAAGAAACTCAGTTTCCGGTTTGAAGAAACTCCATCAGTAACCTAGTTAGGAAGTAGCAACATCCAGGTCTACCAGGAGAGCCAATAAATACGCTCCATGCCTGTATTTTACAGCGGTACTAAAATCTTGGTGGCATGCCTGTCTTTTTTTCCCTTCTTCCTGACCTCTTTTCAGTAGCTTTTCTACAGTAAAGCCCTACTAATGTGGGATTTTTAAGCTACTGATGCTGAGGCTACCATTGCACATTATTCAGCAAACACTTTCTTCATATCTAGTGTGAAGTCACGTGTGTGTTGGAATCACTTGAAGAAGCAAACTCTCCTCAAAGGCACTGTAAACACTCAGCCACATAGGTGGGCTGAGTATCATTGCTCTTGTTTACTTATTAAATCAGGTCAACTCTCCTGGGCAAACAAGTGTCAATCCTAGCTCAGGTCCGATCTGTCTCTGACACTGAGTTAGAAGTAGCTTTAGAGTTGACCTTGTCTGTCTTCTTCATTTTTCACCAAAAGGAACCGACCCTAGAGGTTAAGAGCAGGTAATGCCGTGGAACAGCAGGAGCTACAGCCCTAGTCATGTTCATAGCAGCAGAACTGAGTGCTCCCTCTGAACCAGGTAGAGTGCCCTGCCCCCTGTTTGAACATTTCATTTAGTCTTCATAAACAGCCATGAAAAACAAACACCATTTTTAATCTTCATTTTATAGGTGAAGAAACAGAGAGGTTAGGTAATTTGTTCAAGGTCAGCCAAGAAGTAATGACACTAACACATTTGCACAGTGTATTCAACCGAAAAATTAAACATCGACTCCATCTTAAAGGCATCGTCACATTGAAGTCCCTCATATGACCCCACGTGAGTTGGGTGGGTGACGTTTTCTGAAATGTGAAAAACCATGTAAGTAAGACAGATATAAATCATAAAGCCTAAAAAGGCAAAGAGCAACTGTGAACAGCTATGGATGAGGTCATTTGATTTCCTGTGAAGAATTAAACCAGGGATCAGCGACCTCTGGCCTGTGGGTCAAATCCAGTCCAGCATTTGTTTTCCTAAATCAGGTTTTATTGAAACACGGCCAAAGCCCTTTATGTATATATTGTCTGTGGCTGCTTTCATGCGACAATGGCACAGATGAAGAGTTGCCAGAATGACTTAATGGCCTGCAAAAGCTAAAGTATTCACGATTTGTCTCTTAGCAGAACCAGTTCGCTGACCCCTGGCCTAGAACATCACCAGTTCTAACGATGTTCTACATTCTTCCCAGATCACATGGCCACCTCCTGCTGTTCCAAGAGGTAACCGCTATTCTAAATTTATGGGGCACCATTACCTTGCTTAGTTTAAAAAGTTCCTTTTTTTCTCTTTTAAAATATGTTTTTGTTGATTTTAGAGAGAGGAGGAAAGAGAGGGTTAGAAACATCTATCCATTGCCTCTTGCATGCCCCCTGCGTGGGATTGAGCCCACAACCAGGGCAGGTGCTCTGACTGGGAATTGAACTGAGAACCTCTCTTGGTGTTTGGGACAACGTTCGAGCCACACCACCCAGGGCAGGAAGCTTTTTATTTAAGTACACACATAGAGAACTGCACAAACCCCAAGTTTATTCTATAGGTGCATCTGCCGTACAGTGGTTCTTGCACCGGGTCTGGTTATCTGGTTAACCGGCAGAAAATGGAGTGAAATGGTGCCTGACCCAGAGACCACAGCAAGAGCAAAGGGGTGCAACTAACTCTGCTCATCTAGCTGGGAGCATCCCGGAGGCTGGCCTTGAAGTGTACCAAGTGCTTTCCCAGAAGGACCTGGGGTGGGAAAAGTCAGAGGTCAAGTGTATGAACCAGAGAAGCAAGGTGGGGAAATCCAATCTGCTTCACTGAGGTACTTGGAAATGGAAGAAAATTCACAAAATGAGAAGCCCAGGGAGTGCCCGGGAGTGAGGCAGTGCCCATAGCAGGGACCACTGCTGTGCCCATTCTCAGGGTTCACAGGACTGGTTGCAAATCATCACTTTATAGCTGGTGTAGCTTTGGCTTTCTCGCCACAAGAGCATGAATGTGTCTTAAAATAATGGGCGCCTACCACCCAAACAGGGTGGAACGACGTATTCAGACAAACAGCTTACTTTGTAATGCCTCCCTCCACTCACCCACCCAGGTCCCAGTTGTCACAAGGAATTTCATTATTATAGGCAGATGGCTCGAAAATAATCTTTCCTACACTCTTACCTCATATTTTTTATGACTTTGAGAACTCAAGATTTTACTATTCCTCTTTAAAAAAATAAACAACCTGGGATCTTTCAAAGTGAAATGCCAGTCTTTGTTTCAGATTAGCTGGGAGTTGGGAAAATCCTGAATTGCTGTTTACTGGGACTACCAGAAAGATTACAGGTATATTACGTATATGTCACTTTGGAATGCCCTGCTATTGGGCATCAGGGTGAAAGGATTTCTGCGGTTTATATAAATCAGAAACACTCTCTGCTCTTTTGAGAAGGGCTGAAGCTATCTCCAAGCTTTCTCTGGTTCCAAGTCCCTTTTCTCAGTTACTTGGGCATTCTGGGAGAGAGTGTCCCAAATCCTAACACAGGCCGCCTGGAAAACCTGATTGCATTGAATTAAAATAAGTTTGCCACTAGCTCCGCGTTCAATGTTAGAAGCATCAGAGGCCTCTGTTTGTCTGAATTCTGTCCTGAAGAAGAAGATGGTGGGAGGTGCTTCCTGGATGCGTTCCTTCTCTAAGGATCAGTAGATTTGCAAACACTGAGCTCAGGCATATGTATTCTGTAGTAGAAAAGCATGAACAGTGCATGTATCTTCCCAGCACGGGTGAATATTCCAGTCCCAAGTTCCCAAGCTCAGGTGTGGAAAAAAAAAAACAGAGAAGGTGGGAGAAAAAAAAGTCACTGCTGTCCCTTCAATGCACATCAGATTTAGAGGCTAATTTGGAAACTGCATTTGCCTTTATTCTTCTTGACTTAAGTTAATGGGATGAAAATAGCTTCAGAACACATCATTTCTTTTCCAATTTCACAAAGCCACAGCCCGTTATTAAGGCGCCTGACCTTCCCCACTCTAGTGAGTGTGTTTTGTTTTCTTAATTTCACCGCCAGCAGATAACCAGTCCAACGTCACACACTGAACCTGGCATAAGACAGCGAGCACCTAATTAGCCCCGTGTTAAATGTAAAGTAGACAAAACCATCACCGGGGGAAAATTGTTTTTCCAGAAATGTGCACTCAATAGGATTCGTGATTTCCTCTCTCGGAGGCAATGTTTTCAATATAGGGAGAACATCAAAGGAGACCTGTGGTTAGGGTTTTGTTTGTTTGCCTAAGTTACCTGGAAGGATCATCAACAAAGATGATAAATCAAAAGACTATAGAATTTATTGGATTCAGACAGACCTAGGTTAAGTACTGGTTCCACCAACTAGCAGTATCATCTCCCCCAAGTTACTGAACACACGGTTTCCCAAACCTCATTCATATACATCAGAATCGCCCAGGCTTTGGCCAAACAATCTGCTTTTTAAACAAGCACTTGAGAGGATGCTAATGCACAGGCAGGTTTGGGAGCATCTCACCTGTATTCTCTACTCCTCACTGTCCTCCTCTACAACATGTGCCTCAATGCCTACCCCACATGCGAGTCCTCAAGGAGATAAAGGACATGCGGCATCTTTGTCATTGTCCTGCCCCCAGCACAGACCAGATAGTCTCTTTGGGACTGAATACTTTGAGATGATTTCATGCAGATTTCAGCTCGCTTTTCATTCATCAGAACTGCCATGGATTTATTATTTCATTACCACACAAGACAGTGACAACAGTCTTGTTGCTAAAGGAAACAAGTGAGTCACAAATGAAACATCTCCCAGCTGAGAGGCATGAGGAGAAAGTCCGAGAAACAGTTTTCTTCTTTTAAACCAAAGATGGAGCTCTGCAAAATCAGTTTGACAAAATAGATTGGAAAGGATTACAGGTTCGTCCCCACTTTCTTTCCATCTGGAAGCAAATGAAGATGTGAGAACCACGGTAGAGCAGGTGACCATGCTAATTTTCTGGGTCCCTTCCTCAAGGGATCGATCACCTCTGTTCACAGCAATTCCCTCCCATTCGACCCATCAGTTCCTCAAATGGTTGACACCTTTTAATAACTTCTTTCTGTTCCCTCAAAAAGCATTTCCTGTGTGGACTCGTTTTCGCTCCAGCCCCATCTCCTGCGTTAAACACAACCAAGTTCCCACCATGACGATTATTTCAGGATAGATGGTGTGATGATGTCTGTGTAGCATTTTTTTTACTTCTCAGTCTCTTTCATAGCCCGATCATATCAGCTTGCCTATCACTGGAGGCAGGTAAAGCAGGTATCATTTCATGGCTGCCATTTTAAAGATGATAAGAGAGAGGAATCGGAGAGAGCAAGGTCACAGAGCTGGTTGAGTGACCAACATGGATCAGAAGCTCCAGGTTCTTAGGTTGCATTGTTCAGGACTCCAACCCACATGGCCTTGAGGGTGTTGGCTCTTAGAACCACGAAGGCCAATGAACAGGTTAATCTTTTAGGCACAGATGGTTGCAGAATACAAACAATACCATCAAAATGGTGCCGAGTCCCTCTGACTCTCTCTGCATATAACTTTGTATGTTCATATGTGTCTGTGTGTGCTTTGCTTCCTGGCTGTGCCTGTGTGTCTGGACCTCTATGTAAGGTAACTGCCCTTTCTCTGGTTTTGTCGCCATCTTCCTTCTGTCTCTGTCTGCCTTTTTCTATCAGTCTCTCCTCACCCATCTCTCCAACTCTCTTTCTCCAGATGTTTCTTATATCTGGCTCCTCTCTCTCTCTCTCACTTACTACCTATTTTCTTCTTTTTGAATTTCAGTCTTAGATAGGTTTCTTCAATAGGGTGTTAATATGGTCCCTTGTAGTTTCTGTAAGCTTCCATGCTTACAGACACATGGGGTACAGTGGGAATCTCCCCGCTCCCTTCTCTTCAGTTTTCCCCTCATCCCTCCCTCATTCTTGCTCTAGCTCCTACTCTCATCAGAACAAACCCCTAATACTGCCTCTGATTGATCTGGCTTAGCCGTGCTCCTTACACAGACAACACTGGTGCGCTGGACAATCTGAGTCACATGCCAGTCCTTTGGATTCCGTCCCATCAGATTCACTTGGACGGAGAAATAACAGTTTGGGAACTGAAAAGCAGGAGGCTCTCACCAAAGAAAAGAAGAAATCTGCTGAACTGGCAAAATTAGTACCTATTCAGACAGCCTTCCTTTTAGTGCACCACGTATTGCATCCCATGTATGCTGTTTTTAAGGATTCTTACTCCTTTAGAGTTAGATCAAAGAGAGAATTCCACATTGTTACCTGACATAGTGCCACGTGATAAGAGGACAAAAGCATTTGAACAGGCTAACAATCTGCTTCTTACAGATAAACCTCACCCACAATGGACTTTTAGGAGAAAACATGTTTACCTGTGCCAAAAGAAAATGATAGAAGGAAGGAATGCTTAAGCAAGTCACATCATCTGAGCCTCAGTTTCCCCAATGTCACATGGGGTAATATAAGTCATAGGTACTTTTGCAGACCACAGAATCCACTCTGGTTAGTTCAACAAGAAAGTGATTTATGGCAAACTTACATCATTCCTGGGGACCATACCGGGCTGATGTTTAACCAGGACCCAGTGCAGTTAGCAGAAATGTCCAGTCATCCAGTGGGCCATTCTGTGGGAGCTCTATTGTAGATTTCCCCCACAACTTGGACTGAAGATGATGGAGACAGAGAACAGCAGTTTCACCCCAACTGCCCCGTAAGAGCCTCCACCACTGTGTTTGCAAGAGGATCCCATCTCGGTGTGCAGAGCCCTCACCTCTTCTCGCTCATTTCCCACAGACAGATACAGAAACCGCACACAAGCCTGCTCCCGGTGGGAGGGGGGGGGCCTGTCCTTGCCCTTTATCTATGGCATGCGTCCTGTGGGCCCTTGTGAGACACTCAAGGGTTAGGTCAACAAGCCTGGACCTTGCATTCAGGCCAATCTGGCCTCAAAGAGATATGACTTTTACTTTAACATCTTTCAATTCTCCATTTGTAGCCCCCTGTTAAATAGGAATCCCTGCAAAGAGAGATCAAGTATGCAGGGCACCCGACACATAGCACCCTCTCAGCACAACGTAGCTATTCATGTTGTCTCTACGAAACTTAAAAATGTGTGAGAATATATCACATACACACCTTTTCCTTCCCTCTTATGATCATCTCCTTGACCCATCTTTCTACACACAACTGCACTGAATATACGTGTCTGCAAACAATTGGCTGCGAAAGCCTCCTCCAGCGAAAAGTTAGTCCTTGGCAGCCTCTATTTTCAACTCCTGATGACCCCACCTGAGAGCTCCCTCCTCTGCATCGCATGCCTCCTCCCACACACAGCTCTGCCGCTCGCCTGGGCCAGGAGTAAGAAGGCACTCCGGGACACACTGCTTGGATCTCTGCTTCCTGGACACCAGGCCCATCTCCATGGCATCACTGGGCTGAAAATAGACAAGAGGTTTATTTCAGATCCATAGAGACAAAAAAGCAGAAAAAATGGGGAGGAGATGAAAATGAGAGACTGGCAAGTCTTCCTGCACATTCCAGAACCAACCTCCTCCTCTAAAAGCTTTTTGGCCACTTCAGCCCTCATTCCTCCTGACCCATAGCACTCAACTGCTACCTCAAACCCTGAGACAGAGATTTAATTTAATTTTGCTGTTTTCCGTCTATTGTGGAGGGTTTGGAGAATTTTTTTTTATTCTTTATAAACTATAAAGTTCTTCAGGTAGGAGTCAAGATCTAGTTTCCTTTTTTATATTTTTCTTTTTTAATATATATATATATACATATATAATTGATTTCAGAGCAAAAAAGAGAGAGAGAGAGAGAGAAACATCTATGATGAGAGGGAATCCTTGATTGACTGTCTACTACATGCCCTACACTGAGGATTGAGCCTGCAGCCCAGGCATGTGTCCAAACAGAAAATGAACTGTGACCTCCTCAGCTCAACCACTGAGCCATGCTGGCCAGGCTATTCTTTCTCTATACTCTCCCCCATTCCTAAATCAGGAGTATGGCTTTGAAATAATCAGACTTATCTCAATTACTTACTAGCTATGTGGTAAGTCTCTTAATTTCCCTAAGTTTTAATGTTTTAGGGGTGGGAACTGTTTAAATAAGATTATTGTAAATCACACAACATAATACTTGCCACAATAAGAGAGAGCTCTCACCTGAAAATGTGAGTCCTGAACTCAGGCTGAATTCAGGGTTTTATGTTGGCTCCAGCATTTATTGGCAGTTTTATGTAACTTCATTGTGTATCATTTCTATATCTTTAAGAAGGAGTCCAGTGATAGTCCTGAATATATAGTGTTGTTGGGAGAGTTGAGTGAGACAAGCCATAAAAATTGCTTAGTAAAATGTCTGGCTCACATAAACTTCAGCAAAATTCTCTGTCGCCTTCTCCGGAGAAGCTAAATTCAGACCAGCTGAAAGAATACACACCATCTGAATCTGCTCAGCTTTTCAGAAACATTGTTTGAGTCTCTTTTTAACTCAGTTAACTAAATATTTCCTTGTAACCCACTCTTGTCTTTTTATCACCATACCCTTCCTTCGTCCTTAGCCTATCTCTTGCCCTTGATTGTTACTAAACAAATGGTGTAGGTGCCTTCTGATAAATTAGTGGATAAGGAACACCAGCACTTATAAATATAGCAAGTGAGTAAGCCAATAGCTAAAGAGCAGAGGTCTGTCCATGCAACTTGGCGCCCCCTGCTGGCCGCAGGAGATTGGGGCCCTCCTTTGGCTCTTGGATGAAAGGAAAGGGTCAATGCCAATGTAAGAGCTCTCCCAGCTTCCCACACTACGAATTCAGCTACTGTTCTGGAGGATGTTCTCTTCTAAACTTGACTTTGGCAGCTGAATGCCATACGAAGCTCCAACCCACAGTCATCACCCCTCCGCAGAATGCTTATTGTGCTTCTGGTCTAATTTGGAATTGCTTATGTCTTGTTTATTATGTGCTAGCTTTATGTTCTTCTGTTTAGTTTCCTCAGCCACCCTTGCAATCATTAGCTTTGTCTCTATTAAATTTTCCACTTACAACTTACACTTACATAAACATAGTCCTAGGAGAGGACCTTAAACTTCCCCTTCGCTGCCATCCCGTGTCTATGACTACAAAAGAAAGAGCAGGGGGATGATTGAAAATGAGGGCAGTGAAAGCAGAGATGTTCTGAAATAATGGTTAATGAAGGAAAATGTGTAATGGAAAATGGGGAAAAGTGTCTGGTCTGAGCCCTGAAGTCCTCGCAATTAGCTGAGAAAGACAGACGTGAACACCTGCATCAACACCCCTCAGGGGAAGGAGCCTCTATATTCATGGCTCAGACAAGAGTCAGAGATCTATTGGTGAACATATCTTCTCACTGGAATCAGCTGCATTTCCACTTTTTCTCCCTTCATGAGAATCCAGTCTCTTTCAGTTGGTGACCATTCATGTCTTTGGAGGACTTCCAAAAATTAGAAGCCATCTCATTCATCTGAAGCCCTGTCCTCCTTTGAAAAACTCTCAACTATTGATGATAACTTTTATTTCTCCACTCCACTCATTAGTGGTTGAATTCTCTCATCTTAATGTCTTCCTTTCTAATGCTTTCAACTCAACAGGTGATGATAGCGTGTTATGGGGCTGGATTGTGCTTTGGCTGGAACAGGAGTTTTTCATTGCTCTTTGAGGTTGGTGGGAAGAAAAGGCAAGCCTAGCATCACAGAGTGCTTTTTTTTCACTCTGATTTTGAAGAGATATCCACTTTTCCTGGTCACCGATTCTTAGAAGAACCAGATAGAGCTGGGCAGGATCTCTCAGCTAATGAGCCGTCGGATGGCACTGAAAGAAGATATTAGTAGCCTGAAAGCCAGTGTCCAGGACAACCCCCTAACCCAGTGGTCAGCAAACTCATTAGTGAACAGAGCGGCAAACCGTGGCTCACGAGCCACAGTTCACCAGCCACTGCCCTAACCAGTGAGCAGTGCACCAATTCACTGGAATTAAGCTGCAGTAGAAGACAGTGAGGCACACACTGGGGGGTCCTTATATTTTGAATGCTGGTTATAAAAAGTGAAGCTGAATTAAATGAGTGACTGCACCTGCAGCAGCAAAAAAGGAAAAATGAATCCTAAGAGAAAGTGAGACAGACTTAAACTTCTAATTTGGAAATGAGCCAAATTATAAACTGAATTTGGTGCTTGGCTTCTGTTCTACCAAGTGGCAGGTAGGCCAACAGATTCTAGACAGCTATTTCCTCCTCTCCTTTTTTACATACATATATATATATATATATATATGATTTCAAAGAAGAAGGGAGAAGGAGAGAAACATCAATGATGAGAATTATTGATTGGCTGCCTCCTGCACACCCCCTATTGGGGACTGAGTCTGCAACCCAGGCATGTGCCTTTTATTGGAATTGAACCTGAGACCCCTCAGTCTGAAGACTGATGCTCTATCCACTGAGCCAATCAGCTAGGGCCCTCCTCTCCTCTGAGTACAAGAAAGGGGAACATACTTGGTAGACTGAAGCAATATAAAATCTGGAAGCAGCTCTTGAGATCGTTGCTACCTGCACATGTTTTAAGTGAGGAAATCAAACCCCAGATAGTTTTCATGACCTATCACTGGCAGGCTGAGATTTGAACTCAGGGCCTTTGACTTTTTACCCATGACTCTTTGAAATCTACAGGATTCCTATCTTTGGGGCAATATTTTTTGTTGGTCATCATAATTAGAGGAATCTTAAATATTGCCATTAAAAAACACCTACCAGTTTTGTCTTATGGGTACACAGGATTATAGGAGTTGTCCAATATTCAGACATGTATTCACCCAGCAACACAGTTTGAGTCGAGGTTCAATGTCTCTAGCTGCAATTAAAGTACACAGTGCCTGATCATGTTCAAGTCAGAGAAGGAAGCAAATAGGACATTGACTGTCCATGGTAGAAATCGGTACAGGAACCTCACACCTCGACTGGGGACAGGGACCTCAAGTCAGCTTCTAAAGCAAACACCATGGATAGTCAGAAATCACCCATCAACACCCCTCCCAAGGCACGCATGGAGATCATAATACGAGCTCTCAGCATATCCAACACAGACTGCATTTGCTCCAATTTGGGAACAGATTGCTCTTGCTTCAACTGAGCACCAGATGAAGTGGTGAGTTGGCTTGCATCCAGGGGCAATGTTGTATGAAAAATATGTATCTTTAAACACTAAACACTCAGCGGAGTGAGAGGCTCACTCCCTGGGAATCGGGAGAGAACTCGCTACCCAGGGAGAAGAGCATATTGGTAGCTCCGTGTCAGGATGCCTCGGGCCATATGTTTCAGTGGAGTGACTGGCGAGTCACCTGCATTATTTATTCTCTGCCCTTCCTCTTTGCTACTCCTGGTCACTGCTGAGCCCCTGGGGTCAAATTTGCCAAATGTAATGTATATTAGGACTTCACCGGACTTCCCTGAAATTTAGCCAGTTTGGTTGCATAACTCACTGGCCCGGGATAATGAAGCTATAGATATACACATATGGACTTATTTTTGTGGATTTCTCTGCCGAAGAGCCTCTGTACTTCCATCTCGGCTGCAGTTATCACTGCAGCAATTGTCTGGTGACAGTTTTTTAAAAGTGGTGTAATTGGGAGTTGAGAGAACTAGGTTCTAATCCTGCTTTTACACTGAACTATCCGGGAGACCTTGTACAGTTTGTCTAACCTCTGAATCTCACATTCCTCATCTTCAAAGAGAGGGCTCAGAAAAGATATCCACCGTGACTTTTAGTTCTAAATTTATGTTAGGATACTGCAAGTACTGGGACTTCAACCAGAAATAGAGTAATTTAATACCTCTCCTTCCTGTTTCCTCTCTTCACTGCCCTTCTCTCCCTCCTTTCCTAGTGTCTTTCTGATGTCCCTCTCCTTCTGATCCCTCTCTTCTTGTCACTTACCCCCTTCCCTCCTTTCTTCTTTCCTCTATTTCTTCTTCCCTCCCTCCCTCCTCTTCACCTTCCCTTCCTTTTTTTTTTCCCAAACTATAATTAGGTGCCTATTGTGTGCTAAAATATATGTAGGCCCCACAGTTACAAACACAACCTTGAGATTAGAGCATACTATCTCTTGCACATTGAAATAGCTCTTTGCTTATTATAAATGAAACTGAGCAAGTCCAGTCTAATACTATTGTCATAGAATAGTTCAGTGTGAAGTGGTTTGGGGAAAGCACATCTTTTATCCAATTTGGATGAGCAAAGATGCCTTTAAGATTGCAGCAGGAAGTCACACACATTTTTCCTGAATTATGTTTCCTAAAGCTGCTCTATTTATTGGTAAAAAACAGAAAGGACTAGCCCTAGCAGGTTTGGCTCAGTGGACAAGGCATCAGCTTGCAAACCAAAGAAACAGAAAGGACAAAAGCATAATAGTCAGGGCTGTCTGGAATCTTCTTCCATTGTATTCCATTCACCCCCAGTGCCAGAGCGGAGTCCCGGTGTGGAATTAGACAGACCTGGTTCACACAGAAGCACTCCCACTTCCTGGCTGCGTTGCCCTGATGCACACCTTCACCTCTCAGAGTCACTGATTCTGCTTCTATAAAATGTAAGTGGGAACACTTACCCTGTAGAGCTGGGGTGAGGAAGGATGTGGTGCAAGCAAAGAGCCTGAGAGGGTGCTGCACCACAACAGGAATTAAACAGAAGGTAATGTAGCATAATTATGAGCACAATTCAAGGGAGAGGAGCTCACACTTACATTGCACCTGCCATGTGTCAAGAATTGTATCCTAAAGCAGGCCAGGTGGCCATGACACATTGATTGGCCCAAACAAAGGAAAAGTTCATATCACTCATCTAATAGCACAGGCGGTTCATGGTCGGAAGTTGGCTTTCCTCCTTGTGGCACCTGGGAGACTCAGCCTCCTTTCATCTCGTGCTCAGCGTCACCTTCCTCATCTGGTCTGGCAGAGACAGGAAGAAGGCATCTCTGCTTCCTGAAAGCCTGGGCCCAGAAGTGATAGATATTACTTCCGTTCTCAGTCCATCCTTGAGAAGTGCTCACCGGGCCACCGCTGGCTGGAAGCAGGAGCTAGAAGATGGCCCTGCTGCCAACCCACTACCCAGCTGTGACTGCATCCCAGAGAAGGACAGCCAAAGGCTGGGGGACAGCTGACTCTGTTACGATGACTTTGACTGTTAAGCCACTTAAGTTTATGACGTAGGTATGATCATCCCCCATCTTATTGATAAGGAAATTGCAGGCCAGTGATTGAGCAACCTTCCAGGTCAGCAGGACCCGAGTCCAGCAGTCAGACTCTGAGGCTGGCATTCCCAGACTCACCTAACCTCAGTCCTGAGGCAGGGATCACAGACTATAGGAATGGTGGATTGGATTATACCCACACAGCATGTCCCAAAGGGTATTGATTAACATGCAAAATGAGCATTTATAGCCTTTTTTTATAATTCATAACATCTGGCAACTCTGGGTCCTTATTCTAGCAAAGCAACAACTGCCTGAAGATTACCCCACCTCCAATGCTTTGATAGATCATGTACTATCTGGTTCACTCACCACTTCCCTCTCCCTCCCCAGTTTATCCCCATCCAACTTTACCTATAGGCATGACAGCTTTGCTATAAGCAATATCTTTATAACTTAATTTCTTAATATGGAGAGTCAACATTTTGCTCTAAAAAACTTGTGATAGGCATGTGGAGATCAAAGAAATTATATATATATATATATATATATATATATATATATATATGTGTGTGTGTGTGTGTGTGTGTGTGTGTGTATTATCAGAGACTATTTAATACTTATTGTGCTTTTTTAAACTTTGTTCTTCACATCACTATGTCTCACCTCAGATTTATTTCTCTGTCTTGCTTCACAAACTCTCCTAAACAAATTTCCCTGCACACCCCACCCCCTAACCACCCCATGGGTCCAAAGACCTCTCTTCCTCTCCAAAACCGGTTTTATGTCTCTTTTCCTAGTTCCCTCCCCATCTCCGCTTATCTGCACTCCTCATTCCACTCCCAACAATAGCTTGGCTTCTATCAGTTTCACCCATCTAATCAATACAGCAGCTATTTGTCAACAGAGCCCAGGGAGTTTTGACTTCATGTTCTCAAGATTAGAGTTCAGTAAAGACTCAGAAAAGCAGAGGACAAAGGACTGAGGGGGAGGATGCACACTCATTGTGGAGCGAGTCCCCTGACCCTGAAAATCAACACCAGCTTTGCAGTCTGCACTATGGCGCCTCAGAGGGTGGGGAGTCACCAGCCAGGCCGATCTCACCACATTTAATGAAATGCACTTTTAATTCAGAGGCATAACTGACTCGTCTACCAGGTTTGGCTTTAACAATACAGTGACTTGCAGCATGGATTCTCACTTTCTAAATATATTATCTGAGTTCCCCAAGGGCATGATTTTTTAAACACTATGTGGACTTTCTGTTATGAATCTTCATTTAACTTTCTAATTGGTCATTCTTCTGCCCTTATTACTGCCCTAATCCTTCTTGAGCGCACCAGGAAACTCTTCTAAGCAAAAGATCAAGAAAACGTGTTCCCATTGGTCCATACAACGTGTTCCCAAATGAGTCCTAGGGAACACTATTCACTAGGATGCTCCTAAAAGGAAGTTTCATGCTCCTATAAGTTTTGCTAGAACTACTTTAGCATATTTCTAACACAAGGTAAAACAATGCCTCAGTGAATAAAACAAGCACCATTGAAGTGTAACTCTGTATTCCCCACTTATTCTACCATAGAATCCCACCCCACACACCCTACCCCTCCTTTATCATGAAACAGGGAGTCTTGGAATGTGTGTTCCATGATAGATATTTTAGGAAATGTTTTTCCAACACCAAGATGCGTTTTAGTAGATGGAAATGTTTATTTCCTCTTAGTTGACTTTTTAAATCCTACCACAAGTGTGCTAGAATGAATTTTTGGTTACAATTCTTCATCACTTTCTGCATTCATAACTTTTCAGTTCTCCTCATAAAAGATGACTGAGGTCTTAAGCATGTGGTTTGCTGTGATCAATGGTACATAACAGATAAAACATGAGCAATGGTTGAAAATGGCTGACATAGTTTAGCTTATCCTCTTGCATTTCTTCAGTGATCGTGAGAACATGTTCCAGCTAACTGACTGGTCCCAGAAAGAGGAGGAGAGGCACAGGGAATATTCCAGCCCCAGCCAAACCACAGACATGCAGCCTGAAGCAGGGCTTTCCCTGCTGACGAGTAAAACATGATCCAGAAATCAATGCCAGCTGCGTATGACTCTGAGCTTTCCAAAGTGTGTGTATGCAGCCGTAGTTGGTTGATAAAACATGAAAATGTTGAGCTACCAAAGAGAAAATAAATAAATAAAAAGGAATCTCCACCTTCAGAGACCTCAATAGTAAGATAAAATAGAAATAAACAAGAAATAATTCGAGACAAAATAAAATGAGGGTGCCAAGAGATATTCCAATAATACTTTCATGGGAAGTGAAAGTAAAACTGATGCTATCCATAAAAAGAAGGTAAAATTTAGGTCTCTTAGAGGATTAAAATGATTATATTGGAAGAAGAAATTAAGAGAAAAGATAATCCAGGAGAGTAGAACAGCATCCGTGAAGAGAAGTATCAACATCTTCCCTCCTAGGGATGGAGGGTTCTTTCGTGTATATTGCTGGTACACCTTGTTTGCAACAGAGAAAACTGGACAGCTACTCAAGATTACAGTGGCAGAACTGGGTTCTAGGACCTAGGTCTCCAGACTCTGATTTTAGACCTCTGTTCTATAGGTGTTTACAACACATACCCTGGAGTAGAATGGAGAAGCAAAACTAGGAAATTAGCTTGCTGTTGTGCCTGCGAGTAGCCACAAGGATCCAGGAGCAGGCAAATAAAATGTATATATCACACTGATGATCATCATCGTAATCACCTATCATATACTAGATACTGTTATAAGTGCTTTTTATGTGTTATGTTCTTCATAATAAATAACCCTATGAGGGATGTACTTTTAGTAGTCCCATTAAAGTAAATAATTAAGGAACAGAGGTCATACCTCTTTCTTTTGGTCACACTGAAGGTGGGGAAGTTAGGACACAAAAGCATCTTGACTATGTCAGGAATCTGAGCTCTTCCCTCTGTGTTCAAGAAAAAAAAAATTAGAATCCTCTCTGGGGCTTTTGAAAAATACTGATGCCCAGTTTCCACCCACACTAATGAAATTAGAACCTCTGCTCTGAGCCATCTTAAAAGCTTTCCACAGCCGGTATTAAGAGCCACGGTGGGAGCAAGGCCAAAGTCAGAGGCAGGAGGGTCAGCTGGATTCAGAGTGTTTCCAAGGAGCAAGAAAATCAAACAACAAATCAATCAGACAGAAGTCAAATAGGGTAAGACTGGCCTAAGAGTTATAAATCAATTGGGAAAACCTTGGCGTTAACTTACTGATAAAGGCAATATTCTTAATGGAGAAAAGTTTTCAGAATAACACACTAGGGCACACTGACCGTACACCGAGCAATCTAAAGTACCAATAAAACTAGATGGCATTTAGGCTCTTGAGATTACTAGTAAGAAGGTGAAAGAGCTGGTGACAAATTCGGCCATCTTTCCTGATTTGGTTCTAAAATTTTGAAATGGTCCTGGTTAGATTTTGGCACCCTCTCATCTTATTTTCTAAATTGCCCTGTATGTCTTTTCCAGATGCCCAAAATCTACACAGTTTCTTTAGCTACCACGGCAGTGGACACACTCAGGTCCCCAAGGCAACTTGATCTATGATGGGTTTATCCTACATGACATAGCTCCCTGAGCAACCATTGCTCTCACATAAAACTCTACTGTAGCTGACATAGGCTCAGAATCCTTCTCAGCTTAAGGCAGGCCTTGAGAGGAAGCCAGCATTGACACTTGCGGGGGGAGGGAGAGGACAAATCAGGTAGCCATCCCTGTCCTGAGAGCTAGACACGGTGATGATGAGGCAGAATGACTTCAGCACCCGCAGAGGCTGCATCGGGTCAAGAAAGTCCAGCTGCTGGAGGCACATGCTTCTCCTACCTCCCCCATGTATTTAACTGCTCCTAGCTCTTCCTCTATCCATGACAAAGGATGTTCCTTTTAGTTTCATTTGCCAAATCAGACCTCATATTTGCATGTTTCTTTGTTCACTGCATTTTCATAAAGACCTCCTGGTAGTAGGTTCAGCCACACATACTAGAAGATTAAACTCTCTCCTGGAGGTGCTGTGCTTTGTAGTTCACATCCAAGGGCAGGGTCCCTTTGCCTCCTGTTCTCAGAACCCTATGAGGGATGCAAGCCCACTGGTATTCTCCCCATTTGCCAGGTGATAAAATTGAAACTAGAAAGAGAAAGCCTGTTAGAATCTTAAAATATCAGTTGGAAGGGAAATTGTCTCCGCTCACAACATAGTTTATATCAGGACTGGAATCATATAGTCAGCCAAGAATCATTTTCTGAATACCTACCATGTGCTAGCACCTAGAAACATGCAAATAAATTGTGGTTGGTATCTAGAATCTGGAACAGAAATCGACTAACTATAGATTGTAGGCCATACTTGTTCCAACGCCTGTTTTGCTAAATCAGCTTTTATTGAAATACACCCATGCCCATTTGTTTTCATATATTATCACCTGTGGCCACTTTCACACTTTGGCAGCAGAGTTGAGCAGTAGCTTTTACTGGAACTGTGTGGCCCACAAAGTGGAAAATATTAACTCTCTGAGTCTTTACAGAAGGCATGGGCTGACCCCCAATTTAGTAGAAGATGACTAAGGTGAAATCAAGTGTTTCAGGTATTATTATAGAAGTCTGTGTCGGGTATATAGTGGGGGCTCAAATTAAGCAGGAGAAGGCTTTACAGAAAAGGTGAGGTTTGGAAAGATATCCAAGGGAAAAGTCAAGAAACAGGAATGCAGACAAGGAAACAGTGGGAGCAAAGTAATGGAGATAAGAAACAGCAAAGCTCACAAGGGAACTGTGGTAGCTCAGCACAGCTGGCCTCTATGGTGGAGGCGATGGGAGAGGAGGAAGAGTCAGCAGAGTGCAGTGGGTGGTCAGGGACACCTGAAGAGGGCTTCATCCACAAACCTACAGCCACAGACTGTGCCCACATACCTATGAGATTTTGTGTGATAGAGGCTATTCTAAAAATGAAACCCTGTATTTCTCTTCCAGGCTGGGTAACTCCCCAGGACCATTTAGGGTTCAGTAACCATGATGCCAGTAGAGCATAAGTTGAGGTACAAGTTTCAGTGGAATAAATTGCATTTTTGTTCAATGGATTTCAAGTTATTTCCTTCTCTTAGTTCAACTAAGGATAACAGCTAAAAGAGAGAGTTCCAGGGCTCCATGGGAACCTGGTGATCAGGAAAACTGGTTTACTCTGGGGGCATGGAGAAGGTAGTACCAAAGGAATGGCATTGAAGGCAAGATCTGAGAGCTGAGTACACATTAGCCAGGGAAAGACTCACAGAGTCACATGAGAATTTTGTCTTAACAATTCAAAATCTGCAAAATTCAGTCACTCCAAAATGGTACTCCTCTTCTTGGCAGAATTTCTGGACAAAATATCATTGGCCCACCTGGGAAATGGAGATAATGATGTCCACACATCACAAGGTTGTTCTGAGGACAAAATAAACTAATACAAAGGGTGCTTGGCATAGGTCTAGCAGAGAGTAAGCATTCAGTGAATGCTAGCTATCTCAGTATCTGTTTTGTTGTTGTTCTCTAAGCATGGTGAGCCTCTCTTGCTTGTTTATATAAACTTTCACAGTGTCTAGATATAGAAGAATTTTTATCCATATATTATTGTGGAATTTCAATTCACACAGGTTTTTTGATATTGATAGTTTTGGCGAATCAGTGAATCTCAGAAGCACGGGAGCTTTATCTCACTAAGTGTGGGAATCTCTGTTTACGAATCCCAACAGATGGTCTTCCAATACCCATATGGATAAGGTCAAAGATCATTTGCTCCCCCATTGGGCAGCTCTGATTGCAAGAAAATTCTTCTCCATATGGAGCTCAAATTAAATTTTCCCCAACCAGCCACCCATTGGTCTTGCTTCTGTCCTCTGGATCATGTAGAACAAGGATTCTGCTCCTTCCACAGGACAACCCTTCAAATCTCCTCACAGCAGCTTTCCCACACAGAGCCCAGACCTTGGATGGGATTCCTCTCTGCTACTGCACTGTCTTCTCTCTCTGAACTTCCGTGATTTTAAAACATAGAGGTCCCATCCAGGCCAGTTTTCTCAGCGGTTAGAGTGTCAGCCCATGGACAGAAGGTTCTCAGGTTTGATTCCCAGCCAAGGGCATGTACTTCAGTTGTAGGTTCATCCCTAGCCCATGTGAGGGAGCCACCCAATCGGTGTGTCTCTCTCAGATCAATCTTTCTCTACTCCTCCTCCACCTCCCCTCCACTCTCTCTAAAAGATCAATGGGAAAAAACATCCTTAGGTGAGGATTAAAAACAAACAAAAACACAGCTCATATCTTACTCATTTCTGTATCCAAGCACCATGTCTCTCACTTAGTAGGCACTCAGCAAAAGTTTGTTGTTAAAGGAAAACATGCCTATTTCAAAGCTTATTACTCTTTTGAAAGCAAACTGAGACTGCATAGTCTTTCAGCCAATTTTTTGTTTCCCACTCTAGTGTGCATCAGAAAACATCATGGGGAACTTAGTGGAAATACAGATTTCTAGACTACACCTTCAGACCTCTGAGTCCATCAGTCTTGAGTTTTCCTGGGCATTTGCAGGAAAATAGCTAAATCCGATGGTCTACTGACCACACTCGGAGAAACACTTCTTGAAGCATTTCACACAGCAAGCCAAACAACTTCTATTAAACTTGGTATTTGGAAGTAGCAGACACATTTCAGTTACAAGGACTTGGGACAACTTCACATTTGCTCTCTTATTATTTTCTCCTTGAAGCATTTTTTTTTTCTGGGTCACCCAGCCTTAGCTACCCTCCCATGCTGAGAGTTACATATACTCCATCTATTACATTCTTTTCAGACCTCCTAAGGAGATAATTAGGCATTGCAATTGATTGCAATTTATTAATCAGAGCAGGGTTTTATAGAGTTTGGGGGTAGGAGGGAAGCACAGTGCTGCAGTCTACTCTAAATGCTAGGCAAGTGCCGAGTGACAGGGGAATAAGGCAAAAATAACCATCAAAGCACAGAATGTTTTTAAGCTGATTTCCTATTTTATGCTGTGGTATCCTGATCTATAAAAAGAAGATATTAAAACCTGGTTGGTCTACCAACATAGCTAGGTGTGAGGTCTATTCTGTAAATACTTATGGAGTGCCTACCACAGAGCAATTCTGTCCTTGATGCTAAGGATACATTAGCGAACAAGATCAAATCCTTGACTCAGAGAGAAAAAAACATGTAAATACATACATGTATATTTATACTGGACAACAAATAGAACTGAATAATGGGATAGAGAGGAAGGGAGGGAAGGTTGTAGGTAAGGTCTCCTGTTCCATAGGAAAGTCAGGGGAGGAATCTCCAAGAAGGCAGTATTTAAGAAGAAATCTATGATCCACCTGAAGATCAGTGGGAGAATGCTTCAATGGAAAGGCCAAGGTGGGCATCGGAATGAGTACACTCTCCTGTTGGAGGAATAGCAGAAAGGCCTGAAAGACTGTAGTGAGTGAGTGAATGAGAGAGTGGTAGATGCAAATAGGATTACACAGAGAAATGCATGGTGGAAATGGGATGGCATTACTCTTACAGAACTATAAGCCACCAAGGACCTGAGATATCACCTAGTCCGGTCCATTCATTCAAGAGGTGGGGAAACACAAACCTAGAGAGGCTAACAGATCTCTCCTAAGTATGAGATTTGTGCCCGAGGCCTTAATGTTGTGTCATGGAGCTTTTGATTAATCTTTCCTGGTTTTCTTCTTACAGGTACTTTTCCTCCATTTTCCTTGCTTTCTTTTTTCTTTCCCATTCTACTACTTCTTCCTTAGAGTTCCCTTTTTCTCTTCATCCTTCCTTCCCACCTCCAGCCTCTCTTGTTTTCTCCATTCTGCTGCCTCTCTCTTCCAATTCATGATCTCAGTCTTTTCTAACTTTGTGACTTGTGGTCAGTGTTAGGTCAAGGAAATAAGATTTATTTCTACATGAAAATAATTCTGATGAGAATTTTCTACTCAACAGCATCAGGTGATTTCAAATCTTTATACCTGAGAATTTCAAAATATCATTCCCCTAATTTCTCTCTACTCTCTTTAGAAGCATCTTGTTAATTTGGCTAAAAAATTCCTTTTCCTAGTGTCTGATACACAAGCCACCTTCATGGTCACAGGGGTTGTATATCTAGCACCCAATGTGGGGTATTTGGTACAGAAGATGCAAATCAAGACCTGAGTATAGCAAAATCAAAATAGAGCATCTAGTTCAATGGGTAGGCATTAAGTACAAGTCACTACTATTAGATATGGAGGAGATAAAGATGTTAGACAAACCATAGGAAATTCCACCTCTTTTAAAGAGGTCTGTTTGTCCTTGTCTAGCCATTTCTGAAAGCAGTTGTCTTACTTCAGTCCAGGTTCCTATGATAGATACTAGGTTGATGCGCTAAGCAATATTAGTGACCCAAACAGATGTCTGATTTCTAAAGTGTGAGTGTAGAAGCCATGCTTTGTGAGTACATCACATCCTTTTCCCAGCACACATCCCCAAGTGAGTCCTAATAAAAATCCTGACCATTATATTTCAATTTCATATTTCTAACCACCTAGTTAAGAAATGCAGAGCTGGCATCTCCAGAAATTGATTTTTCTTTTTCTGTAAAAAGAGTCCTTTGCTGTCACAACAAAGCATATTCTTTTCCTTAGAAAAAAGTAAAAGGAATTACTGGGCACACTTTTATCCTGCCAAACAGCCAGAATCAGTCTTCTAAACAGCTTCTCACCTCCTCCAACCCTATCTGCCACTGCAGAAAAATAATAGCTACATACACATAAATGAGTCCTTTAAAAGGGCAACCCGAAGTTTACTCAGACAGATGACATTCCTGGGACTCAGTTTACTCATATTGAAAATGAGGGGGTTAAATAAATGATTTCTGGGTTTGTGGCAAGTCTTACCATTCTATTCCTTCTTGTTATATCAGGAATGATGTTACATAGAAAACAGAATAAGTACCAGACTTCTCCCTTCTCTTTCTCATAACTAATGAGCAAAGAAAGAATGTCCCGTGCTTTTTAATTCTGATGTTATTAAAATTGCATGTTTTTCATGAAATCTCAGAGGGAGTAAAGAAGAGATAATGTGGTTGTGGGCTGCTGTGGGATGCTGGAAGTACTTCATGATGGTTTGGGGATTCCGCTTTGGAGCTTGATTATATTTCTAAATAGTGTTTAAATGTACAAGAGGATTTGCTTTATAAAATGTATATGCTTAGACAAAGAAAACACAAACTGTCAGAGAAGTTCAACAAATCCTCACCCACAAAGCAATGATAAAACTGGACAGAATTGTTAAAACAATAATTGTAGGGTTTTGTAAATTGATCAAGGGCATACACTAAATGAGAAGTATTTATTTAAGAAAAACTACTGAAAACATCTGTAAATACAGGAAGGGTGAGTGACATTTTAGGCTATTCCCCCTTTCACCTCCCTGCCATGGGAAGAAGATGAAAGCAGACAGCTCGGCCATCACAGAGGGCTGGCCTGATGTGGAGCAGAGTAAAGCCACATGCCCAAGGGCTTTGTAGAAAACAATAGAGATCTCAGTGACAATCTATGAGGGCAAACACCTCATCAACCTGAGGCTGTGATGCTGACCAAGCCAACAAAAAGATTAACCAGAAATGTAGTAGGGAAATACATGGAACAAGATAGGCATGAAACATTTTGATAATAATCCAGATGTTTCTGGTGATCTAGAAGGATATGTGTCTAAACAGGAAAGATAAGAAAAGACCTGAGCTATCTACTCATCCCTGGCTGAAATAAGGCCTCACACAAGCAGAAATTAAAATGTGAAGCATAGTTGGCAACTGGGTTTTGAAGCCATTCTGCAATCTACACAGAGAGCCATCAGCAAAATGTGAAAGTCTCAAAGTCTATAAGCACACCTTCTGATTAAGTGGTCTTTTTAGGTGACCACTAAGATATGCTGACCAGGGACAATCTTAGAAAGTCAGGCTTCAGAGCTAAAAAAATTAAAAAAAAAAAGTAAGAAAAATAAGGTAAATAGAGACAATGGTGGTCCCAAAATGCAGATTAAACATTCTGACAGAAGCCTGTTCACTGAACAAACAACAAATACAGCATCCCTTGGGAGAGGGCAAGTCAGAGTTGAAAACATTACAATATATTAAATAAAATGCCAAAATTTTAACAACAAAATAAAAAACATTATGAAAAGTAGAAGGTAATGGGCAAGTTTGACCAAAACACAGGAAAAAAAAAGCATTAGTAGAAATTATCTTTGAGGGGATCCTGATGTTTACTGTAGCAGCCATTTCAAAGCAGCTATTATAACAAACGTATTCAAAGGAATAAAGAGAACATGTGTAAAGAATTCAAGGAAAATATGGCAGCAATGAATCACCAAATAGAGAATATTTATCAAAAGAAAGTATAAGATGAATAAAATTAAAATTTTGAGTTTAATGTACAAGACTGAAGTTGAAAAATACATCAGAGGGGCTCAGTCATCCTGAAAATTCGTTTCCCCTCAGCTTCCCATTTTTCTCAGCAGAATATATTGACTGTAACTTTCTCCCAACAATTTAAAATGCTGCTTCAAACACTAAATTTGTTTGGGATTTTGAGATTGATTTCCAGACTATATTCTACTTCATTGTTTTTCTGTCCAGCCCAGGTTGGTACCACCCTTTCAGGATTTGTTCTGCTAATAGACTTAGTTTTTTCTTTGTTTTTATGAATCATTTTCACATGGCTTCTCTGTGTTTTCTTTTCCACTTAAACTAATGTATTGATTTCCACATTCTATATCTGAAAACTGAAAAGCATGGAGATAAATGGTGCCACCCCAGTGAGTGCCAAGGTAAGTGCTGGGTATCAGGCATGTCCACCTCCTCTGTGTATCTTTGTACAGTATTTGTTTTGTACTTTGATATGTGTGTAGGTTTTTTTATTGCATTTGACTTTGCTTTTTTTTCAGTATTTTGCAACCAAAAAAAAAAACCCCTAAACCCTGTTTGAATATTTTACCATCAGAAATGTTAAGTGTACCCCAGGGCATCATCTGCCTGAGAGAGCGCCTAATACAAAGGGTTTAGAGCTGGATTCCTCCATCTCTGGAGACCTTGCATAATGATGGCAGTTGTGGAAAACAAAAGTCATTGAATCTCAAAGTGGTGGTAAGACTTAGGGGGCAGGCTCATGGGCTATTTTATGAAACATTTCATTTGAACTGACAGAGATGTTGCCTATATAGTTAAGAAGACACTACCCAGATTCACCCCGCTTTTAACATTTTGTTCCATTTGCCTTCTCTATATGCACACATCACTACCCTTTATTCTTAAATGTTGGAAAGTAAATTGCATGCATTATTGCCCGTTAACTCTAAATACTTCAGTGGGTATTTCATAAGAAGAATATTCTCTCCTATACCCACAGAATCATTCTCAGCTTCAGTGAATTGAACATTAATACAGAACTTTTATCTACTCTACCTGCGTTTC
Source organism: Lasiurus cinereus (assembly GCA_011751065.1). Classification (NCBI taxonomy): domain Eukaryota; kingdom Metazoa; phylum Chordata; class Mammalia; order Chiroptera; family Vespertilionidae; genus Lasiurus; species Lasiurus cinereus. Next base: position 8,551,173 of record JAAGEH010000434.1, read on the forward strand.
TTATCAATTTGCCCAATAGTGTCTTTCATGGAATTGGTATATCCTCTAGTACAGGATGCTGTCTAGGATCACATATTATATTTAGCTATCGTGTCTAGAGTATATTTTCTTCTACTTTAATGACAATACCATTTTTGAATAATAAATGTTTAGGCCTTCTTGGGAAAAAATAAGGGCATTTTCCTCTAGGGAACTTGGTGAACCTACAGAGGGACCTCCCTCATCAGAGAAGTAACGGGTCCCCGGCCCAGGAGAAGGGATCAGCACAGTCCATGACCCCCAAGTTATTGCCTCAGAAGAGACAGTCCCATCCAAAAAACAAACACAAAATCAGCATGAGCCATTTTTGAACCTAGATTTATCCAAGGGGAAAGTGAGCAAGCGGACCTAAAACCAAGTAGGTTAGTGGCAGCCTCCCAGCAGCTGAGTCTGAGGCCTCTCTTTGTCCCTCCCAGCAAGCCTTTGTCCTCCAAAAGGACCCACCTCCTGGCTCCACCCACACCTTCCTTCCCCCTGTCCTCCCTGCTGAATCATGGGCCCAGAGAGAAGTGGTTCTAACACCTACATTTTGGCTCGTTTCTTATTCCCCAAATTCCCTTGCAGCTGAGTTTAAGTAATGGAGAGTCTTGTCTTCCGAGTTTGAGAACTTCCCTTGCTCTGTCTTGCGTTCCAGATCTTCCTGCCCATCCTGCCCATTAGACTGTGAGCTCCATGAGGCGAGGACCTCACCTCTGCTGTTCTCCGTTGTGTCACTAAGTGCAGGGACCAGAGCTGGGCAGGAGTAAATGCCCAGAGCTCAGAACAAGTGTCTGAGTTGGTCTGCTTTTTTCTACGAGAACATCTGGTTCTGCAATCCCCATTGGTAGACGTACCTGTTGCAATGAAAATGAAAGCACTGGAGCCATGGTTGGCAAACTGCGGCTCGCGAGCCACATGCGGCTCTTTGGCCCCTTGAATGTGGCTCTTCCAACAAAATACCACGGCCTGAGCAAGTCTATTTTGAGGAAGTGGTGTTAGAAGAAGTAGAAGTTTAAAAAATTGGCTCTCAAAAGAAATTTCAGTCATTGTACTGTTGATATTTGGCTCTGTGGGCTAATGAGTTTGCCGACCACTGCACTAGAGGAGAGCGCTCTGGTTGGGTTTTTGCTGTGAGGCTCATAGCAAGCTTTCATGTTTCAGGTTCCTTCTGACATAAACATTGCTGCTCTGTGGGGAGCGAGGCGCTTGCATCCTGAAGCCACATATAAATCTCCGGATTTAAATTTCATGACTGCATCACAGAGATCTCACAGGTCGGAACAGATCCCCCCAGTTTTGAGGGGTTAGGCTGTGTGGCTCCTGCAGAAAGCCCCTGGCTCCTTGCCTCTCCTCCCTGAGCTGCCCCCTCATTATGCAGGGGGAACTGTCACTCACAGGAAGGATGGGGGATCAGAGCCCTATCTCATTACACACATGGTCACTCAGAAGGATTCTTATTTGTGGCTTTCGCTTTTCATTTGGCTTCTTCTGCCTCCAGTCGAAGAGATTAAAATGAAGGAGCTCAGAGAGGAATCAAAATATTAACCGCTTGTTGTTTGTTGTGATATTTCCCCTGGTCTCTTCTGGTGGCAGTTTAAGGTCACAGGAAAAAAGTTCAGGCTAGGAGACCTTGTTTGTCACTGCACCCTAGTTCGTCATTATTCTCTGTAAGACATTAGGCAAGTGAATGTGTCGCAGTCACTACTTCTTCAGCCAGAAGATGGAAATATCAACACATCTGACTGGGTTGTTTTAAAGGAAAGGGAAACCGAGTTATCGATTGTCCTCTTGTCCTGGTGATCCTTCGTCTCCAAGATCACCCAGCACCCACTCAGATGCAGACTCTCAGCACCTCCTCAAGTTCCTCTAAAGAACCCACCCACACAGCTATCTCCATGAGCAATGCCTGTTTTATTAAAGCTTTTATAAGTCTGAAGAGAAAGTTTATATCATATATATGACTTTTTTTTTTTTACTTTCCTTACTCGTTTTTTATTCTCCTAAAGACCTTCACCTGAGCTGTCTGGGTGTGATAGGGGAAGGATATTTTCCAGATCTTCCTCCCAAGAGGGACCAACCTGCCTGGCCCCTCTATTCCCTTCCTGGGGAACTTGAATTCCCCATCTGACATTTATTATACAAAGTAGTTTTCCATTCTCTAGTGTCTTGGGGCCTTGACTCTTCGCCCTGAAACCCTAAGAGGCTTAGGAGACAAATAGGCAAGTGTCTTTAATGAGAAAGTAGTGTCCTTTATTGCAAAGAAAATTTAAAAATCTCCCTAGGATCAGCCTACTTGGATTGAATTCTGGTTCTGCAACTTACTAGCTGGTGACATTGGGCAAGTTGTTTTCCCTTGCTAAACTTCCATTTCTGTATTTGTAAAATAGAAATAAGAGCATTTACATTACAAGGTTATAATTACATAAGATAGTCCCCAAAAAGTGCTTAGCATAGTTCCGGGCTTATAATCCTACAGACATTAAGAAATCATTATGTAATAAACTGATGAACCAAAATAGATCCAGAAACATAGAAGCATTGAACAGACGGTCAAACCTCAGAGGGAAGGCAGAGGAGGGAGGGGTGAGGGTGGGGAGAGCGAATAGAGATCAACCAAAGAACTTGTATGCATATAGCATAACCAGTGGATACAGGCAATTGGGGTAAAGGCCTGGGCGGAGGGGGGGGGCGGCCTGGGAGAGATGTAATACTTTCAATAATAAAGATTTAAAAAAAAAAAATCTTATGTAAAAGGTTCATACCTAGTAGGCTTTTACTAAAGAGCAAGTTATTGCTATTTTGTGGGGTTTTGTGTGAGTCAGATGTTGTCCTCTACATTAAAATAGTAGCGATTTAAGGCATTGTTGGGAAAATACTTTGAAAATATGTGATTTAAGGCATTGTTGGGAAAATACTTTGAAAATATGTGATTCATTTCTGTAGTCATCAAATTGGAACCATCTGTGAACAGGAGTATATGGATTTTGGAAATGTAAGTTTTCCTATGTGTCCAGCCACCTTTTAAATTTGGGGGGATGCATTATCTGCCCCATGTCACCCTGAGACCAAGATATCATCACTATTATTTCCGTATTAAGTAGAATCTGAGTTCATTGGGTGGTCTTTCACCTTAACCAGAGGCCTGGCCAGTGGGGTTCAGTTCTACAGGTATTTATGGAACTTCAATTTCATAGGCCTGCGGATATAAGAAATCTCCAAATCTATAAAGAATTTTTATGAGTTTATTTAAGCCAAATTGACAATTGTTCGGGAAACAAAATCTCAGTGGATTGAGAAAATGCTCCAGAGAATGGTAGCATTGCAGTTTGTTTTCTACATTACAACCAAAGGAGGAGGTGTAAGGAAGGTTACATGAAACTCATTGGTGATAGATTAGGGAGGCAGGAGAAAGCAAAGCAGGGAATCATCTGAGATTGAATAAAGAGCACAAAAGAGAGACACATACTTTCTTATACTGATATATGCAGGATAGCTAATAATTAATATTTGCAGCACTTACAGGTGGTATGTGGGAGAATAAGATAACAACAAGGAGTTCTGTGGTCTCTGCTCTGGTGAGAGATTGTGCCCTGAGGGGTCTAGAAAAAGAGGATCACTCTGAAATTCCAAAGGTATTTTATCTTAGATACAAAAAGACAATAGAGAAGCTCAGTAATGATTGACCTCTGTCAAGGAAGATACCAGCCTAGGACACGATTACATGCCATGACTAGGTTTTAGTTAGAAAGTTTTAACTTCAGACCGTCCTATGGGGTTACTCTGGGTCTGTGAGTTTGTAAGGTCTCCCCTGAGCTTGTCAGGTTTAGTGTGTGGCCCCCTTTTCATCCACAGGCTTTTATTGAATTGTGTCACCAACTTTAGGGTGGCAGGATTATGGAAGCCAGTTCCAGCATGTCATAATTCGAAGAGTTTCATCAAAAGAGTAATGGAATTTGGGGACTCAACAAAGGCTGAGTTACATATGTTATCACCTGTTGGAAATGGCTAAAGGCATTACCCTAAACCTGAAAAGGATGCATTTAATTGATTGATTGCTGCCAGACAGCTCAGGGCATCTTAATCTACATGTCATTGCCTTCTATTGGACAAACACCTGAACAGCTCCAAGCAATTCCCCAGTCTGACAATGCTTTTAAAGTGTATATCTCCACCTTGCCTTAGGACAATTTGTGTTAATAAAAATCGAGGGATCCTGAGACAAGGAGAACTTGGTTTCTTTAGGCAGGCTCCTCTGCCTCCCGCAATATGCCTTTCAAAATTATGTTTTGTCTCTGGACTCCTATTTAATCTATGCACAGCCCTTTCTACAGATTCCTGAACCCTTCTAGATGCTGGATCAAGACCCACCAGCATTAAATGGTGCCCAACATCCGGCAACAGGAGATATACTACCCACATTCCCATTCATGGAAGGACTTGTTGCTCAAGTTTCAGCAGGCAGCCTCAGCAGATGGACACCTTCTCCAGGCTTTGCTCCAATGGCAGAAAACCACCCAAGGGTCATCCTTCTGGGGAGCCTCAGATACCAGAACTGATCAAGTCCGGAACTGAAGATATCAAGGCTTTGTCATTTGGGTGCTTCATGGAATAATTCTGTGGGGTTGGCTGAGGTTTTGTTGAGTCCAGACTCTAGTTGGACACTTTCATTTACCCAGTCCTTCTCCAAGTTTCCTCCCACATACATTGATCCCTAACAAAAATCCTTCAAGCCAAACTTCATCTCAGTGCCTGCTTCTGGAGAAGCCAACACATGCCATATTATTGTGGGACCTATATCCTTGACTTCTTAAGGAATGCCTAAGACCACACTACACACTATGGGTTTTATAAATGAAGTACACATGTTCTTGTCTTCAAGGGACTCCATAGGGAAACAATACCCACACAGCCCTAAAATAGCTAAATAATAAGTCAATAGCATTTATGTGATAATATGTGACCTTACATGATTATGTGACAAAATTAGAGGTAGAGAGAATATAAGCAGAAACTAAAAATTGGCCAGATTAACAATGGGTATTTTCAGAGAGTAAATAGGCTTGTGTGGGCTCTGAAGTTTGGGGAGAATTGGGATAAACACTGGAATATGCAATTTAAAAAGGTTTCCCTTTTAGGAAGCAATAGCCAGACTGGCCTTCTTAATTCATGATAAACAGAGTAAATTCAGCTACTGATCCCAAGAGTCCTTGCAGTTCTTTGGGAAATTGCAAAACCAGAGCTTAGAGATTATTGGGACTGCAGCAGATTCAGGGGCTATGCTTGTTTTAATCCAGCTGACATGGCAGCTTAAAGGGTTATCATGATGTATTGGGTGAGGGATGTGTTGGGCAGCCTTAAGGAGATTCTGGAAGGTTATAGATAAGAAGGTTTGGCAAAGACCAAGTCTGAGCTCAGGTACCATGCCCCAACACTGCCTCCCAGACAGCTACCTGCTCAGTTGCAAGTAACGGATGGCAGAGCTGATGTCAGATCAAACCCTGCATTCCCTTAATACGCACACAGGGTTAGAGGTTTCATAGCATTGTGGAATGGACACATAAATGAGCTGACCACAGGCAGAAGAACACTTTTCCCAGCTGCCTAGCAAGCTTTCATTCAACATTACTTATTGCAAGTTTATCTGACTTAAAGTACACTAAGCATGGTCTCCAGAACTTAACAAGGTCTAATGGGAACTGGAGACCATAAAAAATAAAGTCAATTCATATGGCAAAAGGTGGGCAGGCCCTGTTACACAGGGCAGTGGAGCGGGCTTTTTAAAAGAGCAGACAAGTAGAAACAATAAAACCAAAAAAAAAGTTTACAAGGTTGAAAGGTAACGGTGGGATAGGAAGGAGGATGGTAATTTTAAGCAGGGAGAAGAGTGCATTGGAGAATTTTGGGACACAAGCTTGGCTCATATGAAGAACTACAAATAGGCCAAGGAGCTGGAGCAAACAGAGGCAGGGAACAGGTAAATCAGGTAAAGATAAAAAAGAAGTGGGGCCAGATCACATAGGAATATATTCAGGAATTTGGATTTTGACCCAAAAGCAAAAGGAAACTATCTGTTCATTTGTTTGTCTGTTTGTTTAATTTATTGTGGTGATGGTAATTAACAGGGTTATGTAAGTTTCAAGTGTATATTTCCATGATACACAATCTGTATATTGCATTGTGTGCCCACCACCCAAAGTTAAATCATTGTCTGTCACCATATATTTGACCCGCTTTACCCTGTATCCCCACCCCCTTCTCTCTGGTAACTACCATACTGAGGTATGTGTCTATGAGTTTCTTTTTTATATCCCACGTATGAGTGAGGCCATGTGGTTCTCAGCTTTTTCTGACTAACTTATTTTGCTTAACATGATATTCTCAAGGTCCACCCATGTTGTTGCAAACACATCTCCTTTAGCCAATCCTCTGTTGAAGGAACTGGTTGTCTCCATGCCTTGGCCACCATGAATAATGCGGCAGTGAACAGAGGGATGTATATATCTTTGCAAATAAATGTTTTTGGGTTTTAAAATAACTCCATTCTTAATTTTTTGAGGAACAAACTGCCAGTCTATTTTCCACAGTGGCTGTACCAGTTTACATTCCCACCAGCAGTAAAACAGGCTTCCTTTTCCTTCACAATCTCTCCAACACTCATTATTATTTGTCTTGTGGATAATAGGCATTCTAACAGGCATGAGGTAATATCTCATTGTAGTTTTGATTTGCATTTCCTTATATCTAGTGAAGCTGAATCTGTTGACTATTTATATGTCTTTTGTGGGGGTGTCTGTTAGGTCCATGGCCCTTTATTTAATTGAATTATTGTTTGGTGTTGAGTTTTATGAGTTCCTTAATATATTTTAGATATTAACCCTTTGTCAGAGCTATTGTTTGAAAATATCATCTCCCATCCATTGGTTGACTTTTTGTTTTGTTGGCAGATCCTTTTGCTGTGCAAGAGCTTTTTAGTTTGATATAGTCCCATTTATTTATTTTTACCTTTACCTCTCTTGCCTTTGGATCAAAGTCGTAGTGTTCTCTATGACCAAAATAAAAGGAAGTGATCTAAACTTTAATAATGGTCAAATTAAATTTAAAAGCACATTTCTTCTGTAGGGTGGGAAAAATACATCCTGCTCCCAGATGACTTCTCCAAAGCACCTTGAAAGGCCAGTGGTGATGGAGACTTTCTGTGTCTTGTTGTCTACTCTTTCTCTTTGCAGTGCCATCAGCACCAGAGCTATGCTGTAAAGCTTGCCATAGTGTATATTCATGTGGGCAAAATTGATGATTCTCAAAGCTATGTTTTGGGCTTGCGTATCAGAAGCAATGGAAAAACATCAAGAAAGGACATGGGTGTTGATGCCAGAAATGTGGCCTTTGAGTTTTGACTGATCATTTACCTTCCAGGATCTCAATTTTGTTCATCTTTAAAAACAATTAAGATGCATCTTTCCTACTTTTCTTATATAAGAGAGGTGAGGAGACATGAGATAATAGATGACTTAGAGGCATTGTATTTTTAAAAGATAGAGTTATTTTCTTTGTAAAGTAGTAAGTAACCAGGAAGACAGGTTGACTGCATTGGTGAGAAATAAGAAATACAGAACCTGAAAGGAGAGACACAATTTTGCAATTTTCAAGCACATATGGTTATATAACAAGTAGAGGAAAAATGTATTCTCAACGGGATGCTGCAGAATTTCTCTCAAGGAGCAAACCACATTTCTCGGATGAATGCCATGAGAGGCTCTCTTGGGGTCATTGAGTGACTGTGGGGTTGGCTTATCAGCTTACATGGAGCTTTTGCAGAAGGGCAGAGCCACCTGCTTGTGACAGGAAAAGGAATTCGCTCCTAAGAGGGAAAGTGATAAAAGGAAGAGGGGAGGGGAGGGAAGGTGGCAGAAAATTTTGCAGGACACAATGAAACCTTTACCATTGACCTTTTTAATGTTCATGGGTTTGCAAAAGAACAGATTACACAAATCAGTTTCCTTGCTGTAGAAATTCCTAGAAAGTTTAAATGTGAATGTGCACTATGGCTATTTGATGGGAGATTTCTTTGCAGCCTTTCTAAAACTTGGTTGATGCAAGAGTCATTTCTTTTTCTCTCAGTGGCTCTCATTTCTTGGGACAACCTTTGAGAAACATGGAAGCAACCAATCAGCAGAGCCCTTTTCAACTTCGACAGCCCTAGGTTTTGTAAATTTAGGTTTAGGAGAGAAGTGAAGGAGAAGGAGAAGCAGATTTCTTTATTGTTTATTTTTTCATTTTTCAAAGGTCCTCTGTGCTTTACTGTGCAGCAAAGACCCCTTCTGGAGCCTAGGTCTTGGCATTCCTAGGGGTTCCTGGGGCCAGCTCCTGCCCCAGTCCCCAAATGGAGAGCAGATTCCAAACTAGTACTGAGTCAATGCAGCCTCATTCAATGTCGACAGTAGAGCAGCAGAGTTAACCTAGCCTTCCCTGGAGCCCAAATCCACAGGCCTGGAGGAGTTTGGGTTCTGAAGGCACTATTCCTCCGGTCTTATTAAGCCTTTGAGATAGAAATTTGGGGTGAAATTCTATGGCATTGTAAAGTATGATAAGTCTCTGGTCACTGGACTCTTTCATACTTCAGGGAAAAGTAATCTGGACAATGGAAATGTTAGAGAGGTTTCTTTTGCAGAGCTGATCCAGAGAGTTGAGCGCTCTTCAGCTGTCAAATGCTGATAATTAGCCATGAAGACCTCCCTTGCTCTCTCAGATGAGTTTCTCTGGGTTAAGAAACTTGTTCCATAGCCATTTGAAAGAGTAGGAAAAAGGTTTTCAGGCACATAGTTGTTTGGCATGAAATTAAAGATGCTGAGACTCAGCATAACAAGGAACTTCTAACGGGTCAATCTCAATAATAAAAATTAGAAAAAGTCTAAAAATCATAATAGTCTTTCATATAAAGTACTTTATAAACAAACTAAATTATGTTATAATTTTTCAATTTTGTCTTTATTATAAATTCAGTGGTGAAGGTTTTGAAAAACCTATAATTTAAACATATTAATGAATGACATAGAATTATAAGTAGTAGAAGTAAAAAGGCCATAGAAGACTGAAATTTGCTTTTCTTTCTCATTTAAAGAAGAAATTAGGCTAACGATGTGTACAAGGTCACATAATAAATTATTGTCAGAGCTCAGTTTAGAAATCTTGTCTCAACCCTCCATTCTCTCTTTAGGTGAAGTTAGATTTGGAAGGAATTGATCTGGCATTTTTATCTTAAATGACAGACTTTTCTATTAAAATCTTCAATATAATCACCCATTGAAATATGAATGTTTAATTTTTCAGAAAGCTTCCTACTATCCCTTTAAAAATAATAGCATGAATAATTATCTCTATTGAGCACAATAACAATACTCCTTTAATAAAATGCCATCTAGTGGAAATTTGGAAGCAGAACATACCTTTTACATGTCCTCTTCAAGAGACTAGCTTTCTTAAGCTCACATTTTAATCAATATCATCATCTCCCCCAGTGGTACATGATTAAAACTAACCTGAAAACTGTCCTACTTTCAGAGCACAGTGGGGAAGACAAAAATTAGTTCGTTCACAAGAGATAATGTATATGGGGTCAAACCGAAAACCATGGAACCAAGGGGCCTTAAAACTTCACCCCCATTTTACTGTAATGAAAAACAAAAGAAGAATTAGAAGGACATTTGTTATGTTATCGTCTTTCCAGACTCTGGGGCATTCAAGTCTGTACGGAAGATGGAGGTTGGGGAAGAGGTAGCATTTTGCTATGAACAGCCTATTAGAAAATAAGTTCCTAAAATCAGAAAACCTCCAGACGAGGAAGCACTAAAATGTTGTGTGGTCCAGCTCTCTGACTGAGCTGAAGAACTCATGGACCCAGTTTAAAGACTCCACCCAAGAGCAGTGTGGACAGCTGTCCTGGAAAAATGAATTTGTCAATCTGGAAAGCGCTGTTGGAGAGCCACAAACCAGAGCTGGATACCAGGCAGAACCATATCCACGCAGCAGGAGGAAGAACTCTCAAATCAGAAGTGTCCATCATGGAATTAAAAGACTGCACCTTAGGAGGCTGAGTAAGCTTAAGTTGGGACAATTCCACCGGTTATTGAGTTTAAAGACACTTCATATTAACCATTTGGGAGACCTACTATTTAAAAGGATTTGGAGTGAACTGTGTGTAATGGTAGAAGATTTAGGAATCTGTCTTTGTCTTAAAATTTGTTCCCCTGGGAAACAAAGGGAGAAGTGCCCTGTGGCAGGGGCAGGCAGAGGCTGGGGGTAGAGGGCTGTAGAGGGGGAGAGGAGTGAACGAAGTACGACTGCCCATCTCCACTCCTACCACAAAGCCGGCCTCATGGCTTTCACTGGCTTCTACTTCCAGGCTGCTCTCTGTCTTTAATATTGAGATCTACTCAAGGTTATGAGTAGAGGGGTGTAGTGGAGTGTGAGGGAGGGGAGTGAAGGAAGTATGACCGGTCAGAGGGAGGCACTGAGTGGTAATGCACAAGCAAGCAGGGAGGCGGGAAGGGAGGGAGAAGTGGGGAGAGCCCCTCAGATCCTAGGCAGGTCTGGAACTGGATGACCTTGCTATTGTCCTGCCTGGGGGCCAGGGCATTTTTAGACCCGCTAACCAGCTAAGGGGTTGGCTGTTCCAAGGGAAGTGGGGTGACCTCTGATTGGCAGTTACACTTGAGGGTAGTTCCCAGAGAAGAACTCACTGAGAGCCAGCAGAGGTCAGTGCAGGGGAGCTCAGCTCTGAAGGGATCGGACAGCACACAATACCCACGACACCGTTTTCCCTTCTCTCTAGAACACAGCCAGGAAGTTACTCTTGTCATCCCCAAGGCTAAATAACCCTTAACCTCATAACACTTTGCATTAATTTTTTCTTTTCTGTTATAGAAATTGGGCCCCACTTTGCATTTTAGGCCCTCTGTGCCTCATTTCTTCATCTGCAAAATGGGTATAATAATAGTATCTCTTCTCATGAGTTATTATAGTGATAAATGAAATAAGAACTGTGAACTAGCATAGTATCTAATTCACAGTAAATACTTAATGTGCTATCACTATTACTGAGACAAAGAGAGAGTGATTTGTGTTTATTACATATACACATACAACACAACACACACACACACACACACACACACACACATGCATATTCATCTTCTGATCTCCAGTATCCTTACCTGGGCCAGAGTTCTCAAGGTGCCTTGATATCCTTTTTGGAGGTCCATGAGATTAAAATTATTTTTACAATAATATATTAAGTCATCAATTGCCTTGTTTCACTTTCATTTTTTCTTGAGTTGAAAATGGAGTTTCCTAGAAGCTACATGTCATATATTGATGTTATTGCTCTAACATTAATATCTTATTGCTATTTTAATATAAGTCTCAAAAAGTTAAATTTTAATTTCTAATTGGGTAACTATTGGTAGTTATAATCACACACACACACATAAACTTATAAGGGTCCTCAATAATTTTTACAGGTATAAAATAGTCCAGGGACTAAAATGTTTCAGAACACTGACCAAGATAAGCTGTCTCCTCCACCTAAGCCTCTGCTCATCCCCACTCATACCACAAAGCCTGCCTCATGGCTTTCACTGGCTTCTACTTCTAGGCTGCTCTCTGTCTTTAATATTGAGATCTATTCAAGGTTCTGACCTTGGAGATGGAAAAATAGGATGGGGTCAGTGTGCTTTGCTTCTGGGGACAGTCAGATGGGAGGTTCTAGTATATCAAATGAGGTACCAAAGAACCAGATGTGCAGTCAGAACTTGCACAGATGTTGAATGGCACCAAAGGCATCCCAAAATGGCGGATGTCTTGGTGCTCTATTGCTGACTGTATTTTAGGAGGACAGCCATGTGCAAAACAAAATAGACTCCATGGTTAAATATATGACCTCTAATGATTACCATAGAGGTGACTCACTAAAGTCAGTTTGACAGTGGAGCAGAAAATTACAGCAATGCAGTTCCAAACTGTCAGAATTTAGGAAAGAAATAAGAACTTTCAGAATGCCGGCAAAGACAGACCTTAGTTCCTTTTCTTCTCTCCAGCCCCTGATGATGGTGAGCTCTCCATAGGAGGAGGGGAACAGGGGCACTGTACCCAAAGGAGAATTTAAGGTGAAAGGGAAACAAAAGCTGGTCAGAGACATTACCATAATGCTGTGTAACTCCATCCTGCAGCAGCTCAGAGGCCTCTCCTAGTTTTCCTCCCAACAGCCCAAGAAGTAGGGATGGGCACCCAGGTGCTACAGATGAGGAACCTGAAGCCACACCTCAATTAGGTGACAGAACTAGGTTACTCACCAATGTCTCCCCACTGCAAAACTAACACTTCACCTTTTGCCAGATAGATCCAGTTTTAAGTGTAATTTAATATTTACCAATTGCCTAAGGAGGCACTGAGTTTGAATCAGTGGGGTCCTTAAAGATATAAAGCTGGACCTATGTGGGCCCTGCCCTCAAAGGAGCCACAGGACAGGCTGAAAGTGAAGCTACCTTCATGGGCATGGACTAGTGGTAGAGTCCCACAGAAAACAAGAAGGTCGCAGAAAGGAAGAGCAATTCTGTGACACTACTGTATGCTGTTCACGTGAATTTCACAAGCAGCCTCGCATTTCATCCCACAGTTCTCTGGAGAAGGTATAATTATTGTTTCTGTTTTATATACAAGTAAACAGAAGCCCACAGTGACAAAACAATTTGTCCAAAGTCTACGACCGGTACGTTCTAGTGCTTGGATGCAAGTCCAAGTCTGTGTGGTTGACAATGCCCAAGGCTGCTCTTGCACTCCCCCTCCCCTGCATTCAGAGTGAGCACTCCTGACCATCAGGAATTGATTTGCATTTATGTGTTTATACATCAGTCTATGATATCCCCGTCTATCCCTCAGTGAAAACTTCTTCCTACAAGGCTGTGTGGCCAGTGGCCTGATTGTGGGTTAAGTGGGTCAGACGAGAGCCAAATAGTATTAACCGTTTGCTCATGGAGGGGCTCTCTGGATGGAGAATTTAATTTTGAAAGAGTCTTATCACTACATGGTAGCACAGTTGGCTTTGTTATGATATCATATACAAGTATAATCTTCGATTAAAAGAAAAGCCAGTTATGAAAGGAGAGAACAAATTAAGGAAGAAAGGAAAGAAGCAAGGAGCTTTGGAGATGGAATTAAAGAAAACGTGGCATTTTGAAAGACAGAAAATAGGAGAAGACATTCTGGGAGCAAAATTTTTGGAAAAAGGTGGTGAGAAGATGTAATGGCTAAATTGTATTCATCCCCAAATAATTTGTGTTGAAGCCCTAACCCCCACCTCAGAATGTGACTGTATTTGGAGACAGATCTCTTAAAGGGGTGGTAAAGTAAAACAAGGCCATTGAGATGGGTTCCTAATCTAATATGAGTAGTGTCCTTGTAAGAAGAGGGGGAGACCACATGTACAGAGAAAAGGTCACGTGAGGGTACAGCAAGAAGCTAGCCATCTGCAAACCAAGGAGAGAAGCCTCAGGGGAAATCAAAATGCCATCATCTTCATTTTGGACCTCCGCTCTCCAAAACTGTGAAGGAAAAAAAAGTCTTTTATTTAAGCCACACAATCTATGGTATTTTGTTATGGCAGCCCAAGCTGACTAATACGGACAGTGAAGTCTCAAGTCTTTGTGCAGGAGCGTCTAAAGTGGCCATCATACTGAAAGGGCAGGAGGAATTGTTTAGAAAAGAGAGATGTGGAAGATCCTGGGGAGACTTTGGGGTCATTAAAGATTTTCAGACGAGTCACAAAGAGTGAGGCAAAAGGAAAAAAGTGATTCCTCATCTACAGCTCTTCACATTCTCAAAAATACTTATAGAACAAGAGAATCTGCCAAGAATTTCTAACAATGCTTTTCTTTCTCTGGCCACTTATAAAGTTACTTCACCTAACCAAATTTATGATTTTCCATACTCTAACTGTTCTCTTCCTTGCCCCATTCCATGTATTTGTCTTGATTACATCCTCTACCCCATTTTTGTCTTCTAATTTTATTCTAAACCTTAACTTACTCAGGCTTATGCAGCAGCAAAAACATGGACCTGCTACTCTACTAAGTAAGAAAATCACTGTGAAAAGAGCTTTTAGAGTATCTTGTCTGGTCCCCTTTGATCATGAATGAAGAGTGGGAAAGACTCTCAGAAGGTCACATGGGCACACTTAGTCCAGTGTCCTTCTGGCCAGTTCCCCATTCCTGGTCTGTCACCTCTTTGCCTGCATAACTCATTCCAGGAGCCCAGTTTTTGCTGACATCAGAGAGCTCTCAAGCCAGGTTGTGTTTTCTTGACACAGAGGCCATCAATCCCTTGCGTGCAGGTGACAGGAGGGAGTGCACAAGGAGGTTAGCGGCTGACCTGATGTCTTCTCTCTACTGTCCCCGGGCAACTTCATTTTCTTCACCCTACAAGGTGATAGCAGCAGGAAAGGCTCAATGGGAAAACAATAGCCACACCCATTTCCAAACTCAGACTGGCTAATTTTCACCCAAGAGTCCACCTGTGATAAAATATGAAAGGTCACTCTGTCCAGCCCCCAGAAGCTTTTGCCTGACAGTTGACTAGAGCCATGATCTGCTGTGCTCTAGTGGGAGTTAGACCAGAGTTCAGAAATTAATCTATACTCTAATCTCCAGCTAATCGTCTTTAAAGATTCTGCTTAAATTTCATGTGATAAGCTCTTACTAGTAGTCCTTTATCAGGCAATTTTTTCCCATTTTCAGGCAATTTTTTAAAAATGTAACCATTATAACTCAGGGACCCAAATGGTTCAGTCTCAAAGGGACTTTATGTTGAAAAAGTATAATCAGTATCCAAAAATAACAAGAAAGGGATTCCATTCTTCACTCAATAGCATTAAAGGGAACACAGACCAACAGGAAATAAAATTATCTTTCTTCTTCCATCCCTTTCTCTCAGCATGAGCTGTCCCATCACCATCTCTTCTCTGCTCCCACTCAAGTAGATTTCTTTCCTTTTCCTTTTTTTTTTTTTTGGTCTTCTCTCCCCCAACTCTTTATTATATAGGTTGACTTAGCATATTGGCTAATATGTGGAAACATAACTAATAGGCAAGAGAAAAGGCCACAACAGCAAGCAGGAGTGGTCCAGGCCAGCAATGAGATGGTCCAGGACAGCAATAAGGTGATCCAGACAGGTAATGAGGGAAGGAAAATAGTGGTCCAGACAGGTAATGAGGGAAGGAAAATAGAGAGCATGGTTCAGTTCTTTGCCATATTTTGAAACAACAGGATCTTGGTTTTCTGAGTGAGCTTTTGATCACCATGCCCATGCGACCTTCCTGAAGTTTTCTGTTGCAGCCTCTGACATCTATGGGCCATTGTTCAGATAAAAATGCACACATCACCCTACAACAAGCCACCAATTTTAGTTGCATTTAAGTCTAAACCCCAACTTATAAAGTTAAAAGTATCCCCTGAAGGAATGCAGTCTGAAAATACATTTCTCTGCCTACAGCACAGAAAATGTGTTCAATGATTACAAAGCAGTTTAGCTCTTTAAATCCTCAGTAGTTGCAACCTTGACCTCCTATTTTGGTCTCATTTATATTGTATAACTAACTGCTACCTTGCCTATGGCCAGAGTTAGAACCACAGAACACCAGGATTGTTAGTTTGATCCTGAAGCTCAAGAGGTGTGGGCATTTATGTTCTCTGTTCTACTCCAGATGACTAGTCTCAGCCAGCCAGGTAATTCCACATCTCTTGCTCATGGTTGACTCTGAAATGTGCCATGTGACCCATCTGGCTAATAGAATTCTAGAAGACAATCTGCTGGGGATTTCTACTAAAGGATTCATTATCGGTAGGAAAGAAACACAGAAAGTCTACCTTCTTCCTTTGGTGTTCTCAGGTCTAGAGGAGAAGTCTGCAAATCCAACAGCTATCTTTGAATGTAACCACTCATAAAGTGAAGCCTATGCTGGTAATGACAGAGTTTAAAAAAAAATAGGAAGAATTTGAGTTCTTGGTGGTATTATTAAGGCACTGATCAAAAATGCCTAGAACTTGTCACATTGCTAGACTTCTAGTTTTGTAAGATAACAAATTTCCTTTTTATTCAAGCCAGTTTGTGTTATAGTTTTCTATTACATTCAGACAAGTTTGTTCTGTCATATATGTTGAGTTTTATGTTGTTCCTAATTCAATAGATATTTATTGAGGATCCACTTTGTGCGATGCACTGTTCTAGGTGCTTATGATACAGAGGTAAATAAGACAATACCTGCCTATTCTAATAACAATAATTTTTTGATTGGGGGATGACAGAAGAATGTAGAAATAACTGGGTTAGCTTAGGTAACACCAAATGCCATGAAGGTGCTAAAGAATTACTAGGAGCATAGAGAAAAAGAGAAAAGTTTTTTAAAACTATTTATTTGAAGTAGCCCAGCCAGTGTGGCTCAGTTGATTGAATACCATCCCATGCACCAGGAGATCACCAGTTCAATTCTTGGTCAAGTCACAGGCAAAGGTTGCTGCTTTAATCCCCAGTAGAGGGTATTTAGGAGGCAGCCAATCAATGTTTCTAATCTCTCTCTTTTCCTCTCTCTGAAATCAATTTTTAAAAAACAACAAAAGGCTATCTATATATATAAAAGCCTAAGGGAACATTACAACCAAACCAGAACAACTGATCTACCAGTCACTATGATGTGCACTGACCACAAGGGGCAGATTCTCAATGCAGGAGCTGCCCCCTGGTTGTCAGTGTGCTCTGACAGCCAACCTCCTATGGCCGGCCAGCGGCATCGGCATCTAGCATCTGTTCCTTCTGTGTCTGGCCTGGTGACCAACACCTCCTCTCCTGACCCTGAGGGGGCCTTTGGCCCCTGGCTGAGATGGGGAGCCAGAGGTGGGTGGCAGCAGATGTGACCCCTTTCCCAAGGGGGTCAAGGGCCACTCCCTCCTTGGGGCCGATGGCCCACCTCCCATTCCCTGTCCCTCCCCCCAGCCTGCATGCCCCAGTCAGTCCAGCCCAGATCAGCCCTGATCGCCGGCTAGGCCTAGGGACCCCACCCATGCACAAATTTGTGCACTGAGCCTCTAATCCTACTTAATAAAGAGTAATATTCAAATTGACCATACCTCTGTTATACTCACAAGCCACGCCCACCAGCCACGCCCACCAGCATCAAAGTGAGTATGCAAATTAACCCAACTAAGATGGCGATTTATTTGCATATCCTGGTGCATAGGGAAGACTGAAGACAGCGTAGAAGGAAGCCAAGTGCTGCAGAAGGGGGGTAAGCTGGGAGAAGCAATCAAGTGGGGTAGCGGAGAAGAGAGGGAAGCAGGCAGGGTGGAGGAGGAGGGATGGATGCAGGCACGTCTGCTGAGAAGGGAGGGAAGCTGATGGAGCTGCAAAGACTACAGCAGGAAGCCCTATTGCAGGAATCTTCTTGCAATGGGCCTCTAGTTTGATATAAAAGAAAGTGGGTCAAGTATAGGGCACATAACTCAGTGTTTGTAATAGCAAAACTACTTATAGTTGCTACAAATTACCTGGATGTCCATCTATCATAGCCTAGTGCAATTTTTATACATTTACTAGTATGTGATGGAATAGTATATTGACAATAAAAGACAAGAATATAAGATTACATTGCTTTTATAATGCTATCTCCAAGATAAATTATTAACAAAAAATAAAAGCTGATTGTAGAATAGTGTTAGTGTTATCCCAATTCTGGGAATTAGATAAAGCACAGATGGATATAGACATAGGTAGAGAAAATTTCTGGATGGATATGTAAGAAAGTTTATCAGTGTCCTTTAGGAGAGAGAAATAGAAGAGACTTTTATCTTTCACTTTGTTCCTTCCTGTACATTTTTATAATTTATTTTGCCATATACATTTTTAATATATAAATATCTTGAAAAATGTTTAATATCTAGGTTTTCCTCCAAGGCAAATCTGAGTCCAAGATTAATTAATGGAAATAAATATCACTGCTTAAGAGGAATGGTTTTTAACATGCATGACATCAGAGAAGAAGAACCTGACTTTAATTAGGGACCCAGCAAAAAAAAAAAAATGGGGCCATCTGTTCTATCTGGTGTCACCTGGCATATACTCCTATCACCATTGGGGTTAAAGCTGCAGGAAAAGATTCTACCACCAGAAGCTCTGCAACCACCATGAGCAACCTTGTGTGGGACCAGGTGCCAGGATTATCCACAAGATAATTTCAGGGCAGCGATGATGGAAGAGGATCATAAAATAAAAAACACTCGAGGATACCAAAAAAGGTTAAAACCCTGACAGAGGGAGGGCCTGCGGAAGGGCCCCCATGACAAGGGACCCCTGGAGATGTGGAGGGTGATGAGGGGTTGTCAGGTTATGTCCGGGTGTACTTACATGACCTTCCAGGAGATTTTACACCCCAGGTCCTTAGATCTGAGCCAGGCCAAGAACCCATGTTGATTTCACTTAAGCTCTGGCCACTCTTCACTGAACATGTGTTTTGAAAAATCGTCATCTGCTGCATGTCATACCCATATCTGTAACACCCTCAGCAGGTCTCCAAAGGAAGCTGACTCCAAGCCAACTTCAAGAGGAGGATGGGTAGGACCATCTACTACAATAGTGATGAAGATTATTGCTAGGGCACTTTTCTGGATGGTTGAATTTTTTTTTCCCTTCTCAGTTCTGTCTTCTTGTCTTATCAAAAACCATCACCTATTTGGTAACTAGTGAGCCGATTTTCTGATAAATAGCACATGTAGGGAGAAATGATAGATCGGGATGAGGAAAATAGGTTTTTGTTCATCCATGGAAGCTTCTACACATTCAACATCAAGCTCTGTAAGTGCCTATATTTCAATGTGTCAGAGGTAGTCACTTAATGATAACCAGAATTGCTATAAACCTTGAGACTTTTTTACTGTTTCATACATTAACTCTTTGGATTCAAGCAGGTCCTTTAGCCTCTTTCTGATTTGGTTTCTCTGTCCCTAACATGGGATATTATACAGGGGTGGCACTCCATGGAAGAGGAAGGGATGCACAGTGGTTCCCATTAAAGTTTGTTTTGCAAATCCTAATCTTTAAAATGTTTTCTCTAACTAGAAGCAAGCAAGGTTGTGACAGGTGTGGCTTTCCTGTGCCCATGGCCAACCTCACAAACCCAACACAATGGTACTTTCTTCAAATGCTTCTAGATGAAGTCTCAGAGCTTCAGGCAACTACTGTACATTAGAACTGAAAAGTGAGCTAGACTTTCTGCTATCCCTGCACCTGCTCTAACCAGGCTTTTTCTTTGAATCCTACCCATGGTTTGGTGTCAATTTCCCTTGCATTTGTGCAGTGTGATGTGTGTGTGTAGTGTACCATTCATGCCATTAGCTATGGATGACGGCTGAGGAGCTTGTAATTTGCAGATAACACATCCTTATGCTGGAAAGGAAGCTAAACTTGCTCATGTATCATCCTCTGTCATTGAGAGAATGTCTGGAAATTTATGGGTTCCTCATTAAATCATTTCCTGGAAACTTTCTGAAGAGTTTAAAAATAACCCAATAAAGGGGGAAGGAATTTTAACTGTCTTTTCTATCCACTCCTTTCAAGGGAAGGGGGGAAGACTGACTCATATCATTGGTCAGAGATCAATTAATTGTGCCATGAATATTAGTGGTTGGGCCATTGCATTAAAAGGCCTGACCCCAAGTTCTACGCCTCTCTCCATGCCTTCCTTCCACTACACACCATTTGGTAAGTCAAATCAGGACTTGTCCTTGTTAGGACTTGTCAGCTGCCTCTCCTCTTCTTAAACTTCAGGAAACACTCAGATGCTGAGTCAGGATTCTCCCTGGAGCCCTAGCATCACTCTCTGTGTGCCTGCCAAGTCATGCTGGACATTGCCCTGGGTTAGCGTCTCATTCACTTCAATTCTTTACAAGTAACAAAAATGTTTTAAGCATCTACTATGTGCGAGCATCAAGGTAGAAAGTACGCATATAGCAGTGAACAAAGCAAAGAAAAATACCATATTTTCCAGTGTATAAGACGACTGGACATACAAAACGACCCCCAACTTTTCCAGTTAAAATATAGAGTTTGAGATATACTCCCCCTATAAGATGACACCTGGCATATAAGACGATCCCGGATTTTTGAGAAGCTTTTCCTGGGTTAAAAAGTTGTCTTATACACCGGAAAATATGGTACATTTTACATCTTAGTCAATTAGTAAGAAAACCTAGAGTTTGCCAGAAGGTGATAAGTACTTTGGAAAACAATAAGGCGGGAAACTGGAACACAGGATGCAAAGGAGGAGTGCGAAGGCTATGTGTTCTGATTTCAAGTGAAATGGTCACTGAGAAGGTGACAATGGAACAGCACCCAAAGAAATGAGGATCATTGTTTTGGGAGAAGAGAGATACAGGTATGGAAAGATCAAAGGCAAAAAGCAGGGGGTGTGCTGGGTGTGTGAGGAGCAGCAAGGAGGCCAAGTGACTGGAACAGAGTGAGCAAAGGGAAGAGTGATAGGAAGGAAAGTCAGAGCTATAAAATGGATGGAGGGGACCGCATTGTGTGGGGCCTTGTAGGTCATTGTGGTAATTTTGGATTTTATTCAAGATGAGAGGGAATGAATAGGAGCTGTCTTAGTTTCCTGTTGTTACAAAGGACCACAAACTTAACAGCTTAAACCAATGCAGATTTATTCTTTTACAGTTCTGGAAGTCAGAAGTCCAACATCAGTTTCTATGGACTGAGGTCAAGGTGTTAGCAGAGGTGGTTCCTTTTGAAGACTGTGAGGAAAGAATCTATTTCCTTGCCTTTTTCAGGGTGTAGTGGCCCCTTTGTCCATCTTCAAGCAAAGCCCTCTACTCTAATCTCGGCCTCTGTTGTCACATCACCTTCTTCTCTGGCTCTGATTGCCCCAGCATCCTATCTAATAAAGAGGGAATATGCTAATTAACCATCACTCCGTCACAAAGATGGTTGTACCCACAGCTGAGACCAAGTTCCCATAAGGAGCCTTAACAAACAATCAGCAGGGACCTGAGGCTACACCCTTCCCCACTCCTGTGGGGCTTGACAGGGACCTCAGGCCGAGACCCCTGCCCCAGCACCCGGCCAGGGGACCACAGACCATGCCCCCCCTCTGGCGGGGCTTGATGGAAAACCTCAAGGTGTGCTTCCCCTCCCAATGCTGGGCTAGGGGACCTCAGGCTGCTCCCCCCCACCCCAGCACCAGGCGGGGGACCTCAGGCCACACCTCCTGCCCCAGCACTGGGCCAGGGGACCTGAGACTGCCCTCCTGCCTGGTGGGGCTTGACAGGGGACCTCGGGCCATGCTCTCCACCCAGCGGGCTTGATTGGGGGCCTCAAGGTTCACCTCCAGTGCTGGGTTGGGAGAACTCAAGCTGTGCTCCCCACCCAGTGGGGTTTGATGGCTGTGTCCCGCTCCTGGTGCCAGGTTGGGGGACCTAAGGCTGCACCCCGCTACCTGGCGGGGCTTGATGGGGGATCTCAGGCCATGCCCCCCACCCAGCAGGGGTTGACAAGGGATCTCAAGGCATGCTCCCTGCCCTTGTCTGGGCTGAGGGACCTCAGACCATAACCCCATCCTGGCACCAGGCCAGGGGACCTGAGGCTTCATCCCCTGTCCAACAGGCCTTGACAAGGGTGGGACTGGCTAGGTCTGAATCCAGTCCAAGGAGGGGTTGGGGGGAGCGTGCCAGGTTTGGATCTCACATGTGGGTGGGCGGGAACTTGACTCTGGGTCCCGTAGTGTGTCCCAGACTCTGATAGGAGGAAGGTTTTCATATACATTTTACTAATTTTCTTTCATCTCTGATACTTCTATTATAGAGAAAGGGCAAATAGCAATATTAAATTATTTCTTCTAATTAATCCCCTTTAATGTGCATGAATTTCATGCACCAGGCCACTAATCCTTTAATAAAGATCATTGTAACTATATCAAACCCACCTAGGGAGTCTCTTTGTCTTAAGATCCATAACCATACCTGCAACATTTCTTTCACTATATAAGGTAACATGGAGGCCTCTAATCAGCATACCCTAAAGACCCTGATTTGACTCAGGTTTCTAAAGGGTTCTTTAGAATAGACTTTTGGATGTGTAGGGACAGGAACAAAGAAACCAGTTAGATGGCTCTTACAATACCTTAGGGAGAAGAAGATGACAGCTCAGGGTGGTGGCAGCAGGGTTGTTAAGTCATACCTTGGACATGTTTTGAAGACAAAACCAACATGATTTGCTGATATGGGTTATGAGAAAAATAGAAAAGAAACCAACCCTCCAAGATTTTGTTTGACCAATTAGAAGGATAGATATGCTTCTTCCCAAAGTGAGAAAGCAGAGTTAGGGGAAAGATAATGAGTTTGGTTTTATACATATTACATCTGAAATGTGTATTGAAGATTCAAATCGGGATGTCAACATTTGAATTAAATTTTAGGACTTTAACCTGAACAGGTAAATCAAAATAGCCTTTACCAGAATTGTGCATGGAGGGTTATTACACATGGTATTTTAAATACCCTTTAGCTGTTATGCTTTGCATATAATTCCCATAGGAACACTGAGAGCAGGAGAACATGGAAGGTGGACAATAGCAGAGAAGGACTCATATACTCCCAAAACTCTGGTTGTAATATCATCAGAATAGCATGGAAAAGACAAAAAATCCCATTTAACCCTAAGCCCTGTATTTTTCAAACATAGTTACAGTTTTTAAGGAGAGAGAAAGGATGGCAGAGTCTAACTCACTTGTGTGCAATGAGTATATGTGGTGTGGTTTGTTGGGGTTTTATTAAGAACCCATTGAGCACTTACTATGGGCAGGTACGATATCACTTTATTCTCACAACACCCTAAGAAGTGGGAGGAAAGGACTATTTCTAGACTCCTGGTGCAAATGAGAAAACCGAAGCCCTAAGAAATTAGATGAATTTTCCAGACCACATAGCCCCTCAAGGCAGAGCTGAGATTTTAAGTTGAATTATTTACTTGACTCCCACAATTATGCTAGAACCCAAAGTTCTGTATTGGGATGGGAACATGGACTGATTGATGAGTGGTTGGGTGTGTGAAAGAGGATCTGGTTCTATTGATAATGTCTGGATTATGTAGATTGAGTTCGAAAGCCAGGTTGACAGGGTTCAATCCAATGTGGAGTCTGCCACTTGCCAGTGATGTGACCCTGATCCTGCTATCTCATCTCTCTAAGGCTCACTGTTCTCTGAAAGTGTGGACCAACTAGTCATGCACCGCGGAGTGACTGTGATGGTTAAAAAGGTAACACATGGAAGTCTTATTCACCATGGCCTACAATACAACATCTCAGCATGGTCTGCCATCTGCTTCTCTCTCCATCCTCTATCTGTACCACTCTCTTCCATTGTACCTCTTGCTTCAGAGATGCTGGCTTCTTCTTGCTCCATAAATAAGTCTGCTTCATTTGGGATGCTTCCCTTGGGATTCTTGTCTGCTAAGAAAACTGCCCCCACAAACTGTGACAGAGGCAGGTTTTTGGCTGGTTCATTTTTTAATGTCAGTTTAAACGTGTCTCCCATAGAGAAGTTTTCCCTTAGGTTTCATAGAAAGGAGTTTGTTATCTCTAGGTCACCATCATATTACTCTGTTTTACTTATCATTTCATAGGAGGTATTACTCTTTGGAGACGTGTTATTTATTTCTTTATTACTAATAATAACTGGTTATAATTAGTATCCCTCCAAATGGATTTAAGGTGCATAAGATCACCTGTTCACTATAATAGCCTGAGCTCTTAGATGAGTACCTGATATGCACAAGGAATTCAATGGATAGTTGTAGGAAGGAAGAAAGAAAGGGAGAGAGAAATAATAGAAATTAAGAACTTAGCATATCACCTGTGACACAGAAATACTAAAAACATACTACTATTATTATTCAACAAATAGTTATTAAATACCTACTCTAAGCCAGGCATTGTGCGGAGCTAGATTTATCAGCTTTCCAGCGGAGTATATATATCCATATAGCCCTCTAACCCACTATTGTGTATGGACTGAAATGTTATAAGGGACACAATGAGAATCTCTGACTCTTAGGGCTCTTTGAATTCTCGACTCACAACCACATTTCCAATATATTTAGAAAACTCTAATTTGACTGGCACCTGTCCCAAGCACACAACTCATTCTCCAAGTCCACACCAGACAGAGTGACCGAGCAGATGGACTCTGCATTGCACCCGGGAGTCCAGCCAATTCTGATGGTGCCAGCCACATTGGAGAATCGCACAGAAATGGGTAGGATTTGCAAATTTCCAAAGGGGGGTGAGGTCCTAAGTCCCCCTTCCAATTTTGAATCACACAGATTATGGGTTTTAAATGGGCCTCTTCATTATTGCACTTCACTGGATGTTTGCTCCTTTTACATTTGGGATGATGAGACATACTGGGCCCCTCTGCCAGCCTCATTGTCGTAACTACTTGCCTGGCAGAGGATGGCTGGTTTTAGGGACATATACAGCTTCTCTGGAGAGTTCGTACATACACATTCCTCTTCTGCAGACTGGAGGGCATTGGTGAGGGAGCAATTAGTGTCCACCTAGTCCACTTCCTGCGGTGGGAAGTGGGAATTTCTCATAGGGCGACTATGTAAAACAACCAGGAGGTATAGGAAAGACAAGACAGCTATATGTAATTCTCAATTGCTATCTTTAAGGGAGGTCTTCTCTGACATTCAACTCTAGGTTTTCCCCTATGAAACTGTCACAGAATCCTCTAAACCCATGGTCAGCAAACTGTGGCTCATGAGCCACATGAAGATTTACTGTGTGCCAGGTCCCAGGTGGCGATGTTACCATGGTCTGTGTATCCACAGAACTTTTCGGATTTCTTATTCCTTCACCACCTTGAATCAGCAACTGAGCAGAAATGCCCTTCAACTGAGACTGAAACAGAGTCATTCCCAGAGTGGAAACATGGTCTGTGTTGGCAGTTCTGAGTCCTCTCTGGGCATCTGCAATGAGATTTTCAAGAGGAAAGCACCAGTAACTTGCTCTTCCTTAAAAACACCCATTCTAACCAGAGCTGGAGCCAGTCAGTCTAGAAGTCAGGATTTACTATCCTTCCTGTTTTGGCAAAGTAACTGTCATAATTCAGTTCAAAGATTTAGAGAAGATTTTCTGTGTGCCAGGTCCCAGGTGGTGATGTCACCATGGAAAACAAGTCACTTCTCTCTTGGAGCTCAGAGTCCAGTGGAAAATAAAGTTAAGAAAATGGCCCAGGTGGCATGGCTCGGTGGTTGAGCATCAACCTATGAACCAGGAAATCATGGTTTAATTCCTGGTTGGGGCACATGCCCGATTTGTGGATTCGATCCCCAGTGTGGGGTGTGCAGGAAACAGCTGATGTTCCTATCTCTCTCTCTCTCCCTCTCCCTTTCTCATGGAAATCAATAATATATTTTTTTAAAAATCAAGTAAATGACATTACAAGTCAATGTGATGTGAGCTAGGCTGTCTAGGCCACTTTTTTATTAATATATTTTATTGATTTTTCACAGAAAGGAAGGGAGAGGGATAGAAAGTCAGAAACATCGATGAGAGAGAGAGACATCGATCAGCCGCCTCCTGCACACCCCCCACTGGAGATGTGCCCGCAAGCAAGGCACATACCCCCGACCGGAATCGAACCCAGGACCTTTCAGTCCGCAGGCCAAAGCTCTATCCACTTAGCCAAACCAGTCTCGGCCTAGGCTACTTTTGGAACCCTGAGATGTTTACCTAGTTTGGACTTAGGTAGACAGAAAAACCTGTCCAAGGAAGAAGTGTCTTAATCTGAATCCTGAATAATAGAATGCATCTGAAAGAATCCTGAACCAGAAGTCAGTGGATCTGGGATCCAGGTCCCAGTTTTTGAGTTATTACCTTTGTAAACATGAGCAAGGCATTTAAAACCAAAGAACATCAGCCTCTTACTCTTGGAAACGGGGATAATAATCCATCTCACAGAATCAGGTAGCAAATGTGTGCAAGTGCCTGGTAAATTAGAAGCATTCTACAAGGCGAGAGGCAAGGTGCCTTGTCAGGCCATTGCTGTCAGCTCCCCAGGATCCCAGCCTGTGTGAGCTTGGATGGGGGCCAGAAAGCTTGGCTTCCCCTCTTCCCAGCATCATTCATCTGTGACAGCGCTGGAGTCATTCTGCAACCAAGCTCCGCAAATGGAAACCCACACTCATTTCCAGCTCGACTCTGCTGATGTTCAATCTTCTCTTTCAACACACCCCACTCGCTGACCGCGTAAGGTCTTTTCTCTACTCTTCATACTTTCCTAGGAGGCCAAAGAGCATGAACCATGACTATTTACCAGCATGATTTGTGATTTGTAAGTAGATTTGAAGATAAAATGTTAATATTTCAAGCATCGAGGTGGAATAGTTTTCAAGCTAAAACAGAGCTCTCTTCCAAAGCAAATGTGAGGAATACGCCACCCTTCCAAGGCCTTGCAGCAGGATTTATTTTTCACATCTCGCCTTTCACAAAGCACAGCAGCGCTCTCAGCTCACAGGGCAGCCCCTCTCACCCACCATCACTAGAGGCAGCTGAGTTAAAATCTCCCCGCCTGGATAGAAATACGTTTTCCCCATAATGAATATACCAGTGACCAATGTGTTCACATCCAGGTGGTGTATCTGGAATCACAAATGAGATCGAAAACTAAACTTTAGAAATCTTGGGCCCAATGCCCAGAAAAATCAGTGTCAATTCCTTAGATATAGTTGGACAAAAGAAAACCCTCTTACCCATAATTTCGCTTTCCACAGTTTCAGTTACTCATAGTTAACCACCGTCCAAAAATATTAAATGGAAAATTCCAGAAATAATTCAAAAGTTTTAAACTGTGTGTCCTTCTGAGTGACACGATGAAATCTCACACCATCCTGTTCCATCCCTTCCGGGACATGAACCATCCCTTGGTCCAGGTTGTTAGTAGCCCTGGAGGTTACCAGATCAACTGTCGTGGTATCCCAATTCATTTTTCTTAATAATGTCACATTCACATCATTTTATGACAGTATATTGCTATAATTATTGTATTTTGTTGCTACTATGGTTAATCTCTTACTGTGCCTAATTTATAAATTAAACTTTATCATAGGCATGTATGTACAGAAAAAATTAGTACTATCTGTGGTTTCAGGCATCTACTTGGGGTCTTTGAATGAATCCCAAACAGATTAGAGTGGACAGCTGAATTTTCACATTTTTAATGTAAAAACTGGTTTTCTGGTAAACTAGCTGATGACTCCTGGTGCCCTAGCTGTACTCTTCCTGACTGTATGTTTTAGAAGGTTCCTGGAGACCAATGCCTTCATAAAAGGAATTCTATGTCTGATTCTAGATTGTTTCATAAGCCAATGGAAATAGGATCTGGAGTGGACAAGCTTTCTAATCTTCACATCACACAGCTTGCAACCCAGATGCAGTGAGGCAGAAGCATCCAAAGGATGAATGTGAAAAATTAAGACTAAAGAGAGCATAAATCATTCTGTTTTCAAAGACTCACGTCTAGGTGACTGGCGCCAGGAGCCTCCTAGAGGAGCAGCTGCTTGAGAGGAGCATTGTATTTTATGTATTCACATGCATTAATCTTGGAAAAATTAACAAGCAGGCCAGGAGGCCGGGGGGTTCTTATCTGTGGAAGTCCAGACTTTCAGAATGCCCTCCCCCTCTTTACTTCCCTGCATCTGCTGTGTTGCTGTAGGCTGCCAGGATGCCAAGCTGTAAATGATCATTACAAGTTAAACAGGCTGTTTTGGCTAAAGAGAAAACCCCAAGGAAAGATAATAGTGGTGTTGGGGTGTGGGAGGGTTCTACTATCGGCTGTATAGGAAAAGAGGCAACTGTGAAGGGCATGACTCTAGGTGGGGGAAATTGAAGAAAGACAGCTTAATGTTTCCAGTGGTCGGCAAACTCATGAGTCAACAGAGCCAAATATCAACAGTAAAACGATTGAAATTTCTTTTGAGAGCCAAATTTTTTAAACTTAAACTTCTTGTAATGCCACTTCTTCAAAATAGACTTGCCCAAGCCATGGTATTTTGTGGAAGAGCTACACTCCAGGGGCCAAAGAGCCGCATGTTTACCGAGCACTGTTTTAGCCCACCTTCAATTTTGAGAGGAAGATGAATACTTTACACAGAAGGAGAAGAAAGAATAGCAGAGGAGTAGCAAAGCATGGTGGGAAAAGCAGGTCTTTGAATAAAGACACCTGCTCTGCCTCTATATAGGATATTTTCATGGGACCCAAGTGACCCATATTAGAAATGAAGATGCTGGACCACATGATCTCCGAGTCCCTTGAAAGAAAGCTGTGAGGCGCAAGGAGGTCAGAAAACTGTGTGGGGAGCTGTGAACCTATCAGCTCCATGATTAACATTTTCACTTAGGCCCACTTTCCTCTTGTGCAATCTTGGGACACTTGACCGTTGGTTAGGTAGACAGGTTAATTCCCAGGCCTTTGGATCTGAAAAATGAGGTGTCACTTTCTCATCTTTGCTTCCAATAATATATTTTGGCTTATGATGGATAAAAGACTGAAAAATAAATTCTCCAAGTTGTGCTACAAAACCTTAGACAATGCATCTCCTCGGCAGGTAACGTTTCTTAAAGGGTTTGTCATACAGATACACCATGAATACCAACCATAACGATGTGATGTGATTTCAGCACTTCAAATGAGTCATATTTCTACTTGAGAGGAAGTACAACTAGGCTCAGACCTTTGGACATATGGGCATAATATGTCCATATGGTTGGCACGGGGCTGCCTCTGTCTCAGTCACACATCTATTCAATAAATATCTATTGAACATCAGTTGTGCTAGGCACTGGGGAAGCAGTAGTAAGACAAACTTGGTCCTCACTCCATTGAAACTTACAGTTTAGAGCAGTAGTCGGCAAACTCATTAGTCAACAGAGCCAAATATCAACAGTACAACGACTGGAATTTCTTTTGAGAGCCAAATTTTTTTAATTTAAACTTCTTCTAACTCCACTTCTTCAAAATAGACTCGCTCCAGCCATGGTCTTTGGTGGAAGAGCCACACACAAGAGGCCAAAGAGCCACATGTGGCACATGAGCCGTAGTTTGCTGACCACGGGTTTAGCGGATTCTGTGACAGTTTCATAGGAGAAAACCTAGAGTTGAATGTCAGAGAAGACCTCCCTTAAAGATAGCAATTGAGAATTACATATAGCTGTCTTGTCTTTCCCATACCTTCTGGTTGTTTTACATAGTCCCCCTATGAGAAATTTCCCACTTCCCACCCCAGGAAGTGGACAAGGGGGACACTAAACAGTGTTCTGACACACACAGTTCATCAGAGTCCTCTTTTAGTGGGGCCACCAGAAGTGAACCTCAGAGGAATCTGATCTAAGAAGGGAACAGGATTCTTCATGCTCTCTGTTCTAAATACATTAATATAGCCTGTGATCCCATTGGCTTAAGTTATACTATAATAATCATGATGATTGCAAAGATGGTGGTGAGGAATAAAAACAATGAGAATGCCAAGTCTTTGAATGCCTGGACTAAAGTCTTTGGGTTCCCCTGAGAACAGGGATAGGTTAAAGATACAAGGCCTAGGTCACCTGAATATGCAGTATACTCTTTATATGTAGTTTCTTCTGCTAAGAAACCCTTTCCCCTTCTTTATATTTCTCTTCTTGTCCACTCCACAGCTGGCAGTGCCTATGAAATTTTCTAGTCCCAGCCTACATACCACTTCTTCCAGGAAGCCTTCCTCAACTCCCAGACCTGATTGGCTTGCTATCTTATGTGTTTTCACAGCTTCTTGCCTTTGCTTCATCTTGCTCTATTTGAATTGCCTATTGTTTACTTGGATTTGTGGGACCTGAGTTCAAAATAGGCTTAGAGGGCAAATAAATGAATGAGTGTATGAATGAATATATGATGTTGCCTACTTTGCTCTGGATCTGGGCCAACCAGGCATGATATTCCCCATGTCTGTTTTAAAACACACACACACACACACACACACCTCCCTCCAGCATAATGTTTATTTAGTCCAAAATGAATATTTTTCTGTTAGTCCTACTCTGATTTCCTCCATTTCGTGAAATCTGACTTATTTTGGTTACTGGAACATAATAAACCCATGGTGTTTAAGACTGTTTGGTGGATACAAGGGGAGACAATCCCACAATAATCCCAGTGAAACCCTCTAAACCACTTCTGGGTGGTCTATGTCCAGGGCACTACTCAGATCTCAGGGTCCCACTGAAGTATCCATCCTATCTAATAAAAGAGTAATATGCAAATTGACTGCACCTCTGCTACACCCACAAGCGACACTCACCAGCCAATCAGAGTGAGTATGCAAATTAGCCCAACCAAGATGCCTTTGGCCACAGAGAGAGCAGGAGGGAGGCTTGGGTTGTCCCTGGCAATGGAGGAAGCCAAGCTTTCCACACACCCTGGCGCCCAGGCCTCCACTTAAGGCTATAAAGTTTCAATTGTAGAAGATAAATAAATCCCAGATACCAGGGCCTCCACTTGGGTCACTGGGGGGTGTGGCCAACCTGCAAACCACCACAGGCCCCTCGCCCAGGCCATCCCATGTCCCAAGGGAACACCCACCCTGATCCAGGACACCCTTCAGGGCAAACCATCTGGCCCCGCCCATGCACCCAGGCCTCTATCCTATCTAATAAAAGAGTAATATGCAGATTGATTATCACTCCAGTACACAAGATGGCTGTCTCCATGTGGTCAAAAGATCCTGCCCCCGTGTGGACACAAGATGACCAGCAAGGGAGGGCAGTTGGCAGGGACTAGGCCTGCAAGGGAGGGCAGTTAGGGGTGACCAGGCTGGCAGAGGAGGGAAGTTGGGGGTGACCAGGCCTGCAGGGAAGGGCAGTTGGGGGGACCCAGGCCTGCAGGGGAGGGCAGTTAGGGGTGACCAGGTCCACAGGGGAGGGTAGTTAGGGGCAAACAGGCTGGCAGGGGAGCAGTTAAGCATCAATCAGGTTGGCATGGGAGTTGTTAGGGGGTGATCAGGCTGACAGGCAGAAGCCATTAGGGGCAATCAGGAAGGCAGACAGATGAGCAGTCCTGGATTGTGAGAAGGATGTCCTACCTGTATCAGGCCTAAATGGGCAGTTTGACATCCCTCATGGGGTCCCAGATTGGAGAGGGAGCAGGCTTGGCTGAAGGACACCCCCCACACACACACACACACACCTGTGCACGAATTTTGTGCATTGGGGCTCTAGTCTTATATAAAAACTGTTGTTTGAAATTTTAACCCTGCTATTTTGGTTCTGTTGATGCTCACTTGCTTAAATAATAGGGAAAAGAAGACTACTCTAACTTCAGAGAGGCTATTAAACCTTCCCTGAACAAAATTATCAGTGCTGGTACCAGACCAAGCCTTTGGTTGAGGCCTCAAGGCCCCAGCACATAGGGTCTCTTTAAGAACTTGCAAAGAGGGCCATAAACACCCCATATTTGGGAGACAACAAAGGTAAAAACATATAAATAGGGAAAATTCCTCCATGTTGAGGCCCAGAATTTGAACAACATTTTCCTCTGGACCTGTGCGTCAAAAATGTAACTCCATCTCTCTAAGTATTGCTTGGTTCTACTCTGGTTTTCTGTAACACCACAGGGCAGATGTCCTTGGCATGATGCTATTGATGATGCACTAATAAAACTCTCAGAATAATCCTCATGCAGCTCAGTAAAACAAAAGCCAGAGCCCAGGAATCAGTAGAAGAATAAGAGAGAATGTAGCATTCATATCTGAGAGATGTAAGATTGTTAAACCCCGGCTGCAGGTCCTCACACAAGTCTCATTCTCGGAGCCTCATTCTCCTCAGCTGCCAAATGGGGTAGTATTTACTTCTCTTGTCACCACACCTGGAACTTAAT
Organism: Lasiurus cinereus; assembly: GCA_011751065.1. Lineage (NCBI taxonomy): Eukaryota > Metazoa > Chordata > Mammalia > Chiroptera > Vespertilionidae > Lasiurus > Lasiurus cinereus. The sequence continues at coordinate 8,583,197 of JAAGEH010000434.1, forward strand.
ATATTCTGATCTTAAAAGCTGTATGGTAGCATATAGACCAAAGACTATCCCATTTAAAATAGGCAGGGAAAAATAAGGGCTGCAGGTTGCTATTCTTAGGAAGCAAATGGCTTTTCTAAGAAGATTCTTATGCATTGGGCCAATTGAAATAAAGGTCAATGAGCCTGAGCCCCGAATTTCCAAGACAGCAGGTACGGAGTGGCCAGGACAGCACTGGGCCCCGGGGGTGTGGGAATGAGCTCAATGGTCTCTTATCTTCACAGACGTGACAATTTAATGGACAAGGTGGACATTAAACAGTGTTCTGACACATGGAGTTTTAAGAAGACAATAGCACCTGCAGATGCCTCCCAGAATATCATTAAATGCTTAATTGGTTCTCCAACTTTGGTGCGCGCAGACATGATCTGGGGTGGTGGGTAGATGTTAAGATGCAAAGCTCAGGCTCCACTACAGAGAGGTCAGTAGGTCTGGGGTGGTCCAGGAGCCTGAATTTCATAAAAGCTCCCCAAGTCACCCTAAAGTCTTTACCCCACACTCCAGAACCACTGCTTTATTAAAGAGCATCATTTCTTGCTGATGCATTTTTGTTTGTATGTTTTATTTTTTAATTCTTTATTGTTGAAAGTATTACATATGTCTCCTTTTTTTCCCCCCATTAACCTCTCCCTGGCCATTCCCACACCCCAGCACATGTCCTTACCCTCCTCCTCTCTGTGTCCATTGGTTATGCTTATATGCATGCATACAAGTCCTTTGGTTGATCTCTTACCCCCAGCTCTCCCTGCCTTCCCTCTGAAGTTTGACAATCTGTTTGATGGTTCGTTTTTAATGCAGTCTCTTACATTAGGAGAGACCAGATTGTATTTCCTTCCCTTTTAATAAAGGAATTACTCAAAATTACATTTCTATGCTTCAATCTCTCCTTCTAATATTTCAAGGGACTTCTGGGAGCTGTTTTAATTAAGTAATTCACACAGAGAATACCTGGTCAGGTGTGCCTTGCCTCTATGTGGAAAACAATGATTAAAAACCAAAACCTCACTACTTCTGGTACCAGATGTGCATCTGTTTGTTTGAAGGCATAGGTAATATTTGTAAAATGGGAGAGAAAGTGAGAATGTATGGTAGACAGTAGTCTAGATTTTAGCACCTTCTGATAATCCTGATATGTGTATAGGCAATGCAAATAGGTCTCATCTCACATAACCATTCCAATTACCGAAGGGGTCACTGCGTGGACCTATGTGAGCCAGCAATCCTAAATTACTTCCCAGTTCCGTGGCACGAATGCATAGCAGGCTTTAGTCTCTGTGCCTTCAGGACCAGGATGCACATGAACAGCAGAACATAGCTAAAGCAGAGGCTGTTTTAGAAGGAAGCCAGGACACACGTTAAGTCATCAGAAACCCAATTGGCCTGAGGCCTCTGAGAACTTAGGAGCAAATAGTCCACACCCCAGGAAGCAAGTGGAATGCTCCGTCAACGGCCCTTCCGTGTCATGAGTCTTTGTCCCCTCCCAGAAACATGAGCCGGGAGCACCAGGGTACAATCTCACTGTCAGATTACCTTGATGAGACATTAACACAACATGTGGCAGAAGACAAGAAACCTCCAATTTTTAATAAAAATGAACTGGAAACCACACCACGTTTCAAATGGAGGACTCAGCCCAAGAGGAAAACATAATCTATCAGAGAGAGATAAAGTAATTGGGCTGCTCTCAGATCCGCATGCCCTGTGTTGCTAACCTATATTACGAAAGTTGAAAAATTGGTGTGAGATTGCAGTCTAGAAAGAGATCCCGAGTGGCATTCACAGTGAGTCGTGGCCCATCGTCTTTCATTAATATAGCCACGTGTAAGTCTCCACAACTGGGTCATCCTTCAAGTCAAGAGTGACCCACCCATCGCTCCATTATGCCTTTTCTTAGCATTCACTCACAAATATTTGTGAACCATAGCATGTGCAGAGCACAGGTTGAAGGACTGTGGGAGGGGCACAAAATCCAATCAGCGGGGGGCACCTTCTCTCTCCACTGGGGGAGATGAGGTTTATGTGAATCATTTCATCCCACCCTATTATAGAATCAACTGTCCATCTCCTCACTGACAGCTCCCATAGTAAGATGGTGATGATCAGGGCTGGGGGCAATCAGAGCAGGCTTCCTGCAGGAAGCAGAAGACAATCATGTAATGAGATGTAAGCGACAGAGTAATTGCAGTTGGTTGAGGAGAAAGCAAGAGTTCACTCTCTGCAGAAGATCCAAAAGGCCGGATTTTTAATTATGGAAGTCTTTTCTTGGTGAAAGCACCTGAAATTATAGAAAAAATGGTCTGTCCTTAATTATCAAATAAATTAAAAAAAAATAAAGCAATAATCTCCACTGATTGAATTGGCCATATAAAACAATTATCATCAGAGTTGGCAAATCCTCCTCTGAGGTTATGTGTGGAATGCTTCAACCTTTCTTGAGGGAAAAGTGGCAATGTTCTTTACACTTGTCATTCCCTTTAGGATAAAAATGTCATGTCAATAAATGATATCCACATTGCTAACTATAAGAAACTTCATTCAGAACTTTTACAAAATGAAAACATTACGGAAACCTCTGGCTATAATAATAAAAGCATAATATGCAAATCAACCAAAAGACCATCTGGACAACCATGCTATGACACGCACTGGCACCAGGCCAGCCAAGGCGGGTGTGATATGATTGGTCGGGGGGGCCGCCATCACCCCACAATCGTCCCACAGAGGGAGGCCCAGGCCACTGGCCAGAGATGCTATGGTGGTTGTGCAGGTTGCTCAGCGATCACCCTACAGAGGGAGGCCCAGGCCAACCAATAATTGCACCCCATGACTGTCACCCACAGAGGGAGGCGACTGGTGGAGGGTGGGGAAGTGGGGACAAGCACTGCACAGATGGCAAACAGTGGCAGAGGCAGGGGTGGGGCCAGCTGCCAGCAGCCAGGGTAAGGAAAGCCCCAATAGGCCCTGATCGCCAGCCTGGCCTAGGGACCCTACCCAAGGGGTTCTGGATTGCTAGAGGGTGCAGGCCAGTCTGAGGGATACCCTCCCTCTCCCCCCATGCACAAAATTTCTTGCACCCAGCCTCTAATATCTAATAATTTGGAATTAGTGAAATTATAGTGTATCCATAAGATCATGATAATGGGAGACTATTTAAACTGGAAAATTCTCATAACAACTGAAAAAGAATATGATCCCATTTTGGTTTTAAAAATACTTTATATATATTAAAAAGCATCCAAAATTCTAGAGATATGTTAATAAAAATAGCAATCAAAGATGGTTCTCTCTGAATGGTAAAGTGTAAATTTAATTGTATTTTTTACTTATCTATCATTTTCATATTTTCTTTGATGAACATGTATTACTTCATAAATCAGAAAAACATAGAAGTGTCCTTTTAATAACTAAGGAAAGAGGTTAAATGAGTAAAGGTCAATGTTTTCCCATGCTCACAGTATAAAGGTCAGATTCCCTTGCATGGCTCGCCCCTGCCCCCTCCCCCTACAGCTCTGGTCTTGTCTGTCACTACATTCCCACCAATGTCTTTAGCATTAACCAAACAGGCCTCCAGGTCTTTTTCCATTTGCCTTTTATCACAAAGCCTTCATACAGTAGATTGTATTATCTTTGCAATTATTCATCCCCACTCCTTACATGTAAGAGGATTCTGTTCCTGCCACTGCCATATACCTTGCCAGGTCCCCAGTGTTGAGAACCATACATCCCTGTCCCATTAACTTTGGACTTTGGCCTTGGTCTCTACTACTCAGGCCTCGGGGTCTCTTCTTTTGGATTTGGAGACTGTTAAGAGTTCACTGTCATTAAAAGGAATGTAAGGAGACACAACCAGCTGTATCCAAGCAGAAGCTTTCAGAGTCATGGCAAGCTTCCACCAATGCTCTTGACCTTGCTTTCTGCTACCAGAATGGCATGTCTCACCTAAGGACTCAGTTTGAGCCTCCGAATGAGAAGCAGAGTCATAGCCCAAGCAGAGCTGTGGTCAACCTACAGCCTACCTGTGACATAAGTGGTTGATGAACCTTCATGGTGTAAGTGACCGAGATTCAGAGGTCATTTGTTACTGCAGCAAAACTGACTAATACACATGGCACCTGCTGTTTCTTTATCTGGGATATTCTGACAAGCCACCCTCACTCCTCAGGTTTAACTCCATCTCTTCCTTCACATCCAAGCTCTGCTCTAACCCCTTGATCAGGTCAAGTTCCTCTTCACACACTTTCTCAGCACAGGTATTACTTCTTCTTAACACTTATCACAACTATAACTTCACAGTTTTTGTGTGATTTTTTTTTTTAAATCACTCCCTGGTATGCCAATGGACTATAGACTCCTTCAGAGCAGAGACAATTGCTGTCCATTCACCTACTGTATCCCCAGCACCTGGAAGAGCTGTTGGCACATCATAAATCCTAGTTTTTTTTAAAAAAATAGTTAAATGAATACATGAAGGAAAGCATGGATAAACGAATAAAGACCCCTGAACACAGAGCTGAGAAACATAGATCAAATGGAGCAAATATTTGGGAGACATTATTAGTCTCCAGGTGAGAAAACATGAGTCTTTTATAGTGCAAATAAATACACAGTAACCCTGTTCAGGATCTCCTGAGTACACATATTTAAGCGCTATCACTGTTCAGAGCACTTTATACACATTAGTGCCGGTATCCTATCAGCCTGGGATCAGCTCTGGAATGTGAGTACTGTTGTTATCATGAGGGAAGGTCAGCTCTTTGCCCAAAACCACAGGTTGTGAGCTGGTGGAGACAGGGTTTGAATCAAAATAGTCTGGTACCCACTTGTGTATTTTTCACCTCTGCACTGTGCTGCCATTCATGTGACCTGAAAGTTATGAATACTACGAAAGTTGTGGAACTGCACTGGCAAGGCAAGAAAAATTTTATGTTTAATTTCCCTATCGCAGAGGTCGGCAAACTCATTAGTCAACAGAGCCAAATAACAACAGTACAATGATTAAAATTTCTTTTGAGAGCTGAAAATCGATTTCTGCACATGGCCACGAAGTTTCAATTGCACTGTACGTGTGTGCCGCACATGGTATTTTGTGGAAGAGCCACACTCAAGAGGCCAAAGAGCCGCATGTGGCTGGTGAGCCACAGTTTGCCAACCACTGGCCTGTCATATCACTTGGGATCAATAGGTTCCTAATAGGGTGGCAGCCTGCAGCTCCAAGAGAGCATTTCCCTTTGGGCAAACCAAGCACACATTTTCCCACATTACTTTCCTTATTTGATTCCTATTCAGTGCCCCCTGCCCAGTTCACTGGTAGAACACCAATAACATTATCATCAACACCTTTGAATTTTCTCCACACCTTTGCTGTGCCTATCACAAGTCCCTGCACATAGTAGGTGCTTAGTAAATGTGTTTTGAATCAAATGGATCCTATAATTCTTGCCTTATGATTAAGTCATTGACTTGGGCAGTCATGAGATCTAGTCGACTTTATGATAACTCCAAATGGGGGAGCAGGCTGAGAACCTCATTCTAAATTAAACTGGACTTAAGAAATAAGGAACCTGAACACAGGTTGCCTTAGCCATGGAGAAAGGAGAGGAACTAGTTGTGGGACCTTTGTTCTGGCTTCTTCTCTGGCCACAGTGGGACTAAGAGAGAGAGAAAGCCTGGGTAGGGGCTTGCATGGGGAGAATTCACCTTGGGACAGAGGGTGTAGAAGTGGCAGCAGTGTGAGGCCTGAGTCTCCGGTGGGAGAAAGGTGGGACTCTAGGACTCACTGTCTTCTCTGATGTGATAAGAAAGGGTTCAGTGGCTTCATTTCAAGGGCCCCTTAGGGCTGGACTAGCTGTGAGGCTAACACTCTGTCCTCTTACAAAGTTTATTTGGGAGTTAAAGAGGGCGATATTGGAGGCAGCTGGGAGCAGGTTCGAAAAGCCAGTAGAAAGCAGTGGCGAAGAGCTGGTCTTCAACTGAGTTTTAAAGGCACCAATGTCAGGCTGAGAATAGAGGGGACAGACTAGGGCCATAGTCCTTGAACCACAGGTGCCAGACCTCCCACATCAAATCACCTCGGAAATGTTTAAAATACTGATTCCTGAGCCTTTGTGGAATCTGGGAGTTTCATACAGAAATCTGCATTTTTAATATCTCAGATAATTCCTTTGAATCCTAAAATTTGGAAATCTCTGACCTGGAGAGATAATCCTAACTTGCTAGGATAGGGAAATAATGTCCCAAATGCCTCTATTTGGAAACTACGTCATTGTCTTATTTCAAGGATAATTTAACTCCTTATCTTAAGACCACCTGTAGGTTCAGTGGAATAGCCATCACCTGGGATGAGTAAGAGCCCTTTAATAACAGACAGGCCTGCCTGACCCAGCTTTCCTTGCTGATCTCCCTGCCCCTCCCAGAGGAAGAAGCAGGCTCTCCTTTCAGCCGTCTCTCACCTCCTACTGGGAATAAGGGTAGCCCTCATCTGCTGTAAGAAAAGCTGGGGCCCCGAAGGAAGGGTGCAGGACAGTCAAGTCTGGCCTGGACTGAGGTCACCCCGTGAAGCAGCTCAGCCAAATCTCCATCTCCTGACACCTGGCCTTCAAAATCCTACACTTTTTAGTTAATCGCCAGAAAATGGTTCCTCCATGTGCCCACAGCTGGGCCAAGTTCCCAAGTTCTGACTCTAATGAACCCAGGAGCTCTCTCTCCGAATAAATTGGGGGCAGGCCAACCCCTCACCAGCTACCAGCACAGCAGCCTCTCTGGGGTTAGCTCAGGCTCCAGAGCTGGTTAGGCCAGCCCTGCCAGGCAGCTTCAGGAGGAAGAGGAGGAGGAGGAGGAGGGTGGAGATGCAGAGCTTGGGGGAGGAGCCAGAAAGCCTTGGGCAGGGCAGGGCTAAGCAGGTCCGGAGAGGAGGAAATGGGGTGGAGGAACTGTGTGCAGGTCTGTGGCATTGAAGGCTGGGCTTCTGGAAGAGGTTGGGGCTGCCTCCTCAGATCAGAGATGAGAAGGAAGCTCTCACTGGCTGTCCCTCCCCTATGATGGGATAACTGGAGGCCGTGACAACCCAGCCTCCCTCCCTAGTGGACCCATCAGAACAAAACCGCCCAAGAAGTGTTTGACTACCCCGGAGAGCTTCAGAGCCTGCGCCCAGGAGGAGGAGGTAAGCACCTGCTTGATGCTGGGATGGGAGGGTGTTCTTTGCTCCTGAGCTCTCCTTCCTGCTTGCTGGCCTGGGGCAGGGATGCTACTTCAAAGGGAATTTCTGCGGTACCCTGTTTCCTGGGGCTACAGCTAGGTCCATCACCAGCCATAGGCTTCTGGGAACCTCATTCCTCTGTTTATTTGGGGAGCTCTTTGCTCATGATGGAGGGCCCTGTGCATGCAGTTGACTGGGATACAAGGGTAGATGTGGATGGTGATGTTGATCATCCTTTTTCGTGGCCGAGGCTGCTTCCATGCGCTGGTGAGCAGCAGCCTCAACGTTTGCTGCCTGTGTTTCGAATAAGTTACCTGTGTGGAGGGCCCATAATATGTGAGCGTTGGTCATTACCTGGACTGTGTCGGCGTCTCTTTCAAAAACTTACAAAATCATTCTGCAGGATTTTGAAAGAAGTAGGCGGGTGTGAGGAAGAGAGTGAGACAGAGTTGCGTTTTTGATGATGGTGATTCATGAAAGTACTATTGAAAGCTTATGATTTGCAAAACATGAGGGTGAAATGCTATACATCTTGTTGCAAGCCCGTGAGGCAAGTGCCGATATTATGTACAATTACAGATGAGGATGCTGAGGCTTGGGGAGGTTAGGTGAGCCAGTGTTCCTGCTGAATGTTGGGGCACTAATTTAGACTTGGGTCTCTACTTCTCAGGCCTCAGTAGCCCCTTCTTGTGGATTGAGAGACTGTTAAGAGCTCACTGTCAGCAGTATGGAACCCACATAGTCTGATTCTTAATGCTACAGACCATCGGCTGAGCAATGGAGTTGGTCTTTCAAATACTGGAGCCAGCAATGGGAGGGGAAAGGAAATGTGTTTGAGAGCTGGACACTGGATCCGTGCACTGTGGCTGCTTAGAATTAAATTCAACCCCAAAATGGTTTACCAGGCCTCCGCTATCCCCAGCCCTCGTCCAGCTTCCAGCCTGGCCTATCCCAGGCCCCTCAGTTCATGCTGAGCCAGGACCATGGGCTATCTGTTCCTCCCCTCTGCTTGGAATACATACCCAGGGCTTTTCCTGTCTTCAACCAAGTTGCAGCTCAAATGTTGCCTGTTGAAGAGGGCTTCCCAGACCACAGAATCTAAAATGGACCCCCCCAAATCCACTACCAGCCCCATTACCTTCCCTCGCAGTGTTGGTTAATTTCATAAAGCTGACGGCAATCTGAAGTTCTGGATTCTTGACTGTAAGTTAGAGTGGGGACCTTCCATGTCTTCTGCTTACTGGACACTGTTGAGCCTCCAGGATTTAGGAGATTTCCAATAATCACAGGGGCTCAGTTAATAGTTGGCAAGGGAAAGAATAATAAAAGGGATCAGGAAAAATCATGACCACCTGTTTGCCTCCTGCTCATTCAACACCTCCTCTCAATCTCCCTTGAGAGGGCAAACATCTTGTTCTAGAAAGTAAAGAGCTACCTGGGTTTTCAGGTACTCGGGGTGTCGGTGAGAAATGATTTCATTTTGGGGGTAACATAGGGAAAAAGCCTAAATGGCATCAAATGGATTTAGTTTCCTAATAAATAGCAGGGTACGTATGATAAGCCTGTGACTCACCCCAGCATGTTCTCTGGACACTAAACCTGGTCTTGATCTTAGCATGTAAGGTACTCACCAGGCCTGGGGTACTCGCCATGCCAATACGGCCTCAGAAAGCTCAGAGTGAACCCTTCTAGCCCTGCTTTACCAAGCCACTCATTCATATTCTCACCAGGCTTTGCTATTTTTGGGTGTCATTCACTTATAGGATAAGAAGAGCCCATATTTGCAATCAGGGGATCCAATGTGTTTCTATGGGCTCTATCACTGCCACTATGGGCAAGTCCCTTTGAGCCTCACCTCACATTTATCCTCAATCAAATGGAATGCTAACAGCTGTCCTCTATAGCCTGTGAGGCTAGGAGGTGCACCTGTGATAGCGGGCCTTCACAGAGTCTAGGCCTAGGTCATTTTATTGCGCTTAGCTGTATTGTGCTTTACTGATGTTGCATTTTTTACAAATTGAAGGCAAGACCCTCCACCAGCAAAAAGATTAGGACTCGTTTGATTATGATACTTGCTTCATTGGGAGTATCTAGAATCAAGCCCACAGTATCTCAGAGTCATGCCTGTATTCGTTGTGACAGTGATGTCAACACCAGAGCCATTATCTCTGACTCACAAGCAGCCATCCCTACAAGCAATGGGTTGCAGAGAATACAATTCTAGAAAATCTGGGAGAAAATCCACAATTCCAGAAGAAATCTATCAGAGGAAGAGACTTATCTGCAGGAATCCTTTTATTGGGCAGCCTACCTTCCTCAAGAATCGACTCAGACACTGTAATTAACAGCCAGTCTTTGCTTTGCAGCGAGGAGCAGTAGAACCCAGCCTGGCGGTGCTTCTTCCTTGGCAAGCAGGCAGCATGTGGCAGTATTTTACAAGCTGGTGGTTTTATGAGTCCCTTCCTGCACTTATGTGTTCTTCATTGTAATGTGTGTGGAGCCTTCCTGGCCCTGTTTGATTTAAGAGACATCTGATTTTTCTTTCTAATCCTCAGGTGGTTCTGTGATTTTTTTTTTTTAAAGACACTCCTTCTCTGTTCTATTCCCTCATGCTATTCTAGATTTTTTTTATTGCCTTTTATCGAAACTATATTTTGAATTAGGAGCCAAGCGACAGTCCTGATGGTTTTCTGGGGAGGAAGAGGCTCATCAGCAAAGTGGTATTATGGAAAGAAAATCACGTTAAGTGTCTGAAGACATGGGCTGGAGTTCTGGCCATGCTTGTCACTAACCCTCTTCTGATTCCTTGGGCCATGCTGGGGATAATAACCATATTGACAGTGGGCTTTTATTGAGAACTTACTAAGTGCTAAGAGGATTCCTTGGGTAATCTCTCATTCAAATGTTTGTGCTGACTGTCTCTGGTTTTGGAAATAAGCCCTGTGAGCCTTAGAAGGTAGGAGGCCCTCCCTCAGGTAGTGAGTGATAGAACGCAGTTTTAATGCATGCTGATGGATTTATTTTTTTCTCCAAGTGGCCTTTGAAGAAAATGACAAATAGTTTCATAAATCAAAAGTGTGCATCTTGCCAAAGGGGAAGATGAAAACCATCAGACCTATTCCAGAGCATACACTGGATGCTTGCCTGAACCTAAACTGTTTTAAATTCTTAAAATCTGTAGGTAGGAGAACTTGCAGATACTGTATGCTATGCCAGGAACTAATGACATGATGATGGTAATCAACATTTATTAACGAACTAGTGGCTCAGTGCATAAAATTTGTGCACATTAAAAGGTAATTGCCGAGACGGGTTTGGCTCAGTGGAGAGAGCGTCGGCCTGTGGACTGCAAGGTCCCGGGTTCGATTCCAGTCAGGAGCATGTACCTTGCTTGTGGGCACATCTCCAGTGTGGGTTGTGCAGGAGGTGGCTGATCGATGTCTCTCTCTTATCTATGTTTCTGACTTTGTATCCCTCTCACTTCCTCTCTGTGAAAAATCAATAAAATATATTTTTTTTAAAAAGGGAATTAACTAGAGGAAATATTTTAATACTTCTATTTGCCCTTTCTCTATAATAGAAGTGTCAGAGGTGAAAGAAAACTAGTAAAATATATATGAAAATCTCCCTCCTGTCAGAGTCTGGGGCATGCCATAGGACCCAGAGTCAAATCCCCACCCACTCACGGGCTCTTCAAAATCGTGCAAGACTCAGACCAGGCCAGCCCCACTCCCATAAAGTCCTGAAGGGCTGGTCCCTGGCCCGGCCTCGGGTCCCCATACCCCAGTGCAAGGGCATAAAGGTATGATGACCATTTGCATATTAGCTCTTTTTTATATAGGATTCTTCTTACTCAGCACTGATAGAAGCATTATCCTCATATTATCTCATGTGTAAGAGGCATTTTGTCACAGTAGTGAAGGGGTAGGCTCATGGTGTAGAAGGCCTGGCTCTGTCAGCTGCTAGCTGTGTGACCTTGAACAAGTTTCTCATTGACTATTCCCCATCTAGAAATGGGATATTCCCAATCTTTCCTCCTAGTGAGCCCTGTGTACGTGAATACACACAAAGGGCTGGACCAGTGCTCCCTATGTCACGTTCTCTCAAATGTTTGCTGCCCCTGCTTCAGCTCCCTCAGTGCTTCTATGAGCGAGGTCCTCTCACTGCCGTCCGTCCATTGGATGTAGAAACTGAGGGAGGGTCGGATCGCATGGCTAGCCTCAGGATTTGAAGCTTCAACTGCGCTCTCTTTCCTATTTCCTCAATAAGCTCTCAAGGAAACACACATTCCTCTGGGAACTCGGTTTGATGGGAGCTGATACTCCATGACCCAAGCTACTTTCTCTCCATGAATGTTCCTAAACTGATATCTTTAGGCTGGTGAGTGAAAGGCCTTGTTGAAAACTACTGATATCTCTGGCTGGTGGGGCGATATCCCAGAACTTTCTCCTCTCTTCAGGATTCTTTTGTGGGCAGGCAACCGCACTGCCCTTGAGGTATGAAGTTTGCTGATTAAAAGCAATCAATGGCGCTGCTTTTCCCCCAGGCAGACAGCTGAGCTGGCTGGTTCCAGGGCATCTTCCAGCTCTGCAGTAACATTGTCCTGTGCCGGCTTCAATCTGCCGGTAGTCTCTTAAGTTAGCATCAGTGTTGGGATAAACAACCAGAAAAAAAATTATGTGTAGAGGTCTGTCCTGGGCTGGGCAAAGACAAATGCCAGTATTTGCAGTCTTTAGTCTGTGATACCCAGTGGGTATTGGAGTTATTTTCTGGGCTCATTCCCGTTTGGGTGGGGGCTTGCTTCTGCCAAGATTCCAGCCTGCAATGTAAGCCCAGCATGACCCCTGAAAAGCAGTCATCCTGCTGCTGCCTGCTCTGAGTAAGCACGGCTCCGATATGCCTCTCAAATAATGACAGTAATTAATAATTAACAGCTTTCTTTTACTGAGTACTTGCTACGTGTGAGTTTATTTAATGAGCTCCTGTCATCCTAACATAACAACCTTCTCCAGTAGATTCTAGTACAGTCCTTCCTATTTTAGGGAAGAGGAAGGTGGCATTTGGGAGGCTACACACTTGGCCAGGGGGCCCTCTGCTCAAAGTGGCACTACCATGACCCCGTCTTCACCTCTGTACCCGACTGCCCCAAACTCCTCCTCCTGCCTGAACCACCCTCTGTGAGATGGTTTGATAACACGTTACTGATTAGCTGTGGAAAAACCTGTCCAGCCCGGCCAACCCACGAGGGATGTGGGCCAACCTGCCTTACCCGGTTTCCCTGGTCCTTCCCACTATGGGCGTTAAGGCTGTTTGTTTTTCTTTCGCCTCGTCTTATCCATATGCAGTTGAGCCCCTTAACTACTTAGCTGGACATCTCTCTGCACACACCCCCGCCCCCAACCCTTTAATTTATGAGAATCACAGAAGGTAAGCATGAGGGTGGAGTTTGTCTCTCTCCAAGGCCCCCTCAGTCCGGTCCTTACCCTTTTCAACAGTAACTCTTCTGTGTTTGCCAATTTTTCTTCCCTTCCTGGTGCTCTCTCAGCCTGGTTGAAGAGCAAGCCGATAAAGCACATTTTCAATTGGCATTTTAGCCTGAGGACCGGCCTGTGAATTCTGTCACTTACAGAAACAGACAAAATCTTGGCCGGCACTGTGGCTGTGTATCCAGAAAGTGCTGTCCCTCACAAGGGGGTACTTGTGCAGCCAGGCTGTTCCCAGCAGGGAATGCAGAAAGGACTCGGAAAAAAATCTAGTTGGGTCTTGAATATCACACCCCTTAATGCCTGTGTGATACTGCACAAATTATTTATTCTCCACGGTAGCATGATACTGCTTTCATTTTGTTCGGCTCTGCAAACATTCATCCATAAGACTTCTACATTGACCCCTGTTTGTGTAGCATTTCACGCAATGTTCCCACCAACCTAATGACATAAGTACTGTGAACATCACATTGTACATTAGGCGACTAAGGCTGGTAAGGTTAAGTAAGTCATGGAAGTGGGATTTGAACCCAGTGCTTTCAGTGGCAACAATCCCTTCCCCAGACCAGCTTAATGGTTTGATGTGAAATTCCTCCTTTCCCACCACAAGATCACCAGACTTTCTCTTGTGCACAGCAAGGGCAGCTGGGCTCAGCTCATGGACAGGTCGAGTGTCCCCTGCTCCTGTCCTTCATGGTAGCAACTTTATATCTTGTGGCCCAGCCAGGGACAGCCTTCACTGATCCCTACCAGACATGGTTATTTCAGTAGAAATTAGATTTGTCTGGAAATGAAACTTCTTTACGTGGGAAATCATATTTCTTATCACAGAGTAACTGAAATGAGATGGTGTAGGTCAGTGGTCGGCAAACTGCGACTCTATTGACTAATGAGTTTGCCGACCACTGACCTAGATTCTCAATGCCAATAATTACAGGCTGCGTTGTTCCTTGTGATTAAGCCCCTCTCCCAGTTTGCCGACCACTGATGCTCGATCTAAGAAGTGCTTCATCGCTATTATACGATAATTTTGACGTTTATGTGCACACACTCCACATCTTGTCCTGGGCCCCACTCACTGTCGCTGCTCCTTTCACATTTGCTTATTCTGCCTTGAGCATGTCGTGCACAGATGACATTTGTCACACTGCAGTTGAAGCCTCGGAACTTGAGTCCCACCTCCCCCACCTCCTGACAAACAGAAGCAAATATCTACTGTCTCTTACCAGATTACCTGACACATTTCTCAAATACAACCGAGACCTCATTACATGGCTGAGCAGCTTTCCATCAGCTTGTTTTGAGCTCTGATGTTAATATAATTGTTGCCGGGACATCGCAGTTGGCCTCAGACACAGTGGGGAAGGAGTCAGTGCTTGTCCGTCACCCCACCCCTCCCCCAATGGTTCCCAGTGCAGAGAGAGCGAGGGGAAGCTGCTAGGATTTCTGTGCGGACAGATGATATATCTCACGGTTCCCTTCCATTGCCGTGACTGTTACTGCTTGGAGGGGGACAGGGTGTCAGAGAACAGACACTCACCCCCCTCTCGGCACCAGAGTCATCTCTTCAAAAGGCAAATCCAAGCATGTTCAAAATCTGCCCCAAACTCTCAAGAGCTTCTTACTTCTTAGAATGAAGACCAACATTCTTCATGGGGTCTACAAAGTTGGCCTTCCAGCCACTCCTCCCTTTGTCTGATGGATGGGTTATCTTCCTCACTTGATGGGGTCCTGCTGCGTGTGAATCTAATTCCCAGGCCTGGGGCCAATGTGAAGGTCACATTTTTCTCTTCATGAGTTTTAATCCATTTAAAGACAGTGCTTCAAATGGTGATGGTAGTTTTGTATCATGCATTTTACTATACCTTTTGAATTCATACCAGTTGATATCCAGTTGGCGTGTGTGTGTGTGTGTGTGTGTGTGTGTGTGTGTGTGTGTGTGTATTGATTTCAGAGAGGAGAGGAGAGGGAAATAGCCCCAGAGTCTGGTTTGTAGCCGATGTCCAATAAATGTACATGAAAAAATACATGCATACAAGGATGTCACACAAGGGCTTCCTGCCTTATCTGCCAACCCCCATCCCTGCTTTACATGTGCCCCCAGTACCACCAAAATGATGGTAGTTAGCTATAGGGGTACCGTGCTACTTTCCACTCTTCAGCTTTTGCTTAAGTCTACCCTCTGCCCTACTTCCTTTGCCTGGTAAATGTCACTCTTAAGCAAGGGTTATCGCCTCTGATAAACTTCCCTGGCTCTCCAATCTTCTAGGCCAGTGGTCGGCAAACTCATTCATCAAACAGAGCCAAATATCAACAGTACAACGATTGAAATTTCTTTTGAGAGCCACATTTTTTCAACTTAAACTTCTTCTAATGGTACTTCTTCAAAATAGACTCGCCCAGGCCGTGGTATTTTGTGGAAGAGCCACACTCAAGGGGCCAAAGAGCCGCATGTGGCTCACGAGCCGCAGTTGGCCAACCACGGTTCTAGGCTACTCTTGCTGTGTCCCCATTTGCTCCGTATAGGACCTCTCATTTCACTTAACTCTCTTTCATGGTTGTGTCAGCTTCTCCAACACTTGGAGAAAGATCAATGAGAACAAGTGCTCTGTGTGTGGGACACTAGGTGATGCGTAGATAGGATTTGTGGGGTGTGCGCACGTGTGAATGGGTCACTGATATTTCCTGGCAAATAAAGAAGGGTGCCCTGTAGCCTCAGTGCTTTGCACTTGTTGTTCCTTCCATCTGGATGCTGTTCCTGCCCCTTCTCCTAGTCGTTTGACCTGTCCTGCAGTTCAGTTTTATCCCGGCTGCACAGAAGTTTTCCTTGCCCCAGTGCCTGGACTCAAACTCCAAGCCATATGGTTTTACTTCTTGTCTTTTCTTTCTAAAACTTCTTCCCAATTCTCATTCTAAGCTGTGTTTTTATTCAAGTTGGCTTCTCTCTTTATACTGGCTGCTTCCTGAGGCCTGGCTTCATGTCCATTTTCCCCCTGCACCTAGCAGAGTGCCTGGCACCTGTAGATGCCCCCTGAAATGAATGGTGGGTCATCTGCAGCCCTTGTGAGAACGCTGAGTGGAGAGAGAGAGAGAGAAAGAGAGAGAGAGAAAGAAGGCAGATGGGGATGCCCAGCTTTCCCCTCACTGTGGTCCTGGGAGGGTGCTCCTCAGTGACTGTGCAGAGGAACTGCGCCCTGTCACTCAGCGGCCAGGGGACCTGCCAGGAAGCATTATGGCTGCCCGTCCCCACCCTGCCCTGCAGGCCTCCCCTCCCTGCTGAAACCAGGCTGCAGCTCTCTGGAGCCCTTTCTCCTTGGCACACTCAGCCAGGTCCAGCTGCCAACTGCTGAGGCAGCAAAGGGGCGTGATGGCAAACCCAGAGGGAAGGCAGTTGGCAGGGAGGACAGCAAAGTTGTGCCTGGTAAGTCAGTCTGACAGCCCCAGACACATTCTGTCGAGAGACTGAGCCTCGCCAGATTAGGGGGGCTGTGAGGGGAGGGGCTGTGACCTTCCTTCCTCCCACTGCCGGCGATCCCACTCAAGCAGACAGATGGTGTGATTTGACTTGAGGAGTATGAGTATGTTCTAGATGATTTCCCCCCACCCAACCCCTGCCTCGTCTCCGATTCCATCACTTCTAGCTGAACATTTTCCTGACATCGCCAAATCACCCCAAAGCTCCTCTTCCATTTTTCCTGCCCAAAAGCCTTCTGGTGGCCATCCCCAGCCAGCTAGAAGGCTAGACGCATTCAAACAACCAGGCAGCCCAGGAGAGACTTAGAAGATAGGCATGTGAGTGCGGTAACAGCCCCAGCCATAGGCAGCGGCCTGTCTGCAACAAGAAGATGGGGATAAGGCAGAGAGAAGAAAGTGCACTGGGACCGGGATCCGGGGCCCACACCCAGCTACCTGCTCTCTGCGCCTCATTTCACCACCGAAAAGCCATGGGCAGGGCAGTGGGGACGGTTTCCACCCTGTGTTGGCAGAGCTGCAAGGTTTGGGAGAGATGGTTTGGAGCCACCGTGGAGGGCAGAGGGGCCAGACTTTGAGGCACTCATCCCACACACTAACCTCTACATTCACACACATGCATGTTCATATACTCCATGTAACTGACATACTCTTTGTTCTTTTCTGAGAGAAGCTGCCCTCTGTGTTATGTGCCAGCATGCTGTAAAGGTCACGTGGCACTGTAGGTGGTAAGGAAGTAGGGTCCAGTAGAGTATGCGAAGGTTTGGAAGCCACAGACCCAGATGACCTCTGAACTGTACCAGCCCCTGGAACTTTCAGCCGTCATTGGGATGCACAGCCCTGTTTCAGATGTCTATTGGAAAGTAACAAGAGTGTTCAAGGCAATGAGCGCTAGAGCCAGACTACCTGGGTTTAAGGCTGGCTTTTACCAGTTACGGTGTGTCCTTGGGAAAGTTACTTAACCTCTCTGTGCTTTCATGTCCTCATCTCTAAAAGGGATTCAAAGCAGTAGACTTGTTGTGAGGATTACATAGGTTAGTAGGTAAAATGCTTAGAATGATGCTGACATAAAGTAAATATAAGTATTGGCAATTATGAATTTATTGCTTAGCGTCTTTAAACCGGTAGCTCTTAACATTTGGGGGGATCATGAATCCCTCCATAAATTTGTTAAAGCTAAGGACCCTTACTTTGGAAAACCAGATATCCTGTGCATTCAGTTCAGAGCAGCGGGTGTGTGTCTTCACTGGAAAACTGAGGTCCCAGCAGGAAGGCTTTGCCAGGATCCTGCAATCCAGAAGCAGGGACGCAGGGACCAAAGCCCTCATGTTCTTTCCTTGTGAATGCAGATGTCTGCGATAGCCACAGAGATTCGGATTCCACTACTGCTCTCCCAGCTGTGAGCTGTGTGACATTGGCCCGTTTCTGAACCTCTCTGAGCCTCAGTTTGCTTGTTGGGAGAGATATACTGTACCTCGGAGGTGTTATCTCATCCCCACCTCAGTGGGAGCACTGAATAGGTGAGCTACCTCATCCTCGCTCCCATTTCTATGGAAACAGAAGGATGCTCTGGGAGGTGAAGACTCGCCTCCACACAGATGGCAGGCTAAGGGAATGGGGAGGATGATCTCTGCAAAATGTGGTGGCGATGGAAAGGAAGTTGGCGCACTTCAGGCCTGGCCCGGGCCAAAGCGGGGAAGCTGAAGCCTCATGCTGTCTCTTTATGATGTTCCCTTGGCTAGAGATCCAGGGAGATGGTCCTCTCAAGAGCTTGACCCCCCAACCAGGGTCCCTCCTCGCCTCAAAGACCATGTCATCCTACTTCAAAAACTTATAAAAGTGTGACGCGTTCAAGGAGGGAGCTACTTGTGAGGCTGGTACAGGAACTCAAGTGTTTATATCCTGAATTCAGGACCTTTCCTTTGTTTTCGCACATACCTTGGTCTTTACAGAATCTCACCCTGTGGCCTTGAAGCCAGTCACCAGCTTATGCTGGGGTACCAGCCTCCATGAACCCCATCCCAGTCTTTACAGACACCTCTCCTGCAGTGGCCGGGATCCTGGCCATCACGCTGCTTCTCAGGAGAGAGGCAGCTGTGCCCGAGGTCTCAGCCCTGAAAGGGACTGTCCCCATGGCCCTCTCCAGGGAGCGTTAAATAAAAATCACAGCAGGTCCACCTCCGGCATCCCATGTTGGTGACTTCTTTCCCTGAACAGCCGTATGATGAGTGCCTGCACTGTATGTCACCGTGGTTCCATCGAGCTTTGCATTTCCTGTAGTTTGTCTGCGCTCCCCGATTGGCTTCTAAAAGGTCTAGAGAGGAGGGTGGTGTTCTACCACCTCTTTGCCAGTTCTGAACATACAAGAAAGTGTAGTTGAACAATTAGTGCTTTTTTAAAAATATTTACTGTTGAAAGTATTACATATGTCCCCTTCTTTCCTCCATTAAGCCCTTCTAGCCTACCTCTGCCGCCTGCCTCAGGAACTTTGCCACACAATTGTCTGTGTGCATGGGTTATGCATACAAGTTCTTCAGTGGATCTCTTCTCACTCACTTACCCCAGCCTGCCTTCTGAGACTCCACAATCTGTTCCGTGATTCTGTCTCTGGATGTATTTTGTTCATCGGTTTCTTTTGTGCATTAGATTCTACATATGAGTGAGATCACGTGATCCTTGTCTTGCTCTGACTGGCTTATTTAGCTTAGCATAATATTCTCCAAGTCCCTCCATGCTGTCTCAAAGGATAAGAGATCCTTCTTTTAACTTAACCAAGCAAAACACAATCGGCTGCTTAACTTCTCTTTCAGAAATAAATGCATGCATATGTAAATAAAGACACACATATACATGCATATCTAAATAAAGACACACATATACATGCTAAGTGGCACATAGCTGACTCTTTTTTTTTTTTGAGAAGTATTGTAGTGACTCAACCCAACCTGTCAAATAATAAATAACCAGGCAATTAAAGGTTCTGATAAATGATGGCTAATTAAGTTTTACGGCAAATAGAGCAAAGCCCATCTACATTTCTATTAGAAAGCACATCTCTTGAATTGCTGCAAATCTCTCCAACAAGGTATACATTTATTTAAGCACCTTCCAAAGGGACCCGGTTTCAAAGATTGCAATTTACTAAGAGATTGGACTGGGGATTTCCACAGCAAATAATTCCATTTACCTTCCACCCAGGCCCCGTAACACGGCAGGCCATGAATAACTCGTTATGATCAGTGCCAGGTGTCAGCCGCATAATAGGTGCCAGAGCATAAAGAATGTATAAAAGGGGGAGAAATACACAGGTCCTTCACATTCCCTCAGGTTTTTGCCAGCACTCTCTTCTTGATGGGCCTTTAGCGAGGGAGAAGTAAAAGGAGTGAGTTGCACATAAGAGAAATTAGGGGAAGAGATGTGTGCACTGAGGAGAGGGAGGTAATAGGTGGACTGGGATGATGAGCTCAGAGAGACCAGCTTGCGAATACTGAAGCAACTCTCATTCTTCTGAAGCGAAGCTTGGAAGGCCGCACTCCCATGGCAGGTACCTCTGGGACCTACTCATCCTCCATGGTCCAAGTTCTGAGGGTGGGGGAGAAACAAAGGGAGCCGGAGAAATCCCTCCAGCATCCACTGTCTCCATCAGTCGTAGAAGGGCACCAGGAGCAGCTGGCTCCGCTGAGTTGTGGAGGGTGGTTAGGGATCCTTCTTCAGGGTGCAAACAGCACGGAGCAGGGCTGGAACTTGGGTCTCCTCGTTCTCATTCTGCTGCCGGTTCCATAGAACGAGGAGGAAGAGATCTCGTACCTGTGTATCCTTTAGAGATCCCATAGAAGGGGTTCTTGTTGCCTTGTTTAATGGAGTGAAGCGTTTTAGTCACATAAAGAATTTTGTCACAATGTGCTGATCGGCTATTATTAGCGGGACATCCGAGATGGAACCCAACACTCCACCGCACTCCTCTGTGATTTTTTCCTAAGTTTTTCTGATAACCTTCTTTTCCTTCTAACTGGAGATGAGTATGCATGCATAGCTTAGCTGTCTTATGAACAGAAGCAGAAAATAGAAGTGATTTTGAGCCATTTAAGTTAACATTAGTTACTAGAATATTGAAATAGTCAAGACGGAAACAAAGACCTGATGGTTGCTCTGCAATGGGCTCTGGTATCACAGCTGACATGGAATCATTCTTCAGCGTCATTATTTCTCTCCATCTAGTATATCAAGATAATAGTGGAGAACGCAGAAGGTTGTTAGCATATTCCACTGAGATAGTGTACCCCAAAAAGCACTTTACATACCAAAGCCTTGACACTGAGGCCTGAGTTCTCTTGTCCTCTAGCCCCCAATGAGCTAGTAGCCTCCACAGCCATTCTCCACTCCTCAAGTACTGCCCTTTGTAAAGACCCATTTCTCAAAGATAAAGGGAAATAAATCTCCTGAACTATGCAAACCCAACTCTTTAGGGTCCCAGAGAGCACAGGGACATGTGGCTTGTCCCACCTTACATTGCCCACGGAACCATCCTGGTGTCAGAGATAACGAAAGCACAATTATCTAATATCCTCTAGAAACTTTAAAAAATTACAAAGGCTTGTCCTCACTCTGCAAAATCCCATATTTCCTTGGGTAGCTTATTTTTCATTGTCTTACATCAATCCTCACATTTATTTTTTATCCAGATTACTTATTCATTTGATTGTCATGCCAAGGACTCGGGCTCTGTCTTGCCTGTTGCCATCTCTGTGCTCACACAGTCCCTTTCAACACCAGTGGGAGTCCTCTCTCTCCCCGCTGGGGTGTAAGCTCCTTGGCAGTGGTTACTTTTCCTTGTCTTCCTCGCGGGTCTTTATACATAATGTAATGTTTCTCTAAACATTTGTTAACTAGAATGGATTCATAATTGTAATGCCAACCAAAATGCTTTCACATTTACCGTTTGCCAGACACTGGGCTGAGATCTTTATCCACTCTCCCCAAAATTGTTGAATTGATATCTTACCCCCCCTCCCCACACACACACACACAAAAATCATCTGGTACCAAAATACCATAATTCTTGCTGAATTTCCAGGATAGTGAGTCCTAGAAGAGACTAGACTTGGCAGAGTATTTTGAAAACAATAGAGACCTATACAAGCACTGGCGGTTGTCGTCATAATATTATAATGCATCAGTGACTTGGTATTTACTGAGCATTTACTTTGTTCTCAGGATAGGGACTGGAGCATGGAAGAAGAAAAAAGAATGGCAAAGTCCCGTCCCTCCTAAAGCTTTCCTTGCCAGAAAGAGATTGAGAACATACACGCAGAGGAGGGAGGTTTTAGTGATGAACACTGTGAGTAAAAGAAGGCAATGGAGGGCAGCACTAGCTACAGGAGGCAGGGGAAGCCTGGCTGGGCTGAACCTGCATGTCAAAAAGGGACCAGTCTCATCTTGAGGGGAAGAGGCTGGGAAAGCATTTCAGATGGAGAGAAGAGCAAACCACAAAGGCCATGGTACAAGCCTGTCAAGGGTCAGAGGAGAAAGAGTGTGGCCCGAGCACAGTGGGCAGGACGAAGGAGGGACCCCGAGAGAAATGGCCAAGGCCACATCATAGGGGGCCTCCTAAGGTCTAATGAGTTTGGATTTTAATTTTCCCAGTCCCTGCTTTTCACACACGCAGAAACTGAAGCCCAAAGGTGAGGTGACTTGTTCCAGGTCACTGAAGCACTCTTGGACATGAGATCTCTTCACTTCCTGACAGCTGTTCTGCTTAAGGGGGCACATGGCAGTTCTGAGTGGTTAGCTAAGGCCTCCGAAATGGAACCCAACACTCCCCCACACTCCTCTGTGATTTTTTTTCTATGTTTTTCTGAAAATATTCTTTTCCTCCTAGAGATGAATATGTGTGCATAGCTTAGCTGTCTCATGAACAAAAGCAAAAAATAGAAGTGATTTTTGAGCCATTTAAGTTAACATTGGTTACTAAAATATTGAAATAGTCAAGACGGAAACAAAGACCTGATGGGTTGCTTTGCAATGGGCTCTGGTATCACAGCTGACATGGAATCATTCTTCAGTGTCATTATTTCTCTCCATCTACTATATCAAGGTAATAGTAGAACTCAGAGGGTTCTTATCATATTCCACTGAGACAGTGTACCCAAAAAAGCACTTTACATACCAAAGTAGGCAAAGTGTCCATGTAGGTATCTGGTGCCAGAATGTCCTTTTCCTTCCCACATGTGAGAATCGAGGGCAATATGTGCCCCGGATCAGTCTGCCTCTTTTTGCTCTATACATAACATACTATTTAGTAAGCACCCACTGAATGCCTTGAACTGTGCCATGTATGGCCAACTAGTTAGTATCTACCAAGTGACCCTCATTGTACCAAGCATTGTGAAGTTTATAGGAAGTTCAATGAGATGTAGTTTTGCCTTAAAGAGCATAATACTCACAGGGATAACCTGTGAATGTTCAATTAGAATCTTCTTAGGGTTTTATATTTTCTACATGCCAAAATGTATGTCTTCGGGAGGAAGAGGGTGGGGGGAGAGAAGGATGAAACTGGAGCAACCAGAAGGCTTTGTGGGAAAGGCTGGGGAGAGAGTAGAGGCCTGAACTGGGCAAGATTGGGGTAAACCTAGAAGAGAGTGGGTGGTGGCCCTCCAGGCCAGGCAACTGAGAACAATGTAGGCACAGGCTGGACATAGGGCAAGTGAGAAGGGGAGAGGATGGTGAGGGGGTAGTAACCTCTGACCCTACCTGGATTAAATGCCCTGTGAGAAAAGGGGTATTGTGAGGAGCTGGTGCAGGAAAAGATTTGGGTACCAACATTGCTTTGTCCCCGTGAGGTGAATGTGGCCTTGGTGCTACCAAGTTGAAGAACCCAGAAACACTGATACCTTTAAATGTCTCATAGTTCCTGTTGAAGGTTGATAAAAAGCCCCAGAGATAAAAAGGCAAGGATGTGACAGAATCCTCTCTTGCCCCACCATCTGTACAGAGGAGTCCCTAGCAGCTACATGTCCTGTTTGGGAACTAGGATTTTAAAAAGAATATATGCTGCATCGTATTCCACTCACCTCTCCCAACCATTTCTTTTCTGCGTTCTTTGGCAAGTAAATTGACTCCTTGGAATGCTGAGAAAGGCTTCCTGACCGTTCTGGTTACAGTGACTCTATAGTGGTCCCTAGAGTCCCCTCAGACTCCCCATCAGAGTTTAGTGTGATTGCCTGTCTGTGTCTGATCCCAACAGGCCATTTGAGGTGAGCAGGTCCCATATTTGTTTTTATGTCACCATTCAACCCCCAGAGCCTTGCATAGTACCAGGCACACAGAGATTTGATTAATATGCTATATAATAAAAGAGTAACATGCAAATAGATTGAACAGTGGAATGACCGGTCACTGGTAGTCAGTGCTCTCCCACGGGAGGAGCGCTGCTCAGCCACAAACTGGGCTGACGGGGTAGCGCTAAGGATGCCTCACTGCAGCTTAGGCCCACCTAAGCCATCACGTGGACATCCCCTGAGGGCTCCCAGATGGCAAAAGGGCACAGGGTGGGCTGAGGGATACCCCCTACCCCGAGTGCACAAATGTGGTGCACTGGGCCTCTAGTTTAATACATTAAACTGAGATCAGCTTTCCTGAAGCAGAGGGTTGTGGGTAGGCTAGAAAGAAGTTGAAGTTAGAACTTGGAGCCCATTGGGCCTGACAAAAGGTTAATTCTGATGAGAGTTCAGGGGAGGATTGGCCAGAAGAGGAAGGGAATAAATATTAAGCATCAACCTGCACTACCTGCCTCCTTCTCAGCAGAGCCTTTGATGGGGATGAATGGAATAAAATTAGCAAAATCATTAGGGTGATCACCAGAGTCCCCTCATGCTGGGAGCTGGGAGGTAACCAGAGGTATTCTCTGCTCTGGACCTCCAAGTCTTTCAGATCTCTGTTGCTTTCCTGCTGAGACAGAGTAAAAGATGCTCAAACAGGGCTGGCCTCAGGATCCCCCTGTGATGAGATCTCTGTAGGAGGGGAGAGGAGGGAGAGAAAAATTGCAAAGCTGACTCCAGTCCTCTGTTCTTTGGAGGCATGTGAGCCTCACTTAGGAGCACTAAGATTTGGAGCTTGAGTCTGGGCTTTGAAATCAGATATTCTAAGGTTTGAATCCAAGATCTTCCATTTACTATTTCAGTTGCCAATAGCAAGTGAACATTCAATAAAGGATAGGGGTAGTTATCACCTCCTGTGGCCATCCTCATACTGCAGATCAAGAATACAGAGGGCATGTCTTCAGAGAAGCCCAAGCAAGGACCAGAGAGCTTAAAAGGGGTCATTTTTTAAGTAGGTATCCTTTTTATCTCATCTCTTAGTTCTGTATTGTTTTGTTAAAAAGATAAAACCTCAAGAAGTGAACCAGAAATTATTTCAATTCACTCTGTCAATGCTTTGGGCAGAATAATTAACTATAAGTACACAACAAATAAATCATGAATTTTCAGTGGCTTCATGGGTAATAACTTCTCTCTCATATCACAGTCCAATGACGGCTGGGAGACCATTCTTTGACCCATAACCAGGCCATCCTCCAAGGTGTTCAAGGTCACTGAGGCAGGTGGCAAGGAATAGAGGAGATTCACCAGCTTGTAACTGCTTCAGCCTGCTAGTGGCACATGTCACACTGTCACTCACAGGCCATTGGCCAGCACTAGTTACAAGGGTCCAACCTGAATGTGAGGGAGGCTGGACATCTGGGAGTACTAACTGTCTCTGCCACAGCCACTTTCTGTGTGACACTGGCAAGACCACTTAACCTCTTGAAGCCTCAATTTCCCCACCTCCAAAATGGACCTTATAGTTGCAACTGTGTGGAACCTTGTGAGAACTACATGGGATTATGCAGGTAAAGAACTGAGCACATTACCTTGCACATGGAAACTATTCCGGGTTAATGTTGTGCAGGTAAGTAAGTACCAAGGAAGGTTCTTTGGCTGCAGGCAACAGAAATAGGCCCTAACTTCAGAAACTATGGGATTTATTGGAAGGATGTAGGGTAATTTCTAGAATCTAAGTAAAGACTGAAGAACAGCCCAGCCAGCATAGCGCAGTGATTGAGCATCAACCTATAAATCAGGAGGTTACAGTTCGATTCTCAGTCAGGACACATGCCTGGGATGTGGGTTCAAACCCCAGCGTGGAGCATGCAGGAGTCAGCTGATCAATGATTCTCTTTCATCATTGATGTTTCTATCTCTCTCTCCATCTCCCTTCCTCTCTGAAATCAATAAAAAAATATATATATATTTTTAAAAGACTGAAGAATAAATCAAATTATAGAAGACACGCAACTGGGGCTCCATGGTAGGAATACAGGAAACTATCTAGCTTTGGTGCCCATCCGTTGGCAAGCCTGACAAGGCTCCATATAGAGAAGTAGTTCCTTGAAAGGGAGTCTGGGTACTATTGCTGGGAGAGAAGGAGTGAGCCTGAGTAACCACAATTAGTAAATGTCCATTCACTCTAGAGGTATTAGGAGTAAGTCACATACAAAATAAAATAAGACCCAACCCCAACGGCTTTGACAAGCGGTGCAGAAGGAAGCAGTCCAGGGCTGGTGCATTGACTCAGAGATGCCCTCAGGGGCCTGTGCTGTCTAATCTTCCTCTCCGCCTTCTTGGCACAAAGGCTTCTCATGGTCATGCTGTATAATCACAACATGGCCACTCCGTGTCCAACAGGAGGCCCAGATGAAGCTTATGTGCAAAGCCAGGCCATCCTACAAGGCTTTTCGCTAATGGCTGAGCACACCAAGTGCATTAACTCTGTTGACAACTACACTCTCAAGACTTATGTCCACAGTGTAGTGTTATAGTTAAGAACACAGACTCTGGAACCAAACTGGCTCTCTGCCATTAGGTAGTTTTCTTGACTTCTCTAAGCCTCAGTTTACTTATCTATAAAATGGGGCTAATAGTAGTTCCTAATGTATAGGTTTGTTGTCAGCACTTGGTATAATACCCAGTTCAGAGATACTGTTTGAGAACTGTTAGTTGTTTTTCTTCTAGCCTGTTGGAATTTCATCCATTTACCAGCCTTTTGTATGGCCTTGGGAAATGTCCTCCTCTCTTGAGGCCTCACCTGTCCCATTTGTGAATAGAAGGAAGTTGTATCAGTACCCCCCACGTCTCCCTTTAGGTGCCATTCCACGCCTCCCACACCGCACAGTCAGACGCCACATGAAACAGCACTGTCTTGAGTGGGCACCTAAAGGAAGCATCAGGTCTCCATGAAAATAAACACATGGTTAATGTTGACAACGGGAGTACCAGCAGCACCCACGTTCTTAAGATGATAATAGCAATCATTTGCAGAGTGCTTGCTACGTGCTAACCACTCCTCAGAACATTATAGACACATTATCCTGTGCAATTCAAGGAAAGTTCATCCCTTTCCTTTTCTCTTGCTGATGTTGGCAAAATATATATGGCAATTTGGGCTGGCAGGCTTGACGAGGTATCCCATTAGCTAAAATATATATAACAGCTAATGTGACTGATACGCAAATACACCCATATATGTATATGTGCGTGTGTATACACACATACACATACACACACATACACACATATACACACACACAATACTTATGTGTATATGTATATTCAGGGTGGGGCAAATATAGGTTTAGTCTTGTTTACATAGAAAATAATACAGTTACCCTATATAATAGGGGAATATGCTAATTACTTGTTACACCTTGAGGCGTAACAACCGACAACATAACTATCAGGTCACGGATCTGCAGGAGGGTGGGTAGCGAACTACAAGCGGGCAGCAGAGAGCTACAGGATGGGGCGGGGCAACAAGCAAGCAGGAGGCAGGGAGTTATAGGAGGGGGCAGGACAGCAAGCTATGAGGGGAGGCAGGGGGCGCTACAAGAGGGTGGGGCAGCAGACAGAGATACAGGAGGGCAGCAGGGACATACTGGCGCACAGATTTGTGTGCAGGGCTACTAGTTAATATAAAAACAATCTCAGTGTTTTGCATACTCACAACTGTAAGCCTACATTTGCCCTAAAATGTCTGTATATACATGTGTGTGTGTAGAGAGAGATTGAGAAAGAGAGATGTAATGTAATTACCTTTCAGAGTTGCCTGCCCATCTTTCATGTCTAGATGGTGAGGACCCAGGAGGGGAAAAGCTAATGTCTATTGCATAACAACTAAGTTCCAGGCCTCTCACATAGGCTGCCTCATCTACTCCTCGCAGTGACCCTGTGGTGTAGCTGTTACTAGTATATTTATTTGTAGATAAATACATGAGACTCAAAGAGCTTAAGTAACATGCTCAGCTAGGCGCTAGACCCTTACCTGGCAATTTAACTCCAGAGCCTTTATACTATGAAGTTTCTGAACTTAAGCTCCTTTAAAAACAAAAACAAAAACAAAAACAAACAAACAAACAAAAAAAACAGGTAACCATGTCTAGCATCCTGAATAGTAATAAAAGCACTGGGATATTTCCTGGTCCTGGGAAGAAGTGCAAGAGTGGTGTCTGAGGCCTTCAGTCTTCATGCCTTTGGTGACAAAAGCAGCCAGGTGAGGCCACCCCATGGATATTCTGACTTCCACATGTCACCCCACAGACACTAACTGCGTCACTAGTCAGGGATGACCACCTGGTCTAAAGACACAGCCCCCTACGCCTGCTGCAGTCCTCGCTGATCTAGGATGCCCGTGAAGCTGAAGCTTACAGCCACTCTGCACACCTGCACTCCTTTCTGCATGAGGATACAGACTGGGTGGGCGGGCAGACGGGGCCATGCTCTGCTCCTGTTTTGCTGTGGTTGGAAGTGTGATCCCTGCAGGCAGCAGCCAGGTTGTAACCTTGTCAAGCATGTAACAGTGATTCCTTAAATGATGACTGGCAGCATTCTGCAGTAAGCTGACTGGGAGAACAATAGGGATATTAAAATTTCATCAAGAGGCCTGTAATATTTCATAGCAGGGGGCCGTCAGATGGTTAAATAGTTAGTCCTTTGTGCAACAGAGAAAGAGCAGATTCATGTTAATGCAAGTCTTCCATTTACTGAGAGGGGGCTCTGTTGTTCTAGTCCCTTGAGGGCTCTGTGGTGCCCACTTGCCAAGGAGACAAAAAATGTGTTTGAGTATGTGAGAGCTTGTGCACCAGGGCCTTCTGGAAGAAGTCTGTTTCCTGAATGGTGAGCTGGGGATCACACATGAGATCCCTTCAAAGCCCAGTGCCTGCCACTACCTCAGTCTCACTACAGTTAGAACAGGGACTGGCTTTGCTAGACCCAGTCTAATAACTTACAAACTTTGAATCAGAAGACCAGGCTCAGGTTTTGGTCTGACACAATGAAGTTACATAACCCTGAGCCAGTTGGTGAGTCTCCACCTTCCTATCTGTAAGATCCTATCTAATAAAGAGGGAATATGCTAATTGACCATCCCACCCTCACAAGATGGCAGCACCCACAGCCACAAGATGGCAGTGACCACTCCCTTCAACCCTGCGTCATCCAGCCTCAATCCCCTAGTCCTCTCAGCCCCACCTCATCCAGCTGGAGTCCCGGAGTCCCAGAGTCCCCTCAACCCTGCAGAGAAAGGCAGTTCTGAGTGACTGGGACAACAGGGGAGGGCAGTTGGAGTCAATTAGGCCTGCAGCAGAAGGCAGTTGAGAACAATCATGCCAGCAAGGCAGTAGTTAGGCATCAATCAGGCCAGCAGGGAGCAGTTAGGGGCAATCAGGCAGGCAGGCAGGCAGGTGAGCAGTTAGAAGCCAGCAGTCCCAAATTCTGAGAGGGATGTCTGACTGCCAGGTTAGGCCTGATCCACAGGTATCAGGCCTAAACTGGCAGTCGGACATCCCCTGAGGAGTCCCACATTGGAGAGGGTGCAGGCTGGGCTGAGGGTCACCCCCTCCTCTGTGCACAAATTTCAAGCACCAGGCCTCTAGTATGGATATAATGTTTAGACTAAATGGTCCCTGAGACTCCCTCTTTAGAATGTCACATGGCAAATAAAGAACTCACAGCCATTTTCTGCTGCTATTAATATAATTACTCATATTATTAGTTTGGGAGGTAAGGTTGTTGATCTAATAGGTTCTTGGCTCCAAGAAGGCAAATTATTTTGTTTCAAGATTCTGTCTCCTGTGTCCAACCAGACATGCAGTGTGTGCTTAATGAATGTCAAGTGTAAAGTAGTTGGGTGGGTGCAATTTCTCTCCTTAATTAAACATTGCCTCCCATGAACATGCATAGCCTGTACTCACATGCACCCATCAACTGTCAGCTGACACCCCATATATACTTCTGCAATGAAGTAGTGTGCCTGTGCTAATTGCTGGTGACAAACTCCTGGAGCTTACATAGTGGATCCCTTTAGTCATCTGGCTCTGTGTCCTAGTTTAGTCTATCACTTATCAGTCTCTCTCTCTGTCTTTGTAGTAACAGTGTCTTTCCCAGCTCTCAGAATGTTCCAAATTATTAACCAATCAGTCATCTAATTATCTACTCTATGCTAGGACCCTCTGACAGGTCCTACAGGGAGAAAATAAATTGGGAAAAACTGGCCATCAAGGAGTCTATGACCATCTGGGAAAAGCAAAGATGTCCCCATTTTTCTCCCTGTCACCTTCAGGTCTTACCCTGTTACTCTTTTTCTTTCTCAACCATGAGCTTCATTCCTTTCCCCCACAGCAGACTTCAAAACCATGTTCCACACTGCCATTCTTTATCTCTTCAAATGCCCATAGTGTCTCATTTTCAGGGAACTTTGACCCCACAGGTTCTCACCCATACATTTTGCCACAATCCCTCACGTTGCTGAGAGTTCAAGAGCAAGAGCACCATTAGAGACCCTGAGGTCAAGAGTGGTGAGTTTATTTCTCTGAGATGACATAGCACATCAATCACAAGGACAGCCTAGGAAACAGAATGTCAGACCCACCCAGCCCATGCTCTTGAATTCTCCTGACCATAAGGACATTTTCTGGACACCTTAGCCTGTCTCTGAGCTATTCCTGAAGCAATGAGACTTGTCTTTTTTCTTATAAAAATGCTCTTTTTTATAGAATTTCACCATATACTTAAAAGAGGGGAATTTTTTTCTGTAAAGCTAACATTTGATTATGAATTTTTATTCTAGAAACAGTGATATGCTTAATGTTTAGTCAATTCCGTCATTAAACCCTGTTGTTCATGAGCTCATACCTTTGTTTCTTCAAGAAGGAGTGGAAGCGGGTGCATTTTGGACCTTTCCCAACACAGATGGGCTTTGAGCTCGATTCTGTTACTCACCAGCCATGTTATCTGAGGAAGTTCACTGAACATTTTCACCAGCAGAGTGTGGGTTCTTTATTTAAAGGACTACGGCCTGTGGTTGTTGGGGAGATTGAGTGAGGTGGAGTCTATAAAACATAATGCTTTGCAGATAACTGCTCCATAACCTACTGTCTGAATCAAGTTCAATAATTTGTTGGTCTCCTGCAATGTGCAAGGCCTGTTGATGGATGCAGAAAGGACTGAGCCAGCTGACTCATTTCCAAAACCAATATTTAATATGTGGCTTCCTACCCAATCCTCAGACTTCCAAGTCTCGGCTCAGATATCATCTCTAAAGAGAGGCCTTCCCTTCTGCCATATCTAAAACCAGCCCCTGATGACTCACTGTAGTATCACCTTGTGTATTTCCTTCCTAGTGTAACAGGGTTTTGTTGAGTGCCTTTCTTCTGCGAGTGGGTGTTCATGGCTTCGTTTTCCATTTCGTATTAAAAACTGTGATGCAACCCCAGCCCTAAGCCACTTGTGACAAAGCAGCTGCCTCTCAATAATCCTTTGCATAAATACAAACGCTTCCATATCAACGCTATGGCTTTGACTTGCTTGTGGAACTGGAAATGAGGCTCTTTGAGGATGATTTTGGCACCACCATTGAAGAGACATGCTGGCTTCACACAGCCAACAAAGGGAGGTTCTGTGTGGATGGCTGTGTGTGCAGGGGAGGGCTAAACAGCCCAGATTCCATGCCTCCCAAAGCTTACTGTTTAGAAAGAGGGCCTGACTATATCCTGATAGATAATTATTTATGAAGGAAAGCAGAAAGCATGCAGTGACAAAACTTGTGTTTTGGTTTTCCTGGTGAACATAAAGCATAAAGCATGGCCCTGGATGGAAGCAGTTAACTAAGCTGATAGCCGGTTCTTTCTTAGCTGACAGCTTGGGGAAGCCTGGAGAACCAGGTTCTAAGCTGGAGAGAAATTAGGGCCTCAGGAACAGCGGGCCTAAGTGAGACATGGAGAGAGTTCTGAGGAACGGCTGGAGGGGTAGACAGGGACCAGATCACAGACTCTATAAAGGACTTGGACAGATTTTGGGTTGGATACTGAATGCAATGAGAAGCCAATGAGAAGTGACACAATTTGATTCGTTAAAGATTACAGTGTCTCATTAATGGGCACAAAGTTTACAAAGGCTAACTTTCTGATTAAGACCAATTATTATGACTAGCTATAAAATAATTATTATAACATTCTCTATTATTTGTTAGTAGAGAAAAAACAACAAATGACCATTTTATACTGAAGCGTGTTATCAGGCGCAAGTCTGGGCATTTGCCTCTACAAAACAAGTGTTATCCCTATTTTACAGAGGAGAAATCGACTCAGAGGTTCAATAATGTCCCCAGGTTTACAAAGCTGAGACTAGCTTACCTAAGGAAATCCATAGGACCAATGGACACGTCTCTTTCTATCAAAACTCATCTGCAACTTTTGGCCCTAGGGGCACGTTTAGACCTGTGTCCCAGCTCGAAGCTCATGAGCTTTACAAAGGAAATAGGTCAGCCAAGGAAAGGAGGAGGAGATGGAGGGAAGTCACTGGGTGGAGAACACGTGCTGGTGGGACTCCCGGGCCAGGGACAGAGAGCCCACAAGGGAGATCCAGTGTGATGGGTTCCTCTC
This sequence comes from Lasiurus cinereus, assembly GCA_011751065.1. Lineage (NCBI taxonomy): Eukaryota > Metazoa > Chordata > Mammalia > Chiroptera > Vespertilionidae > Lasiurus > Lasiurus cinereus. The sequence goes on from JAAGEH010000434.1 coordinate 8,615,358, forward strand.
CACTCGGCAAAGGAACTTGAGGGACAAGTCATGGGCCCGGACAGTCTTGGCAAAATGGAACATTTGAAAAAGAGGAACAGACTCAGCACCGCACAAACACGGGCATCTGTTCTTCACACAAAAGGCCTCAAAAACTTACAGAAACTTATAAAAGTACGGCCATAGCTTTCACCACCATGCAGACCCAGGGCTGGGTTTTAGAATGGCTCATAAAATGAGAAAAGTTCAAACACACTGCCTGGCATTGAGGAAATTCTATTGGCCATTCCTTGGGTGAGCTGTTATCTTCTGGAATCCGTTTGTGGGTGGCGCAGCCATGACACCTGGAAGAGAAAGGAAGACCCTGGAGGAGAGGATGGTAATAACTCTTCCCTAGATGTGTTGGTCAGATGAGTGGATTGCTGTGTCCAGAAGTTTCTCAGAAGCAGAACTCCTGGGTCTTCCAAGCAGAGAGACCAAGTCGGGCAGTGGTGTCGCCCTCTCTCTCGGCCTCTGCTGCGTTTGTGTTTTTCTAACAGATTCCTTTGTCAGAAGCACTGATTTTCTTACCGCCGAGCTCATTAATTTCTCAGCATTAATACATTCCCCATGTCCTCTAATTAGGAGCCACCTCTCACATACTTATGGTAGTGAATGCCCATGGGCCAAGGTGCCCCTTCATGCACAAGCCAGTCCACACCTGTGATCCGTGCTGAGTGATGCATGGACAGTTGGGGAGCCACTTGCCACGTGTGAGTCGCCCAGAGCTTTTTATTCAATACATTAAACAAATATTTGAGCAACGACTGCATTCCAGGTGCTATTCTAGATGCCAGAGATTTTTGCAGAGAGCAGAAGACAAAAATCTCTGCCTCCCGGCATAAGTAAACTATATCAGAGGTTAGCAGTTCATAAGTGCTGAGGGAGAAGAAGCAAAGAGTGGAGGAATAGAGGCTAAAAATGCTAGTGGCAATGGGGTAATGAGTGTAAATAGGGTGTGGAGAAGTTGACCCTTAACAAGGACTGTTTGAGGAAAGAGTTGGCCATGCAGATATCTGGGGGAAGAGAAATACAGACCTTGGGGACAGTGAGTAGAAGACCTTAGGAAGGGCACATGACTAGAATGTCCAAAAACTAGCAACAAGAGTGAAGAGGTCATGGTGAGGTTGAGATCTGAGAAGTAATGAGGCAGATAGCATGAGACCTTGGGGACCTGCGTGAGGGCTTGGGCTCTGACTCTGTACAATGGGGGCCAATGTCATCAAGTTTTGAGCAGAAGAGCAATGGGATCTCATTTGCGTTTTATTCATCACTCGGTTATGTTTCTATTCACCTGGTAGTTTTAACACTCGCTGAAACTCCATGCCAGGATCTATGACATTGGAGCTGGCATGGAGCGGTGTCTAATTTTGTTACTCATCCACCCTCGCCGGCTGACATTTCCTTGTGAAGTGGAGCTTGCTCTCATCAGCTCTGGGTATTTGATTGTCCAGGAATACATTTTCTGCCGGGAGGCAAAATGAATGTTTAGGTCATTCGCTTAAATGGCAAACTTTCAAGGGTCGCTTTTTAGTAAAATAAATAGCCACCGGAAATGGAGACATAGGTGCCTCGTGCTTTAGAAGGACTCTCGCTTTTACATTATTTCTTTTTACTGGGGATGGCCTTTCAGCTGGGAGCCATTCCCTGCGTGAGCTGTTATCTTCTGGAGTCCCTCGTGGGTGGTGCACCCATGGCACCTGGAAGAGAAAGGAAGACCCTGGAGGAGAGGATGGTAATAACTCTTCCCTAGATGTGTTGGTCAGATGAGTGGATTGCTGTGTCCAGATCCTAAAGGGCAGCATAGAGGGTGTAATGCTTCTTCTTGACAATCCTCATTCTTTAGTTGCACTCAAATAGCTTCACCCAGTTTTACAGACTCTCCAAAACCTGTGCCAAGGTGATCTTCTAACTTCTTGATTCTTTTCCTATCTCCCTACACACACACACACACACACACACACACACACACACCCCTACACCTACACCTACCTACATTCTAGACATTACTGTTGCCCCTCTAAACTACCCAATACCCCAGATGCCAAAAGACACTCTTTTCTGTTCCATCTCCCAATTTTGTCTATGGTGTAATTGCCCCCTGATTTTGTCACTGGCGTAATTTTCTCTTGCAACATCCTTTTCCAGTTTTCTATTCCTGTTGAATTTCATCCTTCAAAGCCTCCATCAAATGTGCCTTCCTTGATCCCCACCCTCAGCCACCCCAAAGCTGAAATCTGTTTCCTCCTCTTCTGTGCACCCACATCCCCCAGCACCCCCCTCTCACTTTGTTTCTCATGTTCTCGGTCAAATGTACTAGTGTTCCTGGTTCTCTCAGCCACTGGTTGATATATGTCTTCAGAAGTGAGGCTGTGGCTCTAATGCTTTCCGTTTCTCCCCGTGGCTACAAGGAGCGTCTGGTTCATAGTAAGTGCTCACACGTTCCTGGAAAGAATTTACACAGCAGCTGTAGCAATAGTCAAATGTCTGCTTTCCCTCGTGCATTTAGCCAGTGCATACAGAGCGTCTGTTGTGTCTCAACCAGTGCCATGGACAGTACAAAAGTGAACCAGAAAGTAGATCCTGACTTCTGGGAGACTCCAACTTAGAAGGAGAGAAAGGACATGTGTGTACTACTAGCACATTGCTAATGGCAAAATAAGAAGTGCAGACAGCTGGAGTCGAGAACAATGGTCACATTCACTCTGGTGTTTCTCTCTGCCTCTGATACTTTCTCCAATGGTCTCTGAATCATCTCACCAACAAGGATGAAAACAACTTTCACTAGGCCACCGGGCATTTTCTCTTGTCCCCACAAGGACTTTCAGTGTCATCCCGATGTTCTTCCTGCTCAGAGAACAAAGGCAAGTCATGTCTTTGCTCACTTGTTCATTCAGGCCGGGTTGCCACTCAGATGGGATTTGATCATTTTCTGCCAGCAACCAAGACTTTAATTGTATAGGAATCATTACAGTTAGTCCAGAGGTTTAGCCAAGGTGACCACACACTCTGGCTCCTTCTGACTTGCCTGAACGTTTTCTGGGTCCGTTGTTTGTGTGAGTTTATCAGCCAGCCCTGCAAACACATCTGGGAGAAGAGAGACACTCACGAAAGAACGGCCTTTTCTCTAATTTCCTGCTGGTTCTGACTTGCCATTTCCCATCTGGGCCGTGCAGGGTGCTACCTTCCTTGTTAGAATCACAGTGTGCTCCCTGCACCATCTCTCCTTGTTAAAACAGGAGAGCTGAGAACAGTGGGAGCTTTGCAATTCTCAGTTCATCCTTTGTCTGCTTACTTAGTCATTCACTTATGTATTCATTTATTCAACAAATACTGATTAATCTCCTCCCTTTTTGTATACTCTGCCTATTCCCAAAAGGATCAGAGGTGGCCTATGGGATCAAGCATAATGCAAAACAGGATAACCAGGAATAAAAATGGAAAAGGAGGAGGACGCGTTGCCACCACCTCCAAAGGTGCTTGGAGTTTGGCCATAGCTCTGTTTTAGCAAAAGAGACATCTGTCAGATTTCTGGGGTTTTGCTTTCCATCCATCCAAACGATGTAAATTTGTGTACAGAGTATAATTTTTTCCCCCCTAAGTGAATATGTTCATTGAGCATCTAGTGGAGTGCTTTGTTCTTATATGCAAATATTTCTTATTAAATGAAAGAATTAATTCACTGGTGCCCAATTTTTAGTCATTTGCCTTGTGCTTTTCAAATTTTCACTTTAACCACATGACTGTTATTTATTTTATAGTTACTTAAATTAACTTTTAAGTTTATTCTTTAAAAACTTGTGCTTTTCATCAATGGAATGTTTATATCAATTGTCATAACTAGAAAGTAATGATTAAATAAATGTAATAGAAATTAGCATCCCTTTCCAAACAATGGTATATATCTACTTAAAACCCTAAGCTGTGTTATCTTCATTTGTGTTACAAGGGAGGTTTGAAGGTGTTGAGGACTGAAATCGCACTAACACCTATTCTGATGAACAATTTCTGCACAGATGCACATGAAAAACTTCTCATTCTTTGGAAAGAGGACTCCCATCTATTGCATTCAAACACAAACACCTATGCATCATAAACTCTACGACTAGAAATTCCACTTTACACTAGCAGCCATAGCGTAACTCTGAATGGTCTCCACTCTTCGTCATTGACCTCCTGAACCAAGTCAAGAGGATTCTCTATGGAGACTGGCCTGTGTTTTGGATTTGTGTACAGGTTATTAAAATGGTACAATTTTAGAAACTGCTGAGATCCATCCTATTGACATTCTCCTATGTGGCTAGCTGCTCAGGAAAAATCCCAGTTCTGTGTGTTTTCTAAAATAAAGAAGAAGCCTTACACTAAAGCCAGGAGCTTGCTTCTATTTAAAATAGGTGTGGCTCATTGGTTGAGCACCAAACTATAAACTAGGAGGTCACACATAGAGTTACAGGAAACACAGAAAAAAAAATTATACGTGAAAATTTCCTTTCAGGGCAGGAATCAAAGCTCTCCTTAAGCCCATTAATAGTCCTGGTTTTCTGTGTGTTTGAAGCATTCACATAATCCATAAGTATAATACATCGTTCTTACTTATTTTGTTTAATCAAACACTAATCAATAAAAACCATGTCTACTGCGGAGTGGCACTTCTGAAGTTTTGAGGCAAATTTCACCACCAGAGCGCATGCAAAAGTCACTGCAGAGGGCGTTTTCCTAATTGCCCTTGAAACTCAGCAACTGGCTTCTATTCCAGGCCCCCAAGGAGAGCGACAAGGTTATAATTGTGTCACACTTAATTACATTGCATTGCCAAAGGTGGATGGGCAAAGTCATTTTTGTGCCATTTGTGGAGAAGAGAATTGCTTATGAATGTTGATATTGCCGGCTCATTGAATTACAGAAAGTAGAAACGGATGCACGAACCATGTCTAACAGTGATGGTGCTGTGTAAACACGCAGCCGCGCCGAGAACAAGTGCCTTCGCTGTCTGGGCCCGGGGCCCACCCGCACAGACACGCTATTCTTCTCTTTTCTCTCGCGGCCCAAGGGAGGCGGCTCCCTTTCCCCTTGTCCTTTACTGGCCACGGTTGTTTCTGCCCAGGCCATCTTTTTCTCTGAATTCCCAAGGGAGTGTTAGCTTAAGGCCTGGCCTTGACACCGCCAGATGTAATCAGAGGGATGAGAAACGCCATAGGAAGAGAAATGAGGTGCTAGCTGAGATGTGCAAGAGAAATGATGCCGCGTTCAAGCCCTGTTTTCCGTAGCCTCTCTCAGAGCCGGCTTAGGAGGGACGCCCGCTTTGCTGGGGTGAGTAAAGCAACCTGGCCCCTCCTATACCATCAGGGAGCTACCGCCCATTCTAAGGTTTTCATCAGGCCAAGTGCCAGATCTACTTTTCACTTGGAATTTCATGTGGCCTGCCGGCTGTGAGAGCCACATCCCTTTTGTGACAGAAGGTTGTTCTTTTTCTCCCATGGATTTCATTAGGATAAGCTGATAGCAAATGCTACTTCCTTATGCAATAGAGCTTGCAACCCCGAATGTACCTGAAGACTTTTTATGACAAATAAATCTACCCCGAGATCATCCAGTGTGGCCCGAGGAAGCAGATGGAGTTAGTGTGTGTTCTCAAAACAGAGAGAAACTACAGCTTTCGGGAGGAGAGAGAGAGATCATGGCTTCCCAATTCATCTTGATGAACCGAAGCTGGCACGCTGCAGTCGTTTTCAGCGGTAGGTGGGAACTTGGGTCTTCCTTTGAGCTCAAAGGAGAAAACTGATGCTTGGAGGAAAATGTACTTACTCTCTGAATATTAACTCCGCCTCCAGGAAAAGCCCCGGGAATGCAGGGAGGGCCGTGAGGAGCACCTGTGGATAAGCCTCCTCTGGCACACTGTGCAGGCTGGGGTTAAACATCTCCAACCAGGAGGTGAACAGTCAGACTGTTGAGCCTGCGGATATTCATATCCATGGTAGAACTCGTTTGTGCTCTGAATGGGCTACCTAATTCTGGCCCAGGTGGGCAGAGCGGAATTCCAACTTCTGGGGAGGAACTTGACCTCTGAGAGTCCATCGAGAGTACCCTGCTCCTTTCTTCTTCAACAGCCCTTTCCCGGTTCCCAGATCTTGCAAACGCACAGTCGAGAGGGCTAGGAGTGTTATTCCATTAACAGATGCACTCTTACACGAGGCCATTAATCAGGCAAATCACAGATGTTGTTTTCTTTCAAGATGTTCCTGTAATGACTCCTAATAACACCTCCTGAATTTGTCATTTTATCGCCAGGGATGACTTTTAAAAGTGATACCAGAGGACTTCTTTCTTCAAGTCCAGCTGTACGGATTGCAGTTGTACTTGTACCTTGGCGGGCTGGGATTTGTCCTCCACTTGTCAGCACGTAGTTCTTTAAAGGATATGGGAGGGGAACCTCTCACACGGGTAGATGCAAAGGCTCGCGAGACACTGAAGGTTGAAACCCACATGCCGAGTCTGCAAGCCAACAATAGTCTCCTGTGCTAAAAGATGGGTGTGATGGTTCTGAGGCATCTGGGGCTCATAAATCCAGTTGAAGGAATGTGCGTTCTCAAAGGCAGAGCTAGGCAGGAACTTGGTACGGGTGTGCGGTTGGCAGAGGGTGAAGCTGGGACCCAGAGAAATGAAGTCGAGTTACTGGGCCAAAGCAACGACCAGAATCCAAGGCTCCCAGCGGCCCATCAGCCTTGGTTTTTCTAGCACACGCCTGAAGGTCCTTGACGTATCAGAAGGGAAGAAGTCTCCCTGGCTCAAGAGCAAACTAAAAGAGGTTGCTTTCTGGGACTAGTTCTTACTCTCCTAAAAGCCAAAATTTGGACAGACCTTTTACATCCTGGTTTAAATCTAGGAAGCTCTTATCTTCATTGCTGATTAAATATCACCGATTTGTCCTTTAATCAGCGACGTTGTTTTAAATTCTTCTTCTAAAGAACTCCAGCATCGGGAGCCCATTTTTTTTTTTTTAATCTTCTGGTTCTCTGTGAAAGACGTGTTTATTGAGAGATTGGGTAAGTGGGTAGTAACTAATAGCGGTGATGTGGCTGCAGTCCTCAGAAAACAGGTACTTGCTACATTCTTATTTCTGAAGCTTTGCTTGGAAGCCACATAGCCGTGTGGCCCTCTGAATACTATTTGCCTGAGGTTCAGAGTTCTTGTTTGTAAGGCAAAGAAGACTTCATGATCTCAAAGGGCCCACTGAGCTCTTCTTAACTAATATGTACTTATAAACATATGTGTATAACATACTGTACATATTCTGCATATATGATAAATTCTGTATTTCTTAGACATAAACCTTGAATATCTGGGAATAATATTGAAAGTGGCCCTAGCCGGTTTGGCCCACTGGATAGAGCGTTGGCCTACAGACTGAAGGGTCCCGGGTTTGATTTTGGTCAAAGGCACATGCCTGGGGTTGTGGGCTCGAGTCCCAGTAGGGGGCATGCAGGAGGCAGCCCATCAATGATTCTCTCTCATCATTGGCATTTCTATCTCTCTCCTTCTCCCTTCCTCTCTGAAATCAATAAAATGTATATTTTTTACAAAATGAAATATATATATATATTTTTTAAAGTGGATAGGTTGTGTTGGAAACAATCGAGTCGCAAGGAATGAGCTGGTATACATGTCAGAGCTCAAAGGTAGTTTCATTGTGTTTTATTATCATCTGTCAAACTCGAAGCAAGACAGAGCCTAGAAAACAGATTGTCGTGGAGGTGTGTGATGACAGTGGTTTCCACGAGCTGGTGTAAATATATTCAGAGAGACTTGTTCCTACTTAATAACCATGTTTTTCCCTCTGCATTGCTGATGCGTTCGCTCATAGCATTTCAAAGGCAGTTTGTCCTTGGCTGTCAACTGAACTTGATAGAATAATAGAAGATTTCTGAAAAATTCAATCAGATCTTGTTGCTTCTTGAGGGAATTCCTTGACTATTTATTCTATTTAAGGAATAAGAAAAGACTTTCTGGTCTTGTACAAAATACTGAACAAGTTTTAACAGCTCAGGTTCTAGCTAGCAGGCACCACGCGGTTTTCCCTTGTCAGCATCTCAGGGTGGTGCTGCTGGAACTTGGGGGCCCTTTAGAAGTGGAAACACTACCTAAGAGGTTGCTACGAGCTTGCGCTGTTAGGAAATCAGAGGTGGTAGCCATCAACTGATTTATTGCTCATAGCATTCTTGACAATCAGGAGACTTAAATTTAAAAAATGGCGAAATCAGTTTCTCTTAATCAACATATAAAATAGTTTTCACTGTCTCTTACATAAATTGCCCATCAACACATCCCAGAAGCCAGATCCTCTCTGATATTGGCGATTCTGATGAAACACCCCAGTGGGTGTTTGATGTGGCTGTTGCTTAATTGCAAATTACTATACAAGGCATAGGGAATGTGCTTGGTGCTAGGTAGACAAGGGTTCAATTACTGACTTAACTATCTCTTTAAGCTCCAGTTTTTATAAACTGAGAATAAAATATTACTACTTGACAAGACTGTTCTGAGAATTAATTAAGGAGGTAATGCTGGAAATAACCAGAAGAGCACTTACTATCTGCCAGGTGCATGCCAATGGCAAGGATCATTGGAGCCCCAATAAATCTCTGAGGTAGGTACTACCATCAGTGCCAGATTATGGGTGTGGGAAGAGCCCCCAGAAAAAAAACTTAATTAACTTTTTGCCAGACATTATGTAGTCTGGCTCCAGGTGCCTCTTCTTTTAAGGCTTTAGAACACTTGACATGGTTCTCAGCATTTGAGTGAACCATGTGAAATTGTCTATATAAATAGCAAGTTCATGTGGTTCTGCCTAATAAGTATTGAATATGGAGTAGCAGCAGCTATAACTGCAATGGCTAATAATAGTAGCAATAGTAACATTGATTTTGTCTTTGGATCTCCTTAATATAAATAATGCAGGTCTCATTATAGTATAAAGTCCATTAGCTTGGCAATCAGAAATTAGGTGAATTCTAGATCTCAGTTTCCTCATTTGAAAAGAATGGGGTCAGAAAAATAAATAAAATAATGGCATTGGCCTTTTTTTTTTTTTGGCTCTGATAGTTATTACGCATGGAAATAGCTAGTTTTTTGTCCAATCATCTTGGACCAATAACTAGTTCTATTATGAATGACTAAGTACATTATCATCTACCACATACTTAGATATTGCAGTAGATTCAAATCAATGTACCCATTTCTCAGCACATATTCTCAACTTCTATATGTAATGGTTGTAAACTAGTAATAAAGTGTCCATGAACTGACATTGGTCCATGGACCATAAATTGAGTAGTCTTGGAATTCTATTTACACTAATAAAAGAGAAAGATGTAAATTGACCATACCTTCACAATGCCCACCAGTCAATCAGAAGTGAGTATGTAAATTAACCCAACAAAGATGGTGGTTTGATTTGCATATGCAAACACCAAGCGGCTGGGGTGGAGTAGGATGCAGGCATTCTGTACCACCCCAGCAGCTTCAGGCCTCTGAGCAGCATGGGAAGGCAGAAAGGTGGCTCCAGGCAGGAGGAAAGGCAGCTCTGGCCAGATTAAATGTAGTGCCAGCAGCCAGGGGAAGGAAGGCCCATTCTTGCACAAATCTTTGTGTATCAGACCTCTAGTGATAAATATAAGTAAACTCTTAAAGAAAAGGTAGTGTGTGTGTGTGTGTGTGTGTGCATCTGTGTGCATGCATGTGTGCACATGTGCACTTGCATGTACAAGCAAATGTCTCCTCCCCTTTAAAAATTTATTGGAGATTAGAAATGAATATCATGAAAAAAGGAATTTTTATAGAGGAAGGCCATGGATGTGTGATAGTGATAATATTACTTGAGGCATTTGAATAAGATATGGAAAGCAGTATGTGTACCAAAGTCTGTTAATGCATCTATTTAAAATTTTTTTTTTAATTTAAAGAATAACCTCTGAAACCGGTTTAGCTCAGTGGATAGAGTGTAGGCCTGCAGACTGAAAGATCCCAGGTTAAATTCCGGTCAAGGGCATGTACCTTGGTTGTGGGCACATCCCCAGTAGGGGGCGTGCATAAGGCAGCTGATCAATGTCTCTCTCTCATTGATGTTTCTAACTCTATCCTTCTCCCTTCCTCTCTATAAAAAAAATCAATAAAATATATTCAAAGAAAAAAAAGAATAACTAACCACCTTGCATGTTGTCATGTTTGAAACAGTAGGGATATGGAAGTAAATGAAACACAGCCCCTATTCTACAGAAATCCATGATCTAGTCAAAGATGCCAACATACAACACATAGTTGTAAAATAGTAGATAATGCTCTGAAGAAAAATCAAGCAAGAAGTATTTAATTTGGCTCGCGTGTCAGAAGGGACTTCAACCATAAGGTATATTTTTTTAATATATTTTTTTTTTAAAATGTTTTTTTCTTTATTTAAAAATATTCTGTCAAAACCAGTTTGGCTCATTGGATAGAGCGCCAGCCTGTAGATTGAAAGGTCCCAAGTTCGATTCCATTCAAGGGCATATATCTTGGTTGCGTGCACATGCCCAGTAGGGTGCATGCAGGAGGCAGCTGATCGATGTCTCTTATCCATGTTTCTAACTCTCTATCCCTCTTCTTTCTTCCCTGTGAAAAATCAATAAAATCTATTTTAATGGAATTCTATGCTGCCATTAAAAAGAAGGAATTCTTACCATTTGCAGCAACCTGGATGGAACTGGAGAGCATTATGCTTAGTGAAATAAGCCAGTCAATGAAGGAGAAGCATCACATGATCGCACTCATTTGTGGATAATAAAGAACATTGTAAACTGATGAACAAAAGGATAGATACAGAGGCAGTAAAGCATCAAACAGACTTTCAAATTATAGCAGGAAGATTAAGGAGAGGGGGGGTAGATAAGAGATCAATCAAAGGACTTGTATACATGCATATAAGCATAACCAATGAACATAGACACTGGGGAGTTGGGGTATGCCTGGGAGGGAGGGGGGCAATGGGGAGATATGTATACATGTAACACAATAAAATATATATATATATGTAAATACATAAAAATTAAAAATATATTTTTAAATATATATATACATATATATTCTTATTCATGAATAACTTACACACAATAGACTAATCTTCAGTACACAGTGTGATGAATTAAAACAAAGTGAACATGCCCATGTGATCAGTTAGTCAAGAAACTGCCATTTGATAGAGAAATAGAACAATCTGTATATAATCAGTGTTATACACTACTTGTTTTTTTTTTCAAAGAAATCATTAATGAAGCCACATGGCCCCTAAATTGGAATGATTTAAATAATGAATCCAATTGCTTTAATAGATATAGGGCAATTCAGATTTTTTTTCTTTTTATATCAATCGATAGGTTTTATTTTTATAGGAACATGTACATATCATCTAAATTTTTAATGTTATTGATCTAATGTGACTCTTAATATCTTCCAATGGTAATTTTTGTCAGTTGAAGCTTTAATGATACTTTTTTTCATTTCCTTCCTACTGGTTATTTGTGTCTTCTCTCTCTCTTTTTTTTTTTTGTTAGCCTTCCCAAGGGTATAACAGTTTTATTAGGTTTTTCTGAGTGGCAACTTTGGGATCTTAAAAATTTTATCTACAGTACATTATTCTTAAAATTTCACTAACGTTCTTCCATGTGCATTCTTTGGGTTTCATTTGCTTTTTTCCTCCACCTTATCTCTTTGAGAAAGATACTTAGCTAATTGATTTTTAGTCTTTGTTCTTTTCTAATAGATGTACTCAAGGCCATGATTTCTTTCTAAGCATAGCTTTAGCTATCTCCCACAAACTTTGATATGCTACATTCATTATAATTCAGTTCAAAATATTTTCTAAACTTCCATTATGATTCCTTCTTTGGCCCAAAGGTCATTAGTGATGTGTTGCTTAGTTTTTAGATTGGAGAATATTTTCTAGTTACCTTTCAGTTGTTTATTTCTAGCTTATATCCCTTGTGCTTTGAGAACATAATATGATTTCAGTTATTTGAAATTAGTTGAGACTTGCTTACTGGCCAGCGTGGAGTGTGTTTTTAGAAAATGCACTTGAAATCCTATACAACCTCTTACGCTTAGGTTATTTGACTGGTTTCTAAAACTGATACTGCAATAAATAGCCTTGTGCATGTCGATTTTTGTGCTGCTGGGGGTGTATCTTCAGGATAAATTCCTAGAAGTGGATTGCTGGGCTGAAGATGGATGTCAATATATTTTATTGTTTTTTTGCCAAATTGCCCTCAGGATTTTACATTTCTACCATTTTGCATGCCTATCAGCCAGCAATGCAGGAGGCTGCCTGTTTTTCTGTTACCATGGGAGCAAAGTGCATTGTCAAGCTTTTGGATTTTTGCCAATCTGGTGAGTGAGGTATAGAATCTCAGTGAGTTTTAACTGGCATTTATCCTAGTATGAGTGAAATTGAATATATACTCATATGTTCAAGGCTCATGTTTATATATCTTTGCCACTTCCTGTCTTTTATCCATTCTTCTGTAAGATTATTTGTATTTTTTTTTCTCCAAGTGTTAAAAAGTTTTCTCTGTGTGTATTAAGAATGTTGGCCCTTTTTCTGTCATATAAACTGCAAATACTTTCTCTTTGTCATTTGCATTTTTACTTTGCTTATGATGACTTTGTAATGAATAGTCAATTTGTCAATTCTTTATCACATCTGGAATTTTTAGTCACAGTTAAAAACATTTCCCTAAATCTGGATTAGAGAGGACTATATATTTTATACCATTATTTTCTTGTAATACTGCTAAAATTTTATTTTTCAAACTTATATTTCTCATCCACTTAGAGTGTCCTTTGCATATGACATGGAGAATTGATCTGGGTTTTTTACTCATTTATTTAAAAAAAAAAAAGGTTAGTCCCAACATCTTTTATTAAAAAGATCACTTTTCCTAACTGATTTGAGATAACACTTTTAAACTATACTGTACTTTTACAGATTTCTACTCTATTTGATCGGTCAATCTTATTATGAGCCAGTACTATACTGTTTTAATTATAGAGACTTGATAGTATTAATATTCAGAGAACTAGACCCTGCTCTCCACCTATAGCTTTTCCTACTCACTCTTTTCCTATCTTCCCTTGTGTTTTCACTTTTTCTTTTATTTATTAGACTAGAGGCCCATTCATGCACAGATGGGGTGCCTTGGCCTGGCTGGCAATCAGGGCCAATTAGGGCCGTCTCCCACCCCTGGGAGGTTGGCTGGCTGACTTGCTCAGATCGAGGCTGATCACCATCCAAGGAGAGGGATCATCGGAGTTGGCCAGCAAATCAGGGCAGGCTGGCTGAGGGGCAGGACCAGGGGTGGTTGGCTGGCCAGTGGAGGTTGGCTGTGGAAGCAGCTCCTGCATTGAGCATCTTTCCCCTGGTGGTCAGTGCACATCATATCAACCAGTCAACCAGTTGTTCAGTTGTTCGATCGTTCAGTCATTTGGTTTCTTAGGTTTTTATATATACATACTAGAGGCCCAGTGCACAAAATTCATGCATAGGGGTGTGTGTTCCTCAGCCCAGCCTGCAATCTCTCCAGTCTGGGACCCCTCAAGGGATATCCGACTGCCTATTTAGGCCTGATCCTACTGGGCTCACAATCCAGGACTGCTGGCTCTCAACTGCTAGCCTGCCTGCCTTCCTGATTGCCTCTAACTGCCCTCCCCTGCTAGCCGTCTTGTAGCAGCCATCTTGTGTCCACATGAGGGCAACCATCTTTAACCACATGGGGGCAACCATCTTATGTTGGAGTGATGGTCTATTTGCATATTACTCTTTTATCAGCTAGGATAGAGGCCTGGTGCATGGGTGAGGGCTAGCTAGTTTGCCCTGAAGCGTGTCCCGGATCAGGATGGGGGTTCCCTTGGGGCATAGGGTGGCCTCCATTTCTGGGGGCAACCCAAGCCTCCTGCTCTCTCTTGCTCCATAGTTGCTGCCATTTTTATTGGGATTTATTTATCTTCTATAATTGAAGCTTTGTAGCCTTGAGTGGAAGCCAGGGATGACCAGGGTGGGCAGAAAGCTTGGCTTCCTCCATCACTAGGGGCAACCCAAGCCTCCTGCTTGCTCCAGCTCTGTGGCTGCCACCTTATTTGTTGGGTTAATTTGCATACTCACTCCTGATTGGCTGGTGGGCATGGCTTGTGGGAGTTGCAGATATGTGGCCAATTTGCATTTTTCTCTTTTATTAAGTATGATAGATTGTGTGAGGCATCATTGACAAAGAAATTATAAGATACTTAAAGTATAATGATGACAACATAACTTGATATACATATGCATTTATTTTTATATGAACTTTAATCTCAATATATATCTAGGTTGATAATAAAGCTTGTAATATTTTCATTGGGTGATATTAATTTATATTAACATGCTGAAAAATTGCTGATTATGGTGAGGCATCCTCAGCAAGAAAAAGGATTATCTTTCAACTTGTTCAAATCTACTTTTGTGTCTTTCAAGAATGTTTATACTTTTCTTCATAAAGATTTTTTTTATCATTTCTTATGATGTTTGTTCCTAAATATTTTATCTTTTTCATTGCTTTTATAAGATTTTTCTCATTCATTATATCTCCTCACTAGCTATTATTTACATATATAAATAATAGCTATTATTTACATATATAATTATTTACATATAGTTTCATTGGAAAATATGGTTTCTAACATTATAAAATGGCTTGGACTCATTTTATGCTTTTGGTTTGAATTCTACTTTGGTTTCAGGATTTTCATTCCTGCTTTCTCATTGTTTTCATCTGCCTAGTAAATCTATGGATTCTTTTACTTTTAGCCTTTTTGAATTACTGTGCTTTAGATGTATTTCTTATATACAACATAGGGTTTGGATTTTCATTAATGGATCTATTTGAGAATAATTTTAATAGATGAATTAAGCTTATTCATATGTATTGATATAACTGTTAGGTTTGGTAAAGTCTGTATTATTATATTGTAATTTCTGGGAACATCATATTTACTGTGTTTCTTTTTCTGATGAATCTTCTGATCCTACCTCCTTTGGCTATTTATAAAATTTTATTTTTTTGCCATAGTGTTTAGTTTTGTATCAATAGTATTCTTAATTCCCTTTGTCTTACTCAAACTTTCATCAACTCAAAGCTTTCAATGGTTCCCCTAAAATCCAATATCCAAGGCCTCCTGCAATCTGTTTTCTGTTACTTCTCTTGAATTTTTTTCTATGTCTATCTCTGAACTTTAGCAATATGACTTTCTTGGTCTTTCTTAAGACATTTACAGTTAGGTTTTCTCTATCTGAATATCTTTCTGCCAAATTTTTACACTATTCACTCCTTTACTTCATTCCTATTTGGGCTCAAATTTTGGCCCATCTTTCAAAGAGCTCTTGACCCATATATTTAAAAGAACACCACTACCTCAATCTTAGCTCCAAACCCTATCAAGCATGCCAAACTCTCTGCCATTGGGCAGTTTGCATGCCTCGAGGCAAGTGACTCACCAGGCAAGAGTTTGATATGCTTGTGAGTTTCCTTCAAAGTATGTGCTACCACTTGCCATTATTAACATAAGTAACAGATGGACCTGTTTTCTTATGTTCCCTGGACCATTTTAGTAGGAATCTAGAGTAAAGGTCCATTCTGAACCCATGATTAAAAATAGATAATGTGAAAACTCCTAGAATGGAAGTCTAGCACCAGCTGTCCAATGCTGTTTTCCAACTTCACGCTACATAAAGCAAAGACGAGCCATCATGAACTGATGAGGTGTGGCATAGTAACCTGGGGCTTCAAGATCTGAGCCAGATGAGAAGGCAATTGGAATAGGCTTCTAAGTACCAGCATAATCTTGTAATTCTGACAACAATTTTGAGTAAAAGATATCCCAATCCCAAATGGTGCCTGCAATCTGTAGCTACGTTGTAGAATCCTGATGTAGATAAATTTGGTTCTGATAATGTTGCTCAAACCTCTATGAGATAATAAATACCTTTATAAACAGTAATGGTTATTACATCCTTTTATGAGCTAATTAATGATAAGTACAGGAATATCCTCAGGGTAAGAATGGATGGAGAATGGATTGAGGAAAGAATTCTAACAATGGATCTCCAAGGCTAAGGCATAAACCAGATGGTACTATATTTTAAAAATGGTAGAAAACAAATTATAACTCTCTACATTTCTGCTCTGAAGGTAATGCCCATCTTTTATATAGGATGGCTTCTTTGTTAAGGATTATTAACTTGAGTGGGGAGAACTACCACCAAATGATATTTTAATGGCCAGCATAAAAAACGTGTAACTTTTGCTGTGATTTCACTGAAAAACAACAACACATATCTTGGATGTTGCAAAGAGACAGTTTGATCCTATTTTAGAAGTTCTGTTGGATCTTTCTCATGAAATAAAATAATGACAAAATTTCAGGAAGAGAAACACTAATATAGACTTACCTTTCAAAAATAGTTCAACTCCACAAGTGTTTAACAAGCTCTTGCTCTGTTCACGACACTGTACTAGGTACCAAGGGGAAATAAAGAGGAATAAGATATCCATTGACTGCATTTATGATTTTACGAACAATATTTCAGCAGCAAAATATCCTGTAGTATATAAGAGATAGAAACACCTCACCCTCATTTATAGCAACTGATTATTTTTTTCCTGCTTTAAATGGACCTTTTTACTTTAAAAAAAAAAAAAAAGGAAATCCCATAAAACTTTCTTAGACCAGCCAAACTACTTGCAGTGTTAGACAAAAGCAATCAGTCGTGAGGAGAAAACATGACAGACTGACTGATGAGGTAGAAAGGCTTTTGATTGCCTGTGTATGTGATAAGACAGTGAATCCATAGTCTCAGAAGCCAAGTTATAAATTTTTCCAAAGGGTTCTGGTGCTGAAAAACTCTTGAAGAGAAAGAAAAGTGAGACATTTAAAAAAAGATATTTTTAGTTAGAACAAGGGCCTATTTGATCATTCCAGGAAGAGAATCTATTGAATAACTTTCTAGTTCAGGGAAAAACTGCAAGAAATAATGGCACTATGGAACACAGAAGGAGGAAATGAGGAACAGAAATGGGATCTGAGGGAAGGATCCTTGGAGGAGGTGGCATTTAATCTCAGGCTTGAAATCTGCAGATGGGACAAGACCATGGGAAAGAATGATGGAGTCAGATGAACCAGAGTGAGCCAACATGAAACCCTGAATTTGCTAGATATCATGTGAGGGAAAATAATTTCTCTGCTGGGTTGGTAAAAGTTAGGGAAGCAAAGATAGTTTGCAACTGGTTCAAAGAGGGTGCTCATTTGAACTTTATTCAATAAGCAATAAAGGAAATGTTGGGTGTGAAGAACACAATGCAATCGGGGCTTTAGAACGATAACTGGAGGACAAAGGATAAGCAGAGTACATGTGACAGTCCAGACTAGAGAGAACCCTATCTCATTTTGTCCTCAACAAATAACTAGCATATTTTCAGGCATATGGCAGGCATTCCACAAATATTTTATTCACTCAGTGCTTGAATCTGGCATGTCTACCACATATAAGCATCTGTGGCTGCTAGAGAAGTGGAGAAATGTTCCATTGTTCCCAAGAAATTTAAAATTTTTATTGGTTATTCATGAATTTACAAGAATTGGGGGAAGGAGGGGGAGAGTCATCCAAGATTCAGTTGCCCCACTATTTTGGAATGAATTGAATCCCATTCTGAAGAGTATTTTAGCAATTAGGACCAAATTCTGATCAATTGCATGAAATAATCAAACTTGGCTCTCTTATTGCATCTCTACATTGATCTTACTGGTTTATTTCCACAGAAATTGAAATGTTATCTAAGAGACTAGAATGAAAAAATAGATCTGTCTATGGGGGAGCCATCAGAACCCTAAAGAGAACTTGTTCCTTTTGTATATTTCCAATGCATGGAGAACAATCCTTAACTAGAAGCCAAGCACACTAAGTCCAACTTGTTTTTTAAACATTATTCAAACATGTGAAGTGCAGGCAACAGCTGCTTGACAGGGATTTGGAATCAAAGAAAAGGAAGAGATTTTTTTGGTCAAAAATGGCATAATAGTATTTACCTTCACCATGCCATGTATGCCCAAGCTTGCCTTCATCCGTAACCCCCAAGGAGGGAAATAAACTGGATTCAAGCCAGTGGATCAGGATCCAAATGAACTGCATAAGCTTGTTCCTGATGCAGGTAGGAGGTCCCAGAGAACAGCATGTCCTGCAACACCTTGGGCAGCAGGGAGAGATGACCATATGCTCCTCTTGCCATTTCTACTTGTCATTTTCCACTCCCCTTCCCCCTGTAGGTGACCGATAAGCAAAAGCTTAACTTTCCTTTACACAAAAAATCCACAAGCTATCCCCATCTCAGCTTGTTCATCCACAAGCACAGTGTGTTTCTGAGCCACTGTTTGGGATTTGAATGGTTTACTTCCCTCTCGCTCCATTTCAAATTAATTTTTTTTTGCCAGACCTTAATCCAAGGTATAAGAAACAGAGCTGCCATAGGATGAAAAAAAGTCTTGCTGAGGAATGATCTTTCCTTCAGTTCTACAGCATCTCTTTTGGATATTCTCCAACTGAGCATGTGTTCACAGGGACTTCTCATCTTGTATTAACCTTTTGAACACTTAAATAAGTATGACATCATTTTGGCTGAACCATTATTTATCCAAGGAATTTCTTATTGATAGAAATTTCATCATTGAGTGTTAATATTAAATAAAGTATTAACAATCTTTATAGTGGTAGAGTTTTATGGGTATTCCAGGGTTGAATTCCTAAGAGTAAAAAAGTACTTAGTTAGAAGGTATTTATTCTTTTAAAAGATGACATTAAATACAATGCAGCCTTTTTATGTCACTCTGTGATATCCTCATGACTATTACCACTTTATTTTTTTAATATATTTTATTGGTTTTTTTACAGAGAGGAAGGGAGAGGGATAGAGAGTTAGAAACATCAATGAGAGAAAGACATCCATCAGCCGCTCCTGCACACCCCCCACTGGGGATGTGCTCGTAACCAGGATACATGCCCTTGACGGAATCGAATCTGGGATTAGTCCACAGGCCGACGCTCTATCCACTGAGCCAAACCAGTTTTGGCTATTACCACTTTATTACTTGAATGTCTGATTACTTGTTGACAAGTGTTTGGGTACTTGACTCCTTGCATCCAAAGTAGGTTCTCTAGAACACTAGTGGCATGAATATTTCATAAAAGGGGGTTCTGTTGTCAAGTTAGATTAGGAAACCCTATATACCATTCCCACACACCCTCCCTTTTTAAATATTTGGAATGCACTTCAATATATAAAAGACTTAGTGAAGCCATACATAAGAGTGATCTATTTAATTTATCTAGCCCAGTGTTTTCCATACCTATTAATCAAGGAACTCGTCCATTGCCTCATTATATGGTGACATCCTATGGACAGAACACATTTTGGAAAATGTTGCTTTCAATAATTGTGTTCCTTTAACAATAAATCCAATTGTTTTTGTTTCTTCTATCTCTTCCCTCATGATCGGCTTTCAGCACTCTTCACAATGAGTTGCCCTTTTCTCTTCATCTCTGAATCTCATAGCCCACAAGGGCCATTCTCCCATAGAGATAGAGAAGCTCTGTGCCTGTTAGAATTCTCTCCAAACTGAAAAGAAGCAGGCTTTCCGAAAGAGCCGGATGAGCTCCCCCATGAGTCAATAGTGAAAACTTCAAATGACCAAACTCTATTGCACTTATGTGGTCTTCCTATCCCTCTTCTCTTTTTCTTTCAGAACTTTCTCCTGGGTTTTCCTCTCAGTGAAGTGTGATGTCCTTGTCTGTCTTCTGAAGCCCTAAATTAGGAGAGTCTCTTATGTATTTAAGGCTTAGGTAGGAGGAGTGTATCCGCCAGAGAAAACAAGTAGACATTTTCAGTAATCTTATTTATTCTAAGGTATCAGAAGAGAGTTGTGTTGTTAAACAAGAGAGACCATAGGCTAGATAGAGTCGCAAGTAACTGGGAACTTACTGTATGTCTGCCATGATGGTAAGTTTACTTGAGCCATTTTATTTAATTAACTCAGTAACAGACTAGTAAAATAACTATTGCCCTAACTGTTTTGGCTCAGTGGCTAGATCAGCTCGCTGACTGAAGGGTTGATTCTGATCAAGGACATGTACCTTCATTGCAGGCTTGATCTCCAGTAGAGGAGGGTATGCAGGAGGCATCTGATCAATGTTTCTCTTTCATTGATGTTTCTAACTCTCTATCTCCCTCCTTTCCTCTCTATAAAATGAATAAAATGTATTTTTTTAAATAACTATTGTTATCTTCATGGAATGGATAAACAAACTTGGTCCCAATAAAACTTTTTAAATAATTCATTTAAAGTCACAAAGAAAATAATAAGTGGCAGGGCCAAGTCTGCCGGATTTTAGTCTGCTTTAACTACTGCACTGTTCTGTCCACTGAGAGTGTGTGAGAGTGTATGAGTGTATAGACTGACACAGAGACAGAGACAGAGAATGAAACTAACGAAAGCTGTTGTTCTGATTGGTCAGATTGACTAGAATGAGAGTTGGAAATGAAAGGCCAAGCTAAGCTGGGGTAAATTTCCACTTGTCAGTTATCTATCAGCGTCCCATTCTATATGCCGTCCTCATTTCTCCTCTGCAGCTTCCACTGACATCCGCTGGAGAATATGCATTAGAATTCTGCACTGCAGATACAGGGACCAGAGGGCATCTCTAAACTAAGTGGGAAAACAATAGTCCAGAGAGAGTTTCATACATATAGGAATTTGGCTCAATTCGGAGCGAATCTGCATTGCATGCAGTCAACACTGTTCTCTCTGTGGATAACCAATCGATACATGTACAAAAGACGGCTGAGATTAATCTGCAGCTAGAAGCACTATGGAGAAAACAAAGCACAGGTTCTCGAAGCTTGAAAAACCTTAGGCCTATTTGAGCTAGTGTCGTGATTATAATTTGTCACACGGCGAAAACATATTTATTCAGCAAACATGTATTAGAGCATTTGACTTCCCAGGAGCATGCTGATGGTCACCATGACTACCCAGACACAGTGAATGGAAAAAATTAAGGAGTGACTTGCTCGAGAGATCTGGGAAGATTATCAAACGTAGAAGATGTAGAAGATTTTAAAATGTATAAAAATGTGTGCTACTAACTTCTGCCACACAGATACATGTTGGCAGGAAATAATTTCAGTGGAATTGGTTAAAAATGAATTTTATGTTAGAAATCTCATAATCATTCAACAAATAGTTGCCGAGGACCTCTTACAGACCAGATATGTGCTAGGTCCTGGGAATGTAGGGGCATGTGGGACAATTTTTTACCTCAAATTTCTTGCAGCTAAGGGGAAAAGAGAAACACAACTTATTAAGGTATTTAATAATGGCCTAGACAAAATAGTGAAGAAAAATGCTAAAGAATTAATGAACAGGCTTGAAAATGCATTAAAGGCAGTGGATGGTATATTTAGCTTCCGGGAATGTTAAAAAGATTCGGGCAATCCTAGCCTAATGCCCTATTTCCCCAAAGAGAAAGCCACTCCCAGAGGTTAGAAGGTGGCTTGCCCAAAGCTAGCCATTGGCAGGATGGGACTAGCCAAATCCTTGAGACAGGCTGGTGCCCTCGCCCAGATAGTTGGGAAGACATGTAACCTTTTCTGCCCACTTCTCACCTGCCACACAGTTGTACCTACTACTGTTCTCCTGAGCTTCGGAGTTAGAAGGAATGTTTGTGAGCATGCCCAAGCACTTGCCAGAAACCACAGCAAAGCACCCACAGTTGGAAATAAACATTTCGTTACATGGTGTGACAGGGGCTACTTTTGAGTGAACTATCTTACATTACAACCAAGTGGGAAAGGCTGGAGTTTGCTGGGAAAAGCCCCTTCCTGGTATAACAGGGATGGAATTAAACAGCTACTGTATTTCTGCAATGTCACTGCTGGGAGGTGTGTGGAAGCACCTCTTGTCCCTCTTGTTTGTGTTGGACGTGTAAGTAGGCCAGGAAAAGCAGCTTTTTCAGGAATTAGCTTAATGCCCTGTATTATTCACTAAAGAATGAAAACTGGAAAACCAGTGTGCGGCTGAGATTCTGCCCAAATCCCTCTTCAGTTCTTTTTCTTTAGACTGTGTGATAGAAAGGCAAGGAAGCTTTGTAGAAACTGGATGGAAATCTTAAGCAGGTTCATGGACTTCAGCCCGAAAATACTGCTACTTAGAATTTGTCTGAGAGAGGTTACTCAAATGGAAGGGAAAAAAAAGATTCATCGTATTTAAGACACTTTTAGTACAACTGGTTATAATAGTCAAAATTATGCAGACATGTACCTGTCAAATAGTGGAGACAAGTTTGGTATATTAAATCATTTGGGAAACTTTAAAAACCATTAATTAAAGCTATATAACTACATGGAGAAAAGAAAAAAAAAACAATTTGACCACATACTCTGAAAGTTGCCAAGAAGTGAAAATATAGTAAACAACTTTTTATGCATTAGCCAAGCACCCAATAAATTGAAGAAAATTCCAAGAAGTCAAACCAAAAGAGGAAAAAATAAGTAAATCATGAGTTTGTTACTCTAAGGGAGTTTGGGGGATGGCTGATAGTCTCTATAACATAATAACTTAATATTTTAACACCCACTGGTGTGCCAGAGCCAAGATCTTGGGCTACAGTTATTTAAGAAATTTTGAATTAAGTTGCCTATAGAAAACCAGAGAACTGCAACTTCAGGGGGCGGGAAAATACATTACCTAGATAGGAAGAAAAAAGAGAATTATTATTGATGGAAGATATAATCATGTACATGGAAAATTCTTAAGCTACTGGAATTATAAGTAAAGTTAGGAAGATCACAAGGTAAATATATAAAAATTTTCCTGCATAAATGATGATTTATTTACCTCGATATAGTCAGTTCCCCTTTCTAAACTGAAAAGATTCAATATAAAATTTAAAATATTGTTTACAAGCATTTTTAAAAACCATTAAACCAAATATGTTACCAAAACTCTTTGCTGAGATAATTTTTTTTAATATAAATAAGTAGATATGTTAAATTCCTGGACTGGAAAACTCAGTGTTGTTAAGATGTCAGTTCTATTAAAATTCGACTATGGATTTCACACATTCTAAATGGAAATCCAAGCAGATTCTATTACAGAAATTAAAAAGATGATTCTAAAATTTATATGGGCATGCATAGAGCTAATATAGCCAAAGAAACTGTTAAAATGAAGAATAAAGTTGGAGAACTTGTACTACCTCACTTGAAGAATCACTATAAAGTTGTTGTAGTCTGGATAATGCAGTATTGAGATACTTATGGACACAGATCAATAGAACAGAGTAGAAACACCAGAAATAGACACACACACACACATTTGTGATCAATTATTTTTTGGCAAAGCAGCCAAGGCAATTAAGCAATGCATGTAGTAAATGCTATATAATTGTTACTATCATTATTATCATCATCATTATTATAGGCCATATTGTATTACAGGATTTCATTTAATCCTTATAAAATAGACACTTGCATGGTTCCCATTTTACAGATGAAGAAATTGAGGTCTAGAAAGATCAAGCAACTAGCCGAAGTCACTTAACTACTAAGTCACAGAGCCAGGACTGAACTGAGGGTGACAGACTCCAAGTTCATGCTTTCAACCACTCTCCTACAATGACAGGCTTATAAGAAATAATGTCTATGAAATGCCAACCAAGATTTTTGGCACTCTGACATCTATGATCATTTGTTGATGAAACTGGCATTTTCATTATTACCAATGGCACACAACTTCCTTCTTAAATGAGATAATGAATGTACAAGATGTGTTCCCAGTTGTTAGTGGTCCAACACAAAAGGCCTTATTACAGCTGGCAAAGAGTGAGGTCCAAATTCCTAGTCAGAAAACTTTGCATCTCAAATGGATGAGAATTATGGGTGAAACTATCAGTTGGAAGAGAAGGGAAATAATTTTCTCCCAGAACTTTTAGAAGCTGAGACTCCACATTTTATCAGGCTGCCTAAAACTGTACACTCCAGAACTTTCTGTCATCTGCCCCATTTCCCCATTTGGCCATTCTTCCCCCCAAGTTACGTGTTTTTGCACGAGCAGCAGATAGCTAGCACTCATGAATGGCTTAATTCACACTGTAATTGGGCACCTGGATCATCCATTGATATACTTTTTTTTTTTAGGCTAACACTGAAAGTTGTGTTCAGATTTAGAAGAACTTTTCGTTCCATAAATAAGCATTTTTTTACAGCACTGTCAGCAAGGCAAACATCAGCATTAATGAACAGTAACCTTGGAATGTGTCATGTTTTCCACTGGGTCTAAAGGGGACTAGAGTGGGGAGGTCAAAGGACAGCACATGCGTCTGGGGGGAAAGAAGCCACATTCAGAGGCAGAAGTAAACTCCTGTTGGCCTAAAAACATCAGGGAAATGGTCAGAAACTCTAGTGGTTAATGTGGAGTCTGTTAACCCAGGTGATGGGTCCCTCGATGGCCAGCCACGCTGTGCCTGGTCAGTGGTTCGTTACCTTGTTGAAGACACGGTAAGAGGCACAGGCAGCTTAGCCTGAAGGTCAGGTGTGGGAAAGTGTTCTGAGCATGAGCACTTCTTTCATTTGACACACCTTTTGAAAAAACAAATCTTTTTTTTAAATATATTTTATTCATTTTTTTATAGAGAGGAAAGGAGAGGGATAGAGAGCTAGAAACATCGATAAGAGAGAAACATCAATCAGCTGCCTCCTGCATGCCCCCCACCAGGGATGAGCCTGCAACCAAGGTACATGCCCTTGACCGGAATGGAACCTGAAACCCTTCAGTCTGCAGACAGATGCTCTAGCCACCGAGCCAAATCGGTTTCAGCTAAAAAACAAATCTTAAAAAAAATTCATTCTTGCTGCTGTCTACCAACTCCCTTTGATGGGTCCCCATCTCACTAGGAATGAAAGACTGTCTTTTCCTTGCCACCAACCTAGAGTACCATGATAAATGACCTTATTTGATGTCTTTAAACACCGGAAACTTATCCTCTCCCAGTTCTGGAGGCTAGCCATCCTAATGGAGGTGTCTCTCTCTCTGATGACTCTTAGGGGGATGCTTTCTTGCTCCCTCCCTGGCTCCCGGTGATGGGGGCAATCCTTGGCATTCCTTACCTTGTAGACTCATCACTCCAGTCCCCGCCTCTGTCTTCCTGTGGCCCCCTCCCCTGTATGTGACTCTGCGTGTTCCTCTTTTCCTTTCTAGTAAGGACACCAGCCATTGGATTAGGGCTCATGCTCCTCCTGTAGGACCTCCCTTTAACTAGTTACATCAGCAAAGACCCTGCCTCCAAATAAGGTCACATTCTGAGACTCCTGGTAGACTTGAATTTTAGGGGGACGTTAGTCAACCTAATGCACCCCATATTCTCCCGCTGAGCTCTAGCCAATAGCGGTCTCACCTCACCTCTGAGGGTATCAGAGTCTCTCCCACCTTAGCCCTGTGCACCTGCAAGTTCTCTCTGCCTAGAAGACTCCCAGGTGCCATCTCTCGGCCTGGCAGGCTGCTTCTCTACCTCGTAAGACTCGGTTTAAAAGTCACCACCTCAAAGAAACCTGCCTTTGCCCACCCTATCTGAGCTCCTTGATCCCATTTCCTCCTCGCGGTCTCCACACTTGTCTCTGTTCTAGTGTGCAGCACCATGCCAGTGCTGTGTGTGTGGTGTGTGTGTTCCTAGCTTCCTCCCTGAAATGTGAGTTGCACAATTGATTTGTTCCCTCCTAGTTGGTTCACCCAGCTCCAATGAAGTCTCTGACGCCTATCATGTACTAAATGAATAGTTGTTTATTGAAGAAACCACTGGAGAACCTATGCTATGCGTGGAGTATGTGAAATGTAATCCCTGCCTCCGAAGAATTTCGGCTGGGGGTGAGGTCAGAGGCCAACCCAAAGAATTCTGAGATTTGATAGGTTAAATCCAAGCAGAGAGACTGAGAAAGTGCTGAGAGCGCAACTAAGAGCAAACAGTTTGGTGAAGCTGGCAGTCCCCGGGGAGTGGAGGGACACAGGTGGAGACAGATTTGGAAAGTTGCTTTCAGAGCAAAAAAGGGAGCTGGTATCGATGCAAAAAAGTGAGAGTAATTCAGGATGCATGCACCATGGGTAACCTCCAGGGCATGGAGCGCATCTGGGGACCGGACACGATGGAGCCATAGGGAGTGGGTGTCTGAGCCCAGCTGCAGGGCAGGCAGGGGAAGATGCAGGAGGAGGCCTTTCCCACTGCGGGGCTCTGGTGCCTGGGTCCCCAGAGGCCTTGAAGCCAGATGTGTTGAACAAGTTGTGACCACATCAGAGACTCAGGGGACGCTCCCCGGGCCCACCCTCAGTGCCCCTGGCAGCTGACACAGGTCTGCGGGGCACTTTTGTTTAGCCATCTGCCTCCCTCCTTCCCCTCCAGTCCCCAGCCTAAGGAAACCACAAAGACTGCTCTTTTGAAATTGGAAAATGGCTGTGAATAAAATAAACAGTGTCATGAGAGTCTAGTGCTGATGATGCTACTTTGGTGGGGAAATTAGAAAAGGTCTCTGTTAAATTTAGGTGAGATTTGGAGAAGCCCGTTGTGCAGATGGTCTAGTGAAGGCATTACTTTCCAAACACGACACCCTAAGGGGCCAGCAGGCGTGGCATTTTCTTGGAACAGCCTGAAGGCAGTTGTGGCCAGAACTTAGACCTGGATGAAGAAGGCAAGTGGTATGAGATTGCAGAAGGCAGACAATCCAGGGGGAAAAGTAGTCCAGGAAAAAAGTATGAATAAGGACAATGAATTAGAGATGGAGGTGCGTGTGCGTGTGCGCGTGTGCGTGTGTGTGTGTGTGTGTGTGTGTGTATGTGTGTGTGTGTGGAGATCAAATATGCATTTTTTAAAGGATTTTCAGGAGAACAGATTATTGCAATACAAGGATGAAGCAAGAATCTGTTAGGAGTTTGTAGGCAGCAGATGGTGAAGATTTGGACTTGGGTAGTAACTATGCATATAAAAATGAGAGAAGGGATCTTAGATATCATTTGGAGGTGGATCCTATAAGACTTGACTAATGTATTACATGTTAAGCATGAGGATTAAAAAAAATCAGGAGAAAAGGGTGAATGGAGGTGCCATTTAGAGAGATGGTATAGAACAGTTGTCGGCAAACTGAGGCTCATGAGCCACGTGTGACTCTTTGGCCCCTTGAGTGTGGCTCTTCCACAAAATACCACAACCTGGGCAAGTCTATTTTGAAGTAGTGATGTTAGAAGAAGTTTTAAGTTTAAAAAATTTGGCTCTCAAAAGAAATTTCAATCGTTATACTGTTGATATTTGGCTCTGTTGACTAATGAGTTTGCCAACACTGGTAGAGAACAAGGAAATAACAAAACACTGGGAAGGGCAAGTGAGACCAGATTCTGAAGAGTTATTGTAGAGTCACATTACCTTGGAGAAACCTATGAAGCATCCAAATGGAGATGTCAAATCAGACATTGGATACATGAGTCTAGAGCCAAGGGCATGGTCTGAGTCGGGGATATAATTTAAGAATCAACAGCCTACAGATGGTATTAAAGCAAAGGGGTTGCATAAGGTCACCAGGGAGAGAAGGATCAGGTACTCCTGCAGAAAAAGGATTGAAATCTCCCTCTGCTCTGACTTAAGTCTGTGTTCTGATCAATTTTGTATTCTACCCTTTTCTAGCTTATGGATAAATTTCCCTCTGCTGCTCTGAGCCCTCTGGACCTTCAAAGTTCACATGAATAAAACATAACAATACTCACAAATGACTTTACGTAGAGAAAGGAGAAAATGTTTAAGGCCAGTCAATGTGTAAAGTACTTGGGCATGACTTGTAGCGCAGACTTTCACAAGAATGGTGTTCAACTCTACACTTGGCATTCTCATGGGTGTTCCCATCACTTCCTCTCCTCCATAATATTGCAGGGGCTCACAAAGATGGGATTTGTGCATGATGAGGTATACTTACCTGAAATACACTAATTTCTATCCTGTAGGCAAGCTCATGTTTAGTGTTTAACTGCTTTCTGTTCGCTCAGATCCTTAGGAATAGGGACATGATCTGTCTGATTCACCACTGTTTTCTCCATGCTGAAGACTGTTCCTAGAGCATATTAGCTCCTCAAAAACTGCCTATTATATTCACAGGACGAATTAAAAAATAACTTAATATCACTGTTATGTCACACTATTGTTGAGGGCTAAAGAGCTAGGGGCTAGGCATACTAATACTTATGCTACCTAACTTATCAGGCTTCCCTGATGATAAAATGCTATTAGATTGTGAAAGGTCTTTGAAAAGTATTGAACAACATACAAACGCAAGGCATTGTTGTTAATATAGTCAGCTAGAAAATGAATGCTCAGCAGAATTATCAAAATAGGCTCTTAAAGGGGAATGGCAAAAGAAATAAATGTAGAAGTTTCTAAAGAACATTTCAAATGGCAAGAAATACTTAGGCAGCAAAAGACAATTTTCTAAAATGATGGGTTTGAAAATAATGAATCAGCAATGGATTTCAGTACAAAACGTTATTTGGAAAGTCTGGACATACTTCTGATTAAGGAGAGTTTCAATGACTCCAGCAGAAATAATAAAATGCCAGGAGAGTCTGTTCACTCTCCCCACCAGGATGAAAGCCTGAACTCAGACCTCCTCCCATCAAGTGCCTTTGGCTGTTTTGAAGGCACAGCATATGCATGTTCAGTTGTATATTCGGCGCCATACTGTTTTCCAGTCAACAGGAAGAGGGTAGGAGGAAGAGTCTTGGCGAGAAGATGTATTTTTATGAAGATGACCCAGAATTTGCATATATTACTCCCATGTATATTCCATTGGCCCTAACGTAGTCACATGGTCCCACATAACCCCAAGGGAGACTGGGCCCTGAAATATCTAGTTGGAAAACCATGTACACAGGTAACACTTAGGGCTAGGGAAGGGGGTTCATTATAATAGGAAAAGAGGACTTGGGGTCCTGGGGACAGACTTAGCAGTGTCTGTTCTGTGGTGCATGGATTGAGTTCACTGCCTGTGAGTAAGACAGTGGCCTGCATCCCAGAAGGCAAGAGCCACAATAACTCGCCACCAGGTGGAGTGTGACAAAGAGTAAATACAAACCCAGTGCTATAAAAGTTTAAGGAAGACAAGATGACTTCCCTCTGAGTGGAATTTAGGAAAAATTCTTGGAGGGGATAAGATTTGAAATGGGCCTTTACGATTGAGTAGGACTAGTGCAAACTGGAAATCAGAGATAAGAAAAAGGACTGGGAAGTAGATGTTTGAGGGGCCAGGTTGAAGGCCCAAAATTATAAATGCTGGCAGTTTTCTCAGATATATGTGGGCTGGGGACCAGGGTTAAGACTGGGGTTTGCCTCTTTCTTCAAAGCCAGAACCTGAAAAAACCTGAGCAACTTAGAAAAAGGGCTTAGGGCTGTTGAGTGGGTTGCAAAGAGCAAGTTCTTTACAGAATCTTTCAGGTTAGAGTTGAAGGTAAGATTGGAGAATGAGTGCTTCAGACCCAAGGCACAGTAATTCCAGAAGGAAAAGAAAAGAGGGAACAAATATCTCTTGAAGGGAATGATAAGTTGATGCACCACTTAAATTATCGGGTGAAACCGGGGAAAGGTCACCCGAGTGGTGGTGTCCTTCAGGACCCAGTATGGCTTGACCATTGCACTTTGTTTCTTGTGCCCTTTGGAGGAGGGAAGTGTGGGGTCATTGAAATGTAAGCCCCAAGAGGCCAAGGACCTTGTCTGCCCTGTTTTCTTTAGCCCCAGCGCTCAGAGTACTGTTGTGCACAGAATATCAATGAATGTATATGTCCATGAATGAATGAATGAATGAATGTGTGAGTGGTAGGCACCCAAGTCCTTCTGTTGTTTTCTCACTGGGACAGTATGCCCCCATGTGTTAAAAGCTTATTCTTTGAATTCACAAGTCCCGGTCCCATCTTTGCTGTTTATCCCACCAGCATTCATCCCAGTGTTTTATGGGAATTTCCCTGGATCTGCTTCCTATCTATAACATGTAACCAATAATTACTACTTGGTGTTGTGAGGTTTTATGGATAACCTATATAATACAAAGCTAAAATGCAAATAGACCAAACAGCGGGACAACCGGTCACTATGATGTGCGCTGACCACCAGGGGGCAGCAGTGGGGTGGTGGAACAGGTGAGTGGGCGGGGGGGTGGGGGTGGGGAGACCTGACCAAGGCAAGGCACCAGTTGCTGTCATCAGGGCGAGCCTCTGATGGTTACTGAAAATTCTTTGCTCTTGTGAACTGCGGCCCCCACCCCTGCGCACGCACCTGTGCTGGCACCAGCCCTGCTCACACCTGCTGCCAGCGCCAGAGCCACCACTCACACCCGCAGCCGGTGTTGGCCCCAATCAGCAGGTGCAAGTGGAGCTGGTGCCATCAGCACGTGGAAGCAGTAGCAGCATGACCAGCAGACAAGATGGAGAGCCACAGTGAGAGGGGCCAGATTGGGGTGCAGATGATGAGCCGAGACCCGCCCCTGTGCCCACTGCGGCCTCGCATCCCATAGTTCCTTCCAAGGTGCATGAATTTGTTCACTGAGCCCCTAGAAGTAGATAAAAAGTGCTTAGCGCAGTTCTAAGTAGTCAATGAGTGTACGCTCTTAATGTTAGTCTAGACTCTCTACTCATACCAAAGTGGTCTCAAGTCAAACTTAATTTCTTGTCTATATGCCCTTGCTTGCATTTGTCCCATCAACATTTTATGCACGTGTATGGGTGTGTGCACACACTCATGCATATACAAATATTATCAGAGCCAAGTTATTTCCCCAGGAAGTCAGCTATTATGCCCCTAATCTAGAATTTATCTTTATAATTGTTGGATGACGATGAACTCTCTTTTTTCCCCATTTATCACATGTAAATACCTAGTACAGTATCCGGCATGTAATATAGAAACCTAACATATTTTGGATGGATGGATGGATGGAAGGAAAATTAACTTATATTATCTGGCAGTTTCACAGGAACTGCCCGGTCAGCCCATTGCCTTACCCACAGTAAGGGCTCACTGAGTGTTGTTTGGATGGGGATAAAGAGGAAGAAAAATCAGTAAAAGGGAAAATCAGTAAAAAAAAAAAATCAGTAAAAGGGTTCAGCTGGACCCATTCTCCTTTCTATTGAAAGGAGTTGTTGAGAAGAGAAGGGGTTGACAAGAGGTTGACAGCCAGTCTCTGGACTCTCTCCTAGGGCCTTTTTAGAACACGAAAGTTAATTATGGAACCAGATTAACAGTTTCTTTTTTGATACAGTGGAAGTAAAACCAGCAGGATGCAATTTAGCTCTTCCCCCACTTTCCAAATAGCAGCAAATTTTCATACAAAACAAAGAGACACTTGAATTGCAAATTACTTAGAGAATCAGCTAGCAACCCTAATGGAAGAATATTTCTGCTACTTTCAAAACCTGGCTGTTGTCCTTGCAGATTTAACCGTGTAAAGGGACATCCACAAAGGCTTGGGTGGCTTGCTTTGTCAACTGTGGGCCAGCTGGTGAGGAGGGGTGGTGACTCATTAAGCTTTACCAGAATCCTACAGCATGTCTTTTTGCTCAGCACATTTTCTCTTCTCCAAATTGTCTCTGACTCTCAGATCACCCACCTCCACTCCCAGAATTGGGGCTGATGGGTTCCTAGAGGTTATCTCTTTTCATGGGTAACAAGAGAAAATGCTTATGAGTGCAGGCAAGGATTAAATGAGTAAAGCAGGTGGTCAAGGTACCTGTCCGGCATCCCCTAGGAAGTGGGTGAGGATTGGGGTGAATTCACAAGCCCCACTGAATCATCGTTGTCATGTGGGAGTGCTGAACCATTGCCTGTTGTTGCTAGGTAGTTTTGACAAGTTTCTGAATTATTACCTAAAATATTCTTTTTAGCTGTTGGCATATGATTGATACAGTTTTTTTAAAGTACCATCTATTGGCTGGTTATGGATTGTGGCCAGCAGTTTACGACTTCTGATCTAGCTTAACTTCCTCTTTGATAGATAAGGAAACTGAGGCAGGGTGAAAGAAATCTTTTATAAAAGGTCCCAAAGTCACACTCTTCTGACTTCTGACTTCCCATCCAGTGGCTAGCTGGCTATACCACACAGCTTCTCTCAAGTCTCCATCCCCTGCAGGACTCAGGGCAACTTTATGTCACAAGAGCATTTATAAAATCTTTTTTCTGATTCAAGTAAATAATTCCTGGTTTTCAAAGAATCTAGAAGACAAAGCAAGAATCCTATATACTAAAAGGCTAATATGGAAATTGACTGAACGGTGGAACAACACAGGAGCTGCCCCCTGGTGGTCAGTACGCTCCCACGGGGGAAGGGGGGCGGGGAGAGGAGGCTCTGCTCAGCCAGAAGTTGGGCCTCTCCAACCTCCACTGCAGGCAGGTGGTAAGGAGCGAGGGGTCCTGAACTGCAAGAGGGCCCAAGCCAGGCTGAGGTTTCCCTCCCCCAGTGCAGGAAATTCTGTGCATCAGGCCTCTACTCCTATATAATAAAAGCCTAATATGCAAATTATCCCCTTAAACTGGAGTTCAACCAGGGGGCAGGGCCAGCTGGCCAACCACCCACGACCCGTCCCCCGCAACTGGCCCCACCCTAGCTGACAGTGGTGGGGAAGGGGAATGCAGGCAGCCAGGGCAAGGAGAAGGGAGGCCCAACTGGTAGCCAGAAGCCGCTAGGGACCCTACCTGTGCACAAATTTCATGCACTGGACTTTCTAGTAAGAAAACATAAAATTACACAGAGGTGCCACTTGATTTTATTGGGGAGATAAGGGAAGCTGGGGTGGGAACCTGGCTGGAGACAAGATGCTTCCAGAGACAGCCACTGAAGGGCAAGGTGGCATCTCCCCTGGGTTAGCCCCGGGTAAGTCTAGAAAAGGTAGGATGGGGTTGGAGACGTGTACAGCCAGCCAGGCAGGTGGCAGAAATGAGTCAAGGAGGCCAGATAGGGATTGCAGTGAAGGAAGGAAACATGTCTAAAGGACTCAGCTCACATTCAGCTTTAGCCTGTGTCATCCTGTGGGAAGGCACACAGGGGTTGACAGGCCTTTTGATTTTTTTTTTTCAAGCGAAGCTTGAAATCTAAGCTTTTCAGTAACATTTTTCAATGTAACTCAATTTCTTTAAAAAATGTGTCAAAGAAAACACACAGAGGAGCAGGATTTGGGTTGCGGGTTTCCTCTCTATGACCTCTGCTTAGTGACTCGGTGCAGGTGGACCAGACACTGGCTAGGGCAGGCAGCTGGATAGAGGGGTGTTTCTGATGAGTTCACAGACCAGGAGACAGGCAGGAAGACAGACTGAGGAAGCAGAAGCCACCTGTGGACTTAGAGCTGCAATCCCATGGGGAGAGGGCTGCAACCAGAGCCCACCTGCACCCTGCACAGGTTCTTTGGGGAGAACATCTGTGCAAATGTAAAATGCCTACTGTGCGGCCTTATATAGTATGTCTGTGGGGGGTGCATGCATGTGTGAGTGCCCACTCATGTAACCACCTTTACTTTGCTAAAATAATACAGATCATCTGTCACCTCCCTTGACAGACTTCTCCATTTTCTCCAGAGCAGAAATGTTCAGGTCTGTAAGATACCATTGCATGTCAGCTGTTTCCACTTTACTGTAACAAATCACAGAATGAGTAGTTTGGAGACTGCAAGAAAGAAGATCTTGATCTCCTGTCCTTGCCTTCCTATGAGTCTCCATTTCATCCTTTGTAAAGTGAGAACAAATTCCTCCTGGTAGTAGTGAGGAATTTTGTTTGGAAGTGACAGCAAACCCAACTGGCTAAAGCAAAAAGAGTACTGGTTCACACAAACCGGAAAGCTCAAGTGTTTCCATTATAACTGGACCCAGGTGCCCAGATAACAGTATGGTTTGGTACCTCTCGCTCAAAATTGCATTCATGACGTCCCATGGTGGCTGCCAGCCACTCCAGATGTGCATCCTTCCCCTCCTAGGTACAGTAGAAAGAGATCTTCTCATCCCCTACCCTTTCAACACGAGTTTCAGGACTGACTTTGGTTGGCCCCAATCAGGTCTTATGCCTGTTCCTGAGCTACGTAAAGTGGCAAAGGAGATGAAACGCACCTAGTAGCTGTGCCAGTCTGCATTCCGTAGAGGCATCGGGCTTGTAGCTAGAGTCTATGGGAACCTGATGTGCATTGTGGAGAGCAGTGGTTCGAGTAGCAGACTGATTCCCTGGTAGGAATAAATCGTTCCAGTTGAGCCAACTTCCTGGGAAAATGTTCAGCCTGATCTGTAGTTGGTTGAAAGCTGGAGCCATCCATCTGGAGAGAGAAGGCTAAAATGCTTGATTGCAGCCTGATACCAAAATGAGATGGTGCATTTTGTATCTATTTTCTCTCTCGTGTCTTGCAGGCTTGCTTCAACAAGAGGATTGGAACTAGTGACACTTGTTCTGATGAGAGCAACTATATAAATATAATTAGTAATATAGCTCTAGGAAGACTTCTCTCTATGCATTTGCCAATCTGAATCTTCCGTAGCAGTCGTCCTTGAGGCTAACAATAAACTAAAACGGAGGTGTATAAAAACAGTCCGCTTTAGCCAGGTAGCATATATTTGTGCTGTAGCTGGGAATTTCAGAGCCCACATCAGGGATTGGTGTGGCTATTTTAAGCAGATAAAAGAGAGATTTGGGGCACCAAGTCTTTCTGTACCTCTTCAATCACTTCCTATAAATATTCAAATATAAGCTCACAGGTGCCTTACAACCAAATGGAGACTTCTGGGGAACCGTTATCTTCCTTTGGCTGCACAAAGCAATTGCCAATACCTGAGTGATGGTAGTCAGCGCACAATGAATACGAAATCTGAGAGTCATTTTAATACAATGAGCTCCTATTGGTAATTTTCAGGCATCAACCCAATGCTTTAGGGGAAAAAAAAAATCCTGGGTTTTAGCTTTTCTATTCTTGCTGATTTCTTTTCAGACAGGTAGAAGGTTTTATTAAGCATTCGGTATCTATAGAGCTTTGCACGTCTTTGTGAAGATCCCAGACAAATTAAAAAGTCAAATTAGCAATGCATATTTAATACTGCTTTGTAGTTTGTTTTTTAAAAAGCTGGCAGCAATGTTTACTCTGTGAGGGGAGTTTATAATTATGCAAATCGGAGGCACAGTCTGCATATGGTTTATGATAATGCTTTGGGTGTTACATCCAGAGTCTAAAGTGTTTCTGAACATTTCTTCGGTTTTATCCAGGACTTGGAGGGAGGTGAGCCAAGGCGAGGGGCCTGCTTTTTCTTCAGGGACTTAATATATGATGCCTTGAAACGTAGGTCTATCTGTACAAGCTTTGGATTTGGAGGAAGCACCACTGAAATTTGCATAGCACCACCTCATAGAAGATGCTGCTGGTTGCCTTTGCCATAACCTCTCATCCTTCCTTTCTAGTGGGCTAATCAAAGTGACGTCTGGAGGCCAATAGCGTTCGAATCACCTGGTATTTCCTTAGGAATGCAGACTCCCAGACCTACTGAATCAAAATATATATTTTCAAGACCCTTGGGTATTTGGCCTACACATTATAGATCCAAAGGACAATCCCTTGGAGTCATTCTCACTATTTTCTTATTTCCAAAATATCTCATTGCTTGAACCAACAAAGGGAAGCTCACGTGAAGTAAAGAATAACTAAACACACATTATTTCAGTAATTTACACCAAGCATTTCAAACTCATGGCCTGCGTGCCACAGGCTTCATTTAAACACGCAGCCCATGAGTTCAATATGCTTGGTTTACACTATTATCACATTGAGGGGAGGGGAGAGGCGGGGATCTTTCATGCCAATTTGAAGGACATTTTCTCCATTTAAAATCAACTATTTATTTCTTAGAGCATTTTATCATTTGTAAATCAACTTTCCCTCTATTCTCTCATTTGTTCAAAATGGCAGACCTACAATGAAACCAAAGCATGGTAAAAATGAGGGTTAGGATAAGGAGACCTTTGGTGCTCCCAGCCCCTCCTTCTGGGCTTATCTTCTCTATTTCCTTAAGATTTCCAGTACTCTTAAACACTCTCTCTCTCTCTCTCTCTCTCTCTCTCTCTCTCTCTCTCTCTCCCCCCCTCTCCCTCTCCCTCTCCCCTCCCTTCCTCCCTCCCTCCCTCTTTTCCTCCCTCTCATCTTGAGCAAAATATACTCCTGGTAAAATATAGGATGCCAGCCATTTCTATTTTATATACTTTTACACATTTGTTCTGGTAATTTGTAGTCATAACCTCTCATAATGAAAGAACATCTTGGTCTATCATTAAAGGGATATTACACAGGAGGAAGAGTGAAGCCATAAGAAGGATTGACTATATCAGAATTAGCAAATAAGTTTCATCTGTGCAATAGATAGCTTCCTGGAATTCTGTGTTAGTAAGGATTCTAAGCCTGCATCTAGGTTCACCGGGAAAATATATTTAGCCGTTAATCGGTGATGTCTGATAATAACCTTGAATAAAGGTGGAGATGCAGCCATAGAATGGTTTATATCAGCATGCACTAAATCTTTGCACGTCAGGCAAGGTCAAGTCACTTGCATGCTGGGTTGGTTATCTATTGCTGAATAGCAAATTACCCCCAAAATTTAGTGGTTTAAAGAATAATAATATCTCACAGTTTCTGAGAATCAGAATCCTTTGAGCAGGACTCCTGGCTCTCTGCCTCAGAGTTTCCCACAAGGGCACAATCGAGATATCAGCCATACCTGCAGTCTTACTCAAAGGCTGGACCGGGGAAGGTTCTACTTCCAACCCACTCATGTGGTTCTTGGTAGTAGCACTGAGTTTCTCAAAGGCTGTAGCTCTGAGAGTCTCGGTGCCTTCCTGGCCATCGTCCAGAAACTGCCCTCAGTTATTTGCCAGATTACCCTATTAAGAGGGCAGGTGTACAAAAAGAATGGGAGAGAATGTTAGCAAGAGGGCAGTCACAGTCTTTTATAACTTAGTTATAGAAGTGCAATCCCATCGCCTTTGCCTATTGTGTTCATTAAATGAAATTCACTCTGCCCACTCAAGGGGAAGAGATTACACAAGAATGTAAGTACTAGTAGGTGGGAACCATTGGGAGCCACCTTACAAGCAACTTGCCATACATGTCTTATCCCATTTGATCTTCATCATGACCTCTTAAGGCCCATGCTATTAATTGCCCCATTTTCACAAGTGAGGAAGCATAAAGAGGCAGTCATTACTCAAGATGACATAGGTAATACAGGACAGCTGGGATTTTCAGCCACATCCATCTGACTTTAAGGCGGATATTATTGTCACTTGCCTTTTGCCATCTCTAAAATTATTCTGTGGAATGGTCTTCAAAATGTTTTGCTCATGAACTTCTAGTAGAAAAATCTTTCAGAGTAAACCCTTCCTATACGCATAAGCATTTATAAAGTGCATCTTAATCCATAGTTAGATTGAGGAAAGCTTACTTTTACTTTCTAAAAATTATTTATAAATTATTTTATTCACACCATAATGGGTTGCTTTGCCCTCCCCTGGGAGAACTCCCACGTGGGAGGCTACTGACCTAGCACCCTTCTAGCTGTGACATTCTATGATCCACGACTCCCTGATGGGCAGTCAGGTGGGCTGATTGAAGATACAGTTGGAAACTTCTGCTGCCCAATCATTAAGCAGGAGAAACCGTCAGCCTCGTCCTCGTCCCACGATGGATGTGAGGAGAAATAATGAGTGAGTAGGAGTCGGGACGATTCCTTCCTCTCACTTGGTTTCATCAAGGCCCTGAAGGCAGAATGGGAGCAGTCTTCTTCCAGCCTCAGAGCCATGGGGCTTCATTATGGGAGAAAAGAAAAATGTCTTTCCAGTTACCTCCTGATTAGACTCAAGGTCTGGAGAAAAGTTCAGATGCAATTTCCAAGTGAGGTGCTATATTTCATGGAGATCTATTTATTATCATCTAAAGATTATGTATGTGTTTATTTTTAAATAGATAATTTGTGCATGTGATTAAAAAAAAGGGGGGGTTGCTGCATTGTGACTATTTAGTGACAATTAAGCTTCTGTAAACACTATGTCTGACCTTTCTTCCCTCCTCTTCTAAAATAACTACTTTGTCTGTGTATATCCTTCCACTGAGTCAGTATCCATTCAAATACACATGTGGGCCGAAACCGGTTTGGCTCATTGGATAGAGCATCAGCCTGTGGACTGAAAGATCCTAGGTTCGAATCCAGTGCAGCTGATTCATAGATGTTTCTAGCTCTCTATCCCTCTCCCTTCCTCTCTGCAAATACACATGTGGGTGCTTTCCCCCGACCCATATTTTGGTAACCCAAATGGTATACACATTGTTCTACACCTTGGTCTTTTTTCACCTAATATTTCTTGGAGATGGTATTATGCTGTACACACAGCACTTTTTCTTATTCATTTGATTGCACCAAACTTATGTAACCAGTCCCTAGAGATGGATATTAGGTTGACTACGTCTTTTGCTCTGATAAACAGTGCTGCAATCACTGTACCCTTTAGAGAATCGTGTTGGAAAGGATTTTGGCTTTCAGTGTTGCAGTCTGACCACTTGAGAACCATGTATCATTGTTCGGGCCAGGCAGGGGTGTGACACTGAATAACAGGGACATTTAACTGACAGTGCTCCCCTCGCTCAGTACTTGGTACCTCCGCTGAGCAAGCCCCCTGGTGCTGCTGAGAGATGAATGGTGTGTGACTTTCCCAGAAGATGAAAGAAACCAAGGCTTCGTCTCCCACCTCTGGGTGTTCCAGTGCAGTCCTGGGAAATGAGCGTGGAACTCTGCCATGGACTAGCTAACAGGATTTTTCAGGGTGGTCAGGGGGGCCTTGAACGGAGGCAGCATGGTTGGTGGGAGAGTGCCAGCTTTCAGGTCAGTGTCCTTGAACTGTGCCAACAGTTCCCCAAATCATGAAACTGCCCCCAGAAAATGGGGGGCTGGAGGCTGGCCAGGCATAAGCCATAAGTGCCCGTTCTCAGGAATGTGCAAGTAGTCCCCTTGTCACCATTACTTTTATAGCTCTGCCTCTCCCTGCCTCCCTGGTCCTCTTTCCTCAGCAAGCTTTCCATCTCGAGCTTGCCCCCACTTTGTGATGTGCCATCAGGGAAGGATGCGGGGAGGTGCCGAGCTCAGGCATCTGCCTTAATTTGTTCTGTCCCCATGCTGTCCGATCACTCGGAACTCGCCAGATGTGGAAACCCGCCTCTTCCTCTTGCCTTCCTGGCCAGCTGCAAGTGGGAACTCTTCACAGTTGCTCCGCTGAAATGCCTTCCGAACACATGTGTTCGCTTTGTTTTTCCAATCAGTATTCCGGCCGACAGGCACATTCGCTGCAATCGCAGCCCTGGAATTCTGACCGGCAGGATTTTTTTACATGTGGACAAATTGTTAGAAGCTTGCAGATAACCGGGCTGACGGTATCATTCCTTTCTGCCAGATGTGATGGCGAGTGAAGGGGGGCAGTTAACCCTTAATGATAACAGCAGCAGCCAAAACCGGTTTAGGTCAGTGGATAGAGCATCGGCCTATGGACTGAAGGGTCCCGGGTTCGGTTCCGGTCAGGGGCATGTACCTTGGTTGCAGGCACATCCCCAGTGGGGGGTATGCAGGGGGCAGCTGGTCGATGTTTCTCTCTCATCAATGTTTCTAACTCTCTATCCCTCTCCCTTCCTCTCTGTAAAAAAAAAAAAAATCAATAAAATATATTATAAAAAATAAAATAAAAAAATAATGACAGCAGAAGCTACATTTGAGTTCCTATTTTATCCCTGCGTCTATGTGAGACGTGGACATTGTGCTGAAGAATACGGGGCCTGACGTCAGTCTAACCTGTTGGGAACCCCATCTCCATCTCTCAGAAGCACCAAGGCACGTCCTTGACCTCTCGGAACATTAATTACATGATCCACAAAAAACAGTTTTATAAACCCTAACCACACGAACCTCTGAAGGGCTTTGTGAAGATCCACCAGGCAGCCCACGGAGAAGACGTAGCCCAGTGCCTGGCACATAGTAGGCTCACAGTGCCAGTTAGCTTTTTCTGGCACTATCTCTGCAAGATGGTTCCTGCCAACTTTATAAATGTGCAGAAGGTCAAGCACTTGCCCAAGACCACAAGTACCAGAACTGGGCTTCAAACTGGGATTTAAACTTAGGTTTGTCTGTCTCAACTCTTCGGCAATTTATTAGGACATAAGGCAGCCCCGTTCCAAGCACTGGGAACAGAGCTGCAAATCTTGGTCCTCATGAAGGGGACAGTCTAAGGCAGCAGTTCTCAACCTGTGGGTCGCAACCCTTTGGGGGTCGAACAACACTTTCACAAGGGTCACCTAAGACTATCAGAAAACACAGGTATTTACATTATAATTCATAACAATAGCAAAATTACAGTTATGAAGTATGGTTGGGGGTCACCACAACATGAGGAACTGTATTAAAGGGTCATGGCATTAGGTTAAGAACCACTGGTCTAAGGAGATGGATGGGGCTCCCTGACATACTTCCCATCCACTGCCTTTGCAAAGCTGCCCCGGGTACTTCGTTAAAATGCCTCCTGGATACTCTCGACAGTAATTGCCATAGCTAATATTTATTGGGTGCTATATTAAGTGCTCACTTATCTCCCCTGTAGCTCTGTGAGGTAGCTTCTATTATTATCATTTTACAGATTGGAAGTCTGAGGCTTGCAGAAGGCAGAATGACCTGCCAAGGTCCTATTGCTAGAAAATGGTGGCGCGGGATTTGAGCTCAGCACAGTCCAAGAAGTCAGGGTGGCTTGTGGACTGGGATCAGAGCTAAAACAAAAAGCTATGTCACTCCTCCTGTAATGACATATAAGGAGTGTCCCATTCTTTGTGCCCTGAGTTCCTATAGTTACCTCCAAGGGTGGAAAAAATACTAGAAGAGACATTTTGCCATGAAAACAGAGAACTCAGGGGGCAGGATTGACATGATCTGTGCTCCCCTGAGCTCTACATAGTTGCATTTTCAAGGACCCCAGCATCCAGGGGCAGGCACCATTAGGTCGGCCAGTGGCAGATCCCAGCTTCCTGCCGCTGGTGGAAATGGAGTTTGGCTTGTCTGGGTGCAGACAGGCATGGCTGAGAAGGGAGGGGCAGAGGCAGAGCCCGGAGTCTGGCTGATAGACGCAGCCACAGCCTGGTGACTTCGGCAGAATGGCAGATCACGGAGAGGCGTGTGTGCAGAGGAGCTGAACAAACACAGTTCTGCCTCCCCGATTCCGAGGATTCATCTGCGTGTCTTCAGGCGCCTGGGGGAGCAGGGAGCCGATGATGCTGGCAATGAGTGAAGTGTGGCCACGTGATTTTTCCCCGTTTGCTGGCTTTCTTCAGGGCTCACAGTTCCCAGCCCTCGAAGGAGGGTTTGCTCAACCCTAAGGCTCCAGGAGGCTGTTGATGAGGAGTGAGGCTTCCTGCAGAAAACCAAGAGGCCTTGCCCTTCACAGACAAAGCCAAGTGTGCCTGGAGCCTGAGTTCGGGTCTGTGTTCCTTATGGAAGAGAGCACACCACCCAAACCGAGGCTAGGTCTGTTTTGTTTGCAATCTGGAATTGAGGAATGTAAAGCAGCAAAACCTTCCAGGATTGACTCCCCAGCTGCCCCCTCAAGGTGAGCAATCACCATAGGAAAACAGAGAGAACAGCCCAGGACTAGGAACAGGAGGCAGAGCATAGTTGAGAGAATACAGACAGATAGGATGTCATCTCTTTTTGAGGTCCATGTAGTCCTGGTCTATGATATGTTAGTGACTCTCTAGAGCCCTCAACAGATTTCTGCCTACAGATTTCCTCTGTGGTACAGGGAAATCTGAGTATTAAAGTAGCGCTGACTTGCCTTAGGAAAGGCTGGATTTTTAGGACACAAGGCCACAGCCCAGGCATCGCACAAGGCTCCATCCTACAGATACTACTGCCAGGTGGCCTCCTGGGTAAGAGACATTGTGCCAGGAAGAAAGGATCACATCAAAAGAGCAAACCTGGCCCACAGCGAGTATGGGATGGCACGTGCTATAGATGTAAGCTGGGGATAGCCTGAAGGAGACCTGTCTGCCCTGAGAGCTGACTCTGAGCCAAGATATGTACAGAGTATTGAAATAATTTTCTTGCAGCAGCCCTAGGAGGAGAATGCTCTTGTTAATCCTTTATTCTTATTTACCATTGAGGTGTGTGTCATCATTGTAAGGATGAGGAACTGTAAGCTAGGGACAAGATCTCAGGTCTGAGATGAGCGTTAAGGCATATAAAAAAAGAAAGATGAGAGATTCCTACGTTTACTAAAAGGAGCAAAAGTTATTGTTAACCAACACCATAATTGTTAATCATGACTTTTTTCAGTAACAATATTTGTTGCCCTTAATGTTTCTCTATGGTCCATTTTCCCCTCAGTGGTAAAGTAGATCCATAATGTGCATACATCTTAAGGTTGTAAAGATTACATGATTTAATGTATGAAAAGCACTTAGCACCATGAACAACTCGCTATTGTTCCGTGAATGTTGAATATTGTTGTCATTATTATTATACTGTGATTTGGTTTTTAGAAGCAGTAAAATTTATTCCAGTCTAAGGGTGGAAAGCACAGTAGACGATTCAGGTGAGTGCACTTACATATGTGCTAATAATACGTTTTTCTAATATGACTTCCACTTAGAGCTTTCAATGCTGTATTCGCTTTTTATTGCTGTGTAACAAGTAACCAGAAAGTTAGCTTAAAGCAGCGCCTATTCATTATGTTACGTTTTCTGTAGATCCAGGCAAGGTATGGCTGGGTTCTCTTAGGGATTTTATAAGGCTAAAATCGAGGTATTAATTGGCTGTGTTCCCTTCCAGAGCCACTTCCGACCCATTCAAGGTGTTGGCCAAATTCAGGTCCTTCCATTTGTAGCTCTATAGTCCCATTTCCTTGCTAGGTATCCTTAGAGGTCGCCTGCATTCCTTGTCATATGGCCCCCTCCAACCATCCATATTCAAAGCCAGCAATGGAAAATCTCTCATCCAATCCCTCTCACACTTGCCAGGAACAACAAAGTCCCTTTGAGGGGCTCATCTGGTGAGTCAGACTTACCTGAATTCCATCTGCCAAACCCCTTCCCAGAAACATCTAGAATAGTATTTGCTTAATGAGAGAAGGCTTGTGTAGACCAGGGACCAGGAACCTTGGGGACTCTGTTAGAGTTCTTCTTATCACAAATGCACATTCTCAGCCACTCTACCTTGGATCAAAACCAGATGAGACAGTGAAAGAATGGGAGTGATTCCTTTTTTATGTACAGCTTGTAACAACTCTTTAAATGCTGTTCTTGTTGTTTTATACCCATACCCACATATGGGACACCCAAGACCCTTGGCCAGCACTTAGCAGAAACAAGGGTTCAAGATGCTACTGGTGATGTATTATTAGCCCCTTTAGGAATAATCCCAATTATACCTCAATACTAGCTGTCACTTAATTTTTTAATGCCTAGTTTATCACCTACAAAAGAAAGAG
This sequence comes from Lasiurus cinereus, assembly GCA_011751065.1. NCBI lineage: Eukaryota > Metazoa > Chordata > Mammalia > Chiroptera > Vespertilionidae > Lasiurus > Lasiurus cinereus. The sequence goes on from JAAGEH010000434.1 coordinate 8,659,073, forward strand.
ATGAACATTGACATAAATGTTTAAGAACATGTTTTACATGAATGATAATGCTGACAGCCAGCTGTCATTTCTTGCAAGCTTACCAAGTTCAAACACCGCATGTACTCCTAGGGGCCTTGTCCTATAAAGGAAGGTGTGTGGCCCAGAACTGAGCCAGAGTCATGGTTCAGTCCCAGCTCTATCTCCTTGGGTGAATTTTCTAACCACTCCGTAACTTCAGAGAGTGGTGACTAAATGCAGAGACAGAGGATAATCGTAAAGGGTAGATAATCGTCCTCAATGTAAGTGTGAATGCAGGATTCACCCAATATGTGGTGATTATGTAAATATGGACCCTACAGCCATACTTTTTTTCTAAAACTGTATTCATTTTAATACCACCTTAACGATTTTTGCCCTAAATGCATACCATCTGTTCATACTACTTCATACTATATATTCTTTTAAATGTTTTTCTTATCTGAGAAATCATAGTTTTTATATACTTTTGTGTTGTTCTTAACTAAATTCATGCTAAAATAAATGCATAACCATTGAAAGTGTATTGAGCAAAATTACCATGTATCACACTAGAGATTTAAGTTGTGCATGTTGCCCAACTGGCATGCATGGCTCAGTAGTTGAGCGTCGACCTATGAACCAGGTGGTCATGGTTCAATTTCCATTCAGGGCACATTCCCAGGTTATGGGCTCGATCCCTAGTAGGGGGTGTGCAGGAACCAGTCAATCAATGATTCTCTCTCCCTCTCTCTTCCTCCCTGAAATCAATAAAAATATTTTTAAAAGGAAAAAAATTTCTGAGAAACATTGTAGTGAAGGCATGAAAAGCCCCCTTCTAAATGGAAGACAGTGCTCCTTGAGGTCTCAGAGGAAATGAATTGAGGCTATCCAGACTTTAAAAAACTTTCTTTTGTTTCTTTGAGAGAGTGCCTTTGAATTGAATTTATTTGGTGTTTAAAGTAACCCAAGAAATGGGGGGCGGGGGAGGAGAGAGGAGAACATATTCAATTAAAACAAAAATGAAAATATACCAGAGTCAGAACTTACACTTAGATCTTTTTTCATTCCAAGATCAAATTTTTTAAAAATCATAATAAATGGGGGGCAATTGGAAGGAGGTAGGTGAGGAAGTGTGTGCTGGGGTGTGGCAGGAGCAGGGGGAATAGAGAAAGATGGGAATGCAGAGGAAGAGAGGCTGACAAATATATAGAGAGAGCATGTGCATTAGGAAAGAAATTAGAGTGGGGCCCTAGCCAGTTTGGCTCAGTGGATAGAGCATTGGCCTATGGACTAAAGGGTCCGGAGTTCGACTCGTGTCAAGGGCACATGCCTGGCTTAATCTCCAGTGGGGGGTGTGCAGGAGGAGGCCGATCAGTGATTCTCATCATTGATGTTTCTATCTCTCTCTCCCTCTCCCTTCCTCTCTGAAATCAATTTAAAAAAAGAATTTGGGGTGGGGATAATTTGGTAAAACCTTTCTTGCTAGCCAATTCTCAATAACAAAGTGCAATTCCCTCCTGTTACTTGTTATTTAGGTGATTGACAGCTCTTCTGCCTTTAGAACTCCTCTCTTAATCCACATGGCCTGGCTGCACACAGGGCAGAGTTATAAGCTGTACAACATGCTCATAATCAGGCCAGTATGACTCCAAGATCTGAAAACCAAAGTGAGATTCTTTTTTAAATGTTTTTAATTTAATAAATCTTTATTGTTCAGATTATTATAATTGCTTCTCTTTTTTACCCTCATACTCCCCTCCACCCGGTTCCCACCCCTCCCTCTGCCCTTACCTACCCCCCAGCACTGTCCTCATCCATAGGTGTACGATTTTTGTCCAGTCTCTTCTCGCACCCCAAACCCCTTTTCCCCTGAGAATTGTCAGTCCACTCCCTTTCTATGCCCCTGATTCTATTATATTCACCAATTTATTCTGTTCATCAGATTTTTTATTCACTTGATTTTTAGATTCACTTGTTGATACATAGGTATTTGTTGTTCATAATTTTTATCTTTACCTTTTTCTTCTCCTTCCTCTTCTTAAAGAGCACCTTTCATCATTTCATGTAATACTGGTTTGGTGGTGATGAACTCCTTTAGCTTTTTCTTATCTGTGAAGCTCTTTACCCGCCATTCAATTCTGAATGATAGCTTTGCTGGGTAATCTTGGTTGTAGGTTCCTGCTATTCATCATTTTGAATATTTCTTGCCACTCCCATCTGGCCTGCATAGTTTCTGTTGAGAAATCAGCTGGTAATCTTATTGGTGCACCCTTGTAGGTAATGAACTGTTTTTCTCTTGCTGCTTTTAATATTCTCTTTGTCTTTTGCTCTTGGCATTTTCATTATGATGTGTCTTAGTATGGTCCTCTTTAGATTCCTTTTTGTTTGGGGTTCTGTGAGCTTCCTGGACTTCTAAGTCTATTTCTTTCACCAGGTGGAGGAAGTTTTCAGTAATTATTTCTTCAAATAGGTTTTTAATCTCTCTCTCTTTTTCTGGCACATCCATAATTCTTATGTTGGTATGCTTGAAGTTTTCCAAGAAGCTACTTACACTATCTTCAAATTTTTGTATTTTTCTTTCTTTTTGCTTTTCCAATTGAGTTTTTTTTTCCTTCTTTGTATTTCAAATCTTTGACTTGATTCTGGCGATCCTCTAGTCTGCTGTTAGGCTTCTGTATAATATTTTTTATTTCCGTCAGTGTGTGTTTAATTTCTAATTTGTCCTTTTTCATATCCTCAAAGGTCTTGATAAATTTGTAGGCCTTTTCTAGGAAATTCTTAAACCTTATAACCATGGTTTTGAACTCCATATCCAGTTGTTTGTTTTCCTCCATTTCTTTCATTTATGATCTGTTGTGTTGTTGTTGTTGTTGTTTTTTTGTCTCCACATTTTTGCTGCTTCTTTGAGTTGATAGAGTAGCTTTGTGTGCTAGGTATCCTATATGGCCCAGTGGTTCAGCCTCCCCAGTTTCCTGAGGTGGACACTCTTTATGCATTCCTTTGTGGACTGTGTGTACAGCCTTGTTGTAGTTAAGTCTTGATTGTTGTTGGTATCACTGGGGGAAATTGACCTCCAGGTCAACTGGCTGTGAGGGTCAGCTGTGTCTACATGGGGAGAACTTCTGTGCTGGAGACAGCCTTATGAGACAAGACTTGCAAAATTGCAAAAGCCTCTGTACTCGGCTTGGATGGGGTGGAGTCTCAGGGCTGAGCAGACAGCCTTGGCTTCCTGTCACCCCTGCCCTAAGAGGCCCCTGGGTTTCAGTGTCTCTTGGTAATCACTGCAGTCCTCTCTGCATGCACCCACATGTGCACCTCCAGACTTCTGCCTTTTGCGGCTCTCCTGAGTTTCCATGCACTCCTCTCTTTTCCCGACAGTCCAGACTCCTCCAGTATGAGTCTGGGTCCCCACGGTCTCGCCAGGAACTGGGATTCAGTGCAGTTGGAAGTGGAGTTCAGCACAGTTAGGAGGTTCTGTCTTCCTCCCGCTAGAAAAAGCCAGTGGCACAATCAGCAGTCAGTCCTCTCTACACACATTCACGCACGCACCTCTAGACCTCTTCCTTTCGCAGCTCCCCTGAGTTGCCATATGCTCCTCTCTTTTCCCAACAGTTCAGACTCCCTCTGTGTAAGTCTGGGACCCCAGGGTCTCACCCAGAACTGGGGTTCAGTGCAGTGGGGAGTTTCCATCTCCCTCACGCTAGAGAAAGCCAGCCAGGCACTCAGCCACCCATCCTCTCCATGTGCGTGTCTCCATACCTCAGCTTTTTTTTTAGCTCATCTGAGTCTCCATGTGCCCCTCTCTTTCCTTCTAGTTGTAGAATTTCCACTCAGCCAGATTTCCTGTGGTTCTGGATGATGTCCGTTCTGTCTTTTAGCTATAGTTTTAAAATTGTTGTGTGAGGCAGCAGTTCAGGTGTTCACCTATGGCGCCATCTTGGTTTCTTTCAAAGTGAGATTCTTAACTCTGAGTCCCTCTTTGGTAGGAAAAAAAACAGCCACACTAATTGCTTTGCAGTAACCAACAGAAACTGATGTCCAACAGGACAATGTCAAACAGGAGAATGGGATGATTGCAGTGTTTATTTTGACTTTCTACTCTTTGCCAAGTGGTTCTCAGGAGATGGATTTTCTCATAGCCATTTGCCTCTACAATTAGAATTCAATTCTCTGCCTTGCCACTGCCTGTCCCAACAAGTACCTGGGGAAGAGCACTTTCATTCTAGATTTGAATTAGGCCCAGACATCTGGTATGAACTGTGGGTGCTCATTTGCACACCTACAGGCTATTGGCTGCAAAGGAGCCCAGCCTATCTGGAGATGACTAGTGCAGATGGAGACTGTAATCATTTAATGTAACAGAGCCATTGTGTGGGCCTTGTCAAATGTGCTGCAATTGTGAAATGCGGGCCGCACCTCAATTTCAGGTTCTCTGCGCTGTTCTTCGTGTAAGGAGCATTTCACCTCCTCTGTCAATCTGCATCACGAATGCAGTCAGTGCGGAGAGCAGCCTTGGAAACCTTTTCAGGGACAAGGAAAAGTGGGGGAGCGGGGCAGGGAGTCCTCTGGGAAGGATTTGAATTTATCAAGACAATGAAATTTGCCAAGGTCTTAAACGATAATCTTCCCTTGTCTGTTAAACAAATGTGCCGTGTACCACTCCAACCGCATCTAATGAGCCTCCATCTTCAGTGTGCATCAGGAAGTGAACATCTGGCACCCACAGGGAGCCAGTGTGGCAGGCGATGGTCAGAGTGGCCTCCTGAGTAATTGTGTTGCCATGACACTGAAATGACCTTTTACTTTCCCACACCTGGAGCACCAACTCCAGAGTGAGGCTCCAGTTCCATGGAGCCTTACCTGTAATAACTGTTTTACTTCCCACTGTGTCCCCAGTACCTCTCCCAGCGTGTGACATAGTTTCCATGCTCAATAGGCATTTGTAGGAAGAAAGGATGATTAATAAGTCCACTGAGGCAGTAGTTCCACTAAGACCCATTAGCTTCTGGAATGCATCTCTCTGGATGTTCTCAAAGCTCTGGGCCCATCTTGGATAACTTGCTGGAAAAATTCCACCTGTCTGTGTGTTCACTGGCTATGAAACAGGCTGCTTTGACATCGCTTCCTAATCATCTCCTTCAGGCCTGTAGCATCTCCGCTAGCTTACGTTTTAGCTGAGGAGAGGGGCACTCACAGCACAGTGGCAAATGATACAACAGAATAATGCTCCATGGAGCAGTGCTGGTTGCATGCTGAGGAGTTCAGAGGGGAGGGACTTCCTGTGGCCCAGGACAATAAGAAAGACCTCTCTTTATTTCCTGCATGGGGGTAGTCAGGAAATTGTGCAAGGTCTTCCCTATAAAGAGGAAGGGACGTAGAAAGCAGTTAACAAGGGGGATTATGGAAACATCTGGCTCACATTCCCAGCTTCCCTGTTAACAAGCAAATCCTGGAGCAGAGCCCTAGCAACCAGGGCGGGCAAGCATTACTCTAGTCACACCCGAAGCAGAGTTAAGAAAACAACTCACCTTTAGGGAGGATGGAAGGTGAAGAAGAAAATGTTCACATGAGGAGAGATGCTAGGAGGGGAGCGTAGGAGAGAGCAGACAGATGGGTATTCCTTCGGGAACAGACGCATTGGCTGCTCTTGCACAGCATATTGCTAGAGGTGTCTACAAAATATACACACTGATGTTTGGAAAGACTCGATTTTAAAAGACCTGAGATGTTCACCCAGGCCTTCCTGCATTCAGTAAAACACATGGCGAAGCAAGGATCATTTAAAAAAAAAAATAAGCTGCTGTTTTCTCTTTAATATTCAGTGAAAGATAATTACTCATGCATCATTTATGGGAGACAAATCTATTCTCTTATTATCAAGGTTAGAGCCTTGGTATAATCTTTGAATACACACACTTACCTGTGTAGCCATTCCCCTCTTAATAATTTACACAAGGAGAAGGAGAAATAATATATTTGTACAAAGAAATATAAACAAATGTTCAGAGCAGTTTTATTTGTAATAGCCAAAAACTAGAAACAGCCTCCACTCAACTTCCATCAATAGGTAAATACATAAATTGCATATATCCATACAACAAAAATTTATGCTAAGTAAAAGAAGACAGACAGACAGACACACACATACACACACACACACACACACACACACACACACACACAGTGCATATACTGCATGATTTCATTTATAAAATTTTCTAAAAACTGTACATAATCTCTTAGGTCCAAAAGCAAATCAGTGCTTGCTTGGAAGACAGGGCTGGCAATGGACAGGGACTTAGAAAGGGACAAAGGAAAATTTTGGATTGATGAATACATGAATTCTCTTTATCATGATGATGATTTCATGACTGTACTTGTGTCAAACTCATCAAGCTTTAATGACACTTTAAATATGAGTAGTTTATTGTATACATCAAATACACCTCAATAAAAACATAGAAAAAATGAAAAGGTGGGTCTGTGGTCCTGTAGCTCCCATTCCCCGATGGGTGGCATGTGTTGCTATCCCTGTGGTGTAACTGCAGTGGCCACAAGACTGCCTGTGTCCTTTAGTGCCAGCCCAGTGAGGTCTGCTCACTTCTGTCATCTCTAGGAAGGTCGTTCGGTGTTCAGCCAGCCCATGCACAAGGAACTGAAAAGGCAGCAATTGCTTAGAAATTGCACACAGGTAAATTGGTGGCCTCATCTTGGGCAATCTTCATCCATAAGTATGTAGCAAGTTATGCTTTGAAGCATAGAGGTCATATAAGTACCCATCTGCTAAAATAGTGTCTGAACACCTCTTCTATAGATCCTTGTGATATGTTATCCATGAGGTTCATTTCACATCTTTATTTGTACCACTGATTATATATGTCTTTGAAAGCTTATTCGTTTTTACTTCAATTTTTCAATGTCTCCTTCCTGACCAAGAAACAAAATCAGGTTTATTTCCCAGCAACCTTCTTCTTGGGGATGGGTAAACCATGTTCATGAATTAGGAATTTGCACGGGTGGTGTTTGAAGATGCTTTTGACACTTTCTGTCATCTAACTATCAGTTTTCTCTATTCTGTATATAGTAAACAGAAAGTGCTATAATTTATATTATCAGGAGAAGCTGCCTGCTATAGTAGAAACTGCCACAAACTTTGGACTCAAACCTGGACTCCAAGCCTAGTTGTGTAATCTCCTAGCTACATGACGTTGGCTGAGTTTCTTAACTCCTGTGAACCTCAGTTCTCTTCTCTAAAGTGGGAGATTGTTGTAAGGGTTTAATAAGTTATTTTCTTTGTAGAAGTTTAAATAATAAGAAACCATAGTGTAGTCATTCAGGTCATGGGATCTCAAACCAGACTGCCTTTAGTCAATCCTGACCTTTCCACTTACTCTGTGACACATTGTGTTAGTTTCCTCACCCGTCAAAATGGGGATGACAAAGACACCTGCTTCATAATGCTGGTATGTGGGTTAAATAAGTTAATATATATAAAACATTTACATTAATGCCTAGCACAATAGGAGGACTCGTTACATGTTAGCTGCCATCAGCATGATTATCCCAGTTACTTGTTATGACATGTGCCACATAATAGGTGTGGGATAAATGGAAGGCATTGTTTATTTAAAACCCGCTGTCCCTCTAGGTTTTCAAAACAACTTCTGTCCCCTCTAGCCATCCCTGAAAACCCAAACATTCTTGAGATCACAGTAAGAAGGATACTTTTCCCCCCTCGTGTGTATGTGTTGTTCGGCAAAGCAAATAGAATAATAACTAAGGCGAGATTTTAATTATCATGCATGTCAGTGCTACTGCTTTGCAAATCAAATGTAATTAATTCTGAGTACTTGCTACTTCTTCAATCCTTCTACTGGCTCAGGAGCAAGCATGCTAGAAATATGTAATCCATACTAATCATAGAGGGATATGCAAATTGTCCAGGACACTGTCACAGTAACAGTAACGACCAAACAGCAGGCTGCATGGGGCAACCAAGCTGGCAAGGGGGTTAATAAGGAATGATCAAACGACTGAATAAGCAGGCTGTGCGGGGTGACTAGGCCAGTGGAGAGGGTGAGGGAGCAGTGAGGGGTGGGCAGGCCAGCAGGGGGGTGCAGTTAGGAGCAACCAGGCTTGCAGAGGGGGAAAGTTGGGGGCAACCAGGCCAGTGGTGGGAGGGCAGTTAGGGACAACCAGGCTGAGGGGGGGCGCACAGCAGTAAAGGACAATTAGGCTGGCGGGGTAGGGGGAGCAGTTAGGACCCAGAGTGTGAGAGGGATGTCTGACTGCCAGTTTAGGCCTGATCCCAGCCAGGCCTAAACCAGCAGTCAGATGTTCCCCAAGGGGTCCCAGATTGGAGAAGGTGCAGGCTGGGCTGAGGGGATCCCTCTACTCCCCATGCACGAATTTCATGCACCCAGGCCTCTAGTCTATAATAATAAAAGCATAATATGCTAATTATACTGGACATCCTTCTGGATGAAGCCACGACTGCAAGGGAAGCCCAGGTCCCAGTGCCTGCCAGCAGCTGGAGGGAAGACCAGGGTGCAGGCACCAGAGGGAAGCTGGTGCCAGCAACCAGGGAAAGGAAGCCTACTCTGGCATGAATTCCGTGTGGTCTCTAGAATGTAATAAGTAGAAATAGGTGAACAGCCAAGGTGAGTCTAGAAAGAGCATCTACACAGCAGTAATTACAAGGCTGGGAATTTAGACTTATCATATTGAGTTCCACCCAAAGTATATATTCTAAAAGAGGTGGGGGGTGCGATATTTCCTCACTGCAGTATTAGTTACCATTGGGCTTATCCATCAGAAAATGGTGCAAACATTTTGAATTGATGATTCTATTTTAGCCCCCAGGAGCACTCCTTCATGTAATGGGTTTAGTCATTTATTGGACCATTATGTGAAACAGTACTCTGTTTTACCTACCTAAGTACATGTTTTTCACCCTAGTTATGCTTGTTCACACTGAATCTTGCATGTTCATGTAATTCATAAAGCAAAAAAGGAGAGGAGCCAAGGGGATTAGGTTGATAAATGAAGCCAGTGACCCTCCCCCCAACCAATCCCCACTCCTGTCCCCAACAGCTGCCCCTGAAGAACTTCAAAAAATTTTCAAAATGTTCTTCAGATCACACTTTGAAAATCTCTGCTCTACCATACTTTTCTCCACTCGGTTTTCAAAGAAGCTTCCTCATCTTCATATTTGTGTATTTCACAGAAAGCCCACAATCCCTCTGACTTGATTGGTTGTGCTTTTATCCATTTCAACCATGTTGCCTTTAAGCTGCCTACCTTCCAAGGTGAAAAATCCTAATTTTTTCTATAAATCAAAATTTGCTCTTCCTACCACCCATTTTTCTAACCATTGCAACAATTAAGAAAAAGGAAATACACTGAAATTTCCCCCAAAAAATAAAAATTAACCTGGAAAAAACACAAGTAAAACTTTGGAATGATTGAAGTCCATGAATCGTCATGAGGCTGGAGAGGAGGAAGATGGATTCTTTCAGCAAATTCTTCACTCATGAACCTCAGGGGTTCTTCCTTCTAGCTTGACATGAAAGATCCACACAGAGTATGAGAATTTAACAGAGGTCAAAAATTAAAACCACATTTTTAAGAGACCAACAAAGATGATAAATAAAACTGTTGGTGTTTATTTCTCATCAGTCTTGTGAGGGCAAATCTGTGACATGCATGCCCCTATTCCCATCTCTAATGCCCTATAGAACCTACAAGGTGTAGATCACTAAATGATCATGGCATAGATGCAACCTCTGAATCCTTCACAACACAGTTCTAGGCAGCCACTACCAGTTAGTTAATCAGCATTGGCATGTGATTTGAAGCCCTTCTGCCAATACTGATCTAGTCCAATCACCAGATCTGATGTATGGGAAATAGCAGACCAGAGGGTGAACAATTTCCTCAGTGTCACACAGCTAATGGATGGCAGTTAACCACGCCCTTCCTCCAAACAACTCTGGGTCCATTGCACTGCACATGCTAGAATATGTATTGGATCCTATCTGAGAATTCCTGTGTTCTTATTTCTCACATCCTATCTAATATGCAAATTGACCATCACTCCAACACACAAGATGACCTCCCCCATGTGGACACACGATGGCCACCACAAGATGGCCAGCAGGGGAGAGCAGTTGGGAGGGACCAGGCCTGTAAGGGAGGGCAGTTGGTAGTGATCAAGCCTGCAGAGGAGGGCAGTTAGAGGTGACCAGGGCTGCAGGGGAGGGAAGGCTGGCAGGGGAGCAGTTAGGCATCAATCAGGCAGGCAGGGGAGTGGCTAGGGGGTGATCAGGCTGGCAGGCAGAAGCAGTTAGGGGCAATCAGGAAGGCAAGCAGGCAAGTAATTGGGAGCCAGCAGTCCTGAATTGTGAGAGGGATATCCTGGAGGAACAGACCTAAATGGGCAGTCGGACATCCCTGGAAGAATCCTAAATTGGAGAGGGTACAGGCTAGGCTGAGGGACATCTCCCTCTCCCGCTCCATGGGTGAATTTTGTGCACTTGGCCTTTAGTCAATATATATGGAGCTTAGAGCACCTTATAGCCTTCTTTTAGTCTTAGTTGTTTTACCATGTTCGTTCCTCTGTAGCCTTTCAAAACTGATGTGACTTATGCTACATGTGGGAAATAGCATCTGATAAAGATTAAGGGCACAGGCTTTTCCAGACCACAGGTTTTACCTGATAGTCCTGCTTAGCCACATACTTGCTGCATGGTCTCCAGAATGCAGTCTGACCTCTTCGAATCTGTTTCCTCATGCACAGAATAAAGACCCCTTCGCAGGGGTGCTATGAGATTAAATCAGATTCTCTATGTGAAAGTGCCTAGCACAGGGTCCAGAACTTCCTTCTTTCCTTTTCTCTTCTCCTTTAATGTGGCTCCAAAAGTTATTAACTTCTTGGGCAAGAAACCTAGCCTTTATGAACCTCTTTCTTTATTTAAAAAATCAGGGTCATGTGAGCACTGCACATACTGGGTTGCTGTTAGGAGAAAATGGAATTACAGCAGCAGCACTAGCAAACTCAGCTCGCAACATTGGTATGCACTCTGGACCCAGAATCTTCTAGAAGACTAACCAGATTGCTTGGACTTTAAATGTCTAGTCCCGGGGGCTTTTTTCATGAGTATTGGTTATAGCTGTGCAGATAGAATGTAAAGGAGATGGATACTGTCAGAAGGCCCAGCTCACTCTTGAGAGGGAGTCTTTGTATGGTGAGCAGGACGGTCATTGGTTGGCAAGTGTGCAGACCTGGATTCTCACTGAGCCTGTGCTCTGGTCGGTCATTTAGCTGGACTTCAGGGTAATCCTCCATGCCTACCTCATAGCATGCGTGATCCAAAGTAGAAATGACCCAGGGAAATCTAAAGACCCTATAAATGGAAGGAATTGTATTTTTGTCTTTTCCCTGGAACAAAAACAACAACAACAAATGGGTGAGATCTGCCCCCTGGAGTTAGAACCAGCTCTAGTTTATCTTTATTCTCCTGCACGCACAAATGTCTTTTTATGTGAAGATTTTTATTTTACTTTATTAGAACTGTGGCTGCCCTACGTAGAGTCAAAAATGTCTATGAGCAGCGACCTTAACTCCCACATTCAGCCAGGGAGAGGATGCAGACTGATCTTGGCCACAGAGAACCTGCTACTGAGCTTAGCGTGAAGACTTTGTGGTCAGAGTCCCTGAGCTATTCCATTTAATGATCTAGTTCATCCAGGACCAAAATGTAAAACATACCTTTCCTTTTACCTACCCTTCCCACCACAAGCAGACACATATGCACATGTGTGCACACATTCACACTCACACACACACATTTCACTCCTTTTCTCCAGACCCCTGGTGTCCAACATTTCATAACTCCTCCTGCCAACGTACTGTGAGACTCCACAGTGATAACCAGAGGGAAGGCACCAGTGACAGTATTAGTTCTGCTGGCCCATTTTGACCAGCAGCAGAGAGTTTCCAGAATGATCCGGAAGTACTAGGTAATTGAGAATGAGTCCTTTGGGCTACTAGGTATCGAGTAGACAGTAAGATAAATCCTCATCTCTTGCTTAGTTATAGAAAACAGTCCTATAGCTTCCTTCTACAAACACAGTGAAAGGATGAGAATGTTACAGGTTACCATGGTAACTCGGATGCACTACCTACAGGGTTCATCCTGTCACTATGGAAAACTGGAGGAGAAAAGGAAAACAACATTAAGCTTCTCTCTGTTTTGCAGGGTTTGTTTTGCTTTTTGTCAAATATTTTGAAGTGACATTTCATGGCATGAACCAGAAACTACTTTTTATGAACAGAAAGGAGAGGAGAACGTAATGGGGGAGAGGATAGAAGAGGAGTGAAGATCGGGGGGGACATGTTTGAGGGGAATGAACTGTGGCTGGTGTGGCCGGTACCAATGAAACTGAAAGGGAAGGAAAAGAAAGCGATAAATATTTATTGAGGACCCACCACATGCCTGATGCTGTGCCTAATAATGAAGCGTCTGCGAGAGAAAAATAATTGAACAAGTGATTGCATGTTCTTAATGTGGGGGGGGATGGGCACAGGAGGCAGATGGTGCTGACACCGGTTTGGGGTGTGGTAGACTTCCCATAGGAAATTTCTGTCAGCATCGGCAGACCCAGGAGGGGAGAGCAGGTGAAAAGGTCCTCGGACATCCTGGTTAAAGGAGTGAAGTGTGCTGAGGCCTTGAGGAGAGAGACACCAGGGACGTGGGAACTGCAGTAAGTTCATTATGTAAAGTTATGAGTGTGAGGAATGCATTAGACAAGAGTAATGGCAGTGGACAGGCATGAGTGGAGTCTAGAAAATTCTAAGAAGTGGAACCAACAGAAGTATTTGGGGTGAAAGAGAGATAAAGAAGCGAAAAGTATGGACCAGGTTGCCGGGCAATTGAGTGACTGACAGGGCCACCTGCTACTTGGGGGGTCAGTGATGAAGGAGAGGGTCTGGCATTATTTTATCTGGTTACAAAGAAGCCAGATTGGTGATATCTTCTTAAGCCTTTAGCATGGTACCTGTCGGGCTTTTGTTTGAGACTGTGTGTGGGTGTGTTCCATGTTGGAAGCAGAACGTAATGAGAACACCATGAGAAGGTGACATATTTCGCTTAGAACATGACAAGAGGGATCTGGTGTTGACCCAACCAACACCAGGCCTAAGAGCAATCTCAGCCTGACAATGCAGGGTATCTTCCTACTCTCCATCTTCAGTGACAGCCTGCATCCCTCTGCTTCCTTCCTCACTGCTGGCCAGCATATGAGTGACAGGTGGGCATCCTTAGCCTTGGAGGGAGGAGGGGATTTAATTCCCCTGTCGCTCTTGGCAGGTATCCAGGAACTTGGCTCTCGTGGAGTCAGACTACCTCCATTCAGTGCTGACATTTCCTAGATGTGTGGTCCTGGACCAGTCATTGAACTCCTGTGTCTGTTTCCTCATCTGTGAAACAGAAATTATCCTTCCTCAATGTTCTCACAATGATTAGGGATCATTTGTGTAAGGGACCCAGCACAGAGAAGGCACTGAATAAGCAGTAGCTATATTCTCTCATTTATAATAATTTTTAATCATCTACATCTATAAAAGTCAAGCAGTCAGGATGAATAGAATGACTGGAATGACTGGTCACTATGGTGCACTGAGGCAGGCCAACCAGCCTGATGGGTGGGCAGGCCAGCTGGCCAATCTCCTGTGGCCCCTCTTCCTCCCCCCCCCCCCCCGCAACAGCTGGCTGGCCACGGCTGGCCGGACCCCACCCATGTACAAATTTGTGCACCAGGCATCTAGTAACAAAATCAGAGTATATGCTTCCCAGACCCTTAGCCCACCCTCTCTCTCTCTCGCTGTGATTTACCATGGCTGTACAAGGATTTCTTCATCCCAAGAAAAGCATCTGAATTCAGTGGTGATGAAACGAGCTGGCATGAGAAAGAATTGGGAAAAATCGTGTCTCCAACTCCTGCTCAGAAATCTCAGCCAGCATCACTCTAGCTGGTATCTGAAAGTCTCTCCTACACTTTAGAGCACCTCTGCAGAGCCAGATCCTTTTGAGGGGGGAGAGGGGGATAAAGGGGGACAGTGAGCAGAGTGGGCAGGAGATTGGGAGAGATGTCCAACTGGGCCTGTGTTGCTGCCACCTCTCCGTACTCAGTGGCTGTGTAAAGGGTGGATGAAGGGTATTTGGTTTTAATTGGGAAACGCTACCCATTGTCCTGGGCTCATTTAAAAATCCATTAGCATCAGGAAGGGAGCAGATTAAGCAACGAGGAAGGGAGAAGCTGTCAGCAGACTGCTTTGCAGGGAGCTGGCGGCCTGTCCAAGCTTCACCGGGAGGGCTGTGCTGAATGCTAAACGCTGCTGGAGATGCTGGGGAGCGAGGAGGTGTCTGGGCCAAGTCACACAGCCTTGGGCAAGCTTGTCCTCACAGCTCCCAAAGGTGGCACTCCAGTGACCCACAGGACAGGTCTCGGGTCCTGCAGCTGCTTTTAGCAGCCTGACAGCAGTGCCACCCAGCTTGAGCCCTATGAATGCCTGCAACAGTCACCCCCCTTTGCCACCTCCCCATTTGCCCCAATCCAAACCAGGCTCAGCCACCTTTTCCTCCTGGAATGCCCACCCCTTGCACTGGCTGATACCTCACACAGAATCCCATGAAGGATGGGGGGAATGGTTTGTGCCTGGAGGACTGCAGACACTTCTTTGAAGGTGAAGGGCAAAGGGGGGGCAGGAAGGTCCCTCCTGGCACTGCATTATTTGGCCTAAGATTGCATCGCTGAGCTTCCCCCCCCCCACCATCCCCTGTCATGTGACAATTTTGATTCAGGCTTCTGAATAAAGGAAATCTGGTTTTAATATTGGGTGACATTTAGTCTTAATAGCGCTTGATGTGAAAATGGAGCTTCCCAATGGCTTTTCATATTTATTTTTAGAAAAAGAGGGGAAAAAACTTTCTCAGAAAAGTAAAATGCCACCTCACAGAGAATGGCAGCGTCTGAAATGGAATCAGCTGGTGTCCATTACGTGCCGCTGAGGCACACTGAGAACGAGGGTGGCAGTAACAGCGGCAGCTAATCCTTGCTGAGTCCTTGCCGGCGTGCCGGCCACTCTTCACCCGAAGACTGACCTGAGGAGGGAACTAGGGCTCAGAGGTGTTAGGTCATTTGCTCAAGGTCACAGAGCTCAGTGCGGGAGGCGGGCAGGCTGCTGCCGCTGGCTGCCCATGACCTTCCCCACCCTCCTGCTCTGCTGTTGATCCCAGCTCACCGCTGGCAGAAGACCCAGCTGACTTCAAATGAAAGCCAGCTAGAGAGACAGGCCTTGGTGGCTTCTGACTTGGGGTCATATTGGAACCGCGGTTGGAGCTGATAGCCATGGGACTTCTCACACGATGACAGCTGCACAGGCCTGTCAGTCTTGGGTCATCTGTCTTTGAGCTGCTGCCCAGGGCCTTTCAAAGCGATATCCCCGTCTGCCTCGGAGAGGACAGTGTAAGTCAGAATATCCCGAACATGAGCCTCGAAAGTTGGTGGAAACCTGTCTGGTCTTTAGAGTGGATAGGAACAAACAGGCACCAAATTCACTGTATTTATATAGATTAAAAGACAAAAAAAATAAAACTGAAAACACTGGCCTGATTCAAGGGAGAAAGTGCCTAGCTGCACTCTGAGGGGTGCAGGTTCTGGTCACCTGGTCAGGGAGCCTTGGTTCTACCCGGGAAGAAACAGGCTCGTCTGTTGACAGGAAAGGCAGAGATCGGTGAGACCGGTGTCCTGGGCCAGAGCGGAAACGCAGCTTTGGAAGGAGAGTTTGCTTATGGGAGGGCATGGTGGGGGCACACAGCCATGCCCGCTCTGACCCGCAGGCCACGAGCTCTGCAGCCCCTCTGGGACCTTGGTCAGGGCTGCCCTCGGCTTTGCAGAGGCACTGCGGGCGTCTGGCTGGTCTGGGACCAAACACCTTGCTTAACCGGCATGAGTCTGGGCTGATGGTACCGCCAACAAGTGAAACCTCTCTTGAGCTTTCTTTGCTCTACACTCCCCTGGTAAAACATGACTTGGAAATAAAACATGAAACTTAAACACCAAGCTTCCGGAGAGGGGAACCACAGCAGGCTTCTGGCTGCAGCATGACTGACATGGAGCTGGCTGGCACATTCTCCTGGGACTGTCCTGGGCGCGGGAAGACCGAGAGGAGCATTCCTGGCCGTTACCCAGTACACACCAGGAACATGAGCCTCCTCTCCCCCCGTCTGTGACAATCCAAAATCTCTGCAGACATGGCCAAACGTCCCCTGGAGGGCCAAATAAATCCCAGGGAGAACACTGAGATGACTTCAGAGGTGCCATTTAACTAGGATCCCATGAGCCCAAGGATACATTTTTTTTAATCCTTGCCCCAGGAAATTTTCCCATTGATTTTTAGAGACAGTGGAAGAGAAAGGGAAAGACAGAAACATCCATGTGAGAGAAATACATCTATTGGTTGCTTCCTGCACGAGCATCGACCAGGGACTAGGCCAGGGAAGAGCCTGCAACCAAGGTACATGCCCTTGACCGAAATCGAATCCAGGACCCTTCGATCCACAGGCTGATGCTCTATCCACTGAGCCAAACCAGCGAGGGCTTTCAATACATTTGAAATGGAAAGTTTAACTCAATGTGTTTTTTCTACTGCTAGGCTTGTCCATCATCCAGATGCCCGGGTTCATAGGTTGGGGCCCAGATCACAGTGGTTTGCCGTCTGCCCGGTTACTCCTGGCTACTTCACCTCTTGTCAGTTACTGAGAAAGTTTACTCCTGAGAGGCACAGGCTGAGGAAGAGGTATTACTGCTGCACCATGAGTGGGATCCTGAGAGGGACCAATCAGCTTTCAGTTCTTAGGACACAATAGTAAAGGTTGCAGGAAAATGTGGACCTGCCACACGACACTCAGGCATGCACACATCCAGGGGATGAGCCATAAAGTGACGATGAGAATTTTCCTCTGTGTCCCCAACTAATTATTCAAACCCAGATGTTGAACCTCGTATAGCAATTCTCAAAGCATGGTTCATGGACCCCTGGGGTCCTCTGAGACCCATCCAGGGTATCTGCAAGGTCAGCACTACATTATTGTAGTGCTGCGTTGCTATCTGTCATCTTTCCTGGGTTGACATTGGCACTGATGGTGAGTAAAACTGCAACATGAATCAAGGCGGGGGTACCAATGTTTTTTTCCTTTGAATTTTTTAATATATTTTTAATTTCAGAGAGGAAGAAAGAGGGAGAGGGAGAGAGAGAAACATCAGTGATGAAAGAGAATCATTGATCAGCTGCCTGCTACCCGCTGCACACCCCACACTGGGGATTGAGCCCACAACCCAGGCATGTGCCCTGACCTTGAATGAAACCATGACCTCCTGGTTCATAGGTCGACGTTCAACTACTGAGCCAAACTGGCTGAGCCATGGTCTTTTTATCTTTACCACCATGACTTGTGGTTAAAAAAATGAAAGAAAGGAAGAAAGCCAATTTCATTTAAAAATATCCTCAATGAAACAGTAAAAATTATTAATGTTTAAAAGTTTACTCCTGAAACTCTTAGCTTCAGTTTTATTATCGACACAGTGGGGACAGCAATAGCAGCGCCATGGGGTGGCTGTGAGGGTTTAATCAAACACAATGCGTTCAAGCGTTTGGCAAAATGCTGTGCATACAGTGCGCCTTTCCGTCCACGCTATGACCGCTCGCATCACCGTTCTAATTACGTTTCATTTTCACTCACTCCCTCTCCTCCTATTTCATTTACGAGGATCTGGATGTAATGAGTTCAGGCAGCCAGAGGATTGCTTTAGGGAGCTTTGTAGAAATAAACATTTTTTTTTTTTTAGAAAAGCAATTAAAACTTATTTCATCCGACCATTCAATCTCTATGAGATTATCAGTGACCTCAGAAGCAGAAATTAGAAAGTCACCGAAGACCCCCCCCAACAAAGTCGCCCCAAATCTCTCTTCCTTTCTTTCTGTCCTTGGCTCCTGCAAGGCCTCCTCGGCTCCTTCCATCTTCCCGAATGTGGCTGCTGTCATCCTTTGAAGTGGCTGCACTTGAGTTCAGAATAGCAGGCGCGGAAAGATCTTGTTGCCTTGGTGATCCTGTATTTGCTCAGCTTGCAGGAAAGTGGTGAAGCTCAGGTGCAGCCCAAGGAGCTGCTACCTTTCTCTCATGGCCCAGCGTTAAGGCCTCCCGGCCGCCTGTGTGCCGAGCATGAGAAACAGCTCGGATTTAAGGGTTCACAGACTTATTGGCCTTTTTAAAAAATCAACAAAGGCTTCAGTGTTTACCCTGGAGTCCTAGTTCTGCTGTGTAGGCGACCAGCAATGAGGGGGGCTTTTTAATAAATTTTATTGATTTTTTTACAGAGAGGAAGGGAAAGGGATAGAGAGCCGGAAACATCAATGAGAAAGAGACATCTATCAGCCAGCCGCCTTCTGCACGCCCCCCCACTGGAGATATGCCCTTGACCGGAATCAAACCTGGGACCCCTCAGTCCGCAGGCCAACGCTCTATCCACTGAGCCAAACCGGTTTCAGGGAGGGTGTCTTTTATATATATATATCTTTAGCACACCCTCAGTCAGAAAATGCACAGGCCTGAGTCCCAGCTCCGCCACCTACCAGCTGTCAGAAAAGACTGTCCCCTTGCACATTTCAAGACACTCTTCTATCCATTACCTGGATGCTCCCTGTTGCTAGCGAGCCCTTGGGAGCCCAGGAGTGGATGTCATTACTCCATTAAATCCAGAATCCCAGAGCTGGTCAGTGGCTCGAGACTCCACATCGGTTGTTGTGAATCAGAGAAAGACTCTGGCAAGGTCTTTGACCTGTTTGACCTTCAGTGTTCACGTATGTATGTATTCTGCACGGGGTTCTCATTTGTAAGCAGTGTTTGTGCCACATGTAGCCCAAAGGCTGGCATAGAATACGCTCAATAAAGAACGCTGAAAATAATGGTTATTTAGATGACGATAATGGTGGTCAGGGCAGAGCCATACATATGGAAAGACCCCTGCACGAGCAGTTAGGAGACCTGACCTACCTGAGTCCCTAGATTTGTCCATAACTGTCATCGTGAGCTACTCTCATCTCAACCGCTGCAGTGCAGTTTTCTATCAGGCTCAGAGGAACTTACCCTGTTTCCCGGAAAGTAAGACATCCCCGGAAAATAAGACCTACTTCCAGTTTTGCCTCTCGCTGTAATATAAGGCATCCCCCTGAAAATAAGACTTCCCCGATAATAAGGCCTCCCCTGAACGTAATTCCTCCCCAGAATATAAGGCCCCCAAAGCTACTGTCAAGCATCTGACTCCTGATTTAAAGAGACCTGGCACTGCCTGAACAGCTCCGGCTACGCTGTGGCCCATCAGTGAGCTGGTTTGTGATGACAACTACTACCTTACCGTAGACAGGTATTAAATTTCTATTTTTTTGTTCAACGATAAATGTGTACCATATTCTTCTTCATGGAAAAATAAGACATCCCCTGAAAATAAGACCTAGCGCATCTTTGGGAGCAAAAAATTAATATAAGATACTGTCTTATTTTCGGGGAAATAGGGTAATATTATCTGCCTCTAATTGCGTAGAAAGACCCCACCCAGCTAAGGGGAAGGAAGTGTCCTTGGAAAATGTAAAGTGCAAGACATTACACTGCATGGTAGCCATTTCCTCGCCCTGTGCATGCTGCCCGGGTTGTTTTGTTGCAGGGAAGGCTGGCTATCCACAGGCTCTCCCAGCACATTCCTAGGCAGGAGGGAACTGCTAGGGACCAGTGCTGGAGGCAGCTCAAGGCAGAGTCCGGGTTGGGGCCCAGGCCTCTGACCCCTCATTTCTTTCTCACTCATGGGACAGAAAGGGGCCTCCTCCCTGTTCTCTGCACCTCTTAGGGAAGCTGGATAATTTGACTACTGGTATTAGCAAAATGAGAGGCATCGGGTGGTTCAATGTTTGCTAAATTTCCAGAAGCATTTCTTCAGAGCTGGTCATCCCTCCTTCCTTGTCTAGTCCTTCCAAGGAAAAGAGCATGCAGCTGCTGACAGTTGGTGATGTTGGTTACCTCCCTCTCTGCCCCCCACCCCACCTCCCCGTCTCCCTCCAAACAGTTCACAAAGCGTGGCCGCTGTCCAGAGAGCTGTTTGCACAAGCTGCGCAAGTGTGGGAGAGGGCTCAGTCCTCTCACAGAGGCCGCAGGGATTGCCTGCAGAATAAGCACACAGCTTCTTCCAGGTCGTTACTCTAGACCAGTGGTTCTCAACCTTCCCAATGCCTCAATCCTTTAATACAGTTCTTTATGTTGTGGTGATCCCCAACCATAAAATTATTTTTGTCGCTACTTCATAACTGTAATTTGCTACTGTTATGAATCTTAATGTAAATATCTGTGTTTTCTGATGGTCTTAGGAGACCCTGCTAGCTGTTCACGACCCACAGGTTGAGAACCGCTGCTCTAGACTGAAGAGGTCCCGGGTGGAGGCTGGGACCCGGGAAGTGAGGGTTAGGAAGGTTGATTCCATTCCCGGGACTTACCAAGTTCCTTTGAAATGGGAGCTGGGAGCCATGTTGCTTAGAGGGCTATCCAGGGATGGGGAGCTCCCAAAGCAGACCAGCGACCTTCGGGGAATGAGGTCCCGCCCAGATTGGGAGACTTCCACCCCTGCTCCCTCCTGCAGGACTCAGCTGGAAAAGCACAGCCTGCGCAGGAATTCCCGACCATCAGGGCCTCCTGTACTTTGCAGTCACCAAAATGGTTAGGTGACTTGAGGACAGTTAGTGCTAATTCGGCTTTTGTTTGGGTGGAGGCCACAGGCCATTGCTGGATGGATTAGGGAAGGGAAGAAAACTCAGTCTAGGACTGGAATTGTTTAGTATTCGAAAGAACGAAAAACAGAGGTAGCCCAGCAGCCCTTCAGATACGTGACTCAGATGCTCGGGGAAAGGATGACAGTTTTGTGTGTTTTTTATTTACTGTCCTGTGAGTGGACGTCATGGGGAGATAACCCCACACCTGGAAAACGGACTATAGGAAGACGTGCCTTGTGAGACACCAAGTTGTGTTCGGGCCCAGGATGGTTTGCAGACTTGCAGGCATCGCCTGAGGGTTCTCCTGAAGTTCGGCACAGGCACAGCACGTGCGGGATTGGCGTCGGCAGTGGGCCTGGAGACAGAAGTCATCTTTGGTCCAAGTTACTTTTGATGCATGGCTGAGCGTGCCAAGTTCAGATGAGCGATGCTGCTGGTTTATGAATCTCACAGGATGAGGACGGGGTGACATCCGGGACTTCGCATGTTTGCTATAATTTCAAAGGCTCTTCTGATATCTGTCTTACGTGTTAGAGGGTTTTTCCCCTCCAGTTTCATTAGGGTATAATTTGGATATCCTACCCATTTTAGATGTACAGTCTGAGTTTTCACAACTGTATATAGTTCTAGAACCACATAGTTCTTGAATGTCTATAGTTCTAGAACCATTACCAGCATCCAGATCTAGAACATTTCTATCACCACCAAAAGTTCCCTTGTACCCACACCCCTTTGCAGTCAGGCCCTTCCCCCTTGACCTTGCTCTTGGCCTTGGCCACTGGAAACGACTGATCTGATTTCTCTCACCACACTATTCCCTATTTTGGAATGGCCTATAGATGGAATCATACGGTACGTAAGAGTCTTACATGTTTGACTTCTTTTACACAGCCTGGTGCTTCTGAGATGCAATCACACTGTGGAGTTTATCAGGAGTCTTCTCCTTTTTATGGCTAACAGTCCATATTGGAAATCTATGACAGCTCTTTTACTAGTATGAAGAATGCTACTGTAAAATGTGTATTCAGGTTCTTCGTGTGACCATATGTTTTCTTTTCTCTTGGGTAAATAACAGAGGTGGGAGGGTTGGGTTATAGGGTATTTATTTAACTTTACATGAAACTGACAAACTGGTTTCCAAGCCAGCTGTTCTGTTTCACAATGGTGTTGGCATTCTAGGAGAGTCCCAGTTATTCCAAGTCCTTCCCAGTACTTGGTAATGTCCCTCTTCTTCATCTGCGTTAAGTTGATGTGTATGCGTAAACGGTTTTTACTAACACCACCATGGTTTCTCCAGTGGTAAGATTACTTCAGTGACCTCCAAACCACTCATCCTACTTCCCTTCTTTGCTCCAGCTACACTGGTCTCCTGTTCTTCTCAAAAATACAGGCACGCATCTGCCTCTAGGCTTTACACTGGCTCTTTTCTGTTCCTGGGATTCTCCCCAAGAGAATCCCCATAGCTCATGGCTATGCTCCCGTATTTTCAGTCCCTGTCCAATGTCAGCTTGTCTGAGAGGCCTTTCTGACCTCGCTGCTTAAACAGCAGCCACACCCCGTTACCTAGTTCCCTTACCTGCTTTCTTTTTTTTTTCTGCTTTATTTGTTTTCCACTGTATTCCCCCATTCAATCTTGGCTGCCACAATCAGACAGACAGAAAGCGTGAGGACCCTTTTTTCTTGCATCTGCACTGGAATATTTTTTCCTTATAGCACTTATCATCACTAAATTATAAATACTCATTACACACACACACACACACACACACACACACACACACACATGCATGGAGACAGGGGTTTCGTTTTCTTTTGTATTGTTTTGTCTTCACTACTATATCCTCAGAGCCTAAAACCGTGCCTGACATATAGCAAGCACTCAATAATCGTTTGTTCTTGGGTGGATGGGCAGATGGGCGGATATGTGGATAATACTCACAGAGGTCTTATCCCAGTGCCTGGAGCATAGTTAGCACTTAAGAAATCATAGGCTTCATTATCAGCACTTGATAAACATGTGTTGGATGAAAGAATGAATGTGTTCAAAAGTAGCACCGAGAACTTTATATTGAGCCAGGATCACCATCTTCCTCTGGATCGTAAGTCTCTCCTAATGCCACATTACCGGGTTCTCCAGCCCAAGGCTAGGTGCCCAGAAAGTCACTGCTTCCTGCTTGTGAACGACCTCTTCATGTCACCTTACCCCCAAGCCACACATGTGCAAAGGGGTCAGGAGCAGCTGCCTGCTCACCTGTTGGAGACCATCCCTGTGCAGACAAACTCATTCACAGGGGACCAGCCCACAGAGGGTCTGCCTGGTCTCTATGACCGAAGGCCCCGCCAGACCACATAGGAGTTGAGGCTTTTAATGCATTTAATATAATGCTAATAGGTGTCCTTCATCCTTCCCTCCCTCCCTCCCAACCTCCCTATCTCTCTCTTTCTCTCCCTGTCTCACTCACTTGTTCCGTTTCCTTTTCCAGCCTTCCATCTCCGCACAGGATGGGAGGCTGGCACGTCAGTGCTCTGTGACTACGGAAATCCCAAACTCTAGGGAGCCACAATCCAGCAGCAGCCTCAGGATACCCCCGTCCTAGAGATAGTCCCTGACAGGACCAGATGAACAAAGCCAGCTGTCTGGGGCTGAAGGAACAAGAGCTAACACGTTGTAATGATTGAACTCCACTCCAGAGCTGGTGTAAATTGAAGTTGAAAATGTGTTTCCAAATATATACCGCAGCTGCTAGATGTCTGAGCCTGCTTCACCTTTGGTGACACAATCGTCTTGCCTGGGCTTCTCTCCTGGGCTCGCAGGCCAGGAAACTTGCCTAAGAAAAGCCCCGCCCTCCTCCCTAGCGTTAACAGCCATTGCATCCATGGCCCAGAGGAAGAGTCTAAAGCACCCACCAATGACACTGACCACATCCTGAGGCTGAGACCCAGGGCTCGCACCATCTGAGTTAACTTGTGTGGTTTGGGGAAAGGCAAACCTGCCTCAGACCCATACTCTGTGATGGAGATCACCCTACTGCATGCATGCACTTCCTCGCAAAATACATACCTTCTCTACAGAGCTCCAAAAATGAAGAAGAGGGAAAACGTCCTAGTGCAGGGCCTCTTTTCAGTCTGGTAAAGATCTGGCCCTGGCTGCTTTGGCTCAGTGGATGGAGCATTGGCCTGTGGACTTAAGGGTCCCGGGTTTGATTCCGGCCAAGGGCATATGCCCAGGTTGCAGGCTCAGTCCTCTGTGAGGGGCCATGCAGGAGGTAGCTGATCAATGATTCTCTCTGGTCATTGATATTTTTATCTCTCTTGCTCTCTCTTCTCTCTGAAATCAATAATATATATATATATATAGATATATATAGATATATATACCATAGGTTAGGCCATTTCCTTCCAGCACTTTTCCCACCAACATGGCAGTTGGGAGAGTCTTCAATAAGGTGCCCACAAATTCTCTGAGAATTCCCTGATAAGCTATGACACAGTCCAAGGCAGTGAGAGCTGGTGCATTGCCCTTATCTTACCTGCAAGGTCTAGAGAGAGAAAGTCGCTTCGTCAAGATCACAGGCATTCTTAGTGTGCTGAGCAGGTAACTGATTAATCTCAGGAATCAGTGAAGATTAATCTCAGGAGTTACTGAACTGAAGTGAACTAAAGCATACTTCCAGGCTTTATTTTATTTTGTTTTGTTTTATTTTACTTTACTTTTTGCATACATTCAGGCTATTTTTATGCCTGCCCTTTCTTACTTATCTTCACAAGATACCTCTCCTGTGAGCATTCCTTCCTTTCTCTTCATCTTCCTCTTTCATCAGCTTCAATCTTAATTTCTTTTCATTGGCATGTCAGAAAAACAGATTCTCTTCCTTAATTCATTGATTAAATAGTTATTTCTTAAGTGCCTCCTACACACAAGGGATTATTGTAAGCAATCTAAAAAACAGAATGGATGAAACAGACAAAAATCCCTGCCCTCCTGTAGTTTAAATTGTCATAGTGGAAAGCCAGCAATAACAACAACAAAAATAGTAAAATGTATATATCAGATGGTGATAAACGTGTTGGGGGAAAAAAATGTAAGGAAGAATGATAAAGAATGTTGGAAAATAGGGTGGTCAGAGATATTCCCGATAAAAAATGACATTCAGGCCAAATCAAGGGAGCCTAGTGGGTGGGAATCAAGACAGAAGTAACTGCAGGTCCTTGGGTTTTGAGGTGGCACCTGCCTGCTGTGCCCTAGGAACAAGGAGGAGGGCAGTGTGACTGCATTAGAGCAAGCAGGAAGGGAAAGAGCATAGACATGTGGTCAGAGAAGAGAGTGACTAAGGAATGCCAACATGAAGAACTTCTACTCTGAGCATGTAGGAAGCCATTGGGGCATTTTGAGCAGAGTTGTGAAATGACATATTTTATGGCTACTCTTAAGAATAGACTGTAAGGAGCAAGAGTGAACATGTGGAGTTTATTGCAACAAGTCAGTTGAAAGATGATGGTGGCTTGGACCCAGGATGTATCAGTGGAGGAGGTGAGCAGTGGTCAGACTCTGTATACATATATTGAGGTAAAGACGGTGATATATCCTGATTAATTGTATATTAATACAATTTGTATATTAATTGTAAATTCATGCATGGGAGGAGCGAGAGGTGTCCTTCAGCCCAGCCTGCTCCCTCTCCAATCTGGGACCCCTTAAGGGATGTCCGACTGCCCCTTTAGGCCCGATCCCCTACCTGGATTGGGCCTAAAGGGGCAGTCGAACATCCCCCTCAAAAGCTAAGACTGCTGGCTCCCAACTGCTCACCTGCCTGCCTTCCTGATTGCCCCTAACTGGTCTGTCTGCCAGTTTGATCATCCCCTAACCACTCCCCTGTCAGCCTGATTGATGCCTAATTGCTCCCCTGCCAACCTGTTTGCCCCTAACTGCCCTCCCCTTACAGACCTGGATCTCTCCCAACTGCTCTCCTTTGCAGGCCTGGTCCCTACCAACTGCCCTACCCTGCTGGCCATCTTGTGGTGGCCATTTTGTGTCCACATTTGGGCAGGATCTTTTGACCACTTGAGGGCAGTCATCTTGTGTGTTGGAATAATAGTCAATTTGCATATTAGTCTTTTATTAGATAGGACAGAGGCCTGGTGCACAGGTTGGGGCCAGCTGGTTTGCCCTGAAGGGTATCCCAGATCAGGGTGAGGCATGGGGTGGCCTGGGAGAGGAGCCTGTGGTGGTTTGCAGGTTGGCCATCCCTGTGGGAAGACTGGCAGGACAATTGGGGGGTCCTTGCTGGCATCTGCCTTGGCTGACCTGGGGCCTGCAGGCTGGGGGCTGGGAGCAGCTCCTGTGTTGAGTGTCTGCCCCCTGGTGGTCAGTGTGCATCATAGCAAACAGTCATTCCACTGGTTGTTCCACCATTCGGTCAATTTGCATATTAGGCTTTTCTTATATAGGATAAGGTCCAACAGAGAGGCAGATGGACAAAGAGAAGTAAAAATGACATGACAGTTTTTGGCCAACAATAGAAGGATGGAGCTGCCAATCAAGGATAGGAACAAAACTTGATTAACCTCTCTCTGCCTCCGTTTTCTCATCAAAATGAATCAAAATGATAAGGTTATAAAAGTTAAAGAAGTTGTTACAAGCCAATGCTTAGGATTGTGCCTAGTGCATAAAAAACAAGTGTTAACTACTGTTCTCATGAGTCTGGTCCTCTCCATACTTAATTCTTTCAGAGACCTGAGCACCATCGGATAGGACCTTGTTTGTTTTTCATTGTCCTCTCTTTCCTCCACCAAAATGAAGCTTCACATGGTCAAGAATCTCATCTGCACATTCATGTTGTGTCATCAGCTTCTATAATGGTGTTTCAACCTTAATATAGGTTTGATGACCATTTATGAGGAGAAGCGTGAAAGAATATAACACTTAGTCTGAATTTCCCCATGACATCACTGCTTGACATACGTCCTGTCCATCTCATACACTCATTCTTGACCATTTGCAGCTTAGAAAATTCAGTCACTAACATTAAGGAGGGCTTTACCAGGATGTACACACATAGGTTAGATAGTTTACTCTCTCTGTGTAATGCCTCAGTGGAGGGGGAAATTCTGCCTAAATGCAGCCATTAGCAGGCGCTCTGAGACTCAGGCAACATAGTCTATGGCTGAAATCAGTGCACCGGGTTGTTCTTTAATTAGCAGAGCCTCCGCCCTGCCCCCACCCCTGGTTGCACTGGCAGGATGCCTCTCCTCTTTGGGCTTGCTCTCGATGCCACGATGGCATAGCTTGCTGTGCATGGCTGGAGAAAGGCAGGAAAAGGGCAAGGAGCCAATTAGATTGAAATGGAATCGGGTCTTTGGGAGGCCTCTTGTCAGGGTGAGGAATATTGGATGTTCCCAAAGATAACAGATGCTTCTTTATTTGGCCTGCTCTCAGGGGTGAGAGGTCATTTGTAAATAAGATCTGCTCTATTTGGTATGGCAAGTCCTGTTCTGCATGCCTTACTTTTTTTTCTACTGCCTGAGTCTTTTTCTCTGTGTTTTGACATGTTTGCTCCCAGAAGAAAGGTGGTTTCATCTGAAATGAATATTTCAAGTCCTTGGGAGCAGCTTCGTAGCAACCAACAGTTAGACAAGTTCAGGGAGTACCCCAGCCATCAGTCCACAGAGAGCTAAAATGACTGATGGGAAGAGAAAAGAAGGAATAACTGGTGTGATGGATGGATGGATAGAAGGATGGATGGATGGATGGATGGATGGATGGATGGATGGATGGATAAATAGATGGATGACTGCATGAGCAGATACATGAATGAATGAATGAATGAATGCATCAATGAATTAATAAATACATGAATGAATGAGTAAATGAGTGAGGCCTCAGAAATTATTTCCTTTGATTTGAGCTATGAGGAGATGAAGTAAACTAAATTATGTTATTTAGTCTTTATGTTGTTGGCCTGGGCAAATTTAATGTTTATTATGGGTTATAGTCCATGAGATATAATCTTCATGTAAATAATAACCCATTCTGAGTATAAACACAAATTTTAATCCAAATCAGGGACTTTTAAACACATGTCCAAAAGTATCCGTGAATTGCTGCTTGGAATGTGTGTTTTTTAATGCATTTAGTCAAAGAAAGCACTTCCTGTGGCGCAGTCATTTTAATGTTTTAGAACTATTACCTCCTGGAGTCCCCATGCCCCCAGGAAGTAAGCATTACTATCCTCACACAGTAAGATCACTGAGAGACTAAGGGGATAGCTACGATTCACAGCTAGTAAGTGGCGGAGCCAGGGTTTCAGCTCGGGAAGTTTGGATCTAATTGCCTACACAGTGTCAGGATAGGTCAAGGCGAGGGCCTGGATACGGGGTTGCTTTTTGGTTGTGTTTCATTAAGGAGGGGATGCTGAGAGGAATCGGCACATCTCATAAAACCCAAGGCCAGCAGAGCAGACGCTCACATAAGGGGTCAGAACCAGAGCATGCCACGTCCTCAGGAGCCTTCGCAGTGTCTGTCTGGTGGTGAAAAGCCCCGGCCAGTGTGGCTTTCCGGCTCAAAGGCTTGAAGAAAGAGCTGATGTACAAATTAAAACCCAAGACAAGAAATAATGATTTTGAAATTGTGGGGGGAGCCGGGGAAACCTTAACTGGAGCAGTCAAGTTCCACTGAGTCTCTGTTCCCAGCTGTTTTTATTTACTAGAATACACAATTGCCTTTTAGGAGTGCAAACAGACATATCCATGTAAAGTTTTTTGTGTTTTTTTTATTATAGAAATAATATTTTTATTATAGAAATGTATTACAGATTTGAAAATGGAAATCCAGAAATGTTAGAAAATTTGGGCATGGAAGTAGTTCTTAAACTTTAGATACATCATAAAGGCTTGTTAAAATATACTTTACTGGGTTTCACCCTCAGATTTCTGATTTAGTAGGTCTAGAGAAAGTCATAAGAATTTGCCTTTCTAACAAGTTTCCAGATTATGTTGATGCTGGCCTATGGACTACATTTTAAGAACCTCTGCTCAGCCGAGACTGGTTT
>JAAGEH010000434.1:8688395-8786315 GCA_011751065.1 Lasiurus cinereus
GCTTGAAGCTGTCCCAGAGGCTCCTTACATTATCTTCACATTTTTGGATTCTTTTCTCTTCTTGCTTTTCCAGTTGAGTGTTTTCTGCTTCTTTATATTTCAAATTTTTGACTTGATTCTTACCTTCCTCTAGTCTGCTGTTAGGATTCTGTATAATATTTTTTATTTCAGTCAGTGTTTCTAGTTGGTCCTTTTTCATCTCCTCTTGGGACTCGCTAAATTTATCCATCATCTCTAGTTGGATCTTTTGCATCTCTAGTTGGTCCTTTTGCATCTCCTCTTGGGACTTGATAAATTTATCCATCTTTTCTAGCATATTCTTGAAAACCTTATAAGCATGGTTTTGAACTCTCTATCCAGTCGTTTGTTTTCCTCCATTTTTTTTGTTTGTGATCCCTTCCCTTGTCTCGGCATTTTCGCTATGCCGGGGAAACTTCTGTGTTGGATTCAGCCTTATGATACCAGACTTGCAAAAATGAAGAAGCCTCTGTTGAGCTTGGGATGGGTGGAGTCTCAGGGCTTAAGGGACCGCCTTGCCTTCCAGTCGGCCCCACCCTCCACGGCCCCTGAGTCTCACGTGACTGGGTTAATCGCAGGAGTGGTCCTTGTGCGCGCACACCCGCAGTGCCTCTAACCGCTGCCTTTCCAGCTCCCCTGCACACCAGGACCACACGAGTCTAGGTCCCAGGGTTTCAGTTGAAACAGGGGCCCAGTGGAGTTAGAAGTGGCACAGTTGGGAGTGTCTGTCTCCCGCCCACTCGCGAAAGCCAGCGACTCAATCAGCAGTCTGTCCTGCGCACAGTGCCATGCGCGCCACCACCAGCCCTCTGATCTTTTGCGACTCCCCTAAATTTCCGTGCACCTCTCCCTTTTCATAGTCCAAACTCCCCCGTATGAGTTTCGGCTGGATCTGGGGTTTAGTGTCGTAAGATAAGGAGTTCAATGCCGTTGGGAGTCTCCGTTTCCCTCCCGCCAGAGAAAGCCAGCCAGGTACTCGGGCACCCGCTCTCTCAGCGCGCGCGTCTCCGTACCTCAGCTTTTTGCAGCTCCTTTGGGTTTCTGTGAGCCCCTCTATTTCCCTCTAGTTGTAGAACTTACACTCAGCCAGCTTTCCTGTGGTTCTGGATGATGTCCGTTCTGTCTTTTAGTTGTAGTTTTGAAATTGTTGTGCGAGGCAGCAGTGTAGGTGTTTACCTATGCCGCCATCTTGGATTCTCCCTCCATGTGAAGTTTAATAAACAGTAAGATTGTCGGGTTTGAGGGAGTTTGCTTTAGGCCATTGAGTCAGCAGTGGGTCAAAAAATGCAAATATTCACCCTGTGAATATCAAAGGAGCCCAGGCCAGCCTTCTGACGGACTTCTCACATTTATTTTAATGACTGTTCATCTTGGTTTCCAGCATCTGGTGTGTTAGTTCTTCTCTGCATTATCTCTGCAAAACCGACCTGTGAACCCACCCATCAGCCTGAATGTGGCCCATCACAGCTGCCCATCCTACAGCCCAGCTCTGTCTCATTCTCACATTAACCTCTCATCCGTGACTCTAAAGATTATAACAACTGGCCTACATGGGCAGAGTTAAAAAGTTTAATTTCCAGAAATGTCATCAGACATTCAGAGTTGTACCACAGCAGCCTATTCAGAACCCCACCCCATTCCATGCCCCCTTCTTCCTGGTGTTGAAATGTGGGGTTCAGGGTTGCAGATTTTTCTTCCGTGGGTTCTTGTCCTCACCAAGTTTGAAGAATAAACTCATCGACAAAACATCTTTTTTAATAAAAAAAAAAAAGTAGACGTTTATTGGAAGCAGATACAGACTCCATCTGGGCAGGGGTGACCCAGTGGAATCTCCTGGGGAAGGGCCCCCCCTTCCAGTGGGAAAAGCCTGCTCTCTCTCTCTCTCTAAGGGGAAAATCAAAAAGTCCCCACCTCATGTCCCTTTGTTTCCAGTTTATAGATGCTGCAGTTCTTTGTTTGAATCTGACCTTTTCTGATTGGTCCCTTTTCTCAATGTGGGACCCCTAAGTTTTCCTCATTGGTCATTCTGCTACAAAGAATTACTGTATTTTCCAGCGTATAAGATGACTGGGCATATTAGACGACCCCCAACTTTTCCAGTTAAAATACAGAGTTTGGGATATACTCACCCTATAAGATGACACCTGGCATATAAGATGAACCCCAACTTTTGAGAAGATTTTCCTGGGCTAAAAAGTCGTCTTATACGCTGGAAAATATGGTAGTTTTCAAAGCTCAAAGCCCATGTGATGTCCCCCTAACCTTGCTGGTTGGAGTTGGCTTAAACCTCCCAACTGCTCAGACCAGAGATATCTCTGTCCTTGGTTTATAGCTGTTTTAATTGCTCAAGCCAAAAATGCCCCTGTCTGTCTGTCCTTGGTTTGTAGCTGTTTTAGTTGCTCAGACTAGAAATTTTTCCATCTGCCTGGACCTCCTCTTCCCGTGGCATTTCTCTATCCTGTGCACACATAAAGTAAGCATCCTGGCATCTTCAAGTCTCCATCCAAGTATCCCTCACCCACAGACCCTCCGCCTTCCCTACACCTTCCTAATTAACCTAGCTAGCTAACCCTTTCAGGGTGGGACCCAGGCAGCAAACCCTTTTTATAAACTTCGCTTTTCCCCTTTCATAGAATGAATATCCTTACACAGGTCAGCCTCCCCCTCATGACCTCTGAATCCTCACAGCTCAGGAGGCGTGAGCATCCCATCAGGACAGAGCAGCACTGTCCACCAGTTCCTAGGTGTCCTAGAGTGTGAGTGTGACCGTCCCCCACGTAGGAAGGGCCGCCTGCAACTTCTCACCTTCGTAGGGTTACAGTCATAACATTCGCACCCATGCTGACATACACCCCCTCACACACTCCTCGGCACCCACGACCTGTCCTAAAACTGGCCTGTTTCCAGCAACCGGTGTCGCCCAGTTGCCATCTGAGTGCGCTGACACCGCCCATATAACAAAAGGCAGAGTCAAGAGGTAGGATGACTTGTGATCACGTGGCTTCCTGAGCAAACATGCAAATCATACGCTTGTCCATGAGAGCTACAATTTTAACCAAAGGAAAAACTAACCGACATGGTGACACATTAAGGAAGGAGTTTTCAGCCTGGGAGAGGGCTATAAACTCAGAGGGAAACCACGCAGGCAGAAAAGCAGCAAGAAGATGACCTGAAACTGGCGGGCTATGAGGCTGCTAACTGCAGAGTGTTTTACATCACAAACCCAGAGCCGAGGTCTCATAGTCAAAAGCCAGCTTGCAGAGTTTTTCAGACATCTCAGCTCCTAAGGAAAGTTTCTAAGTGAGTTCACTTTAATTTTAATTTAGTTTAAAGATCCCTGGAGCAACGAAGAGGGCTTCAGAGGCTTGTTAGAGAGAGATTTGCCAGGAAAGAAAGCCAACATTTTCATTTCAAACTTCATTGCACTCAGATTTTTTTTAAAGCCTCTTAAAAAAAAAAAGGCAAGAAAAAAACAGAATAAAAATTATAATGTAGCCTCCCCATCCAGTATTTGTGTTTGCAAAAGCCCGTATTTGCGGGGTTCTTTCTCCCTTCCTATGTTTTCCGGAATAGTGTTAGTATTTTTATGTACGTCGGGTTTCCACAGGGTAATACCTATGCATAACATCACGCCTGTGGGAAATAAGGGCTTCCATGAAGTCAACTAAATTTGCCAGCCGAAAACAATTAGGTTAGTAGCTGCAGCTCAAGTATATTCAGAGTGGCCATCCGCTCGCCAGTGCCTTGGGAGAAGTTACAGGGCATTGCCGAACTTTTCTCAAGGAGGCAGGCAACGTCTTTAGTGCCCTTTGTGGCCGCTGCAGAAGGAAAAAATCCCAGCCTCACCATTAACGTCGGAGCCCGAGAGATCTGCACTTAACTCCTGACTGGTCCCTTTAGGGTCCTTTTGGTCTCTTCATTGTGAAATGGTAACGAGAAAATCTAAGTTTTAGAAGGCATCCGCTCAACAGCGCCTGGCACACAGGACGGACCAGAGACGTGGTGGCCCTAGTTACTTTGTTTGTGACACTAATGACCAAGATGTTTCTGTTGGAGTTTGGGGGTCATTCTCCAACAAGCTGGCTCTGTATAGATGGCTCTGTATAGATGGAAGGCCCGCTACAGTTCCAGGCCATGGTTGTAAACCCGTTTGATAATTCATCTGAATTCAAGTATTGCTCCCGCATGCTCCTCCCTCTCTGAAGGTAATAGGTTTACACAATGAAAGGATTACACAATCCCCCTTCGTCTTCTGCTCTGCTTGGGGAAAAAAGTCCTTTATTTGGAGGGAGGGAGGAGGACAGATTAAGAAGCTGCCTCCCTGGTCTTGGCCCCTGCAGCCCATTCTCAAGTACTTGGGCTGGAAGGGCTCTATCATGTCATTTCTCTGCCTAAAACTCTTCAGGAAGCAGCGTTCCCGGGCCAGCTGGCCCTCGTCCGTCTCTCCAGCCTCACCCTTCACTGCTCTTTGCCCCTCACTTCTTCTATGCACTCCATTGGACAGTCCTGTGAACTTTCCCTAATTTGCATTTATATTCAAATCTTGCCCATGGCCCAACAGTGTCATTATACCTATTTTTTTCATCTCCCACAAATTCAGAATCTTATCCAGCATCATACATTACATTTAGTGGTCAACTCTTTTTAGACTTTTAAAATCAGACACAGTCCCTCTACCCTGCTTTGACCTTTGACATTTGAAAAATGTAAGCTAGTTGTTTTGTAGAATAGCTCCTCGTTTGAGTGTTTCCAGTGTTTCCTTGTGCCTACCACAGACATGATGCCATGTCCTTCTAAGTACATCCTATCAAGAGGACCAATGTGCCATGTTATCCCAGTATCACTGATATTTGCTTAGATTTTTTTTGGGTAAGGTGGTACCTGCCAGGTTTCTCTACTATGAAGTGATTCTTTTTTAACATTATAAGTAATTATTTTTTTTTATTGGGGGGAGGGAGAGAGATACTTTGAAATGATGGAAATGTCTAGTTGCTCATCAAAGCCTCATCCATTGGTCTGGCATTCATTTTATATCTGCTTAGTTTTTAAGGAAGCTTATTTTACACTAGAGGCCCAGTGCACAAAATTCGTGCATGAGGCGCGGGTGGAGATGTCCTTCAGCCTAGCCTGCTCCCTCTCCAATCTGCCCTCCCTTGCAGGCCTGGTCCCTGCCAAATGCTCTCCCCTGCTGGCCATCTTGTAGTGCCCATCTTGTGTCCACATGGAGGCAGGATCTTTTGACCACATGGGGGCAGTCATCTTGTGTGTTGAAGTGATAGTCAATCTGCATGTTACCCTTTTATTAGATAGGACAGAGGCCTGGTGCATGGGAGGGGACCAGCTCATTTGCCCTGAAGGGTGTCCCAGATCAGGTTGGGTGTTCCTGATCAGGTTGGGGGTGCCCTGGGCGAGGGGCCTGTGGTGGTTTGCAGGCTGGCCACACACACACCCCTCCCTGGCAACCCAAGTGGAGGCCCTGGTATCTGGGGCTTATTTATCTTCTACACTTGAAACTTTGTATCCTGGAGAGGAGCCAAGCCTTCTGCTTGCACAGTCATTGAATCTTGGTTGCCTTAAGTGGAGGCCTGAACAGCCAGGGTTTACTGAAAGCTTGGCTTCTTCCATCTCCAGGGCAACTCAAGCCTCTCTCCTGCTTCTCTGTGGCCATAGCCATCTTGGTTGGTTAATTTGAATACTCACTCTGATTGGCTGGTGGGCATGGCTGGTGGGCATGGCTTGGGTTGCAGCGGAGGTACGGTCAATTTGCATGATACTCTTTTATTAGATAGGATTGTTAATAAAGAAAAATAAAGAATAGGGTGATGATAAATGGGCTCTTTCAACCACCCCACCTAAAATACCTGCATCTCCCATGTTAACCCAATCTCTTCATTTATGAAAATCTTATCACCTAAAGTTGGGAGAAGACTCATATGCATGGCACTAGCCAAGGCAGTATTTCTCATTTGCATTTTCCACTCTATTCTTGAATTATCTTTTCATTTCCTTTTTTTGTTTGTTTGTTTGTTTACAATAAAAAAAGAATCCATAAAAAGAGGCATATTGTTTATAATGTGAAAGAAGACACATAATATTATTTCTGGCTTGTCAAATGTCATAATATGGCTTCTGGTCACATTATTATGGGCATCAGTAATTGCATTTATTTTTTCATGCTTGCTACAAAGGACTCACTTAGGACTCTGAAGAGCTTCTTGTAGCCGTGAGGTTTGTGGATTGAAAATCATTTGGATTGATTAAAGTCATGAGGAGAATTATGATAAGGGTCAGATCACATGGGCATCAGGAAGGGAAAATATTACCATTTAAACGAGCAATGGGATTTTTTTTCTCCTTAAGTGAGTCATATTTGTAGTGACAAGTGGGGTAGCTCCTTATAAGATTAATAATACCTGACGTTCACTCAGCCATTTATTCAAAAGAAAATTATCTTGTGCGAAGCACCATTATATACAACTTTTAACTTTACCAAGGATATCTTTGCATAACATCCTTCTGGGTCTTTAAGCAAGATTTGGCTAAAAGAAACCTTGACAAATTTCCCAGAGGTTTCACTTACAGACCTCAGAAATAGAAATATCCCAGATCAAGCAGTATTCGTCCACTGTCGAGGGAGATTGGATACTTGACAAGCACTTGGGTTCTGAAACCACCAAGTAGAGTGGAGAGGAAGGAAGGGATCTCCCACCCTCCAGCCCTGGTCAACAGGATCTGAAAAAGCCAGCTGGTGTTCCTAGGACGCCACATAGCACATCCTAGAATGTCCTGGAAAAGAATCTTTTTCTTCTGTCCCACCTGTCACTGTCCTTTGAGGTTCTGGCCATAACTGGGGTTCTTTGAAATATCACCGGTGTCAGAAAAATTTAGAGCTGGAAAAATCAAATAGATACCTTTCCCTTCTGGACATGTCTCAATGTACTTTTATGTACTGTTCAATTTGTTCCTCACAAAAAGCTTGTGAGAAAAGTCGAGGAGAATAGTTTTCCTCGTATTATGGTGTGGAAACTGAAGACCAGCCAGGTGAAGGGACAGTTCAGGGTTAGCAATGAACCAGACACAGAGTTCTGACCTCTGGGATCATAGACCACCAGGCCATACTTTTACTGAGAACTGCAACCAGGTCATCAGAACCCCTTCCCCTTAAGTGCTTTCATGGCACTTATCACAGTGTTAGTTGTATATAATTTATATGACTAAAGGTCCAGTGCATGGATTTGTGCATCAGTGGGGTCCCTTGGCCTGGCCTGCACCTTTGTGCAATTCGGGACCACTTGGGGATGTCAGAGACACAGTTGCAGCCCGATCTTCGGAGGCCTGACCCAAATAAAAGGGAGCTTGATCCTGTGTGTTGAGCATCTGCCCCCTGGTGGTCAATGCAAATAATAGTAACCAGTTGAACCATCGAACAGTTGAATGGTCACTTAGGCTTTTATATATATATAATTTGCTCAATGTCTTTCAGCCTAGGACAAAAATGGATTATGGGGATTGAATCTAGTTTTCTCACATTGTATCCTTCATCAGCACTTTCAAAAGGTTGGCCTCTCTCCTTGGATGGATGGGTGGACAGAGGGTGGATATGAGCCGCTATACCACATATTTCTTCTGACCATGGAGACCTCATGTGTCTGTTTTCAGCACGTAGCCTGCTGCCAGAAATGGCCCTGTCAGTGGATTCATCTTGGCACCGGTGGCAGTGGCGTCTCAGAGATGACCTCCTCCAGTCCCCAACAGAAGCCACACCTCTGCTGTCCCCGGAGAAGGAGAGGCAGAGCTACAACCTGACGCAGCAACGGATCGTGTTCCCCAACAATGACCTATTCCACCAAGATTGGGCAAAGGTCTCCAAGAGCTACTCAGGCAATAGAATCTGCACAACCAAGTACACCCTCCTCACCTTCCTGCCCCAGAATCTCATGGAGCAGTTTCACAGGTACACTTGGCCAAGCAATACTTGCTTGAAGCACATACCTGCCACTCAGAGAACCTCAGAGATGTGCACTAGGGGCCACCTTTCCTTTAAAATCCAAACGCATGTACATTGGAAGTCTTGTCATTAATTCAGTAAATATTTATGCAGATTCTGCTCAGATATTAGAGATTCTGTACAGATTCTACCCTGTATCCGGCCATCTGTTGAGTTTTAGAAATCCATGAGAAACAAAAAGAGACTGCCCTGAGTATATTGTCCAGTGAAAGAGACATTAATTTTACTAATTATATAAACCGATGTAAAATTATAACTCAGATATTCCTCAAGGAGAGACATATGGTGCTGTTAGAGGAAGAGGGAGATCTGGCCTCATTAGGGAAGTCCAGGAAGACTTCCAGGAGGAACTGATCATTGAAGTATAACCTGAAAGAAGAGAATGTGTTAACTAAGTGAAAAGAGGCAGAGAGGAGTCAGAGAAGGGAGCCAGGAGACTGTTCCTGCAGACGGATCTTCGTGTACAAAGGCACTGTGGCAAGCAGGGAGCAAGATGCACTTGGAAAACTTAAAAATGCAACCTACTCTTTAGAGATGACATATGCAATATCATCTTTTCATTGTAAAGCAAAATGTGCACTTCGATATCATCCTAACGTTTGTAATTTTTGTTATAAGCTACCATTGACTGAGCAACTGCCATGCTCCAAAACCCTCTATTGTATACATAAATATTAGCTCATGTAATATCTATAGAGCCCTTTAAAGGACGCAGTACTATCCCTATTTTACACAAGACGAAACAGTCTCTGGAGGTCACACAACGAGTCAACAATAGGAACCCAGTTTGAATCTAGATAGATTTGGCTTCACAGACCTTACCATCATGTTCCAGGTGACACTGAAAAAGAACGTCATTTTACTTGGGGAAAGGTCAACAGTAGAAATAGTGTGGAGAGTATATTTTTCTTCTCCGGGATATTCACTCACATCTTGCTTGCCCCTTCCAGGTGGGCCAACCTCTACTTCCTGTTCCTGGTGATTCTGAACTGGATGCCCACCATGGAAGTTTTCCATAGGGAAATCACCATGCTACCATTGGCCACTGTGCTGTTCATCATCATGGTCAAGGACGGCATGGAGGACTTCAAGCGATACTGCTTTGATAGAACAATAAACTGCTCCCACATCCAGATATATGAAAGGTAAGAGGATCATTCTCCTGTTGTTCCTCTTATAAATAGGTCCTACAGACTCATCAGCACTTTCAAAAGGTTGGTCTCTCTCCTCATATATTTTCTTATGTTCACTTAATTCAGTGATTCTCAACCAGGGCAAGTTTGACACTTGACAACGTATGGAGACATGTGTGATTGCCATTTGGGGAATGAAGGTGCTACTGGTATCTATCTAGTTGGTCTTACTAAAGGATAATGCTAAGCATCTTACAATATATGGGACAGCCCCCACAGCAAACAATTATGATCCAACCCAAAGTGTCAAAAGTGCTGAGACTTAGAAACCTTCATTTCCCTTGCATAAACTCTCACTTACTTAAACATAGTGATACAATATGATTAGGAATAGGCTAAGAGCTCAGAAACCAAACTCTAGTATTGACTGGATCATCTCAGAATACCAAACTGAGGAGCAGATCTTAGAGGGTGACAGGCAATTTCTCCCAGACAAGAAAACGAATACCAGTTTTCAAGCATGTGAGCTTCTTGGTTAAAACATCCTTGCCTTTAGAACTTAACCAGATAGGTTTTAGGACCCAGAGTAGGCACACCTGTTCTTGACTGCCCGGCTGGAAACGAAAGATACCTGTGGGTGACGTCTACATTCCAACAGGTGGAGTCTCAACAAGTAGGAGGAAGTGGCCTGGCAGGTGGACACCTGCTCTTTGCAAGCTCTTTCCTTGTCAGATTTCTCCCGGGTGTTTGTGGACCAGATTTTTATTTTTAATATGCCTTGTGAAAGCAGAGAGAAATTTTCAGCAGAGAAGGGAGGTAAAAGATGTCTGGGACGGGACTAGCTGGTTGCTGAACAATGAAACTGATCAGGACGAAACCTCCTTCCTGTGGACCTCACATGCCATCCTTATGAGAATCAAAGAGACGGGACTGAGCAGAGATGAGAAAGGAAAAGAAGGGAAGGCAGAAAAAGAAAGAAGACAAGAAACGAGCGGTGGTCTCCAACCTGCTCTTCGAAGGATGTTCCCACAAAGAGAACCCCAACAGACATTACTCTGGGAATCAAATTAAGACCAGCAAGTACACTGTGCTGTCCTTCATACCCAAGAACATCTTTGAGCAGCTACACCGGTTTGCCAATATCTATTTCGTGGGCATTGCTGTTCTGAATTTTGTCCCCGTGGTCAATGCTTTCCAGCCTGAGGTGAACCTGATACCCATCTGTATCATCCTGGGGGTCACTGCCATCAAGGACGCTTGGGAAGACTTCCAGAGGTACAAATCCGATAAAGTGATCAACAACCGAGAGTGCCTCGTCTACCTCAGGTAAAGCAAAAATCCTTCAGGGGATGTCTCGTGGGCCCAGTTCTGTTCTGTCTGTGGCTGCTGTCCCCATGGCTACTATTAGGAGAAGGGATGGAGGAGGGAGCTAACATTGTGTTATCTCAATGAAGCTGTTCAATTCTTCACAGTGAAGATGATGGTCTAAAATTTAAAAAAAAATACAGGAAACAAAAATTAAAATAGAGACTTGACTCAGTTGTTCAGTTACTTATTAAAATTTGGCCTTGATTATGTGACATTTTCTTTGCTGTATCCAATGTGTTCAGTCTCTAAGAATTTTGCATCAGTTCTTGTGTATTCTTAGTCCTATGTGGCCATGAGCACATTAGAGTTCAGCTCCTTCAGGGCAAGAGGCATGGCTGGGGAGCAGTAGAGTGTTGTATTAGGAGAAGCAGCATCGGAGACCCGCTGCCTGAACACTGTCTCTATCGCTAGGGAACGATGTGACCTTAGGCACCTGACCTAATCTCTCTGAGCCTCATAAAACGGAAACACTTCCGGGGTGGTCCTAACAATGGCACAAGATAATCCTTAGGAAGTACTTGGCACTTTGCCTGACATATACTAAATGTAAGCTGTGACTGCTTTATTTTTGGAATGTCACCCTCATATTAGCTCCATCATTAAGCCTGTCCTTAAGCTTTCTCTTGGATGTTGCCCCAACCAAAGCAAAAAACTGCACACCACCTATCTTGCCACATAGCTATTTTATGCACATCATTGTTTTATAGAGAGGTTCTATGGAGCAATTGACCTAACTCGGTTGTTTGGGAAAGGACACGATCTTGGTCAGTAGGGGAAGAAAATAGAGTTGCTGTGTGTCTCAACTTGGTAACATAGCCTGGAAGAAGCAAGGCAGCTGAGTCTGGGCTTGCAGAGGCGGCCCGACCGAGTGCATGCTGGGCTATAGCAGATAGACGCCTTAGCTGATTGACTCACCGGCAGGTGAGGACTTGACTTGTTGGCAAATAAGGAACAGGTCTCGCTCAAGGAGCACTATCTGTCTGACGTTTTCCCTCTGGCTTTATCAACTCTAATTCAGCCGAAGTTCCACAGTCACATGACCATTCTTGCTGCAAGGTGTGCGCTGCAGCCGTACGTGTACATAAGATCTGCTTCTTTCTAAGGAGGAGTCCTCTTCCTTGACTTGGAACTGCTGATGAGAGGGTTTCTGAGCCCAGCTTCACTTGGAAAGTTGTTGCCAGGGAAACTTCTAGGGAGATATGTAGCAGAGGTGACTCATTCGTCCCCATGACACCCCCCAAGAGAAGCTCCACTTTCTCCCTCAGCTTCCAATGAGCTTCCAGCCACTCCCACGTCTAAGAAAAATTGATCTCAAGGCTTTTGGGTTGGGTTTGTTGTTGCTTTCTCAGCTAGACCCAATTGAATGTTGTTGGCACAACCTAGAGTTGAGATTTAGTCGTTCCTCACCTGTGAATAGGAATTGTACAGAGAAAGAAAGATGACTGTTGTGGTCCGATGCCTTTCTGTGAAGAGACTGGCTTGGAAGAAAGCACAGGATTCACCTGTCACCAACCCACCCCATTGCGGTTTTCCACCTTTCCCCTTTGTTGTTGTTTTCAGAGAAGATAGGGAGCCAGGAAGCTGGCTTCTTGGGGAGGGATGCCTGTGGACCTCAATTAAGCTGGTCCTGTTCTCCCTGCTCTGCCAGAAATCTTCTGTCCGAAGCATCCCAGAATAATGGGATAATGTCAGTGTAGATCAGACCAACGGACTAGCCTGTGCTGGGTGCTCCAGCCTGATGGAGACCAAGCTGCTATTGTTCTGTGTGCAAAACAATAGTAGATAATAATTACAGCAAAAAGGGACATTAATCACAGGCTCACTGACAAGGAGGCACATTGGGGGTTATTGTGACAGTATTTCCCAAGGTGTATTTAGTTAATAATAGGGACAAAGACATGGTCTCTGAAAAAAAAAAGACATTCATGCCCTCCTCCCAAAAAATAATATATGCTGGCCCTCCTAAGGCCCTGGCCCATGAAGGACTAAGAAAAGATGCCCAGTAAAGAAACTTGTGCGTCATTCACTCATTCAGTTGTTTGGAAAAGGACATGGTCTTGGCCAGTAAGGGAAGAGAAGAGAGTTATTGTGTGTCTCAACATTGTAACGTAGTTGTTGCAAACTTACTGAACCTTGGAAATATTTTTTAATAATTATTACTTTTTCCAGGATAGCAAAATAATTGACAGCTGGGCCAGGAAGGTACTTGAATGAAATAGACTGGGTACAAGGAGGAAAGCAATATTTCTTGCGTAGTTATAAATGACAACTGATACTTAGCATTAGCGTTAGGGTACAATTGAGAGTTGGGGGGACTGTGGCAAACAGGAGGTGCCCATGTGTTCATCTCAGGAGGAAAAGATGGCCACTCAACTCTAGCTGGTTACTATGTGGAAATATAGAGTGGAGCAAAAGTAGGTTTACAATTGAGAGCATACAGAACACAAGTTTATCTTGTATTATTAATTCTTAATTATTGTGTTATTTTCCATACGGATCACTATAAGCCTACTTTTGCCCCACCCTGTATAGGGCCTGGTGTTGCTGGATTGCTGAGTTTTGTTGGGGAAGCTAGAATTAATACTTTTACTTGAAATAATTTGAGTTTTACATTGTAAGTGATTTTTTTTTCAACTATCTCAAACCTATTTT
Source organism: Lasiurus cinereus (assembly GCA_011751065.1). Lineage (NCBI taxonomy): Eukaryota > Metazoa > Chordata > Mammalia > Chiroptera > Vespertilionidae > Lasiurus > Lasiurus cinereus. The sequence goes on from JAAGEH010000434.1 coordinate 8,701,575, forward strand.
ATTTGACATAAAGCTTTATGTTGCCTATGAGACCCCTAACTTGAAACTTTTGCATTAGAATATCCTAGGAATCCAAAATTTCTGCAAAAGAATAATTAGTTTCTTCTTTTGAGATTTATCTTCAATGAGGGAACCTCTTAACCTCTTTGGGTAGAGAGGGGGTGTGATCTTCAAGGAGCCAAGAAGCCTATACTCTAGGCCCAAATCTCTGACTACCTACCAATACAGTCAACTCTGGAACAGTGTCATTTTGAACTGCACAGCTATCCACACAGTTCAAACTTGAGTTGCTGAAGAGCCAATGATGATAACTTAGAAAAGTCATTTAAATCTCTAGGTCTTCGTTCATACTTTTGTAAAATGTAGGAGTCACACTAGGTCTTATGCCATGAGATGCACTGTGAAAGAATGCATAAACTTGGGAAATGGTACAACAATGGTTATTAACATAATTAAGGTTCTGGGAAATGGCACCACAATGCTTATTAATATAATTAAGTTTCTGGTGGACCCTCCTTAAATAACCAACTTTGTTTGACTCGGTTGTGTTCGTTGAAATGTTTTCTGCTGTAAGCAGCAGAAAGTTCAGCTCAAACAAGTTTAAATGAAAAAGAGACTGGTTGGTTGAAGTCACTACAAACGTTCTGAGGTGGGCATGTGGTCAGGCACAGTTCAGTCTACATTCTAGAGCCTGCATTTAGCTGTCCTTTCATTGAGTTTCCCTGTATCACCTTTATTCTTAAGCAAACTTCCCTCACAGCAATAAGATGGCTGCAGCAGCTCCAGCCTTCACACCTACAAAGGATCATTCAAAAAGGAATAAAAAAATAAATTTTTTTTTTAAAAAAAGGGCACTCTGAAAATATTCATGGAATATTGAGTCCCTCCTCACATGTCAGTGACCACAGTGGGTCACATGCTCATCCCTGAACCAATCCCTGTGAGCAGGAGGTGGGGTTATGCTAATTAGATGATAATTGAGCCACAGAGTCCAACATGCCATCTGCTCCCCTGAAAACACTTGAGCTACCCAGAAAAAATGGAAAACCAAAATGGGGGGGAGGGGGAAATAAGATAGTGTCTGAGAAAAGGGAACAGATGTCAGAGAGGCCACCTCCATGTCCTTAACATTGCTCTCATCACCTTAAAATTCTTTTGAGCCTAGACTCTTTATAAATTGCTTTCCACATATTCAGACTGGAACATATACATTTTGGGACATTGTGGACCACATATCCCTAAAGTTCTTCCAACTCTGACGTAGTTCCATTCTATGAGAAATCCCAGAATAGAAAATGCCAGATAGCGTTAGTTATTATGTTAACTGATGGACAGATGCTCAATGGCACTTTCTTTTGTCAAGTATCTACGATACATTCAGGATGTCAGGCAAAGAATACAACATCAGAGAGGATAATTTTTTCTTTCTGAGAAGCAACAGAAAAGCTTATGTCTCAAGCACTAGCTCTATCCCTCTTGTCTCGGATTCACACATTGGAGAAATTGATGTCCGTCTAGGGGGAGTTATTTTCATTTTTGTGTAATTGAATTCTAAGGCCCTTCGACTTTTGCTGAACCTAACCCCATGCATCATCCAGCCTCCACATGTTTAGACTGTGAGGGAATCTTCTCGAAAACACCGGCAGCCTTGTTAACGAACTCAAAATCCTGTTAGAGCATTTTCTTTTAATATAGCCACTGTGCTTGTGGCCTAAAGGTGACCCATTAATCAGATTCGGGGGATGACTTAAAGGAGAGATGAGCTTTGGAATTGGATTAGCTTTGTTTCTCCCAGGACTCAGTTTAAGGAATCTAGAAACCTTACCCAGCAAGAGATTTTTTTTTTCCATGCAGTTTAGTAAATTTTTTATTTGTGTTTAGAACACATGCAGTAAGGCAGCGAGAGTGGGAACCAAGAGAATGCAGGCCGGTTTTTGCATTTTGTGTATTGTAATGTAGCAAAAGTGCTTCAGGGACCAGGTGCTCCATTTATTCGTCTGTGTAGCAAATACTCATTCAGGACTGAGTGTGTTTGCACCACCATGGGCCCTGGGTGCCCTCGAGGGGCTCTCAGTGGTCTGGGGGTCACGAGGCACCATGTGCATTGGTAGCCTCAGTACAAAGGGCCACCGATTGCAGGGGAGAGGGTGACTCCTCTGCATGTGACAAACATCCAGGCCCAGGGAAGCCTTCCCTGAAGAGATGACATTTCAGGAGGGACTACAGGATGGGCAGCCTGTAGCCAGGCAGAGGGAACACCTTTCGGGCCACAGTCTGTTCACGGTGTCAACTAAAGGTTGTGTGTGTGGCCGAGGCTGCCATCCAAAGGACCAGAATGGAGAAATGTCAGAAACATGACTCAGGTGAAAATTTCTTAAATGCTGACCCTTGGCCAAGGCTTGGAGATTGTCTTTTCTGTAAGTGCGGTGGCTGCTGAAACAGGAATAATTGCAGGAAAGCGCGCCTGACTTCCTGTGCCGGTGGCCCCCGCTGGGAAGCCTGGGAATGAGGAAGCGGAGGTCCTGCCCCCGGGGCTGTCACTAATTAACCTTACAACCTGGATGCGGCTGCTTAAGCAGTTGGGGCCCCATTTGTCTCGTCTTTAAATGGGGATCATACCCTCTCTACAGCGCATTGGTGAAAAGATGTACAGGTGACAAGCAAGAGGGCTGGAGAGTCACGCGGAAACAAAGTACACAGTGCAATGTGGAAGTGTGGCCACTTTACTGGCCACTGAACTGTCTAAACAATGACATTTAAAACGTGACATCTTCCTGGATGCTGGGCATCAAGACCTTTGACATCAGACCCAGGATTGTCATCTCAGAACCAGGTGTGTGGGTATATGTGATTGCTTGATCACTGGAGCCTCCATTCCAATATCTGTGAAATGGGGACAATACTAGCACCTGCCTATGGACTGAATGAGATAGTCCTTAGGAACCATTTAACTCAGGGCCTGCATCATAAGTAGTAGGACTACGTGATTTTTTGTTATTATTCCAGGCACTTCAGCTCTAATTTTATCAAGGCAGGCCCAGCCTGAGCCTTCATTCTTCTTGCTACATTCCCCCCACACACAAGGGAGGAATTGCTTATTTTATTAGTAAAAATTAAATACATTCACAAAGCCACATTTTTTCCAGTGGGCAGAGTTACGATGTTTTAAAAGCAAAATCCCGTGCTCTGTTCTCTCGTTTCTCATTTATTCTATGAGCAGAATTTGACATCTGAATTCAGGAAATCTGTCTTCCCCGCTTGCCTCCTGCCCCTTCCACACCACACCACACCACACCTGAGTATACTGATACTAAGATTCAGATTCAGGCGAGGGAGGTAGTTGGTCTCATTTAGCCCAGAGCCTAAGCCACTTCTTTTAAGCCAACGTCTAACCTAGAGTATGTATTAGAATATCATTCTGGGGCAGCTATTAATAAAGCAGCCATTTGGACCCATGCTGCTATCATTTCTTCCAAACAGCAGCTCTCTGAGGACCCCAAAGAGATGATGGACAGGTTAGAATTTGGGTTTTTCCAGGGCTATTTAACATCTAAACACAATCACAAAGCCATTTTTCCCCTAAAATGACATCTTGGATGGCTGCAGGTATTAAATGAGATAAGGCATGGAAAATGCTTAGCATAGTACTCGGCCTTCAGTAGCCCTCAGGAAATGTGAGCTAAAATATTGCTAAGGAGGAGTCTATAACCTTGATCGCCAGCAGCCATCCTGAGCTGGACACTAGGGGGGTAAGGAAGAAAGACCATTGGCTGGGGCTTGGAACCAGAGAAGAAAAGACAAACTCTTGGCCACAGAACCGGACTGCAAGCTGTAACGACATAGCAAAATGCACCTGGGGAAAGAATCTCAAGAATGCAGACAACAAAGGAACATCAGTCCTGTGAAGCATGGCGAGGGAAAGCACCACCGGCTGCAGTCTGCGGACCAGCAGACCATTGCCTCCACCCACAGGTCAGCTGCCAATGGGGCTCCTCTTGGGAAACGGTAATTTTGCAAGTGCCCACCCTCCTCCCACTGCCAGGCCCTGTGCTCACAGAGGACTATGCACTGTTTGGGCCAATTCAGCTTGTCATTTCAGGATAGGGTGCCGGAGTTCTTCCCTGAAACTCAATGAGCGGAAGAGTCGTAAAGCAAGAACTCGGGCATCACCAAAGCTCTGCATTGTGTCGGCACAATGAGTGTTTCAGCGAATGGGGGTTTATGGCCTCTGTTTGCCACTAAGGAGCTCCCAATATAGAAAGCTGAGGCTTCTGTCCTCAAGCCAGCCTCCTCAGTGCCTCTGACACCACCTTCTGAGGCCTCATCTGCTTTGCGCCTCCCAAACAGAACCAGGAGACCGCCACAAGCCATGAAGCTCCTCCAGCTGTCCTGATGGACACATCTGTAAAGATAACCTTGACCTTACAAGATACTCTTTTGGAGCCTAAGTTTCTCATCTATGAAATACAGATAAGGGTAATAACAAAAGTTGGTTCATTATTAGATAGCTAAGTGGTAATATAGATTAAATGCTGGGTTCATTACAGGCACTCAATAGATAGAAGCTGCTTATATTTATTATATTAGATTTATATATGATATACATTATATATAATATTACTTAGAGTCTATTCTATTATGAGATCATTATTGGAAGTCTCTACTGGTGAGTCCATAACAAGAATAGCTAGATTGGATGTTGAAATGGCTCAAGGTTAGCAAAGCTTCCCTTCTGGTGCCTCATGTTCAAGACAAATCTACAAGGAATCAATACCTAACATGTACTGAACACCATCCAGACCTCGTGTCAGGACAGAGCTGCAAGACCCAGGGCTCCCAGCTCTCAGCAAGCTAATCACATGGTGGGAAACAGAAGACACATGAAGCAATGAGGAGCAGCTGACTGTATTTACGTGGGTTTGCAATTCTTGGCTCTCATCGGTGCCATGTCTGTTCCTTTGTCAATAGTGCCCTGTTTGATGGCTAGAGGGGTGTGGAAAGTCTTGAAGTCGGTCCTCCAACTTTGTTCTTCTCCTTCAGTAGAGTGTTGACTATCCTGGGTCCTTTGCTTCTCCATAGAAACTTTAGAATCAGTGTGTCAGGTTCCATAAAAGGACTTGCTAGGCAGCCCTGGTTTATATATATATATAAATAATATGTGTGTGTGTGCATTTTTTAACAGAGAGAAAGAAAGAGAGAAACATCCATCAGCTGCCTCCTGCCCACCCTCTACTGGGGATGTGCCCACAACCAAGGTACATGCCCCTGACCGGAATCGAACCTGGGATCCTTCAATCCGCAGGCTGACACTCTATCCACTGAGCCAAACCAGCTAGGGCGGCAGCCCTGATTATAAGGATCTCCTTTTCTGGGAGATTGTCTCAGTAGCCAGCATCTTAAGTCTCGGATCTGCTGAGTTTGGGTCCCTCTTTTCTGGGCTTAGAGAAGAGGTTAGGAATTTTAGAGTCCTTTGTGTTTGTACATTGTGTGCTTGGGCTCAAGCCATAGGATGCAATCACGGGCATAAAATGGCTGTCCCTACAGCATGAAGAACACACTGGGGCTGGCTTCATAGTGCTGAGCCTTTGCCAGAACACTAACAGTCATTTCAGTTATTTGTCCTCCTTATCGTCATAACAGAAGCTTGGATTTATTGAGCACCGAGTGCAAAACCCTGAGCTCAGGACTTTATCCGTGTCATATCACCCATCCTTCTGAAGCAAGTGCATATATTACCTTCAGGTGAAAAAAAAACAGAGGCACCAAGCAGTTAAGTAACTTGCCCAAGACCATACAGGGCATAGGTGGTGACGCTGGCATTCAAGCCCGCTCTCAATCCCTGCCCTGCCCTCATTCTCCCTGACATTTCCTTTAACCTGGGTAGCAGCACTGACCATTCTGAGCTTGACATTCAAGCTTCCTGGAGGAGAGCCCAGGTCAGTGCATCATCCTGTGTTAAATTAAAAGTCCCACAGACAAGTAATCCTCCTGATAAATTCCCTCAACTCCAGCTCCTTGAAACCCTTTTTTTTTAAAAAACCCACGTATTTGAGAAATGAAACCTTAAGCATCCCCTTCTCCCCCATCCCTCCCCACCCTTTTATCTGCTTCCCCATGACATCCGGTTGGTTACAAATCTCTCTTGCTGTTTATTTACCTCTTAATAAGCCCTATCTCCTCTCGGAAAGCCATTTAACATGACGCCACTTAATTTCTCCTGGAGGCAGAATCTGCCAGATGGAGTCTTTGTCCCAAGCCACATTGTTGATTTGTCTCATTTTTAAACATCGGTGAACATTCCATGAAATTAAAAGAGCAGTCAGTTCCCAGGTGTGGACTCACTGAGCGGAAGGGGGGCAGGAGCAGGGGGGAGTAGACCTGTCCACCTGGGTCAGCTGTTCCAAATAGGCTGGATCAGCCAGGGAATGACTTTCTCAGGTGGCTGCCAGCCTGCAGCTGGCCGCAGCTGGCTGTCACTCAATGCAGGGGCACGCTTTTCCGCCTCAGCTGGGCTCAGCCAGTCATCATCTCCTCTGGCTGGAGCCTCATGGGCTGTGCATCCTTGCCTTTTCCACGTTCATGGTCCTGACAGCTGAAGAGACAAAGTGGACCCAGAGGAGCGGGAGGACAACACAGAGTGGCCAGGTGCAAGAAGGCAGTGTCCTTGATGTGGCCCTCTGTTAGCCCTAAAATTCCTCTGATTTCAGAATATTTGAGTTCATATAAATATAATTCTTTCAATTAAGAGGCAGCTAAATTACTAAGCCATTTCCCCTACCAAAAAAAAATTTCTTTTTTAAGAACTAACACCCCAAAGTCATGTTGATTTCATACCTTCGTGACTCCTAGACACGCACGACAGGCTGTGTGCCTGGAGGTATGGTGCCTCTGTTGGAGGCATCCTGGCTTGGGGAGGCAAGCCTACAATGAGAACATTTCTTCACCACCACATGCCATTGTGAAGGAGAGACATATGTCTAAAGAAAGGACAGCCAAAACCGGTTTCAGTCGGCCTGCGAACTGAAAAGTCCCAGGTTCGATTCTGGTCAAGGGCATGTATCTTGGTTGCAGGCACATCCCCAGTAGGAGGTGGCTGATTGATGTCTCTCTCATCGATGTTTCTGACTCTCTATCCCTCTCCTTTCCTCCCTGTAAAAATCAATAAAATATATTAAAAAAAAAAAAGGACAGAGGCGATTGTTAACAGCGTCCCAGTGACCTCCCTGGGATCCAAGGAATAATGGAAAGACGACAGAGACTGGTCTGATTTACAACTTCTTGGGTGGCTCCATGGACGTGCGATACCTAGCATCACGCTGGCAGTTGACAAAACAACACTACAGCCCAACTCACAGAAGTGACTCTTCATTTAAAAAAAGAAAATTATACCACAATCTCATCTCCATCATCTTCCATCACCTTCGAAACCACATCCCATAATAAGCAGTCAGCCCTTTATAAGAAAGAGGAAGCCTGAGATCCAGGGTTAATCAGTGGAGGTGTGTTGGCCTTGCCTTTGATAAGCCTGTCTACGCAGCACTCCCATCTAGCATTTGCAAACCTGTGTGAGCATGCTCTGAAAGCGCTGGCAATCAGGAGATAGCTCAGAGTCAACGTGTTCTCCTTAAATCCTCCCTCAAATGCCAGGTGGAAGGCTGAGAGTATAGCAATCAGCGGGTACCCCAGCATCCCCAAAGGCTTTATCTCAGAGGACACATGATGAAGAGGGGAGGTGGGGAAGAAGGTAGGAAGTCGAATGATAAGTCTTTGTTTCTTGGAGAAATTTTGCTCTTAATATTTAAGACTCCTTCCTTAACGCATGCTTTCAAAAAGGGGAAAAAAGCAATAGAGAAAACCATCACTCCCTTACCCTATAAACCCATTCCAGTTCCTTTAAGCAGCCTTATACTTCAACATTTAACAGGTGCTCCCAGAGCTGATCTGAAGAGAGACCAACGTTTCCCTGAATCCTTCCCTAAATGGATTGAGAGCAACACTGACACTCCCAGTGGGGGAGTATCCACCCTAAATACATCAGTAAGCAGATACATGGATTTCTAAAAAGACATTGAGAAACAAATCTGGGGTGACTGTCTCTGTTCTTCATGGCAGGAGGGAAACATGATGTGGGGAAGAGAGGAAGCATAAAGAAGCTGATGGACTGAAAGTGCTTAAAACCGTGACATGATTTTCCCTAAAAAATATAATTTTTATTCTTCTTTCCCCATTAACCCTCTAGAACAGTGGTCGCCAAACTGCAGCTCGAGAGCCACGATTTACCGCTCTGTTGACAAATGAGTTTGCCAATCACTGCCCTAGAATAAGGACACATGTGTAACACCTTAATCAATAAAGAAATTTTAAAACAAAAAATTTTTGGTGAAATGCTACGGGTGTATGGCCCCCGCTCCTCAGAAGTGGTCTCAAAACCTGTAGGTGGACTTATGCCCCGAGCTCTCTGGGAACATGAATAGTTCCCCAGAACTCTGAGGGCTTGCAAGTTGCAAGGCTGCTTGCTCTCCAGTTCTGAGGGCACCCATTGCTTTCCAGACTCTGATGACAGCTCCCCTTGGACTTCCAAAGGGAATCACATCAGGGGACTCAGTCTCTGGGAGGATCTTTTAGGACAAGGAAAAGAGGGTCCTAGGCAGGCTTGCCTGGGGTTCTCCAGAGGACCCCCAAAGAAGGGAGGTAGACATCCAGCCTCCCTCAGGATGTTTGTGAAGTCAAAAGGGACATTCCAGTCCTGCCTCTTTCTCTGGAAGAGTGGACTTGTCCTGCCCAGGGCAGCCCAGATGCCAGTAGAAACAGGACCAATAACATGCCCCGAGGGGCTCAGTGTCAGGAGAGGAAAATAGCAAAGGAGAACCTGCCTCTCTAGGCCAGCTGGGCTCAGTTAGGAAGACCAACCTGTGGATTCGTGGTTTGTGTCCAACATTTAAAGAGGGATTTTCTAAATGAAAGAGCCCATACCTGCAGAACAGGTCTTGAAAGGAAAACTGAGAGCCCTTGGGAAGTTAAATTCAACTTGACCTGTCCAAAGGACTCCATGGGACACATGATGAGCCCCGGAAGTTATTTTTAAAATGGTGGCAGATGGGAGGAAGACTTTGCAAAGTGAGAGCTGCTGGAAGGGGAGTGCATTGCCTTGGGTGAGAGCAAGTGCTTTTGCTGGTGGTGGACCCACTGTGACTGCCCTTCCTCCTGCAAGGAGAGGGGGGCAGGTATTTGGGAGGTGGGTGGTGCAAGTGGTGAGAACTCTGGGATTCAATGTCAAGTTGGACCCAGGCTCAGGTTCCAGCTCTGTCTTGCTAAGACCTGGGGAAATTTTTCTTGGACGCTCAATCTCCTACTTGGTGCAATGGGTACAATAGTATCTACTCCGCTGAATTATTACGCAAGTAAGTGAAGCATCAATTAACACCAGTACTTGGCACCACAGAAATGCTAAATTTGCCATTATTGCCACCACTACTATTATCTGAGCTTGGATGGACAAAGGATGTCGACCCTTAGATTTCTGTAGTCCTCTGATTCTATTGTCACGTGGGTTCGAGCCAGTCAAAGTTCCTGAGGCCATCTTCCTAATTCCCTGATGACCCAAAGTTCTCTAGTTCAGAACCACTCAGATTTTCCCGTACACGGGCCTATAGCCTCACCTCTCCTATGGCCACTCTCTTCCTGTAATCAAAAATGGTCTTTCCTACACCCCGGTTCTTTGCAACCCTGCTTTATACAGTGATAACTGGCTATTCTGAGGGGGAAAATATGTATATTCAAAGTATATGCTCATATGACTGTGTTACCTACTCCTTTCCTTGGCAAAGCTGAGCACAGTTTCCAGTCAACAGCCAACAGTCCATGAAAACTCTAAATGAGTAGAAGGATGGGTCTTGTATGGTGGGATTTGAGAGGTCATGCTTAGCTTTTCTAGAGAGTTTCTGGTGGTAGTCATTAGGGGCAAGGTCAAATGCAGAGCAGTCTTGTGACAGGCTGCCTGGGAGATATTTCGGTGCAAGTAGGGCCTTCCTCCATTCACTCAAATTTCTGGAGAAGCTCGGGACTCAGGCTGACCTCTGTGTTTCTCCCACCCAAGAAAGGAGCAGAGCTACGTGCAGAAGCGCTGGAAGGATGTGCGTGTGGGAGACTTCATCCAGATGCGATGCAACGAGATTATCCCGGCTGACATCCTCCTCCTCTTTTCCTCGGACCCCAGTGGGATCTGCCATCTGGAAACCGCCAACTTGGACGGAGAGACCAACCTCAAGCAAAGGCGTGTGGTGAAGGGCTTCTCGCAGCAGGTAGGGCTCTTCCTAACATCTTTGCAGGCAAGGGCAGCTCTACTGGAACATTGAACGTAATCGGGTGGGTAGAGGGAAAGGTAGTGCCTGCCTCCTTTTCCCTCTGACATGGGTGTTCTCCTCTTATCACAGCTGAGAAAACTGAGGCCTGGGAATGTTAAATAACTTGCTGAAGGCCTCCGAATTCCTAAATGGTGACCCACTCTGTTCATCGATGGCACTATGCTCTGCTCTAAACCCAGGAGGCTACTGTCTGTTCAGTTACCCTGGGACCAACCTGCTTTGCTGTGTTGATCTAATCCCTGCTCATCCTCCCCAGCTCAGCTCCAGCAATCTCTCCCTCCATGAATCTTCTCTCATATCCCTTTGACCCCAACATGAACTGCAGTGAGGCATTATTATTTCCATTTGTGTGTATTTTGCCTTTTCAATAACCCTGAAACCTCTTTGAGAACAGGGAGCAATCACTGACACTTTCGTTTCACCCCCACATTTACATATATGGTGCTTTGGACATCATGGCAAAGTCTTTATTGTTTAGTGGTTAAATGCCCAGAACTCATCTCTAAGCCCAACCTCGCCCTTTGTTAGCTGTCTCACCTTAGGCAAGTTACTGCTCTCACACCTTCGTTCCCTCATCTGAAAAAAAGGGTAGAAAAATAGTACCCTCTCCACAGGTTAACTCTAAAGATTAAATGATATGTACATGAAGATAAAGGCACATCTTTAAAGGCCAGTAAGGAGTTGGCAATAAATGTCCACAGTGTTCATAGGCAATAAATGTTGTGACTGACTGAAACTGAGTGTGATATTCTAATTGTCAACTAAAATTCCCCTTGAAAGAGTTGATTTCCAATCTGGTAGCTTTCTCTGCCCAGGGAAAAGAATAAAATTCTGCCAGTCTGAGGCTGGGGAGAACGTGGATAAGGCAGGAGATTCAGGATAAATAGGGCAGGTGCTTCCCTCTTCAGAGATGCCCATGCATTCAGTTATCTCTAATGAAACTTCTCAAGAAGAGGCCATCCATCATCGCTCACTCTGCCTCTCAAAGAACTGATTGAACAGTTTTCATCGAAGCCCTTTCCTATGATTAATCCCGGCCTCAGAAGTCTGTTCTCTCATCCTGGCAATGGGAATGACAGCTGTCCCATAGTTTGGCTATAAGATTCCTATGAGGTAAGAAAAGGAAAGAGGAAAATACAGGATTTGATTCAAAGTAGACCCACAATAAACTGTCTTATCGCTGCTACCATGGCAGTAGTCACTACACTAGGGATGGACCCACCATGACCATTACATACATGTGCGGACGTGCGTGCATGTGCACACACACACATATGTGAGTGTGTAAAACTGCCTCCTCACTCGAGCTACATGCAAAGCATTTTTCGAATTTCTATTCTATTTCTTTTTGTTGGAGTTCTGGGAACAGTGAAACTTGCATTTGCTTACAAATCTCCCTGTCGGCCATCTCACTCCAACATCCTTATCACAATTCGGAGTCCTTTTTATTCTCTCAGGAAGATATGTCAGTGTTGTTGAGTTTCACCAGGCAGTTTTGTTTTTCTCTCTGCTTTGGCAGCAGCTCCCAAGCTATTCCATGTATATTAATTAGTCAGGTAGTGTGGGACTTGACTAGAGTGAAGAGCCAGATGAAAGGGTCACTCATACTCCAATACCCTAGACCAGCCAATTTAATAACATCTCTAAACTCTAACCCTGAATACTCACAGGGTGCTGGGTGTAATGACTTACAAAAAAAGGTAAATTCATTTGTGAAGGAAGGAAGGTTTATTTGAGCTTAAAGTCTTCCAGCATTCCCTCTTCTGTTTTAATTATTGATTTTCCCTCCCTGGCTTTGCTCAAGTGTATCTTTTTCCATTTCTAGATAATAATGGTATTAATAATAATATGTTTTTATTAAGCCCTTACTAAGGGCATGATTACCTCATTTATACACACACACACACAAACACACACACACAATGAAATGGGTGCTATTATTGTCCCCATTATATACATGAGACCGAGGCATAGAAGGTTAAGTAAGTTGCCCAAGGTCACTGAGCTGGGAAGTATCGGAACCCAGAATTCAAAGCCAGGTTTGTCCACTGTCTCAGCTCTTAAGGTTTTTAGTAGCTCATCTCCCTGGCCCTTTATTACCCTGAGATTACCCAGAGATACTTACTTGAAAGTACTTATTTGTTATCTCTATAGTATATAAAAGCCTAAGTGACCATTACAACCAGTAGACCGAATGACCAGTCGCTATGATGACACACCGACCACCAGGGGGCTGACACTCAATGCAGGAGCTGCCCTCTTGTGGTCAGTATGCTCCCACAGCCAACCTCCCGCAGTCCCTCCCCCTGCGCCTGGTCCCAATCAGCCCCATCACAGCCCAGGCCGAGGGACCCCACCTGTGCACAAATTCATGCACCAGGCCTCTAGTTTTCAATAATCTTTCCACATATAAGAAGTGGGAATAAAACTAAACTTAGCTGCCTGGGAAAGAGGAATTGGCTGCTCTTTGTTACCTTGATTCTCCCTATGTCTTTAGTATAAAAAGATTTCTGAAATGGGTAGAATTCTCTTCTGCTTAACTCTGAATTATATAGTTTTTCCTCAAGGATATTGGACAAAGACATTGATGAGAGTTGCAATAACCATACATGTTGCAAAGTCAGATAAATTCAGAAGGAAAAGTTTACAAATATTGTGCACTGCAGGACCTCTCAGGTACTTCAAAAAGCCCCAGGGAACTGATGGGGCTGCTATTAGTATGTAGTCTTTCTAAACATTTAACCACAGAAACCTTTTATTCCAAGGAACATATTCCAGGACTACTGCAAAAGAGATGAGATCACAATTTAGGGATTTGCCCCCAATTACATTACAGGGGTTTGTGGGGTTTTTAATGTACATACCCTGGGTCTGGACATGCATATTTTTTATGATAGTTTCCCCAAATTATCTTTATATGAGCCTGCCACCACCTTTTTTTAAATATATTTTTATTAACTTCAGAGAGGACAAGAAAGGGGGAGAGAAAGAGAGAAATATATATATGCCTAAGCAACTGTTACGACTGGACAACCAGCTGATAGCTATGATGCACACTGACCACCAGGTAGCAGACACTCAATGCCAGAGCTGGCCTCTAGTGGCCAATGCTCTCCCACAGCCAATCTCCTGCGGCCAGCCATCTTCCCATGGTCCCTCCCCTCCGGACTGAATGAGATGGGCCCAATTGCTGGCCAGGCAGAGGGACCCCACCCATGCACAAATTCATGTACTGGGCCTCTAGTCAATGATAAGAGAGAATTATTGATTAGCTGCCCCCTTCACACTCCCTACTGGAGATTGAGCCTACAACCTGGGCATGTGTCATGCCCAGGAATTTAACCGTGACTTCCTGGTTCATAGGTGGATGCTCAACACTGAACCATGCCAGCATTGCTACCAATATCTTCTTGAGAAGCTGTTCAACAAAGAGAAGGTGCACCTTAAGTACTTCAAAAAAAAATCTTAACAGCAATGAGAACAAAACTAGCATCTTTTTGCTTCTCACCTATACTGGTGTTTTTCCATGCATTGTCTCTTTTTAGTGCTTGCAAACTCCATGTGAGGTGGACATTACTATTTCCATTTTACAGATGAAAATGCTGAGATACAGAAAGGGCAAATTTGATCAGATGTCTTAGAGAAAACTTTGAACACCTACATATAATTTGGGAGGAGAAATTTAATATCTTAAATAATAAGTATTAATCATTTTTCTTAGCATGTTTTCCCTCTAAATCCCTAATGTCTATGAGGCCATCACCTTGCCAAAAGGGTTTTTACTAACCACTAAGACTTCTGGAAACCTCCCACCCAACACATGTACCTACACCTATTTTCATCATCTTATAGATGATGAAAGATTACTAAATTCTGATAATCTGAAGTCAATAAAACAAACTTTTTTTCCAGCTCCCTAAGACCAGTATTTCTCAATGTGGAATCTGCCAAACCCTTAGCTCAAGAGATAATTCTTGAGAAGCAAGGTTCATGGTCAAATCTGATTGGGAAGCCTGTGTCCTGTAGACTCCTCTTGGGCATTCCAATATGTGTTAACATACTAAGGTCTCTGAGAAGAGTTGGAGTCGAGAGGCTGGTTCAACTCCCAAACTCTTCGCGTTCCAAACTCACTCAGCCTCAGAACCATTTTTAAACACAACAGTTTTTAGCATTCCTGTGCAAATGTGAGGGAAAAGTTAAGCTGGGCTGTGGAACACCCATGATCACAGCAGGGAAGGAGTGAAATTCAAATGAAATGCTAAAATATGAAAGAGTTTCTCAAAAGAATCTTCCTTCTATGGCACACCAAGTCATTTTCAAGATTGTCAAGGAGTTGCTTTCAAAATCCTCTTTTCAGAATGCAACTCAACGTAGACAATTTTTTTTTCAGTTGGAACTTTTATTGTGATGAACCATCTTTTTGCATTCACAAAATTACTGACTTTTTAAGAAATATTTATTCCCATATCCCATTGCTGGGAAAGGGGCCAAAAATGGGGCAATCTAAAATTAGGATTACTATGCTAAGAGGGCATCATTAGAGAATTAAATGTATAGTGTTCTCTTTGGTGACATTCTGATAGCTAATTCCTCTTCTTTGAAAGGATTTCAAAGATGGGAACTAGGCATTTAACATATGGAAATGAGTGTGTGCCATTCATTTTGGGAAATTGGGCAGTTATCAAACAAAGAATCAGAAATGAATTCTTCCAATTAGTATTTCACATCAAACACATTCCTGAGTAAATTTGAAGATGTAATTGGCTTTATTAAGGGATTCACAAATCAGGCAGAATCCCATCTAGTAACTAGAATGGCGCTCTGAGGAGTCGTAAAATGTGGAAAGTTTTTATAGGAAGAAGGGTTGGCAAGGGAGCTATTAACAAAAGAGAAAAAGGATTAATTTTAGACTAAAACATCTTTTGGAGGGAAAGGAGTGGTGAGGGTTTTTATTGTGCCAATTACCACTTCCTTTATTGGGCGGGGGAGGGAGGGGAGATTAATTGAGAAACCCCAACATAATAGATTACCTCATTAATGTTGACCAGAAAATTTTAGACTGGCTGATTAAAGTTGCATTAATGGAAAAGGTTGAAACAGCAATTAGGTCAGGTATTAAATCTAGATTTTGAATGGGCTTTAGCAGGAGTGCTGCCATTTTGGACCAATTGTTACCTGACATTCAAATCACTGGATCCTAATTTTTATGGAAGTATGTGTGTCAGATTATTTCCTGGTGCCAACCAAGAATTTGTGACACCAAGCGAGATGTGGACTAGCCTCTTTAACATCACTTGAGAGTTTATGATAAATTTAGAATCTCACGCTCTACGCCAGACAGAACCAGAGTCTGCAGTTTACCAAGATCCCCATGTGATTTATGTGCACATTAAAGTTTGAAAGCACTGGCCCCAGCATCACTGATTGTTGTACTAATTGTGCTTACCGGTGTTTGCTTACCAGTCGGCAAACTCGTTAGTCAACAGAGCCAAATATCAACAGTAAAACGATTGAAATTCCTTTTGAGAGCCACATTTTTTTAAACTTAAAACTTCTTCTAACACCACTTCTTCAAAATAGACTCACCCAGGCCGTGGTATTTTTATGGAAGAGCCACACTCAAGGGGCCAAAGAGCCACATGTGGCTCACAAGCTGCAGTTTGCCGACCACGGGCCCAGGTTAAGAGTTTTATTTGGCTCTCTCTTTTAAGGAGCTTGCGTTCCACCGATGGTTACTGTTTTTAAACCATTTGCTCAACTGGGAATAGCCATTGTAGCTTAGACCCTCTGCAGTGCAAGACTAACATACAGGAGTGGGGCAAAGTAGGTTTACGGTTGTGTGTATGTGAAACACTAACTTTATTCTTCTATTATTAATTAATGATCATATTACTTTCCACACGAACAACTGTAAGACCTGCTCTTGCCCACCCTGTATTTAGGCAGAGGACCACTTTTCTGACAGACATGAGGTGGGGTAGGGAGTCATTTAAGGCCATCCCAGTTCAGTGATGATACACCTTAAGTAAAGCAGAAGGTAGCGGCCTATCACCTCAACCTCTCCTACCTGAGAACCAGGGAAAAATTCCTCTTTCCTGCCCCATATTTCTGTTAAGAATAATATTGTCTTTCTGCCTGTTGATAACTGCTTAAATGTTGAGCTGAGATCATGTTGTTTAGGGTTCTTCTAACATAGAATCTACATAATAATATATCATAACAAGTAGTATGACTAAATAACTTGATTGAGCACAAAAAATAGACATAGACAATTCTTCTATGTGTTGTATACCTATTATCTCTTTCTACTCCTCAGAGATAATTCTATGAGATAAGCACTTTGATTATTCCCATTTCACAATTGGCTGGGCTCAGATTTAAACTCAGGCAGAGTTCCTTTTTTCTTTCTTCCTTTCTTTCTTTCTTTTTATTATGGAAATGTTCAAGTATATATAAAAGTAGAGAGAATAATATGATAATTTTAGGTACCTACCACCTAATTTCAATAATCAACTCATGATCAATCCTGTTTTATCTTTATCCCCACCCTGTTCTCTCTGTTTTGAAGCAAATCTTCTATATCATAACATTTCACCCATAAATGTTTCAATATCTATCTCTTAAGAATATGATTTTTTAAGTATACCATTATATCATTGTCATACCTAAAATATTAAACATAATTCCTTGATATCAACTTTCAGGTCAGTGTTAGATATTTTTAATTTTTCTGAATCAGTATTCAAATATTGAGATTAGCTTATTAAATCTCTTGCTCTATAGGTTGCCTATTCTGCTTTTATTTTTCTTGCATACTTAGTTTTTGTTTCTGAGTAAACCAGCTTATTTGTCCTGTAAAATCTCCTGTAGTCTTGATTTTGCTGATTGCACTGTCTCCCCGTGGTGCCATTTAACATGCTTCCCCATATGACATATTTCTAACATTGGTAGTTAGATCTACTACCTAAATCAGATTCTGGTTAGATTTGTGTCTGTGCATGTTTATGTCAATGTTAGATGAGTTGACTCCCTAGCATCCTCCAGAGGTGACTGATGAGGTTTTTTTCCTTTTTATTAACCACTAGAGGCCCAGTGCACGAAATTCATGTATGGGGGGAAGGGGTGGTGGTGTCCTTCAGCCCAGCCTGCTCCCTCTCCAATCTGGGATCCCTCTCACAATCCAGGACTGCTAGCTCCCAACTGCTCACCTGCCTACCTTCCTAATTTCCCCTAACTACTTCTGCCTGCCAGCCTGATCACCCCTTAACCACTCCCCTGCCAGCCTGATTGATGCCTAACTGCTCCCCTGCCAGCCTGTTTGCCCCTAACTTCCCTCCCCTGTGGGTCTTCTCACCCTTAACTGCCCTCCCCTGCAGGCCTGGGTACTCCCAAATGCCCTTCCCTGCATCCCAGTCACCCCTAACTTCTCTTTCTGCCATCCTGGTCATCCCTACCTTCCCTCCCCTGCAGGCTTGATCATCCCCAACTGCCATCCCTTGCAGGCCTGGTCCCTCCCAATTTCCCTCCCCTGCTGGCCTGATCACTCACAACTGCCCTCCCTTGCAAGCCTGGTCCCTGCCAACTGCCCTCCCCTGTTGGCCATCTTGTGGTGGCCATGTTGTGTCCACATAGAGGCAGGATCTTTTGACCACATGGGGACAGTCATCTTGTGTGTTGGAGTGATGGTCAATCTGTGTATTACTCTTTTATTAGATAGTATAGAAGCCTGTTGCACAGGTGAGGCCAGCTGGTTTGCCCTGAAGGGTATCCTGGATCAGGGTGGGTGTTCCTTGGGGCATAGGGTAGCCTGTGGTGGTTTATAGGCTGGCCACGCCCCCCGGCGACCCAAGCAGAGGCCCTAGTATCTGGGATTTATTTATCTTCTATAATTGAAACTTTGTTGCCTTAAGTGGAGGCCTGGACAGCCAGGGTTTACGGAAAGGTTGGCTTCCTTCATCACCAGGGGCAACCCAAGCCTCCCTCCTGCTTCTCTGTGGCCATAGCCATCTTGGTTGGGATAATTTGCATACTTGTTCTGATTGGCTGGTGGGAATGGCTGGTGAGTGTGGCTTGGGGTATAGCAGAGGTACAGTCAATTTGTATATTACTCTTTTACTAGATAGGATATGAACTTGTGGATTTAATCATATTGGTGGATGTAAAATCACTGCAGTTATTACCTTTATTGATTGTATTCTCCAAATTGACTCCTGACTTCTTTTGCCGTGACTTCAGTACTCTTATGTTGACACCTAAAATTAATATAATTTTACCTCGATTTAAAAAGAAAGATTTTAAGCCTGGATAGTATGGTTCAGTGGTTGAATGTCGACCTATGAACTAGGAAATCATGGTTCAATTTCTGGTCAGAGCACATTCCCCATGTTGTGGGCTCCATCTCCAGTGTGGAGAGTACAGGAGGCAGCTGATCAGTGGCTCTCTGTCATCATTGATGTTTCTATCTCTCTTCCTCTCTGAAATCAATAAAAATATATTTTTTTAAATATCAATAAAATAAATAATTTTTAAAGAAAGATTTCAAGATTACATTTAGTCAACATTGTATTTGTCCACTTGAGAAAAGGGCACATGCACTACAAGGCAGAGCCCTCCAGATCAATCTGTGTGCTTTTGTAGGAGAGACCCAGAGTCATTGAATATGCAGACTATTTCCTCACCCAGATCAGAAGGGACAGTAGCTGCCAGACAGCCTATTGTGGCTGATCTTGAAAAGGACTTCTACCCCACCCGGAAGCAAGAAGGTTATCAAGTGCTGGTAACTGTCATTAGTTTTCAGAGAGGATTCTCAGAAATCAGTGGATTACTTTGTATGCCAGGAAGGAAACCTCTGTCACCTGGCTCAGCAGCTGGGGCATGAAGAACATTTGCTTCTACAATTTATCCAAACTAGTATGCTAAAAAAAGGGGGGGGCAAAACCTTAAATAGCACTCTTGCAAGGTTGCAGTGTACCTCCTTCATAGCTGCCAGAGTTGGTGGAGATTGTGTACCCTGTAACCCTGGTCCCTGCAGAGTCCACAGGCATACACCACAAATGAGTTACCACTGCTGCTTTGCTGCTTTGCCACCCTAATCCCTGTGTGGGGTGAGGAGAGGGGTGGGGGTGATAGGGATGGGGGTGATAGGGTTGGTTCTAGTCTGAGGGCTGTATGGGTAACAGACTCTCGGAGCTACACAGAAGTTTGGTGATCCCTGGTTCAACTCTTCTTTTTCACAACCATCTCAGATTCATAGTAACAACTCTGTAAATAAATACATTCTGTATTTAAAGAGTTGAGCTAATTTCTCTTTTTTTTCAATTAACAGCACCATCCTTGAGTATTTCCTAATGGCTGTGGAGGGCTTTCAAAGTGTTCTAAGATATACTTTCTATCCTCTAAGACCTTAGGACTAGGAATCTATTTTTCTTTAAATTTAAAACTCTGTGTCTATCAACAGTTATTGGAAATCTTAACCTACCCCCTCCTAGCTCTCCTCCCTGAAAGTAGTAATCCTTTCAAAGTCCTTTATTTAAGAAAATAATAAGAGTTACTGTGAATTTGATGACTTCTTAAAATGGATTTGTAATTTATTGATTTCAAGAATTCCTATAGAAATTGGAAAACCATGTATAAGTGAGACTTATCTTTACTCTGTCTACAGATGACATTTGGGCGCATATGGGAATTTGTGGACCAGTTGTCATGCTTAATCTACCGATTGGCTTATAGAAATAGCTTGGTACTTGACACTTAAAAGTATAAGACAAATTTAAAGGTAGTGGTATAGATATTTAGGAATTGTCTAGTTCAAAGAAGGAGAGATGGGAATGGTATGTGGTGGACAGAGGGTCCTTAAGAGGTGTAACTCTTGAGCTTGGCTATGAAAGTGTAAGAGAATTATCGATATGGAAAACTTGCAAAGAAATGGTGAAAAGGGCCAAGAGGGTTTGCTCTGTTGGCAAACAGCATTACATAGTTAAATCAAGCAAAGAACAGTGCACATTTTAGAACCAGACAAGCTTTTGTACTCATGAGCTGTGAGACATTGGGCAAATTACTTGAGAGTAGTTAACGTTTCCTTTTATCTCCGGTAAAACAGAATAACCTGTCCTGAACATATCACCAGAGAGTTGTGAAGATCAAATAAGGTCAAATAAATACGAGGCAGCATTTTCTGAACTGTAACATTACCAAATTAATAACATCATTATTTTTAAAAGGCCCAGATATGCTCATGCAACTGAGTAGGCCACTGTGTTGGTTAGGATTCTTGGTCTGCGAGCAACAGAAATGATCTAACTAAGCAAAACAGAATTATTGCAAAAAAATGTGGTAGGGGATGGGATGGAAGGAAAAAAGCACACAATATAGTTCACAGAATTTAAGGAAAGCTGAAGACTCAGGCTCAGAAACAAGAACCAGGAAGCAGTGTAGTGGGAGATTATTTAATTCTTTAATGGTCTCATTTGTTTTTTTCCTCCGTGAGTCATTCCACTCACGTCAAAGTCCCACACTGGGAGCGTCTAGGGGGCAGGGCATCTTGACTTAATTCTCATTGAGACTGAGATACCATGGAGGAGATATAGTTTCCCATAAGGAAGTTCAATGGTTCTTCATGAAAGAGGAGTAGACTGGACAGTGAATCACCAGAAAACTACAAAGTATTTCAAAAGAGCATTCATGACTTTATGCCGTTATGCAATTATATGCATCGACCAACTTGAAATTCAATTGTGAAGAATAGTGGAAACTAAGCCTAGAAAAGTAACAGTTAAGACTAGTGCAAGTGAATGAGTGGATTAGAAAACTATGGTAAATCTACACAATGGAATATTACGCTGCTATAAAAAAGAAGGAATTTTTACCATTTGCAGCAGCATGGATGGACCTGGAGAGCATTATGTTAAGTGAAATAAGCCAAGAAGTGAAAGAAAAATACCACATGATCTCACTCATTTATGGAAAATAAAGAACATTATAACCTGATGAACAAATGATAGATACAGAGGCAGTAAAGCACTGAACAGACAGTCATTACAGCAGGAAGGCTGGGAGAGATGAGGTAGATAAGAGATCAACCAAAGGACTTGTATGCATGCATATAAGCATAACCAATGGACACAAGACTCTGGGGGGATGGGATGAGAGCATGCGACAGGGGTTAGGGGAGGCCGGGGGAAGGTCAATGGGGGAAAATAAAGGAGATATATGTACTACTATATGTAATACTTTAAACAATTTAAAAAATAATTAAATAAAAGGTAACTGGGGGAAAAAAAGACATTGTTGGCTGGTGATGGGAAAAAAATAAGTCATTGAAAAAAAAAAAAAGACTAGTGCAAGTGAAATGGCCTGTTCCAGTTACTGGAACATATTTCAGGCTGTTTGCTTCCCTGTGGCCTTCCCAGTGGGGCTGGGAGGAGGCAGCTGGCTGTTTCTGGGCCATAGGTCAGTGAGGAGTACGTCCACCTGGAGAGTCGTTACACACTGACCCTTGGCCTTGAATGATTTTCCTCTGCTTTCGTAGATACCGATATTGATACTTGAGTTGAACTGGGAACTTTGAGTGGTGTTACAGTTGCAATAATCTGTGTCAATCACCTCTTTGATTCTCCCTCACTCTGGTTCAGATAGTATGGACTCTCAATAAATGCTTGAATGCATGCACGCATGAGTGAGACTAGTCAGATCCTTCTCAGGGAATTAAAGGAAATAGCATGTATAAAATACATAGTTGATTCTTGACAAAAAATAAGTATCCAATATGCCCTAATTGGTTTGGCTCTGTGGATGGAGCATCGGCTTGTGGACTGAGGGGTCCTGGGTTCTATTCCAGTCAAGGGTAGCTACCTTGGTTTCAGGCATATCCCCAGTGGGGGGTGCAGGAGGCAGCTGATCGATGTTTCTAACTCTCTATCCCTCTCCCTTCCTCTCTGTAAAAAATCAATAAAATATATTTTAAAAACATAAGCATCCAATAGATGCTAGAGCCATAGTTATACTAACAGAAGGAAGAAGAATAACGATGATGATGATGATGATGATGATGATAATGATAGTGATGATGGTGAGGATGATCATGATTGGCTTGGATTCCAATCACATCCATTGCAATCTTGGCTCTGCTACTTACCAACCGCAAAGCAATGGCTTTAGTTCAGTCTCTATTTGCACATCTGTCAACACCTCTTAAGGCTACTGTGAGGATTTAATGGCAGCTGCCTGGAACATACTACGTGCTCAGGGTAGGTAGGCGAGGCCCGGAGAATGCAGAGGCATGCACTTTTCTTTCTGGGAAGGGTTTGTCTTTTCCTGCTATTAGTAAGACTTCCACTAGGGCAGTGGCCGGCAAACCGTCGCCTGTCACCCGACCGGCCGACACCCCCACTTCTTCTAACACCACTTCTTCAAAAGAGACTCACCCAGGCCGAAAACTGACTTCTGCACTCAGGCCACAAAGTTTGAATAGCACTGTACATGTGTACTGCACGTGGCCTTTTGTGGAAGAGCCACACTCAAGGGGCCAAAGAGCCGCATGTATGTGGCTTGGAGCTGCAGGTTGCCGACCAATGCACTAGGGTCCGTGCCTTCGGCAGAAGGCTGAGTGTGAGAAGAAGTTGCTTAGGTGACCTTCACCCGCCAGCTGAGAGAAGCTGACAGGGAATCAGATGGGAATCCAAACTCCCGATTCAGTTAAGGGCCTGGCAGAGTTGGAAGGCATGGCAACGCCCTCCTGTCCTTGGTCTCTCCTCCCAGCTCCCAGGAAGGAGTTTTGGCAAACGCTTCAAAGGAAGCAGGGCCTAAAGGATTGTCTTTGGATATAGCGGGGCTCACACACCCCTGTCCACAGCCCATCTTGGGGAGAGGAGGGAGGTGGCCCAGAGACAGGTAGTTAGAAAAGGCAAGGTCACTTCTCCAAAAGGAGAGGCAGTCAGACAGAGGACCCAAGGCCCATGCTCAGAAGTAAAGCAAAGCAAGAGGCTCTTCAAGAGGAAAGTCTCTGGGAAGCCCCTGGGAGGGACAAGAAAGGAAAATATGGCTGTTTACTAGGGATGCACCAGGTCCCATTCAACAGACACCAGGGACTTGGGTCAGCGTGATCTTGAGCTCTCAGACCCCGAGGCCACTCTGCCCTGAACTGTGTTTGGATTCCGAAAGCCAGCAGCGAGCCGAGTGGATGGAGCAGAGTGAAGCACACGGCTTAATCAGGGCACGAAAGCAGCTGACAAATTACAGCATGATTTGTCATCATCTCAGAACTCGGCAAGTGTTTGTCCCTGAAAGAATCGATACCTGCAGGGAAAAGGGCCATATTTTTAGCAGCTCCTGGATGGGTAATTTATTTCAAGTGACTGGAGAGTTTATTTATGCCGGTGCCTCCACAGATCCAATGGACAGTATATTTACACGAAGCCAGAAAATGCTATCATTTCTTCTAATCAATTTGCCCCTTTGAACAGCTGTACCTTGGAGCTTTCAGCCGTAAATTCACGCCCGGTGCTAAAAGCTCTACCCAGGGAACGGTCTCTGGTCCCGCCCCTAGCATTTCTCCCTTCTGTTTGCTTCGCACGCTGGGCCTCTCCCTCCTTTCCCACGTGGACTCTGTCTCCTGGGGCACACAGGAGATGGACAGGGGGGTGGCACTAGTCCCATTCTACATGTGGGGAAACTGAGGCTCAGGAGTTGGATACAGTAGTAGTCCTAGAATTAGAAAGATTTCCCCACCCCTAGTTGTATCCCCAACCCCATTGGGTCAGAAAAGATGATACAACTAAATTACCTAATGAAAGAGAGAAGTGGAGAGGATGCAAGGAAGTGTTTCCAGTACTTGGCTCCAAGAATGTTCACCAGGACAGTGTGCTGTGCAAGTAACGCCAGACGGTCTAGTCAGACTTGCTTCCAAATCCCAGCGCTGTGTGGCCATGGGCACTAACGGAACCCTCTGGGCCACAGTCTCCAACTCTAAACAGGGGATCATTAAAATTCCCACCTCATAAAATAGCTGTAAGCTTGACAATATGTGTCAAGTTATCATCATGGTGTGTGGCAGAAACGAAAGTACAGTCAATGCCATTTATTTTGTGTGGGGGTTTTTTTATATATTTTTTAATTGATTTTAGAGAGGAAGTGAGAGGGACAGAGAGATAGAAACAACACTGATGAGAGGCAATCATTGATTGGCTGCCTCCTGCACACCCTACTGGGGACTGAGCCCACAACCAGGGCATGTGCCCTTGGCTGGAATCAAACCTGGGACCGACCCTTTAGTCCACAGGTGATACTCTATCCACTGAGCCAAATCAGCTAGAGCTATTTTGTTTTATTAGCAACTATTTTCACAGAAATTTTACAGTATCAAAATAACGTAAATGTGCAATAGTGAAATGATGAAGGGAATTATGGTGTCATTCAAACAGCAGATGTCTATGCAGGTATTAATAAAGATGTAAAGAATTTTTTAAAAGATGTAAAAATGTTCAAGGACATGAACGCAAAATCTCAGTTTTCAAATGCATAACCGTATATGTGTGTTCATACATAAATGTGTGTATGTGTGCGTGTGTATATAGATATATTTTTTAACCCCTGGGAGCATCACATAAGAACATTCACTGTGGCTATCTCTAAATGTCATGACATACAGTCTCTTCTTTTTGGTCATCTATTTCTGTGCTGCCCAGTGTGGTAGCCACTAGCCACATGTAACTATTTAACTTTTAATCAATGAAAAATAAATGAAATTTAAAAATCAGTTCCTTAGTCATCCTACCACATTTCAGTAGCCCCTGTGATTTGTAGCCTCCATATTTTGGGCAGTGCAGAATAGAACATTGCCATCAAGGTCTGTGGGCAGTGCTGGTCTAGCAACTCAACCCCAGGCATTTCTGGTTGTCACACTCACAAGGGTGCAGCAGGCGTCTGAGAGACAGAGGCCAAAGACGCTACTAAACATCCTGCAAGGCACAGGACATGTGGTTTCTGGACATGGGCAGTTGTCCAAGTTTTCTCTGCTGTCCATCCAAATTTTATTTACATCTAAGTTCTCCTCTTCCATGAGGACTTAACTTTTTCTTCTAATACATGACAACTATCACATTGCCACAAAGCAGGGGTTACCATATTCTGCAACAATTAGTTCCTCTATATCTATTAAAAGTAGATCCCTCTTAATCTTGTGACTTCCTCTCTCTCACAGGAGGCCCAGTTCAAACCAGAACACTTCCACAACACCATCGTGTGTGAAAAACCCAACCATCGCCTCAACAAATTTAAGGGTTACATGTAAGTATCTCACACCCACATGCTGCTAGTAAATATCTCCTCTTCAGCGAGAAACATTTTTTCCCTTCACATGGACAAACAAATAAGCATTTGAGTCCTGAAGAAATTTCTCTCTTTTTTATCACAAAGAACAGCTAGAAAAACCCAAGTGAAAACCGCAGGAGGCTTGGTGTCTGTGGCCTGGGTTCCCGAGTCCTAGGATGCCCCACATTCTAGGTGTGGGGCTTTGGAAGGATCTCTCATCCTCTCTGAGCTTCACCTTGTTCTTGAGGAAGGACGATCACCCTGTTTACTCCCCAGAGCCTTGAAGAGTCAAATAAAATAACATCAGACAATGTAGTTTATAAACCCAGTGAGGAATAATTAGTATTAAAAGATATTCTGAGTTACAATAGAGCACCCTAGAGCTAGGCTTCCTGGGTTTGAATCTCTGCTCTGCCCCTTACTGTCTCTCTGAACTTGCCTCAGTTTCCCTATCTAAAAAGTGGGAACAATCACATGACCCTATCTTACAAGGCTGTCACGATGATTGAATTAATACATTTAAAAAAATAAATATACACCAGCCCTGGAGAAAAAAGTATTGAAAGACCTAGAAGGAGAAAAAGCCCTAAAGGTTCTGATTATGATTTTTCTTCACCCCAGTGTTGTGGGGAAGTTATGTTTACACTTCTGAAAACTCCCAAAGGAGAGGCATCAGGGTAGAAGAAGGGCCAGACACAGGGTAAAACCTGGTGTTAGTTGGACTCAGAATTTGCAAGTGTAGGGCAAAAAAGTGCAATCTCCTTAAGCCTGGAGCCAGAAGAAGAAAAAACTCCATTCTGTCTAAGAAGTCGCCTCACCTACATGACACCAAGTCCCCTCCCACCTCCCTGGAGGATTGTTTATTTTGTGAGAGGGAGCCAGAGGAGGATAGTGCAGGAGTGAGGCCAGCGAGAGGAGGAGTGGAGAGAGGAGCCCGCCAGCTGCCCTTCACAGCCAAGAGGCAGGACTGCCTGGTGTTGGCGGTGGGCTCTGACAGTCAGCTGGTGCAGCTCCGTCCCAAAGCCTGGTGACAGCAAGCACGAGCCCACAGGCTGAAGGGAACACGGGCATCCCTGTGGGGCCAGAAGCCAGATCTCTTTCGGGTGGGAAATGAGGATTTCCTTCGGGTGGGTCATTTCCTCTCACGCTCTAGCCCCCCACAGGAGCTATCGGGAGTTGCCCTTGAACATGGAGACTAGGTTCCACGTTAATACCCCTCTTCTGAAAAAGAGGGAGGATAGGGATCACGTTCACTTCTAGTTCTGGGATGCCACAGAGATGCCATTGTGCCCAGTCATGGCAAGGAGAAGCCACCAAACTACTCCCTGTCTCTCTTCATCCCCAGGGAGCATCCTGACCAGACCAGGACCGGCTTCGGCAGTGAGAGTCTTTTGCTCCGAGGCTGCACCATCAGAAACACCGAGGTGGCTGTTGGCATTGTCATCTATGCAGGTCATTGTCCCTGGACAGTTTCTTTGGTCCCTCTCTACCTTCTCTCCTCTATCCTCTCTTCCAAATCCATCTCCACCAAAGGAAACACACATCAATTCTGAGGGATAGAGTCCCATAACTTCCCATTGCTCAGCTAGGCAAACTGAGACTGGAATCACAGCTGCTCACTCAGTCCACAGGAGACATGTTAGATGCCAAGTTACTGTCACTCACCTGAACAAGACAGGGAGGGAGATTCCTGCTCCTTCACCTCCAATGGGTTTGGCAAGATGAAGTGTATCTTATTGAGCCTGAGGAATAACTCATCAAACTTAATAACTTTCCCTTTTGGGCCTCGGCTTCCTCATCTATCCAATGGGGGAAATATTTGCATCTGCCTCATAGAGTACTTGTGAGGATCAAATGACCACCCAACACATGAAAAGCACTGCATCTAGCACATAAAAATGCTATGGGTTTTCATTGTGCTTTGCAGTTATTATTATTTATCTTTATTCATGTTCTGGCTGCGGTTATGATGGTATATCTGACCTTGCCATTGCCATTTTGATTTCCAGTTAAAAAGATAGCAACACATCTTACCATAAAATCTAAAGTCTTACGACTTACTGTATCCCTGGGATCTAGAACCTGATGCTCCATGGGTTCTCAATAAATATCGGTTGTAACGTTGACAACTGCAGACTTCTTTCTCTGTAAGGGAAACACGGTCTCCCCAAGGTGACTACTTTCACTGGGGGACTACAGATTACATGTCTCTGGGTCTTTTATTCACTACAATACCTTGCTTGTTGTTTTGTTTGATTTGTTTTGGACTGAGTAGAGCCCCACTTTTGATGGACATAGAAGAGCATTCTAAACATCAGTCTACCCTAAGAGTCATTTTTTGGGACTGTCAAAAATAACACACAGGTTTTTAAACAAATAATGACACAATCTAGCTAGCTTTCCCTAATTTGGGGGAAGGAGGGGTTGTATTTGTCAGTTCAGGGGACTGTTTTGAAGTGTCTTTGATAATGAGTTCGGGGCCATCTGGTAGACCCAATAAGATACACTTCATCTTCTCAAGATGTGCATCCCTCACTTCTCAAGCCATTGCCAAATGTCATCGGGAAATAAAATCCCCCTGGTTGAAAACAACTGGCTTAGAGTCTCTCCCTGGACAATACGGACGGACAAAATAGAAGTATCCTTGGTATCAAAGGCCCAAAAATGCCAAACTGAGCTTTGTAGAGGGAAGAGATCCAGTGTGGAGGTGTGTACCCCTACTGTGTACAAGGAACGCATTGAGGTACTTTGTGTATATTAATCCACTACCCTGCCCCAGATATATACACGACCATCATCTCCCATTTTGCAGACAAGGAACTGAGTTGCAAAATCATTCACTCAAGGTCACTTGCCTCCTGGTATTAATTGTATGTCACCCAAGGTCAAGTATCTGAAGAGTCTAGCTCTGACTCGAGAGCCCACATTCTAATGGCTACACCATGCTCCCCCGCTTGAGTCCAGCTCTTGTCAAAACAATAGAGGGATCTCAATGGTGAGGAGCGGGTGTTTGAAGAGAATGGTCCTGGGACCCCGTATATGGGGTGACCCTGAGGAAGTCAGGATGGCAGAGTGTCGTCAGCACCATCATGCTGTGCTCACTGTGTCATGCAAACTCCCTCACAACTGCAGTGACTCGAGGCTAATTTAATAAGCCTAGAGTTTGCTGGTCCTGCTGTTTTGTTGCCACTTTAAATCCACTGGGCAACTAGCAAAACAGCATTAAACCCATTCACGGCTGGAGCTGATGTATTCGTTTTCTTTAATTTTGCATAGAAAACATGTGATGGGTGTGTTTTAATGTGACTGCTAAGGCGTACAGCATGGTAGTTAAAAGTTAGCAGCCCTAGAGGACAGGCTCTACCCAAAGACAGACTCTCAGCTGGTCCCAGCAGCTGGCTGTGTGGCTTGGGTACCATCCGGGGCTGCTTGGAAGGAGAAATAGGCTAGGAATTAGAATCCAGGGTTCTCAGTTTGGTTCTGATGGTCATTTATTCCTTCTTTATAGGCAGGTCCCTTCTACTTTTCTCCAACTAGAAAGGGGGGTGATTGGGTGAGATTAGTAGATTTCAAATGTTGTTGTCCTTTCTTTAAACAAAGCATCATACATGCAGAACTCCAAGACAGGAGTGGAGCTGTGCAGATTTAATGTTGGGGTGGAGGCCTTTGACCCTGACCACTCTTATCCAAGCAGCACCAACACCTGAGGCAAAGAAGACAAATATGAAAATTACTGACCCCAAGCAGTGTCC
Organism: Lasiurus cinereus; assembly: GCA_011751065.1. Classification (NCBI taxonomy): domain Eukaryota; kingdom Metazoa; phylum Chordata; class Mammalia; order Chiroptera; family Vespertilionidae; genus Lasiurus; species Lasiurus cinereus. Next base: position 8,730,997 of record JAAGEH010000434.1, read on the forward strand.
TGCCCCAGGGCCTTGGCACCTACTATTTCCCAGCCTAAAACCTTCTTCTCCTGACTCTTCTCTCCCTTCGAATCCTCCTTAAATGTCGCCTCTTCCTTATTATGTTTTCCAAAACCATCTCTCATTATTAGCCTTTGTTTATTGTTTATTTCACGGGACTTCTTACTGACTGCAGTTATCTCACGTACAGTGGTACCTCAAGATACGAGTGCCCTAACATACAAGATTTTTGAGATGCGAGCCGTTGAGCGAGCAATTTTTGCTTTGAAATACGAGTAACAGTTGAGATGGGAGTAATCTCATGGATCGGCCGACTGCACACGACCCACCAGTTTACCGCGACTGGAGCGTCTCATAGTTTCCCATGCCTCAAGGTTACGGAATGAATTAAACTCGTATCTCGAGGTACCACTGTATTTGTATATTTTCACCAGAATGTGAGTCATCTGTCTTGGCGGTGTATTATACCACCATTAGCCCATAACAGTGCCTTTGTGCAAATTAGAAAGAGCCCTCAAAACAGTGTCCTGTAGTTTGCCAGAAAGGTGCCATACTAAAGTTACAAATCGATGACAACTACAAAACGAGGGGAACCTCTAAGTCTGTGCAGGGTACCATCGGAGCATGGTAGCTCTGTCCAGGCCCACCAGTGGCTGGCACGCCGGGGATGCTCCATAGGTACCTGCTGACCAGTTGTGAGCAGCCTCTCCAGTGGTTCTCCACAGCCTCCCTGAGGCAGGACAGAGGCAGGTGAGGGCAGGGGGCCCCTCTGTGACTGTGGGCCCCTGTGAGCAGAGCCAAGGCTATGGTCCAGCCCAGAGGCAAATGGGGGGCAAGAGACTGATCGCCTCATGTTTGCCTGCAGGCCACGAGACAAAAGCCATGCTGAATAACAGCGGCCCGCGGTACAAGCGCAGCAAGATTGAGCGGCGCATGAACACGGACATCTTCTTCTGCATCGGGCTCCTCTTCCTCATGTGCCTCATCGGAGCTGTAGGTATGGAATGTTCTGGAAGAAGAACATACAGTGTCACAGTAATCTTTTTTTTTTTGAGAGGGAGGAAGGGAAGTGGGAGGCAAATTGCTTCAACTCTCTGAGCCTCGGTTTCCTCATCTATGAAATAGAGTTCATAAAAAAATAAAGCTTCCTCTATATGATCACAGATGCCCATGTGAAATCTCTTCAGTGTTAATGACACAAAATATTAGGAGTATCACCTATGCTCAAGAAATACTGCCAGAAGTCAGACACTCTCTTAGCGTGAAGGATAACAAGGCCAGCCCGTCCCAGCTCCTGGTCCAGCAGGAAGGAGCCAGCACATGGACAGGATCCCGGACAGTCTGTCCCTTCGGGGGGAGGGCTGCCACAGAAGACTGACGTCACCTTACTGGTTTAACAGGGGTGGGGAGCTGGCCCCTGGGCCATATAAGGCCTAAGAAAGCCTTTGGTCTGGCCCTGCCAAGGCATTAGGGATGATGAGTTCATTAAATGTTTGACCAAATGGAGCAGGCTAATGTTTAAGTTGCAGGAACCACTGACTGACTTTGCTTTGGGGCAGGTTTGTTTAAGGAATGTCGGGACTGGAAAGGACATTTGAGATCATCTCCCTGTGTCGCCAGAGAAAGAAAGTTAATGGTGAAAAGGTCACACAGTGAGATAAGGTGCAGGCAAGCCAGAATCGGCTTGGCTGACTGCCCGAATGATACATAAATTGGGAAAGTTCTGGGAGGGGCAGGATTCTGTTCTTTCTGAGAAAGAATGGCTCACGCACAGCGATGGGCCCCTGCAGGAGGTGAAAGCCCTGAGCGAACTCCCTTCCGGTTCTTTATCACACGTTCTCGTGGACTGTGTGAAGGCGGTGGCTCTTTTTTCTTAGCCCAGAATGCACGGGGGAAGCACAGAGGGTGGGTAAAGGTTGTCAAGAGTCCCAAGCCATGCCCTTCCATCACACAACTGGAAAGACCGTGTGTCCCCTTCTCTGTTTCCAACCCCTGTATCACTGAATTTCATGAAGATGTAAGCAGTCCCCATGATACTCTCCTCTGGCAGGACAGACTTGATGACATGTAAGTTGTATGAAGGACTACTTGAGAGCTAATGAGCACACACACACACACACAGAGAGAGAGAGAGAGAGAGAGAGAGAGAGAGCTATATTATATAGAACTAGAGGCTCAGCACACGAAATTCGTGTGTGGGCACAGTCCCTAAGCCTGGCCTGTGATCAGAGCCATCTTTCCCAGCTGCCCACAACCAGCCCCAACCCCCCGCCACCATCCACCCCTGATTCCCTATTCGCCATCAGGTGATCGGAGCCAGCCAGCTGTGGGGAGGAACTGAGAGGTCAGCTGTTCTGCCCACTTGCCTGACAATCGGGAGAAGAAACCGAGAGGCCAGCCATCCCCTCCCCCGACTCGTTGGCCCCTCCCCCATCATGGGTTGCCCTCTGTGTATGGGATGACCCACAGCAGGGTCAGGGCCTTGGCCTGGAACCGCCCATGTCCCCTACCACCCACCTCTGGCTCCCCATTAGCCAGAGGAAGGAACCAAGAGGTGGTCGGTGTATCTCATAGCGACTGGTTGAGTGGTCGTTCTGGTCATTCTGCCATTAGGGTCATTTGCATATTGCCCTTTTATTATTTAGGATAAGGGTGGACTCCTCCGAAGCACACTCATCTCCAGGAATAGGTTCAGGGCTGATGTAATGGGCCAACCTTGGAACTAAAAGGAGATTCTGTCTCCTCCTCCTCTGCTTCCTCTCAGGTCACAGCCTCTGGAATGGGATGTTTAGGGAACACCCTCCCTTCGATGTGCCGGACGCCAAGGGCAGCTTCCCTCCCCTTGCCCTTGGGGGATTCTACATGTTCCTCACCATGATCATCCTGCTCCAGGTAAAAGCTCCTCTCTCACGAGTGGCTACGAAGGCCTGTGGCCAATACCACAGAACTCTGTGAAGGAAAGCTCAGTGCTGGCCCCAAGAAGGAACGCCTGGACGGAGATGGGGAAACGTCCATTGCTTTCTTGTGGACCTTTGAAAGTATTCCCATTTGGGATCATGTCAGGATCAGCCCTGCTTTGTGAGAGGATTCTCCCCCCAGATAATGGTGGAGAAAATATTTATTAGGCTTTTCTATAAAAGAGTATGATTACAGCAGTGACCCACGTGTGCCTGGCCCTTTGCCAGATACTGGAGAAACCTAATAACTGGAGAATAAAAGAAGATAAACTAGCACAGAGAACTGTCAAACCCTAAATACTGAGAGGAAGAAACCACAGATAAGTGTTTTAGTATTTTATCACCTGAGATTTAAAAACACAAGACTGGGGGGAGGGCACTGACCCTATAAGGAGAAAGAAACAAAAACACAGAGAACCTACATGAGAGAAGGAGAAAAAATGTACAGGCCCTATAAGAAATTACAATCTATGAAAAGATGATGTAGCTTCATCTACACTTAATTTCTTATACTACTTGAAGATGTTTCACTGTCTTCTTACTGGTGAACTCTTTTGAATCATTAGTTCATTCATTCATTTAGCAGAGTGATCCTTTTTTTTTTTTCGTGTGAATCAAGTCATATCCCTGCTCTGCACAAACCTACCAGTTGTTTCATATCCTCCTGAAGTAAAGTTCAAAGTCCTTATTGCTGCCAACAAGCCCTCAATGATCTGGACCCTGACTCCCTTCCTGACCTGTTCACCCATATACTCTCACCCCCCACACACACCCCGCCCATTCCCACTGCCCAGCAGCTTCCCAGAACGCTCCTCCTCCCACAGATATCCTCAGGACATACTCCATCTTCAAGTATCTGCTCAAAGGTCATGGTTGATAAGAATCCCTTCCAACCATCACCCTCTACTCTCTTTACTTTTTCTTTATGAGACTCGTCACTACCCAGTGTATGTTTGTTTGTTTGTTTGTTAGAATTTGAGGTCTTCAAGGCCAGGGATTCTGTTCTGCTCACTGCTATGTCCAAGGGCCTGGAATAATATGTGATTCGCACAAAGCACTCAATAGATATTAGGTATTGAATCAGTGGCCAGTAAGCAACAATGGGTCTGAACCCCTGTAAAAGTGGGAGGCCATCTTCCATGGCACTGGGATCCAGGGGGAGTGGGGAGACTCCTCACCCACTTCCCGCTCTGAGTGAAACAACCAATGGTGCGTGCCTGCCTCCTACTGACACCTCTGCCTGAAGAAGGCATATCCCCAAGAATGTCAAGGGAGGCATGAGGCATGGACCTTTGATTTCCCAGAGAAAGTTCATCACACGAGTGGTCCTCAGCTTTCCATTCCATGCCTTTGCCTCCCATTATAGAGGGTCCTGAGAGAGGATCTTGACACAGGAAGCAGCCTGGGTTCTGACTCCGTGGGACTCGGTCTCTTGCAGGTGCTGATCCCCATCTCCCTGTATGTGTCCATTGAGCTGGTGAAGCTTGGGCAAGTCTTCTTCCTGCACCACGACCTCGACCTGTACGATGAGGAGACCGATCTGCCCATCCAGTGCCGAGCCCTCAACATCACGGAGGACCTGGGCCAGATCCAGTACGTCTTCTCCGATAAGACGGGGACGCTGACCGAGAACAAGATGGTGTTCCGGCGCTGTACCATCGTGGGCAGCGAGTATTCGCACCGAGAAAACGGTATGAGGCCTCCTGGGGGCCCCCGTCCTTCTTCCTGAAGGAATCGCCTGCTCTCCTAGAGGATGGGTGGTTAAAGACATCGTGCTGGCTCCCCACAGAGGCTGGGTGGCTGGTGGAAAGTCGCTTCCTGTGTCCCTGGGGCTTCCTGGTCACAGATCAGTGCTGTTCTCGTCACCTGTGAGCCTTCCTGTGTTCACAAGGCTGTCAGTGATCTGTGTGTGGCCCGCCAGTCGCTTCGTCCTGCGCCATTTACACACAACACTTTTACCTGTCAGGAGTGGCCTGGGGACATGTCCCAATTATGTGCCTAGATTTAAGAATTTCTTGTGTCCCCTTACCTGAGAGGACAGGCCAGGTCGAGGTGCATGGTCAGATTTGATACACCTGGGAAATGCCTTCCAAGCTCTTGAAAGCTTCAGCTTAGCAGATATGGCTATAAAGTGCCCAGACTGTCATCTTCTATGGACTAAAGATGGCCTGTCAAGCTGACCTGATCCCCTCAACTCCGTCCCCCATACACACATGCGTGCATGTGTGTGTGTGTGCGTGCACACAAAAGTCATGATTGCTAAGAGTCCCACACATACACTTTTTAACTGAGAGAAGAAACTCTTAAGAGAGCAGCATTCATTCTTTGGAATATGAAGAATGGAGAAAGAGAAAGGAACCCAATTCCCTTTGCCATGATGATAACCATTTTTGTGGGACTTTCTGATCCTTTCATAAAAAAATATTTTTAATTTATTTCAGAGAGGAAGGGAGAGATAGAAACAGCAATAGCCCTAATTGGTTTGGCTTAGTGGATAGAGCATCAGTCTGAAGACTGAAAGATCCCAGGCTCGATTCTGGTCAAGGGCATGTACCTTGGTTATGGGCACATCCTGAGTAGGAGGTGTGCCAGAGGCAGCTGATCGATGTTTCTTTCTCATCAATATTTCTAACTCTTTCCCTCTCCTTTCCTCTCTGTAAAAAATCAATAAAATATATTTTTTAAAAAAAGAAGAAGAAAGTAATAGCAATGATCCACACTGGGGATCAAGCCCACATCCCCACTCATATGCTCTGACCAGGAATTAAACCATGACTTCCTGGTTCATAGGTCGATGCTCAACCAAGCCACACTGGCTGGGCCCTTCTGATCCTTTTTAATAATAAACACTGCTACCATTATCAGTATTTAGAGTATTCCAAGACTCCAAACCATCCCTAGTGTTCAGTACTTTTTTTAACCCCCCATCTGAGAAAATGGAGGCATAGGGTTAGCCTAAGCTCAGAGCCACAGAGCTAGGAGAGAGTAGAGCCAGCATCTGCACCTGTGGGACTTGGTTGCGCTCCTTTCTCCAGTCCGGGTAGCCAGCTCCCTGCTTGCCAGAGCAGCACATGTTCTTCCTCCGTGTTCTTAACCCCCTCTTCGAGTCTGGCATCGCCCCAGCCATGGTCCAGCCCAGGTATGACCGGGGCCATAATGGGACTCCTTTCCTGCAGCCAAGCGACTGGAGGTCTCAAAGGAGCTGGACTCGGACAGTGAAGAGTGGACCCAATACCAGTGCCTGCCCTTCCCGGCCGGATGGGCCCAGGGCCCCGCAGCATTGAAGAGCCCAGGAGGCGTCCAGCCTCTGAGGAGGTGCCAGAGTGCCCGGGTGCCCATCCAGGGCTACTCCCGACAAAGGTCCGTGGGGCGCCCCCCAACAGAGTCTTCGGTGGCCTTCAGCAGCTCCCTCGTAAGTCCCTGCCTTTTCCTCTTTGAATTGCAAGTGGGGAGAGATGGAAGGGGGCTCTGGGGAGTGAGAGACAAAAGATAATAAAAACCCTGAAGGACTCTCCAAATGCCAGCCCTTGGTCTTGTAGGCAATCCTCAGGCGCGTTTTATTGGGCCTGCACACTTCTTGCTCATTTCCAATGTTTAGTATTTAGAAATTAGGAGATTTCACATACACACAGATCTCTGGCTTCTGTTTTTTAAAATAAATGGAGTTGGGAAAATTCTTCACACTGAGCCAGCATTTCCCTGTGGAAGAAATTGGCTTGAATTAAAGAGTCGACGCCATTTAGTCTGGGCATATCATCTCGAGTTTATCACGTCTCTGCCTCACTTCCATTACTGAGCAGAAGGCCAGCGGCATGTCCAATGGTTTTCCAATAAATCAGCTAAGAGGAAAGAGAAATATTTGCCATGCCCACATTTCTATAAAGTGGAAAAACAAAACATGGGCCTACAGGTTTATGCATTTCAAGAAAAAATAGAATATCTTTTTCGTGATCATCAAAAAGGGTCTTCAGTTGTTATGAAGCAAAAGCATCAATGTCAGAATTACCCAGCACACTCACTCCCTTAGGTTAACTGCCTGGCCCCTGTGGTTCTTCAGTCCTGCAGCTTTCCGCATCTGGTCCCTTCACATTTGGTCCCTAGGGACACCTGTCACTAACTGTCCAGGGAGCAGGCGAAGAAATTGAGTTTATTCTACAAGGCCTTATAGCATTCCCTGGGAGTGAAGGCCAGAACCGGGCCTCTGGCTCCTACCCGTCTGCTTTCCTCTGCACCTTGCTTTTTCTCTAAGAGACACATGATCTAGAATCTTCTGTTCTCACAGAAAGGCCACCGGGAACCCCAGCTTATCTTGAAAAGGTCACAAACATAAAGAGGAACCTGAAGTGCTAGCATGCCCTGATTAGAAAATACGATTTTCAAAATGATCCTTTTGGTGAATTTCCTTCCAGGCTTTTATTTCCCCCATTCATACCCATGCATAGCTCCATATATTTAACATTTTTGCAATCATAGCACATATAATTATAGGTTCGAGGTTTTTGGGGTCTGACAGGATGTCAGAAGCATTGTTCATTTTGCTGCCTCATATTCCTAACCTGGGACTATGCTTTCCGACTGCAACAAGGGAAAAACGCTGGGAGTGTGTGTGTTCTGGGTTGTTACTTCTGTAACTCTGGGTACAACATTGCATTAACTCTTCCCTGGCCAGGTAGCTAGCTCCGTTGGTTAGAGTATCATCCTGCTACACCAAGGTTGTGGGTTGGATCTCCGGTCAGGGCACATACAAGAAGCAACCAATGAACGCATAAATGAGTGGAACAACAAATCAATGTTTCTCTCTCTCCCCCTCCCCTCTCTCTCTCTCTAAAATTAATCAACAAAATCAAGTTAACTCTATTTTGTTATTATGCACAGACATGCAACATTAGCAAGGATCAAACGATAACAGTGTGTAAAGACATCTGATGTTCATAAACACGCAAGATGAATTATCTGTAAATGCCTTTAGGAAGCTCTTTGATTTGGTGTGGGTTTTTTCCTGTGGTTTTTTTTTCCCCCCCCAAATAATGAGATAACAACAGGACCTCCATATTGGCAGGTCTTTCTCTTATTTAATTCTGTCCCCTCTAAATGGAATGCCCTTCCCCCAGCTCTTTATCTAAATATTTGAACCATGAATTGGTGAATTCTCATTAGGCATGGGCTGTAGATCTTACCCTGTGCGTGTCTTTGGCACTTTCTAGTTCTAGACACCATGGGTGGCCCAGGTGCCTGAGAATGTCTCTGCCAGGACCCAGCTGAGGAGAGAAAGGAGCCTTTCCTTGGTAGATCTCAGCTGGGCACACAGATTCACTGTCCCCCTGTTCACCCTGACAAATCTCAGTCACCCAGAAACACTGCAACCCTGAGGCAGCCCAGTCTAACTTCTAGTCGGGGTTCTTCACTGCTTGCTGGTCAGTGAAAGGGACACATTAACCTCTGAGCTATACCCAGAGCCTGAATGTCACCGTCCGCCCTCACTGGCACTCTGAAGGCAGTCTAAAGTTCATTCCAGAACAATAAGGAAATTAACACGCCGATGAAGAGCCAGTTCTCGTCTAGGCAGATGCGGATAGTGACGCGTTCTCTTTATGAACTGCCACGTGTGTCGTTCTCCAGGCTGTTTGCTTGAAGATCTGGGGTTACTGGGACAATAGCATCTCCAGGTAGAAAGGGCACTGGGCTAAGGGTCAGGAAACGTAGGTTCTCGTTTCAGCTCTGCTACTAGCTCGCTGGGTAACCATAGCAACACGTCAGACCCCTTTCTGTCCCTTTCATTACCAGAAAATAATGTACTGACAACTCTCACCAGCCGTTTCAAAACTCAAATAACATAATGTCCGTGCTGACCTGCAAGGTCCCTTCCAGCTAAGAGTTAGACATGTTTGGGGTCATCTCGGCTCTCCCATCATTATTAGCTCTGTGGCTTCGGTCAACTTGCCCAACGGGAAGCCTCCCCATCCCCATCATTGTTCTGCCTCTTGAGCTTCTTTGGATGATTTAATTGTTCAAATCATGCATTCTAGGTGGATGGATAACTAATCGAAGTTTTAAGTCATCTTTTTGAAAGAAAGCTTTGTGTTTTGGAAAAATGATCCCGTCTCTGGGGACATGGTCACGGGAGGGGAATGGGCATCTTTGTAACATGCAACGCTGAGCCCTCTCTCCTGAGATGCTGGCCTATTTGGTCTGTGGCACTCATGTTTTTATTTCTGATGTTCTAGTGAGCAAGCAAGATAAGGACCTCTGTAAGCATACCACCACCACCACCACCACCACCACCCCACTAGGAAATAGTCTACCTTTGGCTCAAATAGGCTCCTTCTCCGGCTTAGAAGGCATTGGCTGAAGGGGTGGTTTATGTTGCCTTAAAGGGCTCTGACTACCTGTAAAATATCTGTAGTTGGAGTGGCAGATCCTGGAATGAGTCCGTGGACCATGTTGGGGGCAGCCCCGGAGGATCTCCTGGTTCCCAGCTCCCCAACCCTTCCCACCACACACACACACACACACACACACACACACACACTTCTTGGCAGGTTCCTGAACTTGCCTCTCTGCCATCTGCCCATCTGGCAGTCAGCTGGTCCCATCCTCTCCTGGCACCGCCAGGTCTGTACTTCCCTTTGTAAACACTGTCAGAGCTTGCCTCTCAGTCCCCCTGGGTGCCAAGTCATGACGGAGCACAGGGCCACCTCCTGAAGGAGCCCATTCTTGGTCTCCTTGGCTCTTGGCTCTAACCCAAACAGAAAACGAGTATCACCAGCGACAACAAAAGCTGGCTTCTTTCTTCTCTGACAAAGAACAAGGAAGCATGGGTCGTTTTGGCCTAATGGCTGCTATAAAATCCATGGTCTGAGGGTGGGGTGGCACACTTATGACAGGGTGAGGGCTGAGCCAGTGTTTAATAGACTGGCAGATAGAAAATGAAATGCCTTTTTTTTTTTCTTGGTCTGCCAAGATTTGAGCAGAGAATCTTTGTTTAAAAGTGCCACTTGCAAAAGGTTTCCAGAACCATCAGACCAAAGAAGATCTTCCTGGTCATAATATTTGCATTGTGTACCGTCCAGTCTCCAGACATCATCCCCACTCCCTTCTGTGGGCACAGCCCCTCCCGCCCCTCCGGGAGGAACGCCCTGGCCCTCTGCCTCGTCCCTGGTCTTGGTCTTCCTTTCCTCCTTTGGAAGAGGCTGGTGCAGCACTGCAGTCTGTTCCTGTGGGTGGACAGCCCGCATACCCACGCTGCCACACACACCCCATACACACACACACACTAGATGGCCAGGTACTGCTTTAATCAGCCAAGCACGGAAAAATCTTTTGAAAGTGACAGGACCACACGGGCAGGGACAGATGAAGGCCATCTCAACTGTGCTTCCCTTGGCCCCCAGGGTCCTTACTGGGGATGCATGGCTGCAGTGATCCTATTCATAAGAGGTGGAAAACTCCCTTCTTGCTAGGCCACTAAGGATTCCTCTCCCCTTCTTTTTCTCTCCCCCTGCCTCCCATGGGGTGTATGTCACATTTGGAAAAAGCTTCCCAGAACAATCCATGTGCTTTTCATGGTTACTGAAGTCGAGGTAGGATTTTGGTAGACTGGAGGGGACTTATCAAACAAGATGAGATCACAGGCATAGAATGGGAGTATCCATCAAGGAGACAGCAAACCCTGCTAAGCTGAGGGTCTGTATTGAAAGTGGGGGGAGCAGAGACTGTGAAAAAAACTGAGATGACCGAATAAGTTGATTGTGCCTGCACTGAGGAGCTCCTGAAGGACAACTGAGCTAAGAGTAGCTGAGGGAAATGGTGTTTAGAAGGTGTGCGGGTGATACACGTGAAGGGTTAGAAGGAAAAGAGGTGAGGGGCAGCAACATCAGCTTAGAGGTGATGCAGAAATCCCGGAGGGAGGCTACAGGACTGGCAGCATCATGACTGAGGGCCAAATGGTGGGGAGACAATGTAATGAAAGAACTGCCAGAGCTTATCACTGATGGACATGTGAGGTGCAGGGAAGGGAGGAATCAAATAAGAATCTGCAGGGACTGGGTGTGCGGCGGGGGGGTCATCTGGATTCAAGAGTACAGGGAAGCCCTGGCAGGTTTGGCTCAGTGGATAGAGCGTTGGCCTGCAGACTGAAGGGTCCCCAGTTCAATTCCTGTCAAGGGCATGTACCTTGGTTGTGGGCACATCCCCAGTAGAGAGTGTGCAGGAGACAGCTGATCCATGTTTCTCTCTCATCGATGTTTCTAACTTCCTATCCTTCTCCCTTTCTCTCTGTAAGAAAATCAATAAAATACATTTAAAAAAGAGAGAGAGTGAGTACAGGGAAAACCATTATCCTTTCCCCAGGCATGCAAAGAACCTGGTGTGTTTGGGGGCTGTGGGGAGGCTTCCCCTGAGTCCCTTTAGGAAAGACTCACCAAGTCCTTTCTCTCTCAGGAAAAAGATGTGACTCCAGATAAAAACCTACTGACCAAGGTACACGATGCTGCCCTGTGGCTGGAGAACTTGCCCGACTCCAGACCAGCCAAGGCTTCCCTCTCCACCACCTCCTCCATCGCGGACTTCTTTCTCGCCCTAACCATCTGCAACTCCGTCATGGTCTCCACAACCACTGAGCCCAGGCAGAGGGTAAGGATCGGTGAGGGAGGGAGTGGCAGAGGAGGGGAGGAAGGGTAAAGGTAAAGGGTGACACCCTGAACAGGACGACAAGATACATGGGCCCTAGCCACAGTATCACCATTCATCCCTCTGAGACCTTGAACTCTTACCCTTTCTGGGCCTCAATTTCCTCATCCTATCTAATAAAGAGGGGATATGCTAATTGATAGTCACACCCTCAAAGATGGTGGCACTCAGTCCCCTCCACCCCACCAGGGCAGCAGGCACGCAGCATGGCGGGGCCCGCCCCCGGGTAGGTCTGGCTGCTCCGCATACCTGCCTCTGGAGTCCCTTCAGCCCCCCAGCTGCCCAGTGCCATTCAAGGCTCAGGTAACCAGGGCCGGCTGAGGCTTGCACTGCCGGCAGTGGCAGCAGCAGAGATGTGATGGGGGCATCCCTTCCCCTGATTGCCAGGTTGCCTCCTGCCCCTGAGGGCTCCCGGACTGTGAGAGGGGACAGCTGGGCTGAGGGACCACGCCCAACTCCTCCAGTGCATGAATTTCCATGCACCGGGCCTCTAGTTTTTGAATAAAACAGAAGAAGTTATATATGAACTCTCTATGTAGCTTTCAAATTTTGTGTCTATTTGCAGGGTAGATATTAAGATTAATATTTACTGAGCACTTGCTCCATGCCAGGCTCCATGCCAAACACTTTGGCTACATTATCTTTTAATCCTCACAACCAAAGAATCTTCAGCTGCGTGATTTTGCATTTAACAAGTGAAGAAACACCACTAGCCAGTTTGGCTCTGTGGGTTTCAGGTTCAATTCGGCCAAGGGCACATGCCCGAGTTGCAGGCTCGATCTCCAGTAGGGGGCATGCAGAGGCAGCCAATCAATGATTCTCTCTCATCATTGATGTTTCTATTTCTTTCTCTCTCTCTCTCTCTCTCTCTCTCTCTCTCTCTCTCTCTCTCTCCCTTCTTCTCTGAAATCAATAAAAATATATTTTACGAAAGAATAAAAGAGGTTCCACCAAAGTTTAAAAAAAAAAGTGAAGAAACAGGCTCAGAGAGCTTGAGTAATACAACAAGAGATTTATGGTTAATACCGGACAGAACCATCTGTATGACTCCATAACAGCATATTACACTGGTCTCTGTTTTCATATGGGGGTTAGAAGAAATACGGCCATGTGTAATGTTCTGCCAATTGGGAGATAATGCAGCTGGATGGCCGTTTATGGAGATTCCACTCTGAATGATTTTCTAGTCCTGAAATTAGCTGTGTCTTTAATTATCCACCGACTCTCACCCAGGCTCCCCTGTGAGTGCCTGATGAGAATAATTGGGTGTTATAACTGGTGGCTATGAAATTAAGAAAAAGGTTCACCCAGGCACCAACTCAGACACCCCCTCCCCCTTTTTATACCCTAACCCTACACCACCCTGAGAAGTCCCTTCAGCCACTGAAAAGTCGCCGGGTTATCAGAAGTCTTCAGGGAGCTTTGGGAGAAGGTAGCGTTACCTGAGAACTCTGTTTTCAAGAGGAAGAAGCGGCATTCAGGGGAGGACAGCATCCGCCTCCCAATCTGTAAGTGAACAGGGAGGCGTCAGCTGGCTGGCCGCTGGAGGTCCCGACCTCTGGAGTCAGACAGAACCAGGTCTGAGGCCCAGTCTGCTCCCTGCACACTGGGTGCTGATGGCCAGTTTAACCTCTTTGTGCCTCAGTTTCCTCATCCGTAAGTTGGGATAATGATAGTACCCCATAAAGTTGGAGAAGATGAAATGAGACGACGCATGCAAAGATAAAGGCCATGGTGAGGGTATGGGGAGTGTAGACTCTTACTATGGGTCTGGTTCTTGTCTCCTTTTCTTTCCTTGGCCTCTGATTAGAGTGGGATGGTCACTACCCATCCCAGGAATGTCAGGGCTGCAGGGAACAGCTGGGTAAACTGAGGCTAGCCTAGAGGAGAAGACTTGCCCACCACCACAGATGGCCCAAGAAATCCATTTCTTACAAAATGACCTTCAGATTCGGCCAGAGACCACGTGACTTTTTTTTTTTCCCAACCTTGAGAGTAACGTTCTCCTTCCCTCCTTCGGTCCCAAGGTCACCATGCCACCATCCACCAAGGCCCTGGGCACCTCTCTGGAGAAGATCCAGCAGCTCTTCCAGAAGCTGAAGCTTTCGAGCCTCAGCCAATCATTCTCCTCCACTGCGCCCTCCGACACGGACCTGGGGGACAGTTTGGGGACCACCGGGCCCACCACGGACTCGGAAGACAGAGACGACGTGTCTGTGTGCAGTGGAGGCTACTCCACAGATACCGACGGCGGCTACCGGAGCAGCACGGGGGACCAGGGGGAGGCCCTGGCGTCCGAGTCGGGCGCCTCCTTGGAGGAGGTGCTGGACGACCCAGGCCCGGGCCCGGCCAGCCCTGAGCTCTGCTACGAGGCCGAGAGCCCCGACGAGGCGGCGCTGGTGCACGCCGCCCATGCCTACAGCTTCACCCTGGTGTCCCGGACGCCGGAGCAGGTGACGGTGCGCTTGCCCCAGGGCACCTGCCTCACCTTCGACGTCCTCTGCACCCTGGGCTTTGACTCGGTCCGAAAGAGGATGTCCGTGGTCGTGAGGCACCCACTGACGGGCGACATCATCGTCTATACCAAGGGTGCCGACTCAGTTATCATGGACCTGCTGGAAGACCCAGCCCGCGGTGAGTACCCCCTTTACCAGGACTCCGTGGTTCAGGAGGCAGCTTGGCGGGCGATGAGGAGTTCAAGTCACAGCGCCACTCAGCCCAGCAGATCCCAAGGACCACGGGCCACCGGCTGCTCTCCTCCCAGCGGTTCCTTAACACACGCTTCTTTCATCCCAGGTGCCCTCTGCCTGGAGGATGACAGAGCGTGGGAGCCAGACTTGGGGAGGTCTTGTAAGAGCGAATCTCTCTACCTCCTTTCTCCCCACTTCCAGTTTCCCAAACTCATTTCAACATGCATTATCCAGGCACCGTATCTTAGCAGGCCATCCATTAACACATCCTAGAAAATACGGTGGTCCTGATTCTTCGTTTTTGGAGAGAGACCAATTGCAGCCAGAGAGGGCAGTGACCTCAGAGAGGAGGTGAGGTAACCAGTGACACGGTCTCGGCCCGGGTACCCTGAGGCCTTCCATACCGCCAGTCTTCCCTGCCAGGCTCAGTGCATTCTGGGAAGCCTCCGGTGGCTCTCTCTCTTATCCTTTCCCCCAGCCTCTCCCCAATGGATTTTCACAAACTTGCACCCCGCCAGAAAAATGTTCCAAAGCCCCTAGCTATCAGTGTCTCATTTGGGAGCAGCATGGATTCGTGCACAGACGCTTCTCGATGTCTCACAAGGAGAAGACGGTTACGGGGCGATGATTCTCCCAGGGTAGCGGGTTCCAGCCAAGCTTTAGAATTGCCCAGGCAGCCCTGCGCCTCCTGCATGACCAGCTGTGGATCAGAGCCAAGAGCCTCATAAGGATGGATGAGCGTTTAGAAAGGGAAGGGACCTAATTAGCTTTCTTTATCCCCAGCCTCTGGCAGCAGAGTGAACTCCGGAGTTTCTGAGTCAAGGGAGCCACAGTCTTCTGCCCCTGGGCGACAGCCATCCATGCTGCCCTGGAGATGTTTTTTTTATTTGTTGCAAAATGGATTAGAGATGCTTCCACTAAAAGACACTGGAGCAATGTTCCTATTAAGAATTGAGGACTAAAGCTTTGAAAAAGAAGGGGGGAAATAACCCTAGGTTTAACATATTTGTGGTGTTTGAACGTTCAGTTTGACCATGAGGTTTCTGTTAGCCTGAGCAAAAAAAAAGAAGGTCAATTTGAAGGTAACCAGATAGAAGGCAGAAGGGTATAATCTTAGGAACTGATGTCTTTGAAAATAAAATACTGCAAATAGTGCTCAATAAGACAATGTATAAAGACAGTGCTTCGGGCACTAGGAAAACAGTAACACCTTCTGAAGAAGAGAAAGTAATCTTTGAAGGAATTTTTGCAGTATATAAAAACAGCCGTAGAATAGTATCGTGGGGAAATCAGAGCTCTTTGTGTTTTCTTATACTTATCTTACTGTTAAAAATTGTATTTTTAATTTTGCATTATAGGGAGGGATGGATGAGGTGCACGAAATCTGATTACTACTTAGGGACTCTGAAGATCTCAATCTAGCCCTGGTTTTTTTTTAAAAAAATGACTGAAGCTTTTTCCAAACTTAGCTTTATAAAGTGCTGCAATTGATTAGAGATGTCTGTGACATCTTAGATAAAATAAGTGGCAATAGCATCAATCCTGCCCCATACCCACAAACCCAGGATGAAAAATTCCTTTTATCTGGTAGATAAAAGTACTGGAATTCAAGAGAAAAAGATTAATTTTTTTCTAAAAGAATTGTATTATGTAGGACTTCATAAAGGGGACTTTGAGTAACACAGTGAAGTCTTTTTCATTCTAAACACTATATTGGTAGGAAATGCAAACAATTTTTTTTTTCCTAAGACCATTTCTTGCAAACCTAGTGTGGTGAAGAATTTAGAAATGGGATTCAGGTCCAAAGCTGTCTCGGAACCTAACTTGATAAAGGACTGAAGGAGATGACAGAGAAGGTGATGGGTAGTATGTCTAACTCTTAGCAAACCGTTGGTCCTCCAGGGCTGAAGCGGCTACAAAGAAAGAACGTGGGGACATAATAAAGTTTCAGCTGTCTGGTCCCTGATTCAGCAGAGCTTCAGCTGGACCTGGGAACCTATTTTTTGTTTTTAAGTTCCCAGATAATGCTGATGCAGACAGCTGTTTAGTAAGAACACTTTAGACCACCTACCCTCCTAAGGAGTGCATTTCTCAGCCAAGCTTTTGATGATCAGCTGTAGAGAGCAGACAATGGAAGGACTCTCAGAGATCACCTTTCTGGGCACCCTGACAGCCAGGAGAGTCCCTCTGGTTCTGTGGAGGACTGTAAGGGGATTTCTCAGCTAAAGATTCCAGAATGTTAAGAATGGGGATCCCTGAGCATTTGTATATGACCTCATGCGGGACAATGCCTCCTTCACAGTGACTGACACTGATGTGGAAAAGAAGCTGAGGAAAATCCGAGCCCGGACACAGAAGCATCTAGACCTGTATGCCAGAGATGGTCTTCGGACGCTGTGCATTGCCAAGAAGGTGAGAACAGATTCCTCGTGAAGTAGGTGAAGGGCCGCCACCCCGATTTTATCTTTTCTACTTCTTTTTAGAAGACCCTGAATGTGGGTTGCTTTAATGTTTTCAACATTAGCTATTTTGATTTACCACAAAGACCCAGGACTTCTGACAGTTTTGCTGAGGCAGAAATCTGAATGGCAAGGTTCCATATCAGTGTGGCTATTTGTATATGCAATCAGTTACCCCTAAATCATAAAATAATGTTTAATGTTATAATGTTGCCTTCAGCAAATTCTTTTACCATCTACATTATTTGCATAGATTTGGAATTTGGGAGATTTAATGTGATCACCTAAAAATCTAGATTTCTGGTTTCTTCCCAAAATTTAGAGGGGCTGTCAAAATGGGTCTCCATTCTCAAATGGAAGCAAATAGCTACAGCAGAGAAGGAATGTATTCTGCTGTGTTGTGCTTGGCCACAGTCCCCACTATTCCCTATTGTTTCCCTTGGCCCAGTTATAGTCATGTAGATTACCTACCTCACCTCCTGCAGGTCTTTAACTTGGAAGCCCCTGCAGGTGAGGCAGACAGAGAGCTAAGAGTCTCTGAGCAGGGACATCTAATGAGGCACCTAAAATCAGGGAGGGAGCTATAATGGACATATATTTCTAGATGGCTGGATTTATTTCTCTATAAATCGCCAGAGCTCATCTCTTTGATGGTCCTTAGGCAACCATGAAAATTTAAGAATTTATGAGCACCCACTTTAAAGTCAGACCTAAACTGGGTACAAGTCTCAATTTCACCACTTTTCTGTTGTGTGACATTGGGAAAAATTTCTTCATCTCTCAGAGTTTGGGATTTTCTTATCTTATGGAATGGTGTCAGCACTCCTTACCTATTAGAGATTGGAAGGTGGGCCTCTGGAGCTGATTGATGTTGTGGGGATTAGCACGTGCACATGGAACAGCAACCAGTGCTTACTACTCTGTAGCTGTAATTATACCACCTTCTATTTTCCATTGAAATTATTTGTGCCTATTTTGTCTCCTCACAAGAGCAAAAGGCCAATTCATATCCCCTTGGTTTTCCCTATGTGCCACGCACAGAGAGAAAATCTAGGGATATCCACTGCTGTCTTCATGCAATTCCAGCACAGGGGTCTAAAGTACTATGGGACTCCAAGGTAGGAAGATATGTCCTCTAGTTGCATTCTTCCAGCTTTTGTACCACCTCCAATAGCTGGTGGAGAATTCTACCAAGCTGGGCAAGATCTGGTTGCTGCTTACCTTTCCAACCTCATTGCTGGCTCTTCTCTATTTGGCTCTCCATCCTTTGTTCAACTGGTGTTTACAAGGAATAGACAAAACCAAGTTCGTTGCTTTTTCACAGCCTTTGCACTTGCCCCTCCCCATGACTGAACCCTTCTCATCATTGGCTTTCAATTTGTATGTCACCTTGTCTAAGAGACCTGAAGATTCAAATAAAATACGCCCTCTTCCCATAGCTATCCCTCTACCCAGTCAATCTCTCTCTCTCTCTCTCTCTCTCTCTCTCTCTCACACACACACACACACACACACACACACACACACACCTTCAGATCACGCTCAAATTTCTGCATAGAATTCCTTGAAATGACCTATATTTTAAATCATTTACTCAGACAATGTCTCTCACCCTCCAGCAGCACATACGCCCAGGCATGCAGGGATCTTGTCTGTCTTGATCATACCTTCAGTGACCAGAGCAAGGCAAGAGCTCAACAGATGTTTGGTGATAATGGAACATGAGGATCAATCCTTCATTGATTCATGCACTCACAATCATTGAGGAGAAAGCCCCATCTAACTGTGTAGAGAAGCTCAAACAGGCACATGGGAAGGGGGAGGGCTCCACTCAGAGTTGTGAACGAGCCTATTCCTGTCCCGTAGGTCCTAAGTGAAGAGGACTTCCGGCGATGGGCCAGTTTCCGGCATGAGGCCGAGGCGTCCCTCGACAACCGAGATGAGCTTCTCATGGAGACCGCCCAGCATCTGGAAAATCAACTCACCTTGCTGGGTAGCTAAAAATAAGACCTCATTAAATGAAAAATAGGAAGGCTGCAAGCTGGAAAGGGAGTTCTTGGCCCTGATTCTGACACTGCTGCAAATGTGTCTCAATTAGGAGCCTTCCCTGGGGTGCCTTTCAAGAGATTTGGCGCAGACTGGGCCAACGTGCAACCCAGATTCCACATGCAGCCTCTGGAGGGTTCCCGGGAGTATTCCTGCACTTTCTGCTGGATGAAGCCTATGAGACTGGTTGCTTCTCCTCTATTTTATTCCAATGTTTGTTGAGCACCTACTATGTACCAAATCGCATGCGAGGCATTGGGGCTACAACAGGGAACAAGAGCCAGAGGGACCTGGCCTCCCAGAGTCCAGAGTCTACTGAGGAAACTGACTAACAAGTCATTTAATAGTGTGATGGGGGTCAGGCTGGAAGATTGACCAGATAGATGGAAACACAAAGTAAAAGAAGCCAGGGGGAGGGGGTGTGCAGGAAGGTTGGACTGAGTGGAGAAGAGGAGTTGGTCAGGCCAAAGGGGAGCGTGTTCCAGGCAATGGGAAGGGCCAGCTATGGCCAGACCATGGAGTGTGGGGGGAGAGGTCAGCAGGACCCAGATTAGGAAGGGCCACGCATATCGCATGCTGACTGTTTGGAGAGGGGACGGGGATGGGAGGGAAAGCAGGGACAGATCTGTGCTTTCTGCCCAGAAGTGAGATTGGTACGCCGGGGGGAAGACGAGCGGCCTTGAGGCCACGTGAAGAGCCAGTGCTGGATTCCTGGTGGACGACAAACATTGCTGAGAGAGCGGGGAGACTTCCTTTACCAGGATTCACCTCACAGCCGGGGGGTCAGACCTAGGAGAGGCCTTGCAAGCCAGCATGCACACGCTGGCCATGGGGCGGCTGTCTTCCACCTCAGAAGGCGATGCTGACCGGGGGCACAAGGGTCAGGGCGTAGCTCTGCCAGACCTTGCTGTGGGTCCAGGGACACATCCCCACAGCCTCCGAGCCGAGCTCCTTCTCTGGATAAAACCCACACCCCAGGCTGCTCAGCCAGGCCAGGGGCAAGGGGACACGGAGGCCCAGCGCTGCTGCAGGAAGCCTTTCTATGTAAAAGCAGCGGCAAGATCTGGACATAGTAGGTGCTCAACAAACGGACTTCTGCTCCACCCCTCCCCCAGCCTTTTGTTTCTGTGTTTGGTTTGCTCCCTCCCAAGGCCCCCTTGAAAGCTGGTCATGAGAACTCATTCCAACAGGCACCAGCAGTTTCTCTGCCAGACAGCTCCACTGGCCACATAGGGTCACCAAAGGGTCATCCCACCAGGGCGCTAACCCTCTTCGGCCCTGTGGTTCCCTGTTGCGGGAGCGCTGGTCTCTGTCAGTGAGAGGGCTCACCGGCTGGTTCCACGAGAGAGAACACACTTGTCAGGGCCCCATCGGCCCCCTTTGCTGGGAAAGGCCTTCATGCCTTCCCCTTTCATTTTCTCTTTCACATACACACACAAATGTGTTTTTCCTCCTCTCACCTTCACTCTGCTCCCCACAACATCAATCAGCTCCAGAGGCCCACCTTCCAAGCGAACCCTGGGAGGGAAAGCTGGGGCCAGGCCATCACGCTTCCCGGGGGTTGTGTACCTGGCTGTTGGGGCCTCAAATACAAAGCAGGCGCATTTCATGACAGTGAGGCTAGGTTGTTTGTCTTCCCTGGAGGTGGCTGGGGAAGGAGAGGCCGGGGCTGGGCAGAGAGCTCACCTGGCGCCTAGAAAGCGCCCTGCCCCTGGCCAGGCTGCCTCCCAGTGTCGCTGGGCCCCAGAGTAGGGTGATCTTTTCACTATGCCTTCAGCATAGCGGCGCTGCCAACCTATTGTCACGCGGAATCGTTGAAAGAAATGAATGCCTTGCTCCTGCCCAGAGTGAAATGGGCCCGTGCTCTGAAATGAATCTCCATTTAAATGCCCGTTTATTTTTTGCTTAACCGCTGTTATTCAATATTTAGGTTGAGGCAAAGCTGGAGATGATTCAAAAAATGTATGGAAGCTGCATGTTTAATTCTCTCCAAGAAAACGAGCAGAAACCTGGATCTCTATTAATTCTGCTGGAAGCGGTTGCGTGGCCAGGATTTCAGCCTCTTTGTTTCTCTGCCCTCCCGCTGCCACGATGCCAGCAGCTGTCGGCACCCCTGCTCGGCTTCTGACTGTTAGCCCCACATTGTGCATGCTGCTTGCTGGAGACGCCAGTCCGTTCTCTAGAATGATGTCCTTGTAACTCAAAACTAATTCTGCCACTCTCCAACGTTAAGTCCCTTTAATAGCTTTCTCGGCTACCAAATAAATTCCAATCTTCTCATGCTCTGCTCAGCAAAGCCTACCTCCTGGCCTCATTTCTCACCCGGCTCTGCCTCCTTTCCTGTGTCTCCTCTTACTCTGACCCCAGGGCCTTGACTCATGCTGATCCCTCTGCCTGGAATTCACTTTCTCCCCCGCCTCTTGGCTTTCTCTTCCAGGTCTGAGCTTAGAGGACACTTTCTCAGCGAGGCCTTCTCTGACCTTCTAGATGAAGTTTGGGCCTCTTGGTATAGGTCTGCATCCTGGGCTGCTCCTATAGCTCAGTCATCAACCCTTATTCAACAGGCCCTGGAGCTCGAGGATAGAGGCCAGTTCTGTGTGTTTGCTGCTGGATTCTGGGTGCTTAGCACAGCCTAGAAGGTGGAAGAAATTTAATCATTACTGCCTGGCTCGATAGGGCTCCAGGGAAATCAGGCAGCCGCTTTTCCACCCTGTGAACGTGACCTCCGGTGTCTCTGATCACTCCAGGGGCCACTGGCATCGAAGACCGGCTGCAGGAAGGAGTTCCAGACACAATCGCGGCCCTGCGGGAAGCTGGGATGCAGCTCTGGGTCCTGACTGGAGATAAGCAGGAGACCGCGGTCAACATCGCCTACTCCTGCCAACTGTTGGATCAGACCGACACTGTGTACTCCATTAACACGGAAAGTCAGGTGAGGCCACAGTAGAGCCCAACGTCCAGAGTAGCTCAGGCCAACAGAGGACAGGCTTAGTGGTGGCATGGGGGTATTTGAGGAAGTCACCCTCCCAGCATCTTGGAGCTCAGAGGGCCCTGGGAGTCCAGCATCCGAATGCCCCCTAACCTCATCCCCACATATGGTGGGCTGGTGTACTTACCTCCTGTCTAACAGTACATACTCAGAATCCCACCTCTCCTGGATTCTCCCCTTGGCCCAGCCTCCTCACTCTACAGAGGAAGAAAACGAAGCTCATTGAGGCTGCCATCTGCCCAGGTTCACCCTGTGGTTCTGACAGAGTAAGTGGAGAGCAGCAGGCCAGTGCGGACTGCATGACACCATGCCGATCGCTCACAGAGCCTATACCCAGGATGAACCACCCATTGAAAAAAGCCTCAGTTACATTGAAATTATTCTGAGTTTACAACTTCAGCTCCAATTTGTAAGTCACTTTGGTTTGCCACAGAATAGATCCTGGAGGGAACGACGCACAAGATCAGTCCATTTTGATGGGTTCGGAGACAGACAGAAGCCCAGTTCTAAAACTGTGATTTTTTTTCCCCCACCCAACCAGGTTATGGGTGGCAGAGAGCAAGGTTTAGAGAGAGGGCTGTGTCCAGTCTGAAGAAGAATATTCTAAGTTGTAACACGATGTTATATTTAAGAGGAGAAGTCTATTTTCACCATGCCAACTGCAGAAAGTGGACTTCCACTGTCTTGTTGAGAATATGGGAAGGGGGCGCTGACTGGTATGCTCCTATCAGAAGGAGGCAGGGATGGCATTAGATGTGAGTGTTAACGAGGAAAGCATTGTGTTGCAGGAGTGGTGAGTAGAGACCTAGAGCATGCCCCAGGGAGAAGGGTGGAGCAGAGAGGAAAATGGGGAAGAAAGACCACAGGGAAAAGGCAGGAGGAGGATGGAACCTCGGACTTTCATGGTTGCCTGAAGCCGATCAGAATCCAGAAGTTTGTGAGGTTCGAACTTGGCATTGATTTCATGAAGAATCCACAGAGGCACCTTTTTGAAAAAGGTAGTGTGTACTATGGGAAGTGCCTCAGGCCCTTTAGATGAGTTGGAAAACCCATTTACTTTCTTGTCAGATGCACAGATGATGCTATGATTAGATGAAGCCCCAAAGAATTTTCTAAATGAAAATAATCTCGGGGAAATATCTGACATTAAGATGATGCGTAGGAGAGAAAGCAATTTGCAGCTTGCTTGAGTGCTTGATCCCCGTAATAGTGTCGATGTCACCCTACTCTGCTGACAATGGAAATGTTGTTCGCCAAGATCCTTTCACGCAAGGTGATTCTAAAAGGACTTTGCAACACAGCAAACCTGGGAGCCAGCCTGTGTGTGTTGGGGAATGGGGGCGCGGCTTCTGTGGGTTCTGTTAAATGCATTGCATTCCTGCAGGTAGCAGATGTTTGCTGATTAATTAGCCAAAGGTCCAAAGAAACAGTGGGCCACATTCCATGTTTTCAGTCACTAGCAACTCTTTAAAGTTGTCTGGGACCTTCTAGGATGGTGCCTGATTGTTAGTTTCTACCCACACACCCCTGGGCGTGCTAAGCCTATGAGTCTTTCTCAGCTTCCTGTCTGGGGAAAGGAGTGGATGCCTAGATGTGTCAAGAGAGACTCTGGGGAAATCCATTCTAAATCTCGGATTTATTTCAACCCCCGTTTAATGTAATTACATATTCAGTGGATATTTTCTCCAAGGGTTTTTATCTGCCTAGTTCATTATAAATTGATTTAGAGCTACTGTTTCTTTGTTATGCATCTCAAAGCCATAAGCAAGTTAGGGGATCTATCTAGACCTCAGGGTTCTCAGCCATAAGATGAGAGAATTAATAACCCATCACTGGAAGTGTTGATCTGTTGAGAGATCTTAGAAGGAACTAGAGTATTAGATAGAAACTAATAATAGCCACTATTAATGCTATTATTAACAACATATTTGAAAGCTTAATATTGTCCAGATACCATAGCTCTGAACTTCATTTAGAAAAGATTTATTTCAGAGGCTATTTTGGACGATTAAATAAGATCACAGGAGGAAAATATTTATGAGCATAAGATTTGTGTTTGTTGACAAATGATGTCAAAACTTAGCCACTAAAAGCGGAGAAACATTTATTATCGCAAGGTTTCTGTGGGTGAGGAGTCCAGGAGTGGGTATGTCCCTCTGGTTCAAGGTCTCTCTGGAGGTTTCAGTCAAGCTGTCAGTCAGGATTGTGTGTTCAGCTAGAGGCTCCATGGGATGGGTCGTTTGGGGATGCAGGGGAGCGCTTCCAAGTTCAAGGACAGGATTGTTAGCAGGCCTGGTCCTTGCTGTGTGGGCATCTCCACAGAGCGCTCTGCAGTCTGGCCACAGGTTTCCCCAGGGAAGCCACCCAAGGCGGTGGGAAAGAATGTGGCAGTGGTAGCCTGTCTTTATAAACTAACCTGGGTGTGGCACCCCATCACTTTGGCAGAATTCCTTTCATTAGAAAGGAGTCACTGAGTCCTAGCCCTCAGGAGATTGCACAAGGGCCTGAGTCCTGGGGGGTGGAGATCACTGAGAACCAGCTAAAGGGCTGCCTACCACAGTATCCGACGTATCAAATGTTACATGAGCAGTAACTAATGGGATTTTTACATAGAAAATTCAAAATGTGGAGGTTTTATTTGGAAGCTTACATTCCCAATGACTTGCAGCGGTCCTATGCTGGAGGGATTTTTTAAATGTATGCTCATCCCAGCTTCAAGCAAGGACTATCTTGATCTCTTTCCCAAGTAAGTATTTCAGGTGTAACCACTGGCTGCTTGAACTACTACTTCCTGTGGCGCTTTAGGGTTTGTGCACACTAACTGCCTCTTCAGTCTTTCCTAAAGGAAGGCTCGGGAATAATAAACTGCAGTCTTACTGCCTCCAGAAGAAATTACAACATTTTCAGAAACTTCTAGATCAATGGTTCCCAAACCTGTCATTTTAGAACAATTTCACAATTTAAAAAAAAAAAAATCCACGTATTGCCTGTACTATTTTTTATTTAATGACTTCATTTACATTGACTCACTTTGGACCTTTTAAAATTCATTTTCGGAGGAAATTTCTGGCACGGCAGTAAATAAATAATACTGCTCAGTAAAGACGGCACAATGCTATTAAAATCGATAATACAGTCGACTGCTACAGTTTTTCTCTAGCTTTATTTTTAAATGATGTTTACGGAACGGAAAGAGGATGAAGTATATATTTAGAAACAAAATCTGACATAACCAAAAGGAATGAAGGAGAATTGATAAGAGGAATTAAACTTCTTCACTATGTTTCAAGGTAAACTTATAGCAGAAAAAATAAGTGTCTTTAAACCAATAAGACTTTCACATCCATGTACAGTGGCCAGCACATTCACACCAACAGATAAACATACAGTTCATGTATTTTTTCAAGTAAGAGGCCAGAATACTAGTAGTATTGGTCTGCCTCCACTACTAAGTTGGATGACCTTGAGCAAGTTGCTAAAAATTGCAGTTTCTATTTCTTCATCTCTAACATTGGTTAAAAAAAAAAAAAAACCCTAGCTACACACAGGACTGTTCTGAGGAGCAAAGGAGAGCTAAAATGACACACAGAAAACATTATTCTAGCACATATTGTCCTATTTACCATCACATTAGTATTGTTTAGTATCTCATGCCATCCCCATATCATTCCCATCTTGCTGAGCTATTGTCATGCCCATTCCCAAGCAGTATCTCCTATTTGGGCCATTAGTTTTGATTCCTAATTAATATAGCTTTGATGTTGTTTGAAATATTGCAGAGCAATATAAAAATCAGAGAATGATTCCCGGGTAAGTGATCTGTATGGCGGTAGATTCTGGTGACTATTTTATTGAAGGATAAAGTGAGATTTTTAAACCTACATTTCCAATGTTGCTTGCTAACACCAAATGCATTATTCCGACCCGTTACAGGAAACTTGTGAATCCATCCTCAACTGTGCCCTGGAAGAAGTGAAGCAATTTCATGGACCACCGAAGCCAGAGTGCAAGCTCTTTGGGTTCCGCCTGCATTCGGAGACACCTCCCCCTGCCTCACGAGCCACGGTGCCGGAAGTTGGACTGGTCATCGATGGGAAGACCCTGAATGCCATCTTCCAGGGAAAGCTGGAGAACAAATTTCTGGAGCTGAGCCAGTACTGCCGATCTGTCCTGTGCTGCCGCTCCACGCCGTTGCAGAAGAGCATGATCGTCAAGCTGGTGCGAGACAAGCTGAGCGTCATGACCCTCTCCATAGGTACCCATCACGCTGAGATGTGGGTGGCAGTCTTATAGGGCTAATCTGATGAGCGGCCTGGACCAGATTGGGAAGAGAAGGATTGTCGGGTATCCAAGTCAAGATGCTTAGGCTGAAGGTTGTTGTCTTAAAGGGAGAGAGGTCAAAGTGACATGTGTGGCAGCCAGGAGATGAGGCCGAGTCAGAGAGTGAATCCCAGTTATCAGGATTAGAAAGTCAACTACAGAGAAATCAGGACATGGATGGAGGCCAAAGCCAAGAGGGGCCTCAAATCCAGGTAGCTCATCTACACCCCGGGCAACTCAATTCTGGGATGTCAACCATTTCTCCCTTCATATTTAACATGTGGTACAAAGCTATGAACCTCGGGTGTTTGTGGATTTGAAATCCTGTTGAGTGTTGATGGCTGGTGGGGAGATTTAAAAGTTGGGCCTGTCCCCTATTTAATTTTGTATGTTCATTCCTAAATACAAGACCCAGCACAAAGCATACCCTTAATTAAATGCTGGCTTGTTTGATGAAGAATTCCTCATAGACTAAACTTTAATCAAGGTTGAGGTAGAGAAATAAAGCTTGTACTTACTTCAAACCTTCCAGGAATAACCAATCCTGGTTTACAAGAACCTTACTGGTCTCCATCAACCCTCCAGCCACCACCTTCCTCTCCTCAGCACTCTAGGTTCCAACCCAGAGAAACTAATTCCCATTCTCCAACAGCCTCATCTTCTCTATCACCCCTTTCTCTCTCTTTCCCTCCCTCTTCCCTGCCTTTGCACAAGCTATTTCCTCTGTAAAGCCCTCCTTCTTCCAATCCTTCCTAACCTTCCTTTTCTCTGGGAACTCCCCTGGCACACAGCCTTCCTAGCTCCAAAGTGCTGGGATGCTTTCTATGATGGCATGCCTGCTCAGGAGACCATGAGTCCCTGAACAGGGGGACAATGTCATTCTTACCCATGCTTTTTTCCCCACACCTAGCACAAACCATGCAAATAGTAAATACAGTGGTACCTCGAGATACGAGTTTAATTCGTTCCGTAACCTTGAGGCGTGTGAAACTATGAGATGCTCGAGTCTCGGTAAATTGGTGGGTCGTGTGCAGCCGGCCAATCCGTGCGATTACTCGTATCTCAACTGTTGCTCATATTTCAAAGCAAAAATCGCTCGCTCAATGGCTCGTCTCTCAAAAATCTCGTATGTTAGGGCACTCGTATCTCAAGATACCACTGTATTGTATTTATTTAGGGACATTCTTGAAAATGGTTCCAGGTTCTCTTCTTCTTATACAGACATGGAAAGAGAGTGTCCTTCCTGGCATTCCAAATAAGAAGCCTATTATATGTTATTTTTTCTCCTGGTATTCAGGTAAAAACAATTCTCCCTCCCTCCCCGCAAAAAAAAAAGAAAAGAAAAGAGGAAGGGAGCATAGCTTTAGCCACTGCATTCTAATTCTATTCCCCTGAATTGTCCTCTTCAAAACTTCAGACACAAACAAGGCAATCGCCTGAGACTGATTCCCTGAAGTATGAGATTGGCTTCCTTCCCATAGCAACAGAGACAACACCAGTAGGGTGAGAAAGAGCATGATTATACACCTTCCCTCCCACTGGTTTGCTACCGGAAGAGGTGAAAAGGTGAATTTGCTCTGCTATGGGGAAGATTAAAATTATATGCTGCTCTACTATCAAGGAAAAAAAAATCATCATAAGAATAATAGCTACTTACAATGACAAAAATTTTAATATCAATACATTTTGTTGCCCCATAATTAGGGGAAGAAAATTCTCTCCCCCAATGACATTTTTTTTCTATAATGTCTAATAGAGATTTAGTTGCAGATTATGAGACCCTACTGTGAAAAGAGGTGGGGTCAGAAGGTATAAACCATGGCCCATAGGCTGAATCCAGCCCACTGTGTGCTTTTATATAGGGATGCTGAGAATGGTTTTTATTTTTCTAAATGTAAGGACAGTTGTTCAATTTTGCATCTTGGCTGAACAAAGCCTAAAATATCTGGCCCTTTACAGAAAAAGTTTGCTCAACTCTTCTGTAATAGATACAGCATTAGGAAGAGGATTCTGAGCTATACAACTCACTATGTGGAACTATGCTGTCTAACACAGTTGCCCCTAGCTATCTGTGGCTATTTACATTTAAAATTCAATAGAATTTCATGAGCCACATTTCAATAGTCCCATGTGGCTAGTGGTTTCCAGGTTGGAAAGTAAAGATATATGACATTTCCATCATTACAGAAAATATTTGATAGTACGGGCCCTAACAACCTCCAGTTTCCTGAATTTTCATTGAATGAGAACTCAATGTGACTAAATGTACCTCAACCAAAAAAGTAGTCAATCTCACTTGTCTATATTCAAAAACAAAACACAACACTCTCCCGGTCCTTGAATACCATTGACAATCTGATGACTTAGTTGTCCAAACATACCAGTTGTCTTAATATGGCCAGCATTTCCTGTGATACTGAATTCGGGAAGGTGTACCAGCTTTGGAATTGGAAAGATCTCAATTTTCCTGAGTGTCTTCACGAGCACTTGCCTTGGATTACTCTTGCCAAGTCCCTATGTTGCTCAAATTCTCCATTTGCTCCTCAGTAAAGTCCACTGTAACATTTGTGAAGGCCGTTTGCATAAACTCTAAGCACAGTTCAAGTCCCACTTACTCCCCATTGTATTCCCAGTAGCTAATATTGTGCCTAGAAAAAGGACACAAATATTTGTTGAATGGTAAAAAGTAGGGCTTCTTGTTCAAAGAAGGAAAGAAGGAAAGACACCTCTTAAGCCAAACTCCATAGCAATTGACTTTTCCTGTAAAACTAGAGAAATGTTAAAAGGATTCAATTAAGTAAAAATGAGGCCCTTTAGAGCTACCTGGTATAAAAACCTTCCTGTGTCCCACAACAGTTGGACCAAGAATAAAGATGCCTCATGATCTCTCTTTCAGGTGACGGAGCAAATGATGTAAGCATGATTCAAGCTGCTGACATTGGGATTGGAATATCTGGGCAGGAAGGCATGCAGGTACTGTTCCCGTTAACTATTCTAGTTTCTTCCTTGATCACTATTAGAGAGTTAGGGCATTCTTTGCAGAATAATCACTTGCAAGTCAGGAGGCGTCTGTGTGATAAGCCTCCATCACCAGCTCCCTCCTGCCCAGTCCTTCAGAACACAAAGAAGATTAAAGGATGCTTGGCTTTTCACAGTTGGTGATACCTACGTTCTAAAGCCAAATAGTGCCCAAGCATTCAGGGAAGCATTACCACTAAAACCTAATGTTTTTCCTTAAGTCCATCTGCCTGTATGCACAGGCCCAGAGAAATGCACCAGCAGGAGTTGGCACTATAGAAAGTTTAATACTGAAGTGGCCAGAGTCAGGGAGCTAATATGAAAGCCCGACAGATTTTACAGAGAAAAATCACAGGACACCATGGTTTAGGGGTCCAGCTGGCAGCTGATTGGCAGAGGTGAAGCAAGGGTGATGAATTGATTCTTCAGGTCTTGAGCGCAGCACTGAGGTCTTGTCCAATCCTTCTGTCCTGTCTCATGGGAAAGGAGTTAAGGGGTCCTTCCACCTTAGGGCTCAGGAACTGAAACATAAATAAGTCAAGAAGTCACCATTAGTCTGCCATGTTAGGTCTGGGGTACTGTGTTCTGCTGCTTTGGGAGTTGCTGAATCTCTGGAGGAGAGGCTAAGGGAACTAGGGGAAGAGAAGAGTTTCTAGAGTTAAAATTTAAAGTTAAATTTAATCAGTCATAAGGAAACCCAGTTTCAGAAGCCTAAGCCTTCCTCTGACTACATGCTTCCTCCCTAGATTCATGCCAGGATTTATAACTAAGCTTGTCCAAACCTCAGAGTCTTAAGAGTTCTAGGAACTATGTCTTGTTCTGAGTGACCACAAGGGCAGAAGACACATGCCATCTGAGCGTGGAGCAAACAGCCTGCCTCAGGAGGTAGCCAGGGGTTTGAGGATTATTTGCCTAGAAGCCCCGACTCTGGGTAACCATCAAACCCTAGCATGGTGCCCGAAACACAATGGGCCATAATAAACGCTTGTTGGATAAATAAAAGGAGACAAAAGACCAAACTAGACCACTGACCCCATCTTTCCTGCCCTTTTTGGATTCTAGTGAGAAAGAGCCACCCAAGGGCTCCACATGAGGGCAAAAGGCCTTTGAGACTCTACCAGCTATGGCCCTAGAACCAAGACCTGCCCTCAGGGAGCCTCTTGGTGCACTGGCAGCAATGATGGACGCGCTGTCTCTGTTCTGCCCTCGCAGGCCGTCATGTCCAGCGACTTCGCCATCTCCCGCTTCCGACACCTCAAGAAGCTGCTGCTGGTGCATGGCCACTGGTGCTACTCCCGGCTGGCCAGGATGGTGGTGTACTACTTCTACAAGAACGTGGTGAGTGGCCCGCGCCAGCCTCCCACCTCCACCTGGGCCTGGGGAGTCTTTGCGGGGGACCAGCTGTCCCCACATTAGACAAAGCATCTCAGCAGGAGGGGAGGTGTCAGGCTCACCTGGATTTTGAATCCTGATATAGTCCTTTACCGGCTCTGTGACCTTGGGCAAGACAATGCACTTCTCTGGGCCTCGGTTTCGCCTGTGATGATATAGTTAAAGCACCTGGTACCTAGGAGGCAGCGTGATTAGTTACAAACATGGACTCCGGAGTCAGACATAATTGGCTCAACTCTAGGCTCCTGTACTTGGCAATGGCCCGACACCTTAGTTTTTCCATCTGTAAAATGGGGCTGATAAAAGTACCTTTCTCATATAAAGATTAAATGAGAGCTTGTGTATAAAATGATTGGCATGTAGTAGTTACCCTGTGGACTCTACAGTGTAGAGTTAGCCATTGTTTTTGCTGCTGTTACTCTCAGGCAGGCTCCATAAAAGAGATTTATCTTCTGACTGCAAGGAAGAGAAAGATTCAAAGAACTAATGTGACTTTTCTTTAGATTTCCTCCCAGATAGAACCATTCTAATGCAAGAGATAAAGTAAAGGTTTAAGATGAAGTCCATGACTTCAACCTGACCCAAAAGTCCCTTCCCAACAGAGGGTTCACAGAGATCAGGACACTAAGTAAATAAATGTTTAGACTAGGGAGGTCATCTGGTTTCAGTTTTGCCTGATCCAGCGTGCTGTGTGAATGTGGAAGAGTCACTTAACCTCTCTGAGCCTTGGTTTCCTCATCAATAACATAGGAAGACTATCACCCTCTCTGTCCCTAGGAGTCTTATCAAGCGGCTTTAGTGTCAGAGCTCTGAAATGCATGTAGAACTTTACAAATACAAGAATTTGTTTCTCCTAAAAAAATATGTTCATGTCTGTCTTGTTGATAAAGGTCCAAAGCAGGCACATACCAACTGACGTATTAAAACTGTCGGAGGCCCTTGTTTGAAAAGCCCTGGATTAACAAGGAGTATAGGGAGAAATCAGCATTGCTGTGCTAAGGGAGTGAGCAAAAGCCTGAGTTTTTCATTATCTAGTTCAAGGACCTTTGACTAATCCCCAAGAGTGTCCAAATAGATTCCACTCCTGCTTGCATAAGGAAAGAGGGAGCACTGAGACTAGAAGAGGGATGGAAGAGGAAAACATTAGCCAAGTTTTGAGCTGCCTCAAAATTGCATTTTTCTCCTCTTGCTCCATCCCCCCATCCTGTTAGTGAGCACTCTCACAGTTACCTTTGCTCAGGAGTGAGCATTGTTGTGCAGAGTTCAATATATAAACAGAATGGCCAAAAAAAATATTAATTTGATAAGCTGGATGATACTATTTCGGCAAGTGTATGCAAAGTCACTCAATTTGACTTGAACCCACTTGGTGCCTGAAAGCCTGTTTAGTTAGAATTCAGCACACCCCTGTTTAATTTTTTTCTCTTGGCCTCTAAGGCAACAGTCCTTCTGAATGAGCTCCATCTCTTCTCTGCATTAAATTTGCGAAATAGAAAAGGCCAACCTTGCCAGCCAGCCATTTCAAAACTTAAATGATATTTATTTCCAGCCCGATGCCTCGCTCACAGACGGAGATACTGACAGGCATTATCTCCCTTTGCAATTAGAGGGTGGGGAACTGTGAGTTCCACATCCGAAACCAGCTTCAGAGGGGATTAAAACCGGGCCCGCTCTGCAATGTGAACAATGAATTAATTACCTCATCATAGCTTCCGGGGAGGGAAAGCAGGCGCCCAATCTGGCGCTGCCATCCTCAGGTTCAATGCGCTCTCTCCGAGGTGCCAAGACTCCCGACAGAGGAAGTGGAGAAAAGCAAGATCCTCCCAGGGCCTCAGAGGAAGAAAACGCTCTTTAATGCTAAAACTCCAGCATGAGTGTTAGGAGAAAGGAACAACTGAGATAAGCAAGTGATTATTCAAATCATTATTGAACACCTACTGTGGAGGGAAACATTATCAGGCACTGGGTATAGAGACAGTCCAGTCTTCCCATCATGCCTTCCTCGGGGCCATCCCTTTCTCTTTCCGCCCTGCTAACTACGAACTGCTGCTTCTCAGGACCACGTGCCAGAGTCTAGGTAATACTGCTACTACTGCTATCCCCATCTGAAAGATGGGAAGGTAATGTTCAGAAAGGCTGAGCAACTTGCCCAAAGTCACACAGCTAGTAAGTGACAGAACTGGGGATTCAAAACCCTCTCGGCCTCCAAAACCTGTAATCTTAACCATCAGTTGCACTTACCTTAACAAGAAGGTGAATTGTAGTTAGCAGGAGGAGGAGTGAGCACCAGTAGGTAGTGATAAAATAAGGTCAGGAGCCGCTGTTCTAAGGATTTGAGTATCTCCGGTCCTTCCCTGACCCTGCATGGCACGCATGAGGAGACACACTCCCTGTCAGGGGGTGACCTGTCAGAGGCCCCGAGCAGCAGCTGAGGACGGCTGCCCGCGGGTCCTCGCTGACAAGGCCACACTGTCCGCCCGCAGTGCTACGTCAACCTGCTCTTCTGGTACCAGTTCTTCTGCGGTTTCTCGGGCTCCACCATGATCGACTACTGGCAGATGATCTTCTTCAATCTCTTCTTCACCTCGCTGCCTCCCCTCGTCTTCGGGATCCTCGATAAAGACATCTCGGCGGAGACGCTCCTGGCGTTGCCCGAGCTGTACAGGAGTGGCCAGGACTCCGAGGTAAGGGGCCCGGCTTCTCCCTGGGGATGTCAGGGTATGGGGGGTCAGGAGCCCCACATTCAGTCGCCGCTCTGCCCCTCACCTCCCACATTTGCTGTGAGGATGACTGACGAACCAGACCAGTGAGCATGTTTCTTCTAGTGATTTCTTAGGTATAGCATCCATTGTGGGACTGCCCGAGTGGAAGCGGGAGAGGACATGCAGAAAGATCCCTTGAGCCAGCCTCCCTCTCTGGGTCTTCAACAGAACCCCTGGGAGTAAAAGCCGGTTTGCTCATCAGTGGGTGAGGCGAGGGCCTCCACCACAGGTCAGGAAAGGCAAAACCACAGCGACGTGTGGCCTAGAACTTGCTGGAATGAAGTAGACTAAAGGCAGCCCGGGGCGCCATCACAATGGTTTCTTAAAAGACACAGAGCGGCCACAGTGGCGCCTGACTGACTTGGAGAGGTCAGACAGGTGGTCAGGGATGCAGTGCAGGAGGAGCGGGGAAGAGGGTCATTGAAATGCCTGAGAGCACCTCTGACCTGGGAGAGAGGTGCACACAGCCAGGCGGGTGCTTGTGGGGCTGGTGATACGTTGTGGACAGCCAGCGAAGAGGCAAGTGCAGTCCTAACCCAAAGACAGGAGAGCACAGCAGCCCGCACCACAGGTACATCCTAGACTTTCTACCTGCCCCCTCCCCATAGGCATGCTAGTGAAATGATGTATTCCATGAGTACCTAACATTCAAAGTTAATGTTGTAAAAGCATGGACTACATGATCTCACTCATTTGTGGATAATAAAGAACATTATAAACTGATGAACAAAAGGATAGACACAGAAGTAGTAAAGCATCAGACTGTCAAATTACAGCAGGAAGGTTAGGGAGAGGTGAGGTGGATAAGAGATCAACCAAAGGACTTGTATGCATGCAGATAAGCATAACCAATGGACACAAGACACTGGGGAGTTAGGGTATGCCTGGGAGGGGGGGGAATGGGGAGATATGTATACATGTAAAATAATAAAATATATATACACACACACTATATATATATTTATGTACACTCAATAGAGGCCTGGTACACAAAATTTGTGCACTGGGGGGAGGGGTGTCCCTAAGCCTGGCCTGCACCCTCTTGCAGTCCTTATATGAAGAAAACAAAACATTAATTTGAAAACATTAATTTGTACCCCTATGAATATATGTGTATATATGTACATATGTGTCTATATATATATACACACACACACACGTATACATATACATATGTATATATTCCCCAAAAAATGTATACCCTTTGGCTGCCATTATTAATTCCAATGGGTTAAATCTGAAAAGAAGTATCGATTGAGTTATCAGCTATTAAAGAATGTATACATGTTTTGGGATACCCTGTATAGGTACATACAATCAACATAGGGGTACATATTTCTTTTCAAACTAATGTTTTGTTTTCTTCACATAATATCCAGAAGTGGAATTTCTAGGTCACGTGGCAGTTCCATTTTTTCATTTTTTGAGGAACCCCATACTCTTTCCCACAGTGGCTGCACCAGTATGCATTCCCAACAAGTGTCTGGGGGCCCCCTTTTCTCCCTGTGCTCACCACAGTTCGTTATTTGTGGATTCACTGATGTGAGCTGTTCTGGTGGTGGTAACTCCCGTGTATTCTTTCTTGGCAGTGCTATAACCCGTTGACTTTCTGGGTCTCCATGATGGATGCGTTCTACCAGAGCCTCGTCTGTTTCTTTATCCCTTACCTGGTAAGTCATGTCGTTCCATTCTAACCATACAAATCACAGGGTGACACTGGTCCTGTGTATAGGAAATCCTAGATTAGCAGTGTCTTTCTGGACACTTCAGAGCAGAGGCCCAAAACAGGTGGCCTGTGGACTACCTCCAACCTAGGGTGTTTGACAAGTCAGAAAGCTTTGCCCAAACATTTTACTTCCTGCCAGATTTTTGGAAAACTGAAAGCTGTCATTACCTGGGATCATTTTTCCCTCGTGGCAGGAGTCCAGAGTTGACTCACAGCCCTGCTTAGATGGGGCCCATATTCTCATTTGCCACAGGCCCCACCACTCCCTTTTGTCTTCTTCCAGGCCTTCTCCACTCATTTACTGTTTCTTTTTTGAGCACTAAATGTATGTGATTTTACAACCCTTCATTTATATTTGCTTCAAGCATTAAGGCAGCAAGTTCTGATAGTGAATACTACTACATTACCTGAAATAAAAGCAGGAATACATATAGCAAGGATACCAGCCCCATCTCCATCTGGTTCCTCAGGACAGTGTGAGAATTTAGGTAGTGAAGGTTATCTATTTCTCCTGGGCAGGGAACCATAACGTGGGCTCATACCCTTTTGCAATTAGCAACCCGAGGGTCCATAAAGCAGGCATTTTATGCTTTCTTTTAAATTTCCTAGCTTACAATGCCTTCCCTAATCAGACCTCTGCTAGTCTTTCCTGCTGAATCGTTTCCTCCTATTTTGAGCTCAACACAGCCACCATCTAGGACTATTTGAAGTTCCACAGCCCACCACATCCACCCTCAGTTCTGGCTTTTGGCAGGACTGCCTTCCCTCCCCTCAAGAGATTAACTCTTTCTTACAGTCTCAGCTGATAGACACCCCCTTCTGTACTCCCAGGGTGCACGGTATTTGCCTCCACTGTAGCATTTACTCTGCCAAGTAGGTTGTAAACTCCGTGAAGGTGGACACAAAAGTATCTTCAGCAATTGGCATCATGCCTAGTGGGTGCTCAGTAAATCATTCTATTCATCCCGAATGTTCTGGAATGCCAATCCTGGCTTCCTGATTTGCTCTGTCACCTCAGTCCTCACCTGGTCTGTTCTGTGGGTTAGTTCCACACAGATGGGACTGGATATCTTCTCCCCATTCATCCTCTAACCCAGTGGCTCTCAACCTTTCTAATGCCGCTTACCTTTTAATACAGTTCCTCATGTTGTGGTGACCTCCAACCATAAAGTTATTTTTGTTGCAACTTCATAACTAATTTTGCTACTGTTATGAATCGTAATGTAAATATCTGTGTTTTCTGATGGTCTTAGGTGTCCCTGCTAGTGGTTCTTAACCTGTGGGTCACGACCCACAGGTTGAGAACTGCTGCTGTAGAACCTAAGACCATCGGAAAACAGATTTACATTACAATTCATTAACAGTAGCAAAATTATAGTTATGAAGTAGCAACAAAAATAATTTTGTGGTTGGGGGTCACCACAACATGAGGAACTGTATTAAAGGGCCGCGGCATTAGAAAGGTTGAGAACCACTGCAGTAACCCTTGACAGATGCTTTAGAATCACTGTCAAAGCCAAGGCTAAAAAAGCCTTGGGTAAAAAATTGTCATACATTTATACCATGGAATCCTATGCAGCAGTAAAAAAGAAGAATCTCTTACCCTTTGAGAGAGCATGGAGGGACCTGGAGAGTATCATGCTAAGTGAAATAAGTCAGTCAGAGAAAGACAACTATCACATGATTTCACTCATAAGTAACAAAATAAACTAATGAAACAAGTGGATTCAGAGACATGGAACAAGAGTGTGAAATCTAGGAGGGAAGGGTGGGAGGTAATCAACCAAAGACCTTGTATGCATATATGATTAACCCATGCACACACAATGGGGTGCTGAAGGCAGGGGATGGGGAAGAGGATATATGTAATACTTTCAACAATAAAATATTTTTAAAAATCCAAGGCCTTGAGTCCACAGGCACATCTGACCGTACCTATTTGTTCCTCCTCTGCAGACCTACAAGGACTCTGACATTGACGTCTTCACCTTTGGGACACCCATCAACACTATCTCCCTCACCATAATCCTCTTGCATCAGGCGATGGAAATGAACACATGGGTAAGTACCTGTTTGGCTTAAAATCTGTGTTCCTGATTATTGACCACATTCAACTTTCTGAGTTGTTGTACTTTATATCACTGACCTACTCGATAAATACATATTGAGCTTTTGCCTGTGTCTGTCCTATGTAAGGATGAAAGAGGTGTAGAAGAAAATTCCTGGACTCAACTTGCTTATCGTCTAGCCAGGATGATAAAACTTTAAGATAAATAAAACAATGAAACAATTAGTTACAAATATAGATATTAATTTTAAAAATTGAGGGGTGTTTTCAGAGACAAAGAGAACCATGTTGTTAGGGGATATGTTCCCATTTAATTTCAGGATAAAAGGATAGAAAACTGTCTGTACGTAACTACATCTCAAGCTGAAATATCACATTTTAGTATCTAAAAGAGCAAAGCCGGCTTTTTCATTAAGTTCTTCTTAAAATTATATGCCTATCTACATGATTTTTTTAATAAATCTTTATTGTTCAGATTATTACAATTGTTCCTCTTTTCCCCCCTATAGCTTCCTCCACCCGGCTCCCCCGCACTGTTCTCATCCATAGGTGTACGATTTTTGTTCAGTCTCCCTGCACCCCTTTCCCCCTGAGAATTATCAGTCCACTCCCTTTCTGTGCTCCTGGTTCTATTATATTCACCAGATTATTCTGTTGATCAAATTTTTTTTCACTTGATTTTTAGATAGATAAGTATTTGTTGTTCATAATTTTTTATCTTTTACCTTTTTCTTCTTCCTCCTCTTAAAGAATACCTTTCAGCATTTCATACAATACTGGTTTGGTGGTGATGAACTCCTTTAGCTTTTTCTTATCTGTGAAGTTCTTTATCTGCCCTTCAATTCTGAATGATAGAGTATTCTTGGTTGTATGTTCTTGCTATTCATCACGTTGAATATTTCTTGCCACTCTCATCTGGCCTTCATAGTTTCTGTTGAGAAGTCAGCTGACAATCGTATGGGTGCTCCCTTATAGGCAATTAACTGTTTTTCTCTTGCTACTTTTAATATTCTCTCTTTGTCTTTTGCTTTTGGTATTTTAATTATGATGTTTCTTGGTGTGGTCCTCTTTGGATTCCTTTTGTTTGGGGTTCTGTGAGCTTCCTAGACTTGTAAGTCTATTTCTTTCACCAGATAGGGGAAGTTTTCAGTATCTTGTTCTCTCCCTTCTTCTGGCACCCCCATAATTCTGATGTTGGTACGCTTGAAGCTGTCCCAGAGGCTCCTTACATTATCTTCACATTTTCGGATTCTTTTTTCTTCTTGCTTTTCCAGTTGAGTGTTTTCTGATTCTTTATATTTCACATTTTTGACTTGATTCTTGCCTTCCTCTAGTCTGCTATTAGGTCTCTGTATAATATTTTTTATTTCAGTCAATGTATGTTTAATTTCTAGTTGGTCCTTTTTCATCTCCTCTTGGGTTTCGCTAACTTTATTCATCTTTTCTAGGATATTCTTGAAAAACCTATGGTTTTGAACTCTATATCCAGTCGGTTTTTTTCCCTCCATTTCTTTTGTTTGTGATCCCTTCCTTTGTCTCTGCATTTTCACTATGACGGGAGAACTTCTGTGTTGGATTCAGCCTTTTGATACAAGACTTGCAAAAATGCAAAAGCCTCTCTGTTGAACTTGGGATAGGTGGAGTCTCAGGGCTTAATGGACCGCCTTGCCTTCTAGTCAGCCCAGCCCTCCACAGCCCCTGGGTCTCACATGACTCTGGGTAACCGCTGGAGTAGTACCTGTGCACGTGCGCAGTGCCTCTAGACTGCTGCCTTTCCAGCTCCCCAGGACCATATGAGTCTGGGTCCCCAGGGTTTTGCCTGAAACTGGGGTTTAGTGGAGTTAGAAGTGGTGCAGTTGGGAGGCTCTGTCTCCCACCCACTCATGAAAGCCAGCAGCATAATCAGCGGTTGGTCTGCTGTGCACACCACCAGACTTCTGCCCTTTCACACCTCCCCTAAATTTCCGTGCACTTCTCCCTTTTCACAGTCCAAACTCCCCCCGTGTGAGTTTTGGCTAGACCTGGGGTTCAGTGCCGTAGGATAAGGAGTTCAATGTAGTTGGGAGTCTCCATCTCCCTCCTGCCAGAGAAAGCCAGCCAGATACTCAGGCACCCGTTCTTTCCACAGGCGCGTCTCGTACCTCAGCTTTTTGCAGCTCCTCTGAGTCTCTGTGAGCCCCTCTCTTTCCTTCTAGTTGTAGAATTTCCACTCAGCCAGCTTACCTGTAGTTCTGGATGCTGTCCGTTCTGTCTTTTAGTTGTAG
This sequence comes from Lasiurus cinereus, assembly GCA_011751065.1. NCBI lineage: Eukaryota > Metazoa > Chordata > Mammalia > Chiroptera > Vespertilionidae > Lasiurus > Lasiurus cinereus. The sequence continues at coordinate 8,770,376 of JAAGEH010000434.1, forward strand.
TTTTGAAACTGTTGTGTGAGGCAGCAGTGTAGGTGTTTACCTATGCCGCCATCTTGGATTCTCCCTACATGATTTTTTAATGAAGTATCTCATTTAACTTTTTGGAGCCCTTTGTGTTCAGTAGGCTTTTTTTTTTTGAGACTTAAACTTACACAGTGCTGTAAGTCAGTTAAGTAGACAGCATGATGGATAAATACATGTATGTGTTAAGTGGGTTTTTATAAACTTTAATGTTGAAAGTATTACATATGTGTTCAAAATATATCAGTATTTAATAAATGTATATTGATTTAATTTAGCTATTAAAAGCAAAATTTATCAGACTGGATTTTTTTAATCCACCAAAATATAAGGGGAAATGGCCAAGTTCACAATCATACTATAAGATTTTGATATAATTCCATCAAAAAGAGACTGGATCAAATAGGGGGAAAGGGATATAGAAGCATCGTATCACCTTTGACCTAATATAGTTAGCTCTAATACATGAAATCATGCTCCAAACATACATGTATTCAAACACACAGACCAAAAATTTAAAAGGCCAAATTCTGAATCACAAAGGAATTTGAAAGAATCGGTATCATAAGCCAGACAAACTCAACATGCTTGGAAATTCAAAATGCATTTCTAAATAATTTATGAGGGAAATTAGAACTTGTTAGTAAATGACTATAAAAATATATATAAATTCGTGAGAGTATCTAAAGTTTTACTATTTAAAACAAAGGTAAAAATCAAGGAAACAATAGAATCAATAAAAACAAAATTAAGCTCCTCAAAAATATAAGGAAAACTAATCTCTGGCAAAACCCATCTAAGAGAAGACACAAAAATACCACAGAAATGATACTCAGAATTAAAAGGGCTTAATTGTAGAGATGATCAATTTTTAAATGTAAAGATTACCAAAACATAGTCAAAATCATTCAGCAAACCTGACTAAACCAATCACCATTAAGGAAACTAAATTTATAATCCTATGATCAAACTTATAAGGGACAGATAATCTCTACCTTATACCAGTATTATTTCACAGATTAGAAAAAAATTGGCATTTTTTCATGACTAGCATAATCTTGATACCAAAATCAGCATGGACAGATCAAGGAAAGGAAATTATAGGCCAATCTCACTAAATGAACATAGATGTAAAAATTCTAAATACATTCCTGGAAATGCAACTCAGCAGTTTGTTAGAAACAATAAAGCCCAAGCAAGGAACTTTCATATCCTGTTAGTAGACCATAAACTGGATACCAGCACTCCAGAGAGCAATCTGAAAATACTCAGGAGTTAATGTTCATATGCTATGACATAGTTCCATTTCTAAGTGTGCACCCTGGAAATAATCTTGCATCTGTGTATACAGAGACATGTATTACACTATTGTTCTTACTAGCAAAAAAAAAAAAGCCTAAAAGTTCATCAACAGGAAAATATGCCAAATTATTGCATATTTATACAATAGAAGAGTTAAAATGAATAAACTAGAACTGTATCTTTCAGTGTATAGTGTGTAGTTTTCAAGATACTCTATCATGTATGGATATCCTTCTGTAATAGAGCATCCATAAACATGGCTGCACAAACATGTATGTATAAAATACACATTGGAGTGATGATCACTGAGTTTATGTTCAAGATTAAACAGAAAGCATTACAGGGGATACATGGATGCTTTGATTATATCTGTAAGATGTAATATTTGTCTCATATTTTTGAAAGGTTACATCAGGTTAAAATTGATAAAGATGGACACTGGGTGGATGAAGTTTATTGTCCAAATACTGGAGATATTTCCCAAGAGGAACTCTGCCCCCAGTGACCCTCTAGATCAGGTATCCCCATAGTTACCGGTAATTTCTGGTCCTCTTGGGAAAGGAGTCAACTACTGGCATTGTTATGAGAAATTTCTTTTTTGAAAGTTGTTGAGACATGGGAGATTCTATTTCTAACCTGGGGAGAAAGCTAACATGAATTTTAATGGCTGTGTCAGTTTTCACCGTCCCCACTAAAACAATTGGAAAAAATTAGTTAAATGCTTTCTTCTTCTGGATTATTCAGATTACCTCTCCCACTGAAAGCAACTAAAAATAATAGTTTTATTTAAAAAAACACACACACACTTGAAAAGCATAAAAGAGCTGACAGGATAGGAAAGACAAAAACCTTTGAAAAGGAGGTTTCTAGAGAAGCAAGCTAAGCAAAGCCTGCTTTCCTGTGGGGTGCTTGCAACTTTGTTTTTGACAGACTCGACTAAGTAAAAGCTTCAAAAATCAAAACCCAGGCGCCCAAAAGTGGGATCTAATAAGAGACCACATTACATTAGGACCCCCAAAGGCTGACGCTTCAGAGTAAGGGGACACGCAAAACTAGATGTGCCTGTACTCCCTCCCCAGCAGGGGCTGCAGGTCGGATGGTTCCCACCATGGGGAGCAGAGCAGGGTGAGTTGGCATAAAGGACCCGCCCTGGGAAACTAATACAGCTGCCTCAGACAGGTTTGTAGCCAGGCTCATATCACCTGGTGAGCCAAACTCGAGAGCAAAGTATCTCAACCAAAGTCTCCAATTGTACCTACTAACTTTTCCAGGGCAATGAGCACCACATATTGAAAAATAACCAAGCACTCCAGGAAACAAGAACTCATTAGTGAGGATTTAAGAAAGGCAGAAACCACTATTGCAGGAGTTGGTATTATCAGATATAAATTATAGAAAAGCTATGTTTACTATAGATAAATAAATAAGGACTAAGCTTTTAAAATATCTACAGATTGGCAAACTATGTAAAGCAACCTAGCAGACTGGAAAATAGACCTAATAAAACATTTAGAAATACAAAAAAATGCAATTTTTTTCATGGCTGGCTTAACAGCAAATTAGATACAGCTGAAGGGGAAAATTAGTGAAGTGGACAAAAGAAATTATCCATAATATAAAACAGAGGGGAGGGGGAATTATGGAAGAGGTATTAAATATATAGAAGATAGGGTGGTATCTTAAAAGGTCTAATATCCATTTGGTCAAATTCTTAGTAAGAAATGAGACAGAGGAAACATTTTAAAAGATAGTGACTTGAAAATTTTATAGAAGTGATAAAATACATAAATCCACAGTTTCAAGAAAGTCAGCAAAACCCAAACAAGATTTTTAAAAAATCACACTTATTATATCATAAGGTAACTAAAGACAAAATAAAAGTGATAAAACTAGGCTAGGTTTTAAGTGACAGATTTCCTTCTAAAGAACAACAGGCGAAGAGTTGTTAACTTCTCAGTAGCAAAAATGGAAGCCAGAAGAATGGAATGTTACCTCAGATATGCTGAATGAAAATAACTTCCAAACAAGAATGCTATACCCATCAAAAATGAGAATGAAATAAAGCCTAGGAGAATAGATCACCAGCTGATTCCCACTAACAGCTGTACTTAAAGCAAGAGGAAAGAAATTTCTCATGGGAGTTCCATGAGAAGGAATTAAGTCATAGAAAGTAGTAAACACAACTAAATCTTAATAAATAATGACCATATTAAACTATAATGACATGTGTGCTTTAAAAAGATGAGCAACCCTACCTAGCTTGGCTCAGTGGGACAGAGGGTCGGCCTGGAGACTGTAGGGTCTCGGGTTTGATTCTAATCCAAGGCATATACCTAGGTTGCAAGCTCCATCCCTAAAAGGGAGGCATGCAGGAGGCAGCCAATCAATGATTCTCTCTCATTATTGATATTTCTATCTCTCTCTCCCTCTCCCTTCCTCTCTGAAATCAGTAAAAATATTTTAAAAATATACTTTAAATAAAAAGATGAGACAAATAAAATAAACAGTAGCAATAAGAGATGTTGGGAAAGAAGGTAAAGTGCTCTAAAGGTGTTGTATAATTCAGGAAGAGAGAAAGCAGTTCTAAACTTTTGACTGTGATTAAGATTGCTTATTATCATTTATTGAGTAATCATTGAAAGGATAGAAATGGAGTATGTAACTTTCAAACCAGTAAAGGATGGCAATGAAAGTATGCAAAAGAGTCAATATATTTAAAAGAGGATACAAATAGGGAAAGAAAGCAGCACAAGACAGGCAGGACAAAATAAAATTAGACATCATCACTGAACTCTAAAAACAAACTACAGCCACATGTGGAAAAGATGGATTCATCACAGAAAACACGATTCTATTTACTAACATTTCAAAAACAGTCTATATAGAGAAACAGAGCAAGGTGGTGAAACATCAAAGGACACCTTGAAAATGATCATCAAACTCAAGGCTGAGACAGATTTAGGGGTGCTTGGGGTATGTGTGCTCAAATTTCGTGTTGCATTTCCAAGAAAAGAAACAGCAGCTTAAAACTAAAATATAATACCCTCAACAATGTTTACTTCTTCCCTTCCACAGACCATCATCCACGGGCTGGTTCTTATAGGCAGCTTCCTGATGTACTTTGTGGTCTCCCTAGTGTACAACGCCACCTGCGTCACCTGCAACAGTCCCACCAACCCCTATGGGGTGATGCAAGTCCAGCTCTCAGACCCCACTTTCTACCTCGTCTGCTTCCTCACACCAGTGGCGGCTCTTCTCCCAAGGTTTGAACGCAGGGGCCCTTTCTTCCTAGAACTACCAGTTCCCTTCAATAAGCCATTTTCATAACCCTAGGGTCAGTACTTTGACTCCTGGTTGGGATCCTTGAGGCTATAGTCTCAAAGATAGAGTCCTACGACAGAAAGATGAACTTGGAGAAAAATACCACAGACTCTGGTTCCAGGTCAGCCACAGAGTAGCCACGTCACCAAATCAGGCATGGCCTCAGTTGTGACATCTGTAAATGGGAGTGATAATTCCTGCCCTCCAGCCTTACAAATTTTAAATAAGCACAAGCCTCAGAGGATATATTTCCCACCACAGCCCAACCTCTTGGGAGATGGACCCTGGGAGAGACCGTGAGGATTGTGCCCTCATTGGAAAAGGGCATCAAATGTGTGTTAAATACTTTTGTCCACAGTTTTGGGGTTAAGTACGGTTGTGATCACCACTGACCAAGGACTGAGCTCCTCTGTTCTGTGTCTTTTGAGGGGTGTAGAAATAGAAATGTATCAGCCCCATATTGTTGGTCTTGCCCCTGGCTAGAAAACACACTTGAAGCCAAAAGCTACCAGCCTGATTAGAATCCGTGAGAAGTAAAAAAGACTGTTGACACATGCTTTGAAAAGACAGCACTGAACAGTACAGCTTGTTAAACAGAGACAAGTTAGCAAATATTTACTTGTTAGTTACCATAGCACATAAGTTAAATCTTTTTGCTTATTCTACATTATCATCATAAGGTTGCATTTCTGTTTAATTCTGTTTACTAAGAAAAGCAAAGAGGTTTCTTCTGAGAAAGGATTATTGTAATAGTTCCAAGGACTGTTGACTTGTAACCTTGAAAAAATTAATGTTTGTTATAGAAATCTAGATGATAGAATGTTTGTTGCGGAAAACTATTTGTTCTCTTAAGGTTATAAGCTGTATTTATCATAATGGAGGTAGATTTCACTCACCAACCTTGTGATAATTAGCCCACTCACCATGACCTCACTAATCTTAGTCTAATTAATTCAACCAGTACAAAAGAACTGTACAGAGTCTCTTAAAACCAAGAACATGTACATTGTTTTGCAGATAAAAACAAAAGAAGCTTGCACACACAAACCTTAAAATATAATGAGCACCTTAAATAGAGGATATCAATTTTTGGACACTCTCAGTTTTTCTCCTACTGCATGTCCTTGACTTGGTATAGGTCAAGCTTTGGTCTTAGGTTCTTTTGTCTTCTAACTGTATAGTCTCTCCGTAGACATAGCAACCACTAGTGTGAAGATAAATATTTTGAACATATAAATCTCCAAATTCCCAACCCAGACCTCTCTTCTGAATTCCAGATACATTTTTTCTAGCTCCCTATTCACCACTTCCACTAGGCACATAAATTCAAAGAAATTGGGAGACATCTACAATTTAAGTCATGATCCTCCAGGAAGTTGAGTCTTTCCTGAAACAGACATGCCTACCTGTACTGCCTCTCTGGGTGAAATGAGAAAGAATGGGGCAAAGTTTACCTGATGCCATTGGGAGTCTTCAGAAACCCCTTGTGCACTGTGAGTCTCCCTAAAGCTTTCAGACACAGTAGGAGGATGGGAGTCTCTGCTTATAAGGCTTTAGAAATAAACATCTTAAAAAGAATTATCTGGAGGAAAGATTCTGGATGTCTACTTTTTAGATAAAGAAATTGATACCCAGAGCCCAGTATCACAAGATGGTATATGCTTTCTCCATAGACCAACAATTGTAATCACCTTCTTATTCTTTCCCCAAGTGTTGAATAGAAAGATTCCAGACACAAATAGAGACTTCCAATCCGGGAGTCCAGTACAGGCTACATGCAGCTTAGCCAGGGAAAGGAACCCTGGGTTAACCATCAGGGAGAACTAGCAACTGCTCAGGTGACCTTGGAAATCCTATCTCATCTCTTGGAGCCTCAGTTCCTTCATCTGGAAAATGGTGCAAATACAGCAATGCTGGGGAATTAGCATGGCCCATAGATTCAGGAGCATATATATTTAGAAACTACTTAAGTTCTGCAAAGGGTTGATATTGCAAAGCAAATACATTTGCCTAAATCAGGATAGCCCAGAAAGAGAAAGGACTGCCCTGTACATGGTGGATAAGAGAAAATTCTAGGGATCCAGAGTGCTTGGTTCTGACCACAGGGAGACCACTGTGTGGCTCTGGACAAGTCACTGCCTCAGTTTCCTCATGTGTAACATGGGGGAAGCAAAAGTACCAGCCACATGGGTTTGTTGGGAAAGATGAGTTAATACTAAAGCATTTAGAAACGTTCTGGTTCATAATAAATGTTAGTTATTACATGTTGTTATTGAACTCCCAAATCTCATAGGTGCCCAGGCATAGATTTAATAACCACAGACAGGAGCACAGCTAAAAGGATCTTGCCATGGGTGTGGAGCTGGATTCTCAGGTTCCTTTCAATGCTGAAGTTCGACATATCAACAAATCAGAAAGAAAAAAAATAAGATTTATTGTTGTTTCTCCTTCCCCACCAGGTACTTTTTCTTATCTTTACAAGGGACATATGGGGAATCCCTGATTTCAAAAGCTCAAAAAATTGACAAACTCCCCACGGACAAAAGAGACCTGAAAATCCAGAGTTGGAGAAGCAGACAAATGCCTGCCCCTGTCCCTGGAGAGGCTCGGCGCACCCACCTTCCAGTGCCACCTGTCCCTGAACAGGACTTCAGAGCCAGCACCCCAAAGGGCTCCAGCCCTCCCAAGCAGAAGTGCAAGGAGAACCGGCGGGTGCATGGAGAGAGAAGCAGCAGAGACCACAGGAGGGATGACCCACGCTCAGCAGACTCCTCAGCTAAACTCTCAGCCAGAGATCACCTTCTTCTGGGGCCCAATAGCAGGATGGCATCCGGGGCCCACCCCAGTGGGCAGACTGATGAATACCAGCGCTCGAGCACGGGCAACCATCGCCGATCCCAGAGTTCACTGACCATCTGAGGGACCTGCAAAAATCTGTACCAACTTAGGGGAGGCCGCCCAGTCGCTGGCCTAATTAACCCAAGACTCTTCCTCTCCGTGGAGGAAAGAACGAGCCAGTCTTACTCTTTTCTCCCCTCCAGGCTTGACTTCCTTCGATGAAGTACTGGCCCCAAGGGGGTTGACCAAAAAAGGCTGGAAACCACTTAACCTCCAGTTTCCTCAGGAGGCGCATCTTGCAAACAGTTTCATCAAGAGGCTATGTTACCATGGCATCGAGTCCTCAGAGACATTCTTCTGATCCTCTAGCTAAGTACAGCCTACAACCTAATATGTAAGTTTCCAAGATTCCAAGAAATGTATAAACCCAGGCCATCTCTCAGGCTGTGGAAGTTTCTGGTCTTGACACATCATTACTTCTCTGCATGGTGCCAGAGTTTCAATTTCAGAAGAGACCCATACATGCAGGTGCTTCATCTTGATTGCATTGCAGAGATGGCCATGTGGGCGTTAACATCCCTTTCACTACAAAGAGTAGGGATGCTGTTTACTCTCTAAGTCAAATAAAACTAGATCTACATATTAAAATTAGACGTGAACTTCAGAGGGTAGTGGAACCACAGCTAGTGTAAGAGGCATAAAGAACAGAAGCATTCTAAGAGAAACGGGTATACCAGAAGCCCCATGCTTTAGCTGACAGACCACATGTCCCATAGCCTGGGAAATCTACCAAGAGAGCAGCACTTTTTTTAAGCTATTTATTTTATTTTTATATTAAAGGACCCACTCTCATTCAGCTCTCAGAACAGGAAAATTCTAACATGAATAGATCTTGGCAAATCTGCCCACGGAATAGACCCATATGATGTAAGCAACTCTGAACCCAAACAATGACATCTTCAAGGGTAGGGCCAATGTTAAATCCTGTTCATTAATCCTGTCCCAGAGAGGAGTGTCACCTGGAGGACACTGGCACATGCTTCCATTCAATTAGGGAGAGTCATAAGAAGTCTCACTTCACAAGGAAAAGGATCACATAGGCTTCTTCCCTCTAGAGATAGTAAATACCAAAAATATAAGAGCTCAAAAACAGTGTTGAAAAAAAAAGAATGGATGATAGAATTCAAATAGGCTGTCAAGAGAAGCTATATCTACTATGGGCAAGGATAGCCTGTCCCTGGTCTTTTAAGGTAAGTCAGGGAGGGCTACTAAACCTTTTATCCTTAAGGCAGTGCCTATATATTAAGCAAAATCCTTATAAGGTTAGGAATGAATGCAACAAATCTTTGAGCCTAGGAGTCATAGCCACCTTGCTTGAGTAACTTTTCAGCAACAATGCCCCCAAGAGATCTCAACAACTAAGTTGGTAAATGGCAGATTGAGCTAGTCCTCTGACCACCCTGCTAACAAACCTGAACTGGAGAAGCCATTTGGAGCACCATTCTGGAGCCAAAATACTGGGTCTCTTTCATTGACTCTGCCACATAATGACACTGGCACTGGCCAGCTGGTAGGTATTCAGGGGAATTCTACAAGAGGATTGCTAAAGGAGAAACACAGCTGGCAAAGCAATAATGACTTTGTCCCAAATAAGAGGATTGAGCCAAAACTCAGATTTCAGGGTCCCTTTCTCTATATGATTCCTGCCCAGTCCTGAAAGCCAGATAAGAAAGGATACTTCAGGAAAGAACAAAGATGTGGGAAGACCACTAGCATCAGGAGATCTGAGATATAGATCTTTGTTCTCTAGATCCAGGAACCTTGAAGCAGGATGCCACACCTACAAATTAGAGTAGAACTGCCTACCTCCCAGGCTTGGCATAGGAACAAGTCATAGTTACATAGGAGGTGAGGAAGAGAAGGGATGTGAAAACCCTTTGAAAGCTGTAAGATCCTTAATAGTAACACAGGGATATTTATTTCAGAGCTTAGAGGAAAAGAAGTGATGGAGAAGTTGAGGAAATGTCTGATTCTGACACTTAAATGCCAGAGCATACTCATCATTGTAATGCTGCTCTCTTTCTTGCTTGACCAACCATCCCAGTTAGCCTGGGATTTTCCCAGTTTTAGCACTGAAAGCCCCACATCCTGGGAAACTCCTCAGTCCTAGGCCAACTGGTCACCTACTCCTCCTGCCCTTCTTTGTAAACCAAATCAACTGTGACTATCCAAGATGCCACCTTAGGGGGGAAAGTTATTTCCCTATGACATAATCCTAATGATTGTACTTAATACATTTTTATATTTTTGTGACCTTTTACTGATTGACTGGAAATGTGCTACCCTTTTTATTAGAAAAAATAAATAAACATGGTTTTCCAGAATTGCTTGCAGTCCTCTTTCATCCATCCATCCTTCTTTGCATTCACTCTTCTGTTCATTCATTTATCCACCCATCCATTCACTTACCTACCCAATGAACTTCTATTAAGCCCCTGCTAGATGCCTGTGATGTGCTAGGAGCTACAAGGAACTCATCCCTAACTTAAAGAAGCTCATAGCCTTGTTGGGCATAGAGTATCAGAACAGATTTGACCCAGTATGAGTGTGACACCAACCAAACTGGGTACAAGAATTAGAAGCAGCACACACAGTCCCCTCTCTGAAACTCCACCCTACCTACTCCCCTCTCCTGGAAGCCTGCGCTAACCTCAAACCCAGGTTGATTAGGCGCCCTTTCTCATTCACTCATTCAGCAGATATCAAACAGTGCCTGCCGTCCACAGCATTGCAGCAGGTAACAAGCATAAAAGAGGGCACAAAGAGAGGTTCAGCTCCTACTCTCCAGCGATTGACAGTCTAGAAGGGGTGACAGGGAGGAAGGAAGGGTGTGGTTCCATGACAATCAGAGAAGGCTGCTCTAAGAAGGAGAGATTTCAGCTGACACCTTAACCATGAGAGAATTAAGTATGGAAGTCCTGAAAAAGGAACACAGTGTAGTGGATTCAAAAAGTTTTAAAAAAGAGAGAAAAGAGGTCAGTGTGACTAGAAACCAGTGAGCAGGAGGGAGTGCCCCATAATAACATTAGTAATCACAACTGCATTAGCTTGCTGCGGGGTAGGTGCTGTTCTAAGCACACATCACCACATGAACCTCACAGCCACCCAGCAAGTAAGTACCATTATTTTCCCCTATTTCATTTAATGTTGGTGACATAATGAACCACCCCCAAGATTTAGCAGATTAACACAATTATTCCTGTGCTCACTATGCTGCACCTGGGCAATTTGGGGTGGGACCTCCCTCCACATGGTCTCCATCCTCAAAGACATCAGCCATCCTTGTCACATGGCAGCAATTTTCTGGGAGCAAGAACAGAAGCTGCAAAGTCTCTTGACATTGAGGCTCAGAACTCACACATCATCTCGTTTCCAATCATCTCGTTTCCACCACATTCTCTCAAAACAAGCCACAAGGCCATCTCAGTTACAAAGGGGTGGGAAAATATACCCCACCTTTAAGGGGAGGAGTTACAAAGAAATGAGAGACCATGTGTAATCTATCACACCCCATTTACAAAAGGAGAAACTGAGGCAGAGAGAGATTACATGAATTTGGCACAGTCACACCATTAACCAGTGGGGAGGCAGCATTCTAGTTCCAGAAATCTGAAACCAGAGCCTATGCTCTTAGCCACTGAGCTACACAAATGTGAGACAGGGACCAGACACCAGAAGGGCTTGTCTTCTCAACATTCCTTTGCGAGACAAGGTAAGCATAGTGCTTAGCTAGCCTGAACTGCATCCCAACTCTGTCACAGACTGGCATGGTGACCTAGTCCACACTGTTCAGCTGGTTCACCCCCGGACCAACGCTTCAGAAAGAAAGAAAGCACCCTCAGGACAACCAGAATGTCAGTATCTCCCATGAGCTGATCACCCAGTCAGAACTTCCCATTCTGCACACAGAGCCCCAGGAAAAAATCAATCCCCTGGGAGTGAATTCCCCCAGGTAACCAGAGGACCAAAGGGGGATAGAGGTGTGGGATCCAGAAAGTAGGTACCATGAGCTGGGCAATGCCCAAGAAGGTAGGTCTTTAGAGAGTACAAGAACTGCCCAAACTTCAGGACTCCTGCAAGGAGGATTCGGGCATTTTCAGACAAGAGCCGAGACTGGCAGCCTTTTGTTCAAAGGCGTTCTGCTGCCACCTAGCAGCCATGGTGGAGCACCTACACGTAAGGGCTCTTCCTGCAGCCAGAGCTGGGAAGCAGGGCCGGGGGAACCAAGCCAGGAGTCAGCAGGCCAGATTTCAAGTCTGGCTCAGCCTGGGGTTTCTGCTGTGACGCTGGACAGATCCCTTCACCAGGTTTCAACTTCCAACTGAGATTCAATCAGTTTCCCCAAATACTCAAGGTGGGAGCTGGGCTGTTATAACATCCTGTGGTTCTGAAAGCTATTTGGGGGAGGCTGGTTACAGTATAGAAATGACTCCTGGTAAATCAATTTATTGTTAGATTTTCACATGTGCGTGCATAAACACACACACACATGCACACACATACACACATGTATGCACAGTGGAAGATCCCATGAGGGAGGGACCTGCCATCTGTTCTCTGCTGTGTTCCCAGTGCTGGGCTCACTGCAGTGCTCAACAATGTTGTATTCTTGCTATTAAGGAAAAATCAGCCCTAACTGGTTTGGCTCGGTGGATAGAGCATTGGCCTGTGGACTGAAGGATCCCAGGTTGGATTCTGATCAAGGGCATGTACCTTGGTTGTGAGCACATCCCCAATAGGGGGTGTGCAGGAGGCAGCTCATCGATATTTCTCTCTGACCAATGTTTTTAACTCTCTATCCCTTTCCCTTTCTCTCTGTAAAAAATCAATATAATATTTTTTTAAAAAAAGAAAAAAAATCATAGGTCCCAGCCCATGTGGCTTATTGGTTGAGCACTGACCCATGAACCAGGAGGTCACAGTTAGATTCCAGTCAAGGCACATGCCCAAGTTGCGGGCTCAATCACCTTTGGGGGGCATGCAGCCAATTGATCATTCTCCCTCATTATTGATGTTTCTATCTCTCTCTTTCTCTCCGTTACTCTCTGAAATCAATAAAAATATTTTTAAAAGAAAAATCATAAATAGGGGCTGGTCTCAATGGGAGCATAAGAAGGTAGAAGGGCAGCACCTTCATCTGGGGAGAAAATGGACCCCCTGAGCCATTTTGAAGCCCCAGATTGCCTTTTTCAGATCAGTGGATATTAACAAGTTTAAGTACCTACAGAGAGGCAGGGCAGGGCACCCCCATCTCAGATGTGAAAGGGAGCTAGTGCTAGGATGCCTCCTTCCCTGACACAGGCTTAGACTCATTCCAAATGCTAAATTATGTAAGGACTTGGGGAAGAAGAGCTTTAATCTCCTACAGTCTCCATCAACATCAACATACCCAAAAAGAATAGCTGCTCACCACTAAATGAAGCACTGAGACAAGTCTCTAGTTCCCCTCCCTGCACAGCACTGCCTCCAGTCCTTCCTGTGCCCACAATTAGATGCCACTTTCTGTCCCCTGACAGCCAGCTCTACACAGGTCACACCCAAGGATAGGTAAGCCCAGGCACCTCAGGAACCAAGACCACCTGGACCCAGCAGTATCCTCAGAGTCTGTCCTTAGACCGCATTCCAACAAAGGCTAGCTGGATGAATTTTGAGAAAAAAATTGTTGGGATTTGGGGGATTTCATTTGTTTGTTTGTTTGTTTTCAGTATTATGAGCCCTTCCTATTCCAACTAACCTATGTTTCCACATGATGAGATGAAAGATATTCTTGAAGATGATAAAACTCAGAGAAGAGGATAAACCAAGATGGCGGCATAGATGAACACCTAAAATGCTGCCTCACACAACAATTTCAAAATTACAACTAAAAGACAGAACGGACATCATCCAGAACCCCAGGAAAGCTGGCTGAGTGGAAATTCTACAACTAGAACGGAAGAGAGGGGCTCATGGAGATTCAGAGGAGCTGCAAAAAGTTGAGGTACCCCCGAGACACACACAAGGAAAGGACAGGCAGCAGAGTGCCTGGCTGGTTTCCTCTAGCAGGAGGGAGACTGAAACTCCTGACTGCACTAAACCCCAGATCTGACTGCACTAAATCTCAGTTCCAGGCAAGGCTCATACAGGGGGAGTCTGGACTGTAGTGAAAAGGGAAACTTAGGGGAGCCACCAAAAGGCAGAGGTCTGGAGGCACGTGAGTACAAGGGCACACAAAGAGGGCTGACTGCTGATTGTGCCGCTGACTTTCTCTAGTGGGAGGGAGACAGAACCTTCCAACTGCACTGAAATCCACTTCTAATTGCACTAAATCCCAGTTTGGGGCCAGACCCTGGGGACCCAGACCCATACAGGTCCCCGGAGCACACGGAAACTCAGGGGAGCCGGAAAGGCAAACTTCTGGAGGCACATACACACACGTGCACAGAGAGGGCTGCAGTGATTACTGAGGGACATGAGACCCAGGGGCCGCATAGGGCAGGGCTGACAGGAAGCCAAGGCTTTCTGCTCAGCACTGAGACTCTACCCCATCAAAGCTGAACAGAGAGGCTTTTGCAATTTTGCAAGTCTTGTATCATAAGGCTGACTCCAGCACAGAAATTCCCTCAGTGTAGACACAGCTGATCCTCACAACCAATTGGCTTGGAGGTCAATTCCCCCCAGTGATACCAACAATAATCAAGACTTAACTACAACAAGGCTGCACACACAGTCCACAAAGGGGTGCACCAAGAGAGTCCACCTCAGGTAACTGGGGAAGCAGAGCTACAGGACCAAGTAGGACACCTAGCACACAAAGCTACTCTACCAACTCAGAGAAGCAGCAACAATGGGGAAACAAAGGAACAGATCACAGACAAAAGAAATGGAGGAAAACAAACAACTGGATATAGAGTTCAAAACCACAGTTATAAGGTTTTTCAAGAATTTCCTAGAAAAGATGGATGAATTTAGCAAGACCCAAGAGGAAATGAAAAAGAACCAACTAGTAATTAAAAACGACCAATTAGAAATTAAACATACACTGACTGAAATAAAAAATATTATACAGAGACCTAATAGCAGACTAGAGGAATGAAAGAATCAAGTCAAAGATTTGAAATACAAAGAAACAGAAAACACTCCACTGGAAAAGAAAAAAGAATCCAAAAATGTGAAGATAGTATAAGAAGCCTCTGGGACAACTTCAAGCATACCAACATCTGAATTATGAGGATACCAGAAGAAGAGAGAGAGCAAGGTACTGAAAACCTATTTGAAGAAATAATGACTGGAAACTTTCCCCACCTGGTGAAAGAAATAGACTTACAAGGCCAGGAAGTGCACAGAACCCCAAACAAAAGGAATTCAAAGAGGACCACACCAAGAAACATCATAATTAAAATACCAAGAGCAAAAGACAAAGAGAGAATATTAAAAGCAGCAAGAGAAAAGCAGTTAGTTACCTACAAGGGAGCACCCATATGATTGTCAGCAGTGATGAATAGCAAGAACCTACAACCAAGATTATTCTACCCAGCAAAACTATCATTCAGAATTGAAGGGCAGATAAAGAGCTTCACAAATGAGAAAAAGATAAGGGAGTTCATCACCACCAAACCAATGTCATATGAAATGCTGAAAGGTATTCTTTAAGAAGAGGAAGAAGAAGAAAAAGGTAAAGTTAAAAATTATGAACAACAAATACATATATATCAACAAAAGAATCTAAAAATAAAGTGAATAAAAAATCTGATGAACAGAATAAATTGGTGAATATAATAGAATCAGGGGCATACAAAGGGAGTGGACTGACAATTCTCAAGGGGAAAGGGGTGAGGGGGTGCAGGGAGAGACTGGACAAAAAATCATACATCTATGGATGAGGACAATGTGGGGGGTGGTAAGGGCAGAGGGAGGGGTGGGCGCCAGGTGGAGGGGAGCAGTGAGGGGGGGGGAGAGAAACAAATGTAATAATCTGAACAATAATTATTTTTTAAAAAAATTAAAAGAAAAAACTCAGAGAAGAGATAAGCAGAGGAGCTCAAGGTCACCCAGTAATTTAGATTTAGAGCCGAGTCTAGAACAACACCCCTCAATGAGGACTCTTCAGCCACCTCATCAGCCAGAGATGAACTAGTAATCCTTTCCAGGATTGCTTGGACATTTACAAATGAGAAAATTAACACAAAATGGTAACATTTTAAAATAGGCCACATGGCAAGTGAGTCAGAGATCTGTTTGACTATGGAGTGCTTCCAGAATTCCTCAGATCTCCCTATTTGCAAAGGGCAGCCTGCGGGTGAGGCTGGGGCTATACTAGTAAGAAGTCACCTCTCATAGTCTTCACCTGCAGAGGCGAAAATGAATTCTGAAGCCCCAACAACTGCTGCTTCTGAGCCTCCAATCCTCCCTCGGGGGG